>CM053785.1:376115952-376793452 GCA_028749045.1 Cupressus sempervirens
ACTTCTACTTTCATCTCTATTAGAAAATTTATTCTCCTATCCAATGGATCAGAAAATTTATTTGATTGTCCACTCCTATGTTTCAATACAAAGGTAAAATTTTGAAAATTCTTAATCCATTCCAAATGTCTCTAATTTAATTTACTTTGACTATCTGGATATTGTAATACCTTATGATCTTAATATAGCACAAATTCCTTTTGTATCAAGTAGTGTCTCCATTTATTCAAATCTTGAACTATGGTATAGAATTCTTGATCATATAGTGAATATTTATTCATATTGTGATTCAATTTCTCACTGTAAAAAGAAACATGTATGCCTTCTTCAATTAATATGAATCCAATTACATTTCCATGTGTATCATAATCAACTTGAAATACCTTAATGAAATTGTGTAAAGCCAATACTAGTTGTTCAATAAATTTCTAATTTATTAAATCAAAACTCTTATGTGCTCCATGTGTCCACTTAAATTATTTTTATCTCCTCTCATAGTCTATGTCATAGGGTTACAAACTAAACTTAAATTCTTGATAAAATTTTGGTAGAAAATTGTCAATCCATGAAAAGATATAAATTATCCAACATTATTTGGTGTAGGCCATTCTAAAATTTCTTTGACCTTTTCATGATCCATCTTCAAACCTTCAGCTGAAATCAAAAATCCAAGGTACACTATCTCTTTATGAAAGTACATTTCTTAAGGTTAATCAAAAACTTTTCCTTTTTGAATCTTTGCAATACTTATCTCAAATGCAACAAATGTTTATTCCTAGTCTTAATTAATATTAGAATATCATCCAAGTATGCAATGACATGTTTACCTAATAAATTCTTCAACACCTCATTCATCAATCTCATATAAGTACTAGGTACATTGGTCAAATCAAAAGGCATAGCCAACTACTCATGTATAAACCTCATTTATCTTTAAAAAATCTTCCATTCATTCCCTTCTTTGATTTGATCTAATGGTATCTTCTCTTCATATCAATCTTGATAAAGTACTTTTCTCCACTCAAATAATCCATGTCCTTTGTAAAGGAAATATATAGTTTAGTATGATCTTGTTTATAGCTCTAGAATTAGTACATACTTACCACTCTCCATTTTTTTTGGTTCCAATACTATTAGTATTGTACAAGGACTCAAACTTTATCTAATCAAACATTTATGTAATAACTCTTGTACTTGTTTGTTCATCTCTACATTGTATGTCAATGTCATTTAGTATGACACCTTGTTTGATAAACTAGCTCCATGTATCAATTCCATGCAATGATTGATGCTCGTAAAAGGAAGTCATCCATAATTTCCATTATTTGAAATGATATGTTCAAATTCTATGTTCATCCACTATTTCCTTATCTGTTTCCCAGGAAGAAAATTATAACACATACATTCCTTTGTGAAATTATTTATAAATCTCTTTCCTTTAACCAAAATAACTCTTGTTATAGTATATTTCTCACTCTTTGAGTCTCCTACCAAAGATAACAATACTTTCTTATTTCAATTATCCATAATAGTATACTAATTCAGTCCACCATTGTGTATTTCTTTTGTATCATATTGTCATGGTCTATCCAACAAGTTATGATAACATTCTATTGGCATATTATCACAAAGAACTTCATCATGATAAGATACAATATTTAGTTTCACAAGACATTGTTCACTTACCAAAACCTTATGGTTATCCTTGATTCAAGCAATCTAATATGACTTCAAGTGATTTATCCTTGGAAACTACAATTTGGTAACTAACTTCTTTGTTGCTTGATTATTTGAACTCCCACTGTCTATGATTACCTTACAACATTTTCCTATAACTCTACATTGAATCTTGAAAAAACTCTTTCTCATCATCAGTTTTTGCATTACATAAGGCTCTCCTAATCATTAGGTTTTCTCCATCTTTGAGTCCAATCATGGAATTAGGCGATTCTTCTTTGACAATTGCATTTTTCTGTTGCTACCAAACTTCTTGTGTGAATTTACATGGGTGCATTTAAGTTCTCTATAACCTTACTCTACACACTTAAAATAAGCATCCTTAAACCAATTCGTATCTTCTATTTTATAACTATTACCTCTAAAGTTATTTCCTCATCTTCCTCATATGAACTTTATTCTTTCCATTTTACCTTTCCTTTGTTATGATTTGAGTGTGATCGTCCCCCTTCTATCTATGATATTCCTCTACTTCTCTGAAATATACCACCTCTTCCTCTATTGTTTAACTTTTTCCATCTTCACCTAAATAATTATATCTTGAATAGATGTCCTCAATCCATTTAAGTGCCTTTCAATTCTTGTAACTTCAACATCTAGATTCCTAGACCTGATATCCAATCTATATAATTATTCAATGTATTCATTCACAATAGATTCCTTTTGTTTTAGATTTTGTAACTTCCTTAACAAACTAACTTAATAATCATTGGGTAAGAATTTACTATTCAATTTGTTGATCCTAGACTTAATCTTTTCTTTTTCCCTACTTTGTATACATGTCTAGATGTGTCCCTACCATGATGCATGTCCCTTCAATTTTATACTAGTAATTTTTACCTTCTTATCTGTAGGATTACTTTCATACTTGAAATACTTTTCCATCTTTGAGATCCAATCAAGAAATTCATTATAATCAATCTTTCCATCATATTCAAGAAGATTGAGATGTTCTTTTGCATTCACTTTGGATTGATACCACTTGACTTAAATAAGGATGGAGGGACCCTAATGAGATAAGTCCAACCATGCAACAAGAGTTGCATAGTAAAGCAATAACAAGGATGATAAGATAAATATGCAATTCCACTTTATTGAACAAGGTCAAACCATTTGTAAAATGTCTTCATACAGGCCAAGCTAATCAAGTTTTTCAAGTTTTAGCCTAACAATCTTTAATTAGAAATTTGGTTCTATGTTATTATGATTATTGAATTCTTAATCTACCTAAGATATGAATCGTGTTATAATTATAGACATTGGGATACACTGAACGGCCCCAAGAACATGAAATGTATACTAATACATAGGGTAGATCCTAAAATCATAAGGAGCTCAACCCATAAATTATAAAGGATCTAGCAATCTAAGATTTATGTCCATACATGGCCCAAGAACATACAAAGTTGTGCCAAGATCATCACATGTCATAGACATTCTGTCAAAAGGTCATAATTCACTAATAGGTTGTAGATAAGTAAGAATATGCTACTCGAAAGAAGATGAATCACCACATGAGCTATAATGATCAAAATGAACCACAATCTTGGGAACATGATCTAAGATGGGTTCAAGCTAAGACATGGTCATTGCACAAGTCAATGTCAACACATGAAGAATCTCCAATATGATCTCTCATACTATAAATAAGAACAATACTAAAGAGAACTATAATTTTGGTTAATGCAAGATTTCTTAAAACCTAAGATGCCCCTGCACCAATATGTACATGTATGTATACAAATACATATATACGTAAATACATACATATACATACACACACATGTATACATATGCATATGGATATACATATATTTATACACATGTATGCATACATACATACATACATGCATATATATATATATATATGCATGTGTATGTATGTATGTATATATGTCTATATAAATATATGTATATACATATATATACATATATGTAAGTATACATCTATATATACACATATATGTGTGTGTGTGTGTCTATATATATAGATACATATATATACACACATTTATATATGCATATGTATATAGATATATACATACATACATACATACATATATGTATGTGTATATAGATATATTTTTATATTTATATACATATGTATGTATCTATATATCTATATACATATACATACATAGAAAACACACACACACACACATAGATATTGCACACCATGTCTATCTCACATTTGGCAATCAACAAAAGTGGTCATTCAAACTTGCATGGTCGGCTTTGTTGATGTTTGGTAGCTTTAGTAGGATAAATATGTGAGATTAATTAAAGACTAAGGGGATTGGTGGATATTAATTAAAGACCCATTGGAACCAAGTTGGTTAAATACATTTCCCTATATAGAAAGTGGATTGAACCCAATGTTGTAAGAAATACTCACATTTGCTTCAAAAAGATTGATAGCTTATGTGGTTTATCAACAATGTTAGAATATGTCTCTTCCCTAGGGAAGAAAAACTTATTTGGAAAATAGACGAAAAAGGGTCATTTTATAGTGAAATCAACTTACAAATTATTTTTAAAGGTGAAACTCTCTACAACAACTGGGAGAAGGTTTGGAACCCCAAATTGATCCCTAAAGTCATTTTTCCTTGATGGAAAATTCTATATAATAGTATTTTAACTGAGTATAATCTCGTCAAAAGGGGTTTTCTATTGCTCCAAAAAAAATTTATCTTTGGAAACAAGATGATGAGTCCATTTTCCATTTTTTAATGCATAATCACTTTGTTAGAAAATTATGGCAATTAATTAAAATAAGTTGGGCCTCAATTGGGTTTTTAAATATAGTTTGGAATAATTGCTTGAAGAACAAAAGAGACCTACATCTAACCCCTTGGTCAAACAATTATGAAGAATTTTCCTCATCCTCCCTCATATTTACTAGAGTCTTTGGAAAGAAAGAAATAATAGAATTATTAGGGAGGCTAAGAAGTGGTTTTTTAAAAACTTCTACTAGATGATTAACTTATCATTTTTTGGTTATCAGGTTCCCTAAACCTAATTCCCAACCTACTCCCTATGATCACATAATGGCTATAAGTTTGGATCTTCCTAATGGGTGTGCTAAAGTTGATAATTCCAAAGGACTCATTAGAAAGAATAGTAGGTGGAAACCTCTAAATAAGGGTTGAAGCAAGTTAAAATTTGATGACATTTCTAGAAATGGGTTAGTTGCAAGAGGGGTGGTGATTCATACCTCCTTGGGGACCTGATTGTAGCCTATGTTGGTCACATAAAGGGTTGACTAATAACCAAGTTGAATGCTACCGATCAAAAACAAAAGTAACCAGGTTGACTACATGACCCTTTTTGGGGGCCTTCAAATTTATTTCTCTATTGGTGTTAAGGTTCTTATTATCGAGGGGGTCTTGAAATTAGTTATAGATGTTTTTCAAGGTCTTGCTAAAATTAAATGGTCCTTTAATGCAGTGATGGATGATAGTAAAGGACTTCTTGGCCTCAATTATTTTTCTATTTGGCATACCTATAGAGAAGGCAATGTTGTAGTCGATGTTTTAGCAACTTTTGAACTATGGATTACTGGTCTAAGATGTTGGACAAATTTGGAGTTCCTTCCTCCAAATGTGAAGCTCCTCCTTGAAGGAGAAAGAAGTGTTGATTTTTTCCATGAAAGCCCCTATTTGTCCAAGGTTGTGTTGGAATTACAATAAGAAAAGTAAACTTCTAAGGCGGGGTGGGATTGGAGTGAATCAGTTCTTTAAACTTTGACCCATAAAATATTCACTACACATCCATCTCACATATTCAATAAGTTAACTAAAATACCACATAAAGAATATACATCTAAAGCATGTAAGTAAGTAAGCATTCACACATTCATGACACAAGATATGATTACCAAGAAACCCCACAATGAGACTATAAAACTGGGGTGGGGATGGCACCCACAAATCTTTACTATTGCAGTAATAAAATGTATCCAATGAAGGTTACAATGTTTGATCATGAACCATGATCTACCCTATGAAAGGTCTTCCCTATTAAAGACTTACAAAGACTATTAGTTCTCACCCTGTTAAAGGATTTCAACACCTTATTAGAAGTGTGCCTAGTAAAAGGACTTAACTCACAATTAGGTAAGCACCTTGTTAGAGGATTTCAATACAGCCTGTTAAGACTACTTTGTTAAGAGATTTAACTGATTCACCTATTATAATCTCTCAACAATGATCCTGTAGTTAGCACTTTGATGCTTGATAATAGATCACCTCTATTCTATTATGGACTTGATCCTTCTTGATTAGATGTTTCTCTATTGTTCACTGTTTGCTTCCTCTGTTGTCCTTTAATTGATTATGAAATTTAGATCATAATGCCTTGATCACCATGAATGTCCTAGTTTACACATGAAAAAATCTCCTTGATCATTCATTCATTCCCCTTCGCACACATATAAATTTTAGGGTTCATCCTCCTTAAGAAGACCTAGGTGACTTAGGGTTAGATATGAATCAACAACTATGATTCATCTATATTGCCACTTAAACTTCCCTTTACCTGATTGGGTGCGTGCAATGCATAGGGATTCCAACTTAGGATTCATCCTTATCACCAAAATATCATAATTCAATCTTTAATTTGGCTAAAAAATGGTTTACATAGTAGTATGTGCCAATACAAACAACTATGAGAAAACTGTGTTACTCGACATCTGAAGTCACTAGTGCTCGACACATACTGTGACTTCAATGCTCTCACTCGGCATCTAAATGACTCGACATGCACTGCTTGCTTGGCTCCTAAATCACTCAACATATACTATCTTCTTAACACTTGAGTGACTCGACATATGAGTGACTCAACACTCATTGTTTACTCGGCATGCACTAGATTTACATGTTGTGCTCGACATATGTTACTTTTTTTGGCATGAACTAAGTAAATGACTTAAGTGTATAGATACTCACTATTCAAAGCCAATGTGAGATTAACAATCTCCCCCTTTGACATGAGCATCAAAAACACTTGGTCATACATTAATACTCTTATTTTTACGAGCATAACATGAACTCTTATTGTACTTCTATACAAAATTTTAAAATATCAAAATTTTGTAACATGACTTATACCTCAAAATCTCATCACTCCCCCTGAGTTGTTTGATCTGTTTTCTATATATTTTGTATCAATCAAAATCTGTCTCCTGCTGAGTAGATGTGCCTCAACTGATACTCTTTCTCTATTTTTCTACTTACTTGCTCTTACTCCCCATTTTTTTACTCTGCTCTTTATTTCCCTTTTTTGGCTCCCCCTTAGCTCTTACTCCCCCTTGTTGACACTAATGTCAATGGGTTATACACTAATAGTATATTTTTCCAAAAAGGATTTATGGACCTCAAGAATAATCTTAAGAGTAGCATTCTAATTATCACATGCTACCTCCAAAGACTTAATTTGGATGGCTAGCTTGGAAGCAAGGTGTATTAAGCCATCTAATGTAGAAAGATTGGGGTCTTTCTACATAAGTGTTTCTGCATAGCCTAGCTCCTTGTGTAGAATCTCCATGTGAGGAGTCAATTTAGATTGGATGCTAATCATTTTAGCCCTTATGTTGGCTTCATCGGCTTGTAAAGTTGCTAACTGACTTTCGGTTCACAATAGAGTCCTCAAATTTTTTTCACTTTGAGCTGGTGTCATGGGAAATTTGGCTCTAGATGACTACATTTGACTTTCCAAGCTCAGGATGTGATTCCTTATCTCCTATATGAACAGTGTAGGATTACATAGTTTGGTGTATAGAGAGAAAATGTTCTCTATTACCTTCTTCACACTTTCTATCTTAGTTGCCAATGCAACTTGTGTTAGTACAATTTCACTAGATATCTTCTCATTCACTTTAGTTTGAAACTTCTTCTTAGACCATTCTAACAATTTGACATTAGTATCTAGGTCTGTTTTACTTACTTTTTCCAATATGTTGGTCAATTGTTCAATGATTTTCTTAGTTTCATCTAGAGTAGGAAGACTAAATGCATCTAAGAAAATTTATTTGATCTCAATCAAAGCTTGCTTCTACCTATGCTCCCTTCTGAGCAGTTCTTGATGTTTCTTTTTGTTTGAATTCTTTTAGAATAACTGAGAGGGGGGGTGAATCAGTTATTCAAGGTCCAAATGTACAAATAAAAAATTTCACAATTTAGTGAGCCCATAAAACATTATTAATCATACATGCATTCATTCTGTGTTAACTAAAACTGAAATATTATAATTAAATCAACTTGCAGAAATGTAAAGCATAAAACACAACATATCCATTAGCACACTTGACACAATGATTTAATATGGAAACCCAATTTGGGAAAAACAACCAGTAACATGCTACTCCTTTTTCACTCTTTTAAATTTATGCCTTGTTAAAGGGAAACCTTGTTAAAGGTTACAACACACACTGTTAAATGTGACCTGATTAAGGGATTTCAATCACCTTGTTAAAAGTGAGCCTTGTTAGAGGACTTTAGGCCATTCACTTGGAATGCGACCTTGTTAAAGGATTTTCCAATGATTGTTAAGTCAACCTTACTCCAAAGGATTTACCCTAGTCTGATACAATTGTTAGAAAGTAATAGTAGAGTTTTGATCTGATACAACTTACAACCTTATTTGCAAATTACAGATCACTATTCATTCCTCAACTCTACTTGGCTTCCAATCTTTGCAGCTCTAACAACTTGTCCAACCTTCAAGAATTCATCCTCTTTAAGCCTTCTTGCTTAGTATGCCATTGTAGACTTCTTACTTGGGTCACTTGATGAAGCAAACCCCTTTCCTTCTCCTTGTCAAATTTTCACATCAAAACTCTCTAACCTCTTTGCTTCATGACTAGACATCCCTACATATAGGAAATTTGAACACTTTTTCCACTCATTATCTATCACCAAAGTTAGGGTTTTTGATGGATTAGGTAGGATACAATGAATCTACCCCATATCTTGTCTTTTCTAGAAACTTCTCCTAGAATTCATTTGAATTCACCTCCAAAATGGTTTACATAAGATTCTATGCCACCAGCTCATCAATCTTATCTTCTTTCTAATTCACAAGTTTCAAGAAAACAAATTTGTTGGCTTTTATTTGGCGAATCTACAATCTTCATCATAATGTAGGAGCTCGACATTATCAATCTTCTAATGCTCAACACATACTGTGTTACTTGCCATCTACTGTAAAATCACTTGGCATCAACTGGATCTTACTGGTGCTTGGCATCAACTGAAAATTACTTGGCATCAACTAACTTGCTCAACACCTACTAACTTGCTCAATATCCACTAGAATTTTCGTTTACTTGGCTCCAACTAACTTTTTGCTTGGCTTGCACTAACTTTTCTCAGCACCTACTATCAACTTGGTCAAGCTAGGCAAATGATCATTATTTAACTTTATTCTTTTGAACTTTCTAAGTGTAGCCAGTCATTTTGTAACCTCAAGTAGATTATCAATATATTATGTTATCATTTTCTTAATTGATTCTTGCAATTCAATACATAATCATAACTCAACCTTTCCTCTACATACATTTGTTACATTTTTTTGATAAAATCCTCCCCATTAATCAACTAAGTGATAGTTCTTGAAATATATAAGCAATTGTCTTACCATCATGTAGCAGGTTTGACATCAGTGACAAAACAATGATTAAAACACATAATCTTCTTCAACAATCTTTCTACTCAAATGATCTTTTCAATCATATATCAACAATCTCCCTTTTTGGCATTGATGGCAAACCAAACTGATCAACTAGTCAAACAAATGATGAACATCTTGTTCCATCAAACTAACTAGGTTAAAATAGTAAGGTAATACCAATGTAGTGCTTGCCCCTAGTTCACATTCTATTATCATTGTCAAATTCTTTTAAGCTAATTTTATGCATTGATTAGTTTTAGAGATACTATATTTACATTATTATGATATTATTTCATGACTTTGATTACAAATGCATCGGTTATTATTGCTTAGTTGATTTCATTCATGTGTTGTTAATGGTATTTTGATGATCATAGTTAGTAAATGTGGTTTCTTTCATAAAAATGTTAACATGATGTCTTTAATGATGATTATGTTGTATTGATAGAGATGCATTATTATATGTACGCATTTGATCTTAGATTTGTGATTATTATACTTACCCCATACTTGCATGTGTATGGTGTGTGTGTTTATTTTATCTTTCTGTCTGACGTGTTTGATGTGGTTAAGAGAGGGGGTCGTAGTCACCTGCTAGTCGGGATCTACACGATGAACCACTCCCCGCCATTGTCTGTTTAGTTTAGATATATTATATACATGTACATGCTCGTCTTTTATGCAGGATGTAGGTACCGGGCATCGACTTCCCTGAATTGCCAAGATGAGCGCGCCCTATTACAAATACTCAAATGGTGAGAATGGGAAGATAATGATCAGGTCCAATCCTAGCCATAAGTCTATAATACTTGTCTTGCAAGGAGGACTCGTAACAGACTGTCTACCCTTTTTAAACCTGTGTGTATTTTGTGCGTATGTTATTTTGTGAGTCTTTAATGAATTTCTATTAATTAAATATAAAGAATTAAATTGAAGATAGAAGTTTTAAGAGTAAATTTAGAACATGATAATATTTATTTAATTTAATAATAATATATTTAGAGTTCATTTTTAAATAAATGCTAAATATTATTGTTATCTAAGTTAATAAATATTTATCAAGTTAAACGTTCAAAAAAATATTAAAAGGAGAGAGATATTAAATTATGAATATGTTTTAAGTTCGCATGAATAAGTTTAAAATATAGAAATTAATTTAAAAGATAAAAACATGTGAACTTGAATAAAAGTATTTTAATAAAGTACGCATGAGATTAAAATTATAAATTAACTTTAAAAGCAAAGTCAAAGTGGAAAGTTAAATAAAGTAATTTAACAATTCACTTAAAGTGCATGAAGGATTAATAAAAGAATATCTTAATTAAAAAGAAAATTAATTGTGCATGAATGAATTAATTAAATAAGAGAGAATTAAATATTGGAGATAAAAGTTAAAGTTTAAATTTAGAACGTGATTATATTTATTCAATTTAATAATAATATATTTAGAGTGCATTTTTAAATAAATGCTAAATATTATTGTTATTTAAGTTAATAAATATTTTATCAATTAAGTTTCTAAAAATGAAATTAAAAGTGAAAAGATATTTAATTATCATAAAGATCATAGTTCGCATGAATTATGCATGAGTTAAAAATAAAATTAATTAAAAGATAAAAATGTGAACTTGAATAAAGATATTTTAATAATGTGCACATGAGATTTAAAAAGTTATAAATTTATTAAAGTAAAGTGGAAAGTTAAATAAAGTAATTTAACAATTCACTTAACGTGCATGAAAGGAATAATAAAATAATAATTTTAATTAAAAGGGAAATTAATTGTGCATGAATGAATTAATTAAATAAAGTAATTATTATTTTAGAGTTGTGGGGACAGAAGCCCTAAAAAGTAATTAGATTCTATATTAGAGGGTTTTGGGTCATTATTGCACACACAGGTTTTCAGGAAACACACTTTTGGAAAGGGGAGCAAAGAAATCTTTGGAAGCTTGGAAGGGTTCGGATTAGCAAGGGTTTCACCAGATTGTTAGCATCAGATCAAGGTAGGGTTTGTGAACCATTCTAGAAACACTTTCAAATCTTTGTCTTCTTCGTGCTCGTTGGAAATTGCTTTCTCAAATTTTATTGAATGAATCTTGCTACCTTTCTTCTGAATCTTTTGCGATTTGATTTCTTCTGGGAATCGGGATTGAAAAAAACTATTTAGAAAACCTTGTTTTACTTCTGAAAGAAATTTAGTATTAAATTGAAATTTGGGTTTTGAATTAAAATGGAATTAAGAAATTTAAATTTGGAAGGGGTTTGTTTTTGGAAATGAAAATCTTAGGATTGAAAATTCGAAGGGTTCAATTTATTTTTCCTATTAGTTTAATATCGTAAATGTTATTAAAATATGTATATATTAAAATAATATTGTTATGAAGTTCGTTGAGAAAAATATTATAAAATAAAGAATATAGAATTATAATACAATTCTTAAAATTTTCATATATAATAATTTATCTAAATTTATTAGAAGGGTTGTTCTTCTAATAAACAAAATTATTGAAATTTGACTTAGTAAAAAATAATAATAATAATAATAATTTTTTTTTTTTTTAAATAAGAAATACTAATAATACTAATAATAATAATAATAATAATAATAATAATAAAATAAATAAATTTTTTAAAAAAATATTTTAAAAATAAAGAAATTAAAAAAAATAAAAATTTTAAAAAAAAAAATGAAATTTTTTATAACCCCTGCTGGCGCTGTACGCTGCTGACGCAGGCTACGACAGCAGTGGTATGGTTAATAATATTTACTATTTAACCATTTGAATTATTAATGGAATTGGGAAATATTTCTATTTAGTAATTGAATAATTTAATAAATGATTAATATTACTTCTAAGTCTTGATATGTTATTATATGAACAAGAATGAGTTTAATTGCAAGGGTTAATTATGAAGGTTAACTGAAAAACTTACTTACTTGAAAACTTGTATTAAACTGGAAATTTAAAACCTTAATTCAAACAAATACATGGGTGTATGAGTAATACTGAGAATCGTATACACTTGAACATACATTGAAACGCAAATTGAAACTTATATTGAAAACAAAAATTGAAACCTTACATTAATTCAACAATATATTATCAATCAAATCCAACTGTGAGACTATGATGTTTTCTATGTACTGTCTATATTTCTTTTTGGATTTTGGTGTTGTTTAGATGTCGACCAGTCTAGGATGTACACCAGAGGTTTTGTGAGATTTCTTGGATACTATTATGTGGCTAGATGTTATGATGATTCTTGTGATTCAAATTGGAGTTTATACTTATGAGATTTATTTTGTGAGCATTTATGTGTATTTGGATTTAGTTTGATCCATCTTATTATCAAGTTGCCTGTTAAGGAACCAAGTTTGATCTTTATGGGTGTTGTGGTATGGGACACAACTGTGTTTTTATGTGCTTAGGAGAGGTTGTCTAGGTATGTGACTTGGGAGTGGCTTGCATAGGGGTCCGGGACCCAAAGTGGTCAGTACCAGGGTAACCTAATGCAAGTTATGTAATAAGTGATAATCTAGTAATTAAAATTTATGGAGGGAAACACACTAAAAAGATAAGTTAGAGATTTTTGATCTACCCATGCCTTTAGTGCTTGTATAGACTAAGGATGGGAATGAGATGAGTGCCTCGTCTTCTTGAGAGGGCTTTCTAGTTTTCATACGTGTGATGTTGAGGGTCCGGGGTTCAGAGTAACCAGTCCAGGGTAACTCAACGCTTAAGGGTCTGGGGTCTATTAAGAGATCAGTCCAGGGTAACTCAAGCAGCCATGTGATGACACTCCCTTGCACGTAGCTGAGTCTCCTCTGTAGATCTTTGTAGATTTTGTGTACCTCTGGTGGTGTATTTATTGTTGGATGTGTTTATGGTGGTGTAATTATTGTTGGATGTGTTTATGGTGGTGTACTTATTGTTGGATGTGTTTATTATGGTTATTTACTTTCATTGATGAAGATTGGTGATTCATGGATGATGTACTTTTGACATGTGGCTTTTGACTTGAGGTGATTGTCTTTTGTTGACTTTATCTTGTGATTTTGGTATTTGGTTTATACTTGGTTTGTGATTGATGTTTGATTATGAGGTGTTGGTATTGGATTGAGTGTTCTTTCTCTTTGGATTATTTTATCTTCTTGAGTAGCATGTGTTACCTTTGAGGTAGTTTTGGCTATTAGGGGTACCTTGCCTACGAATGTTTTATGTTTGATTAGCCATATGTGGATCGTTCATTATCTTCCCTGCACGGTGGGAGTGGAAGCTTGACTAGGTAACCACGTGGTCGGGAGGTAGTGCCTTCTTACCATTTGGGTCCCCCTTCACATTGCCAGTTGTTGGATGTTCGTTGCAGAAGATGTACCTTTATCATTCTTATTTCTTATCTCAGAGACTTCTTTTCAGATGATGTATTTATGTTATCATGTATTCTGATGTATTGTATCTTTTCTCACATACCCTGCGACATGTGCAGTGGATGTTATTGATTGGATGTACTTTCATTGTATTGTTTATACTTATGTATTTGCTTATGCGATTATGTATTTGTTATTCCTTTATGATCTTGAGACATTGTACTTGGAACTTAAACTAATTAATTTAAAATTATTAAATGTGACTCAACGTAAAGGAATCCTTGAGGAATTGAAACTATATCTATAATTGATTATGTGTATTTGATGTGTATGTTCTTATTGCTTCCGCATTAATGTTATCTTGATGTTGTTTAAACTTTTTTAAAAAAATAGTTCAGTAAACATTGTAACATGTTAGGTTTATTTCTCTTGGGTTCCCGAGCGGGGCGTTACAACCAAAAAGAAAACTTGTGATTTGAATTTTCTCCCTCTATCAACAACTCTCTTCTGACTAGGTTACAAAATATAACTCCCTTTGAGTTCCATCTTTATATGATTCTTTTCTTTCAAGAATCATCAGAATATCTCCTTCTTTTTGTTTTTTTCTTTCTCCCTCTTTCTTTCTTCCAGTCTTCTGATCTTTTGATGATGTAATCTCTCCATTTTTTCTCTTGCACTGATCAATTTAATCTACTTTATGCATTGTTCCTCTTGCATTGATCAATTCAATGTACTTTCTCCCTTGATCATTTCTCCCTTGATCAATTTAATGTACTTTCTCCCTCTTTGACAACAATGCCAAAGATATATACTCAAAACTTGGCATCTTTGTTATATGTAGATATAGACTTTTGTGGGTTCTTCAATTTTCTCCCTCTTTCACCTTGCTTGTAACTTATTTGTAATTCTTGCTCTGTAATTACTTTAGGAAATTCTTAAAGTAAGATCCACTGCATTAATTTGTATGAAATGAATGTCAGCTTGTTTGATGTAGGGTACTCCCTCTGTCTAGGGGTACCACCCTTAGTTTTCCTCTTAGATACTCATAAGCATCCTTAGGTAATGCTTTTGTGAAGATATCAGTAATTTGCTCCTTTGTATTGATATATTCCATCTTCACCTCTTTATCTTGAACCAATTCCCTTACATAATGATACTTTATTGCAATGTACTTTATCTTTGTATGCATTATAGGATTCTTTGATATATTGATAGCACTTGTATTATCACAATAAAGTGTCACTAGTTATGTGATTTATTTCTTCATTTTCTTAAGTAGTTGTTTGATCCATACAATGTTTGTGTAATTAATAGCAACAACAACATACTTTTCTTCAGTAGTAGATTGGGAAGTACAACTCTGCTTCTTGCTAGTTCATGTAACAAGTCTTCTACCTAAGAAGAATGCTCCTCCACTAGTTTTTTTTCTATCATCAATATTTTTAGCCCAATCAGCATCAGTGTAGGCTTTCAGTTCAAACTTTTCATTCTTCTTATAGTATAAACCATACTCTTATGTTCCTTTCAAGTATCTCATTATTCTTTTCATAGCCATCAAGTGATTATCTCTAGGGTTAGCTAAGAATCTTGCAACTATCCCCACAGCTAATGTAATGTCAAGTCTCATGTGTATTACATATTGTAATTTTCCAATCATGGATCTATATAATGTTTGATTAACCTTAGCCAAATCATCATTCTTCGATAGCTTGAGAGTTGTCACCATAGGTGTACTTACTAGTTTTGAATCTGTAATGTCCCCATTTTAGCAGTTGACCAAGTGTGTGTGCGTTAGCCTTGTTCTACATGGTCCCGAGGGCTAACGAAGGGTTTAATGGGATCTTGGAGTGTTTTGGCCTAGTCATTTCCAGTTTGGGCCAAAACGAAGTTGATTTACTCAGTTTTAGGCATACTTACTATTTTTAGTAAGTCGGCAGGACACAGTGCAGGTCAATTTTGGTGATTGGATTCTATACTCCTCAGTGAGAGCTTTCCGATGAGCTATCACTCGCATTATTCGGAGTCCGATTGCTAATACATTTTAATGCCTGAAGTTTTATTAAAGTAACGTCTAATTTAATTGTAAAATATTAAAGTGTTACTTTAATATTTATTTTATGGTGATGTGTACTCAAAGGAGACATAAGGGATATTTTAATATATGTTTTATATTACACATCTTTTATCCCACATTGCCCATATGAGTTGAGCGGACCCGTGGGAATAGAATAAAAGGAAGCATTTGTGGCTTCATTAGACAGGTTGAATATGAGAAGAAATTGGTATGTGAGTTGCAGCTCAGTTCTTGGCATTTGAGGATGTCTATCCTCTCTTGTAACATTCTAGACGTCATTCCCTTGGGGTTTGGCCTTTGGAATTCTTTGTTTTTGGCTTCATTATCGGGCAGTTTAGTTGCATTTCCGGCTACAGGCAGATTTGGTATTTTGCTCATATCTTCTTCACTACTTGTCCGACGCTTATGCCGCTTTGAGGGAATGGTATTACGAAGGTAGTGGACTGATTGAAGGACAAAGTATTGTAGCAGCAAATTCGTAAGCATGGGCTGGAGTATTATGACAATATTGCTGAAGTAATTAGTGAGTTGATAAATCTGCCATGTATTTGGTTTTATGAATTCTGAAAATAACATTTTATTAGCAGCAGTTCATTTCCACTTTGCATATTATTGTAGTTCCTTTCTTGTTTATGTTGTATGATACCAATTCCATGCATGAAACACAACAAACAAATAAACGTTTGATTTCCGGAGTTATAAGGGGTTTTAAGAAGTTGAATGCAAACTGTTTGACATAATTCCTTTCAGCAATTTGGTTTAGTTTTTTTGGGACATCCAAGGGTGTCCATTACAGAATCCTCTAGTCCAAATGTCTTTAATATATCTTTGACATATGTTGACTAAGTGATATATACACCATATTTCATCTAATAGACTTGTAATCCCAAAAAGAATTTGATCTCACCAAACATTGACATTTCAAACTCTTGCTTCATCTGGTTTGCAAAATCTTTACACAAAGCATCTTGTCCTCCAAATATGATATCATCAAAAAATATTTCAGATAATAGTATACCTTTTTCTTTATCTGTCTTCATGTACAATTTTTTTTTTTTTTCCTTTTGAATCCAATCTTAACAAGATAAGTATGAAGTCGCTCATACCATGCTCTTGGTGCTTGTTTCAATCCATATAGGGCTTAGTGCAGTCTACATACCATGTACTTATTATTTTTATCAACAAAGCCTTTTGGCTATTCTATGTAGACCTCTTCTTCTAATATGCCATTCAAAAATCCAGACTTGACATCCATCTGATAAACTTTGAAACCTTTGTATGCAACATAAGCAAGCAGAATTCTTACTCCTTCCATTCTTCCAATAGGGAAAAATGTTTCACCATATTCAATTCCTTCTTCTTGTGCATACCCTTTGCAAACTAGTCTTGCTTTATTTCTTGTTATTTCACCATTCTCATCTAACTTGTTTCTAAATACCCATTTTGTGTCAATCACATTCTTGTCTTCTAGTCTAGGAACTAGACTCCAAGTCTTGTTCTTTTCTATCTGCTGAATTTCTTCTTCCATAGCTTTGTACCAATCATCATCCTCTAATGCATCTTTCAATGTCTTAGGTTCCTGCATGCTTAATAAACATGATTCACCTCTCAATATATTTCTTTTCATTGGTCTTGCATCTTTGTCTCCAATGATTTGATTTACAGGATGATGTCTTTTGACATATTTGGATAGTCTAGGCTCAATTCTTGTGATTGCATTTTGTCACTCAGGTTCAATATCACTGTGTGCATCTTTGTTAGGTGTTTCAACATCTCTTTCATGTGTGCTAATCTTAGAGTCAAATTGTGCATTCTCCTTATTCTATAACTTGGCATTTGAACGTAACTTGGCATTCACAGGCTGTGACTCGACAATTGTTGGAACTTGTTGTGGGCTTGTTGCATGATTTGTAGCATCTTCTTCAGTAGGCATTCCTTCATAATAGTACACAAATGATTTGTATGCTTTTGGTTCTTTTGTAGGTTTATCCTCATGTGCTTTTGTAAGCTCATCAAAATTCACATTTGCACTTTCCACAATTTTTTTAGTCTTAGTAATTAAACACTTATAAACTTTACTTCTTGTGGAGTAACCAAGGAATAAAACTTCTTCTCTCTTTGCATCAAACTTTCCACTCCTAACATCTTTAAGAATATAGCATTTTCTTCCAAATACCTTAAAGTATTTCACATTAGATGGATGACCATACCATAGTTCAAAAGGTGTTGAGTGAGTACCTTTCTTGACTTGCACATGGTTCAAGGTGTATATAGCAATACTTACAGCTTCTCTTTAGTATTTTATAGCAACATTCTTCTCCATCATGAGTGTTCTAGCATCGTCCATTATTGACCTATTTCTTCTTTCAGCAATTCCATTTTGTGGAGGGGTCCTAGGTGCAGATGTTTATCTCTTGATTCCTCTGTCATTACAAAACATTTAAAGCTCATGTGAAGTGAATTCATCTCCTCTATCTGATCTCAAGAATTTCAAACTCTTACCTGTTTCTTTTTCTACTCTTGCAAAGTACCATATAAATATTTGAAAAGCTTCTGATTTTTATTTTAGAAACATGACTATTATCATTCTAGAGTAGTCATCAACAAAGAACATTATATACTTATCTCCTTTGTAGCTTTGCACTTCAATAGGTCCACATGAGTCAGTATGAACAATTTCAAGTATTTCCTTAGAGGTATAAGATTTACTTTTAAAGCTTGACTTTGTCATCTTGCCTAACTGACATTGTTTACACATTATATTTTTTGGTTTCTTCAACTTAGGCAAACCTCTAACTCTTTTCCTGTTGCTGATATTAATCAGATCATCAAAATTTACATACATAACCTCTTGTTCCAAAGTGATACATCATCAAATTTTTCAATAAGACAAGCAACATCTTCTACATCCAAATATAACAGATTACTTCTAGTTTGATCACCTTTACCAATCAAGTTTCCATTTGTATCATATATCTTGGCTGATTTATTTTCAAACTCAACTTTTCATCACAAGTTATTCAATTGTGACACACTTAACAAGTTATAATTCAATCCTTCAACATAATAAGCATTGTCACATGAAATCTTGTATGTGAGTTTAATAGAGCCTTTTCCTTTTATCAAACATGGTGCATCATTACCAAATCTTACGCTATTTCCATCATAACAAGTTACGGTAATAAACTTACTTTTGTCTCTAGTAATGTGATGTGAACATCCACTGTCAATGATCCATTTATCATTCTTGTTCACACAAGTCATAAGTGCAATTGCCTCATCCTCATCTGATTCATCCTTCATTGCAACATATACCACTTCATCATTATTTTCATCAGAGTCATGTTCATCAGCAATGTAGCATGACTTCTTGCCTTTGTCTCTGTAGTCTCTTCCATCATCTTCTATTTTGTTCTTGTGCTTGTTCCCTTCTCTAAAGTTCTTCTTTTGTGTACATCTTTCTACAATATGACCAACTTCATTGCAATTGAAACAAATGATAGGCAGGTTACCTTAGAGCTTGTATTTTCCTCTGTGAAATCTTCTGGCCAACAATGCTTCCAATTGTTCAATATCTTCCTCATCTATGTTACTATCACTAGATGCATAATCCTTCCACAAAAATTTTTCTTTCAAAGTTGATTCAATACTTTCTGTTCTGTAGTTGCCAAAATTAGATAGCTCAAAAGTAGTCAGTCTTCCTACCAGACCTTCAAGGGTTAGATCATTTCCTGGTATACATCTTAACTCTTGAATTTTAGATACTCTAATAGCATACATAGGCAAAAATGTTCTCAAGACTTTACTTAGTATAGTATCATCATCTATTTTACTAGTAGCACCTTTTATTGCACTAACAACTTCTTTTATTCTAGAAACATATTGAGCAATATTCCCACCTTCTTCCATTCTCATGTCATCAAACTTACCTCTGAGACTCTCTGACTTGGCTCTTTGAACATTTTTTTCTCCTCCATAGATGGTGTCTAGGGCATCCCACATCTTCCTTACACTTTTAAGGCCTTTGATATCATCCAACTCAGCATAGCTTAGGGCAGAAGCAATCTCCAACATTGTCTGATTATGTTCTTTCTTTTTCTTCAAATCTTTAGCAGTTAGGGCTCCTACTGGATCAACATGTTCTATTGAAATGCAAGATTGTGCATAATCTCTAAGTCCTCCAAGGTGTAGCTTCATCAAAATTTTCCATGCAGAAAAGTTATCTCTGTTGAGCCTGGGTACCTCTCTTTTTCACATCTTGATCTTTGTGCTTCTAGTACCTTAAAACTAATCCTCTTAAGAAGATGACTCTGATACCAATTGTTGAAATTCTTTTAGAATAACTAAGAGGGGGGGTGAATCAATTATTCAAGGTCCAGATGTACAAATAAAAAATTTTACAATTCAGTGAACACATAAAATATTCTTAATCATGCATGCATTCATTGTGTGTTAATTAAAACTGAAATGTTACTGTTAAATCAACTTGCAAAAATGTAAAGCATAAAACTAAGCATATCCATTAGCACACTTGACTCAATGATTTAACATGGAAACCTAATTTGGGAAAAACCACTAGTAACATGCTACTCCTTTTTTACTCTTCTGAAGTGATGCCTTATTAAAGGCCAACCCTATTAAAGGTTACAACACACACTATTAAATGTGACCCGATTAAGGGATTTCAATCACCCTGTTAAAAGTGAGCCTTGTTAGAGGACTTTAGGCCATTCACTTGGAATGCCACCGTTAAAGGATTTTCCAATGACTGTTAAGTCAACCTTACTCCAAAGGATTTACCCTAGGCTAATACAATTGTTAGAAAGTAATAGTAGAGTTTTGATCTGATACAACTTACAACCTTACTTGCAGATTATAGATCACTATCCAGTCCTCAACTCTAATTAGCCTCCAATATTTGCAACTCTAATAGCTTTTTCACCCTTCAAGCATTCATCCTCTTTAAGCCTTCTTTCTTAGTATGTCATTGCAGACTTCTTACTTTGGTCACTTGATGAAGCAAACCCCTTTCCTTCTCCTTGTTAGATTTTTGCATCAAAACTCTCTAAACTCTTTGCTTCATGACTAGACATCCCTACATATAAGAAATTAGATCACTTTTTCTGCTCATTATCTATCACCAAAATTAGGGTATGGATTAGGTAGGATACAATGTATCTACCCCATATCTTGTCTTTTCTAGAAACTTCTCCTAGAATTCATTTGAATTCACCTCCAAAATGGTTTGCATAAGATTATGTGCCACCAGCTTATCAATCTTATCTTCCTCCTAATTTACAAGTTCCAAGAAAACAAACGTGTCAGCTTTTATTTGGCATATCTTTGATCTTTTTCATAACACAGTAGCTTAACATTATCAATCTTCTGATGCTTGGCACATACTATGTCACTCAGCATCTACTGTAAAATCACTCAACATCAATTGGATTTTATGGGTGCTCGGCATCAACTAACTCACTCGACACCTACTAACTTGCTTGGCATCCACTAGAATTTTCTTTTACTCGGCTCCAACTGACTTTTTTCTTGGCTTGCACTAACTTTGCTCGACACCTACTATCAACTTGGTAAAGCTTGGCAACTGATCTTTTCTTAACTTTATTCTTTTAAACTTTCTAAGTGTAGCTAGTCATTTTGTAACCTCAAATAGATTATCAATACATTATGTTATCATTGTCTTAACTAATTATTTCACTTCAATACATAATCATAATTCAACCTTTCCTCTAGGTACTTTTGTTACATCTTCTTGATCAAATCCTCCTCATTAATCAACTAAGTGATAATGCTTGAAACATATAAGAAATTGTCTTACCAGCATGTAGCAGGTTTGACATCAGTGATAAAACAATGATTGAAACACATAGTCTTCTTCAACAATCTTTCTACTCAAATGATCTTTTCAATCATATATCAACACTTTCTTGCTAGGGCCTCTTGCAATATGCCCATTTGCTCAATTGTTATTTCTAAATAATCAAATTTAGGCAATACAATTTCTTCATCTAGGCTAACATCTCCATAATGAATTACCTATTCTTCCTTAAATGAGCTAGGACTTGGAACTAAGAATCGTAATGGTATTGCATCTGTGCTTGGCCTTTGAAGTGTTTGACTGGAAGGAGTTCCTAATTTTGGTAATGTTACCAATACTTGAATTGCTTCTAGCTCTTTCAGTTTGGTTGTCACATTTTTTCTCTTCAGGCTTGTCCTTTTCTGTCTTTCTGATTTCAGTTGCACCTTGAACTTGTGATGGAGGTACAAGTACATCTACCTGACCTATTTGACTTGGTGTCCCATCATTGATTGGTGTTTCCACCTTATCTTCTCCATCTATCTCAACCTTGTCTTTTTTAGGTTCTTGAACATTTTGTGAGACTAGAGTGCTTTCCATGGGTGTACTAACAATGCATCATGTTGTCTCCTTCCTTTGATATACAACTAAGTGTGGCAAAGGTTGTGCACTTGTGACCTGAGGAGTGATTGTAGGTGTGTCTTGTGTTTTCACTTCCTCCCCAATTCTGAATTTCATCAACACTTACCAATATAGGGTTTTCATGTAATTTGGCCTGTAATGTGGATTGATCAAGTATTCTTTTCAAATCTTCCTCTATTAGGGGATCAATTTTTTGATCAGTAGGATCATAACTATCCTTTACGATGATAGTTTTAGTACTTGGCATTTGTGTATCTTGTACACTCTATTCTAGTTGTTGATCTTCCTAAGCTATTTTTTAATCATCTATATTCATATCAGTGCCTCCCTCAATTGTTCCTTCTTCATTTTCATCATCTTCATCATCTTTTACCTCAATTGGTTCTTTTTCACCTTCTTTGATTGTGGCTAGTCCATATGTAATATTCCACATTTGTTTGGCATTCTTTACAATATCCTCTATGTTGTTCTGTAGTATGCTAAGTGCCCTATACTTAGGTACAAATCTTATAGCATATTTCTTTATGGCTTTAGATATTTGCGCCTTGCTAAGTTTTGGCATAACTTTAGTGAGGTTTGTTTCTCTAATTTGCTTCTCTGTGTCTAGACAATAGTGTCATTTTCGCTCAACTCTATCATATAAACTCTTAGGTATGGAGTTGGCAATATCTAGAGGAGCCTTCTTCAAAGTAGCCATCATGGTATATATTGCCTCCTCTACTTGATTTTTTTACAATCTTTCCAAGGTTATCAAATTTAATGTGAGAGAAACATGACAAATCAGCATTGTTTCTAATGTTTTCACATAGATTATCTAGGTTTGAGGAGGGACTATGACTCACCACTTGGAATTGGTTGTTATCATTAGATTCAGTCTTCTCCTCATCAGATTCAACCTAAGAAACATACTTTCTTCTTGGTCTTTTTTGTGGTCCACCTTCTTGCTCTTTAGACTTGGCTATCTCTTTAGCCTTCTATGTAGTGACTCTTGTACTAGCCCTTATGGTAGGTGTTTTTGGTGTGGGCTGACTAGGTTTTTCAACCTTCTTTGGTCTTGTCATTGCAGGTATCTTTACCTTCCTTTTCTTCTTATCAGTAGGAGTAGGTGCTTCCTCGACTTCTTCTCTCTTGGCACCTTCTGCAATTTTTGTCTCCTCTTCCTGCTGATCCTCTCCTTGACCTTGTGTTAGAGCCAATGGTGCCTGAGCTTGTGTGTCTTCTTCTTCTTCTTCTTCTTCTTCTTCTTCTTCATCTTCCTCGGCTCCTTCATTAAATTTTTCTTTTAGTTTCTTCACAAATTTATTCTTCTTCTTGATTATAGAGGTAGTCTTCAACTCCATAGTTATTTTAGATTTGGCTAGTTCATAGTTACCAAATGCTATGGCTTCTTTGCCCACTTCTTTTGCAAGTAATGTTGTGATTTCTATAGAGGCCTCATCAACATTAATTTCATAACCTAATGGCCTTAGCCATCTCACTCTAGGAATTCCTGCTTGTACATATGTGTGATCAATGTCAACTAGTAAGAAAACATCATCATAATGTTTCTCCACTAGTGAGACTAGTCTTCATGGATTGTTTGAAATCTTCAAAATAACTAGTCATTATTGACTCAAAGTTATTACCTAATTTTTCAATAAATTCTCCTATCTATACTGCAATTGATCTATTTTTCTTCCATGCAACCTTGCCAAAAGTAGGAAATGTGTTCTACACATAGAAGAAAATACATACCAAAATAGATCCAAATTTGAATTGAGCACTCTTTGTTTTCCTTATTGCTCCCAAGCTTTCAATCATTTGTTGCAACTACAACTCGACAAGATCATAAGTATGATATTTCTTCACAATTTTGTAGCCCATGTCCACTACAATGCAAGGTTCTATGTTTAATATGCTTGACTAATAAAACTTATGTGCTATTACCCTCATTGCAAAAGCTATCAGGGGATCTATGATTGTATCAATGGTCATACCCCTTTTGTTTCACATAGCCCCTGTGTTCTTTTCAATGACTTCCTTTGACTTACTTCTCATATTCTTTGGCCAATCTAAGGTTGGATACTCGGTTACCCTATGAAAAATTTTCTTTATAATTTTAACTAGCCCATTCTCCAACCATACTGAGCTATCATGTATTTTTCTTAAGAAATTATTATCCACTCAGTTTTGAAAACATTCAAAAAATCTAGTGCATGAGTTAACCCTTTCTTCTCGACAATATTGAATTCTTCTCAATGCTTCATTTTCACATAGTCTTCCATATGCTTCTCTAATTTCCATGTCACCTAAGCTTCAAATCTTGCAATTATAACAATTCCTGACATCTTGTATCATTAGGACTCATGGTGGTATCATAGATAGTGCACCAAATGGATCCTTCTTATATGCTATGTCTGGAATAGCCTTGAAAATAGGTTGTTTAATCTCATTACTAATTAATTGAACATTTAAAACTTATTTTCCCTCTACACCTTTCTCTTTCAAAGAACTACATGTCATCACATAAATCTAGGGTTTACAAAATTTGAAACTGTATAACTTGGCACATGATAAATACCTTACAAATCCTGATGAGATGTGTTGAATAACTGTTCAAATCTCCTATAAATGCTTAGATGAAGTGCTCCATGTCACCTTTAGCTCTTCTTCTTTCTCAATTTTGAATCATGTTAAATGAGCAAAAATTGATCAAATGGCCCTTAGAACACTGTAATTAATGCTAAGCACTTACACAACTATAAGCTCGACATCAACTGATTTTTGGCTCACTCAGTATCCACATGTCTTTCCATTTGCTCATAAACCATTACAAGCTTGGACTCAACTAACCAATTCTATTAGCTCGGCATCCACTAACATTTTACTCAGTAACCATAAGAAAATTTTCATGCTTGATGGTAACATGAAAAAGTTGACGAAACTTTAAAGATTTTTCCTTGATTTCTAATACCACTTTGCATCTCTATTCATGCATATGTGATCTTTTCAAAGTTAGATCCTTGGAAATGATGTACGGTATAACCTTTTAAATATTAGTCACACATACCTCTTGATTGCTTAGTTTGATGAGGTGTGATCACTTGACCCATTAGGTGAAGTGATCTCAGTTTCACTTGATGTGCTACAATCCTCTATGTTCTTCCATGTCTTGTTCATCTGATTTTTGATAGTTTCAATATATGTGTTGCCTTTGCCTTTGTTGAACTCACAACTTGGTGACTTTGACCTTGTTGGACAATATCGGCTGATGTGACTAGTCTTCAAATAGTTAAAGCATGTGGCTTGACTCAACTACCTTTTGTAGTCACTCTTGAAGTGTGTCCTAATATAGTTTTTAGGAACATGTCCATACTCTTGTCAATAGTAACAACTATACCTTGTATTATAATCCCAATTATAAGAGTTGTCATTGTTCTTTACCATTGATTGCTTGTTTGATGACCACATGAGTGTGGATCTGTACTCAAAAGCTCTATGTCCATACTTCTGACAGTTATAACAATATCTTTCAAACCTTTGATTGTACATGGTCTTGGCTCTACATTCATGTGCCTGATGACCTTGTTTGTTGCACTTATGATAGTGACCCATGCTCTTCTAATTAACATTCTGATTTACAATCTTTCTCTTGCACACATTAGCAATATTTCATGTCTTATCACAATTATGACAAGTAGGTTTTGAGTTCTTACCTTTGTTGCCTCTTTATTTAGCACTTTTGGATGATTCTCCTTCTTCAGTACTTGTGTATCCCAGTCTAGATGTATCATTTTTTAGATCTAGGAGATCTCATTAACTATTCAAAATATTTGATAGCTTCATTTGGTTTATTGAAACTTTCAAAAAACTCCTTTTCCCTTTTTAGATCATTGCTCAACTATTCATTTTGCAACTTCAGTGTTGTTATCTCAATGTCCTTGGCATTCAGTTCTAGTTTGCATTCATCATTTGACCCAAAGTTTCCAATTGCATGTTAGCAATCCTAGTTACTTCTAATTATTTCTCCTCTAGTCTACTAGTCAAAATTATTTTGTCATCTTCAATCATGGCTTTTCCTTCTATAGCTTTATTTTTCTGTTCGATCACCTCACAAAGTAGTATGGCTTGTGATTCTTTCTCTATCTTAAGATTTTTGATCTCTTCAGCTAGAGTTATGTTCTTTTCCATTAGATCCGCAATTGCTACATCAAGTTCATTGGAGTCTCCATTTTAAAATAGCTTAGTAGTATCCATCTCTCGGTATTGTGTGTCATTATTCTCAATAGCAATTTCCTTCATTCTTTTCAAGGATTTCTTTAGATCATCTCTTGCTTCATTCAACTGATGTAGAATGAGTTGTATTTCAATTCCCTGATTCTCAATGATCTTTCCCAACTTGTAGACTTCCATTTCCAAGATCTTTCCTCAAAGTTGTTAGGCTTCTCTTTTAGTGAACAAGGCTCTAATACCAATTGTTGGAATTACAATAAGAAAAGTAAACTTCTGAGAGGGGAGGGGTGAATTAGTGCTTTAAACTTTGACCCATAAAATATTCACTACACATACATCTCATGTATTCAATAAGTTAACTGAAATACCATGTAAACCATATACATCTAAAGAATGCAAGCAAGCATTCACACATTCATGGCACAAGATATGATTATCTAGAAACCCCCCAATAAGAAGGTAAAACTAGGGTGGGGATGACACCACAAATCTTCACTACTACAGTAATAAAGTGTATCCAATGAAGGTTACAATGTTTGATCATGAACCATGATCTACCTTGTGAAAGCTCTACCCTATTAAAGACTTACAAAGATTCTTAAGTTAAACCCTGTTAAAGGATTTCAATGCCCTATTAGAAATGTGCCTAGTAAAAGAACTTCAACTCACAATTAAGTACCTTGTTAGAGGATTTCAATACAGCCTGTTAGGACTACTTTGTTAAGAGATTTAACTGATTCACCTATTAGAATGTATCGACAATGATCCTACAATGAGCACTTTGATGCTTGATAATAGATCACCTTTATTCTATTGTGTACTTGATCCTTCTTAATCAAATGTCTCTCTGTTGTTCACTATTTCCTTCCTCTATTCTCCTTTAATTGATTCTGCAATTCAGATCATAATGCCTTGATCACCATGAATGTCCTAATTTGTGCATGCAAAACTCTCCTTGATCATTCATTCATTCTTCTTCTCGCACATATGAAGTTTAGGGTTCAGCCTCCTTAAGAAGACCTAGGTGACTTAGGGTTAGAAATGAATCAATGGCTATGATTCATCCATATTGTTGCTTAAACCTTCCCTTTACTTGATTGGGTGCATGTAATACATAGGGATTCCAACTTAAGATTTGTCCTTATCACCAAAATATTGTAATTCATTCTTTAGGTTGGCTCAAACATTATTTACATAGTAGTTTGTGCCAATACAAATAACTATGACAAAATTGCATTACTTGGCATCTGAAGTCCTTGGTGCTTGGTACAGACTATGACTTTAATGCTGTCACTCAAAATTTGAATGACTCGGCATACACTACTTGCTCGGCTCCTAAATCACTTGGCATATACTGTTTGCTTGGCACTTGAGTGACTCAATACTCATTATTTACTCGGCATGCATTATATTTACATGTTGTACTCGACATATGTTACTTGTTCGGCATGAACTAAGTAAATGACTTAAGTGTATAGACACTCACTAGTCAAAACCAATATGATATTAATAGGTTGGCCCTATTATAGGATAGTAGGAACTTGTCTAATGATGTTAGTACAAATATTATGTTTAGTACATGTTTTTTGATAAAAAAGCAGCCAAAAACTAGTGGGCTAGCCCTTTACAACAATAGTGGAACAACCATCAAAAACCTACTAGAAACCAACATAAAACCAATTGACAACCAGCACACAACCAAATAGTCCCCCAACGGTTCATATCAAAAACATCATAAACAATATACCAAAATATAGAGTTATTAGTATTCCTACTTTTAGAACCAGTAGAGTTTAACAAGTTAACAAATTGCATGTAGGTGGTCATCACATCTTACCACCTATAGCCCATAAAAAAGTTCAGCATAAAAAACAAAACCATCAACAAAAGATGGGGAGAGACTAGAAGAGTACCAAAAAAACAACAAAAACCAAAAAGCCATTAATTGGCCTCCTTTTTCTTTCCCTTTTCAGCCATGAGAACCGTGGCCTAGTCATCAGCAAGAAAGCTATAGAGAAGCTTTGTGTCATCCTTTCCAAGGTTTTCCTCCTTTGAGTTATTATCCAATAGTTGAAGAGTAGTAGCCACCATGTGTGTCACTTTGAGAGAAAACTTGGAGAAAAGGTTGAATCCCTCTTTGACGCAATGCAAAGAAGGAGAATCCCCAAAGGAGATGTCCTAGCCCCCAACAAATAACCACATAGAAAAAACACAATAAAAATGCAAGATCTGATACCAAATCATGACTCTTTATTCATAAAATATTTTTTACATGCAATGTGTTGGGCTATAAGGCCTTCCTAGTTACGACCAAATACAAAGTAATTACAATAATAGTTCTACAAGATCCCTCAAGATCCAACCCATACACTAGCTAGTCTAGATCCACACTCTAGTAGAAACCTCCAAGATCTCAACTTATGCTTGCAAGCCACCAAGAAACCTCCTTGTTTCTAAACCACAACCACTTACTCTTCTCTAACTTTATGCAAGATCCAAGTGTAAACTACCTCACATTCGGCGCTCTATCCACACACTCACAACTCCACCATAATCCTGCTATAAACTGCCTCACATTTGACGCTCTATCCATAGACTCAAGAAAACTCGCCCTTTAGCTTCCTCCTCCTCTCCAAGCTTCTACTAAGAAGAGATCACACCTTCAAGCTTAATTAGAAATGCTCATATGCCTTGCTTAAATAGGCATTTACCCCCCAAGATGTTACAAACATAACCAATGTGGGATAAAAGGTAAACACAACTACCTTCAACAAATATTTAATTCCCACCCAAATACAACTAAGCACTACCACATGGCCCAAAAAATATTAAATGCATGATTTAATAAAATGTCCACAAACTTCTAGAATTTCACCTACACACCTCGATAAATGGAATGACAACCATTTTTATTTATTTTTCTATTTACGCCACCTATGCACCTCAAAAATAGAAATTCCCTTTTTCTCCTTTTCCTTTTTTTAAATTTTTTAAAATTATTTCTCCTATAATTTTCGTCACTTTCTCTCTCCATTTTTAAAAAAAATTCCCATGCAAGATGCTCCTGCGTCAGACTCCCCAGGTAGATAGAAAAGTTTGTCCCACAATTTGATGCCAAAAGAAAGATCTACAACCATCTTCATCTTCACCAAAGGTTTCTACTTCAACAAGGACAAGAAAACCAACATGCAAATCATCCACATCTACATCACTCTATCAAATACCAAAATCTCAACAATCCAATTAACATGCTCATTCCTAGGAACAAACTGAACATAATGCTTCATCGACAAACCTTCATTCACATCAACAACTAGTGAATCCACACCAGCAACAACAAAAAACTCTATATCAACAACAATATGTAACTCCTCAACAACATATGCCAAACTCACAACACTAGTAGTCTCATTGCTCACAACAAGATGCTCTGCAACATACAAGTCATCGCCAATAACAACTAGATCATCCACGACTGAGTGCTCCACAATCTCTATGTTAGGCTCAACTAACTAATCATGAAAACCAATCTCCATCCCAACATCAACAAGGTTAGGAATGTCTTTAGCAACAACCTCTAGCTGCTCTACAGGTTCTATATCAGGCTCCACAAATTGATCAACAAAACCAACCTCTTCCACCTCGACCTTGTTATGCCATCTTCTCTCATAAACAAGTCTCTTGACTAGCCAAACAACTCTCTTCCAAATTGATAGACTCTAGCTCCACAAACATCTACGGAATGCCTTCCTCATCCTATCATTATCTCAATCAACCGAACTAGTTTCAAAATGAGCAACCTCCTCCTTACCTCAATTAGCCAAACTAGCTTCAAACTGAGCAGTCATCTCAGAAAACCTCCTTTCCAGCACATCACAAAGCTATGCAATCATCTTAGGGTTCAATCCTCTCAGAGCCATCTCCCAAGATCTTCATAAACCCTCTGCAACAAATTTGTCCCATGCTCCTTATGACAACCTCAAATTGTTTTCAAGTCAAATCACAACCTACCACCTTGCATGAACAATCAAGACCCACATCACAAGTCTAGGACCACAGATCTGCAATCCACAAACTCTCTACAATCATACCTCAACAAGATTAGTCTTCCATCTTTACATCCATTGATCTATCTGTAAGCCCTCTGCAATTGCAATCCATAACCATGATCTACCACCTTGCAACCAAGAGATCTAGGACTCTAGAAAGAAAATCCACCACCAGATCAAGATCAACTCAGATCTACTTCTTCAACCCAAGTCCTGGTGAAAATTGCCTCAACTTCGGTGATCTGTCTACACACTCAGGAACAATTGTGCTCTGATACCATCTAACATAATGCAGGGTAGGAGAATCCCCAAAGGAGATGTCCTAGCCCCCAACAAATAACCACATAGCAAAAACACAATAACAATGCAAGATTTGATACCAAATCATGACTCTTTATTCATAAAATAACTGTTACATGCAAGGTGTCGGGCTATAAGGCCTTCCTAGTTACGATCAAATACAAAGCAATTACAATAACAGTTCTACAAGATCCCTCAAGATCCAACCCATACACTAGCTTGTCGAAATCCATACTCTAGTAGAAACCTCCAAGATCTCAACTTGTGCTTGCAAGCTAGCAAGCACCTCCTTGTTTCTAAACTACAACCACTAACTCTTCTCCAACTTTATCCAAGATCCAAGTGTAAACAACCTCACATTCAGCGCTCTGTCCACACACTCACAACTCCACCACAATCCTGTTATAAACTACCTCACATTTGGTGCTCTATCTACAAACTCAGGAAAAATTTCCCTTTAGCTTCATCCTCCTCTCCAAGCTTCTACTAAGAAGAGATCACACCTTCAAGCTTAATTAGAAAAGCTCATATGCCTTGCTTAAATAGGCACTTACCACCCAAGATGTTACAAACACAACCAATGTGGGATAAAAGGTAAACACAACTACCTTCAACAAATATTTAATTCCCACCTAAATACAACTAAGCACCACCACATGACCCAAGAAATATTAAATGCATGATTTAATAAAATGTCCACAAACTTCTAGAATTCCACCTACACACCTTGATAAATGGAATGACAACCATTTTAATTTATTTTTCTATTTATGCCACCTATGCACCTTGAAAATATAAATTCCTTTTTTCTCCTTTTCCCTTTTTTAAATTTATTTTTATTATTTCTCCTCTAATTTTTGTCACTTTCTCTCTCCAATTTTTATTTTATTTTTTAAATTCCCATGCAAGATGCTCCTACGTCACTCTTCCACCACCATGCACCTATCCATCAACTCCTTGTGTTCCTTGCAGGTAATGGGTTCATTCTCCTTGGTTTCTAGCTTTAGTGTCTTGCTACAATTCTCCAGGGGATTCTACTTAACCTGCACATCATAAATGTTAGCATGGCCCTTCAGATTCTCCTAGCCCTCTTTATCAACCCAAGAGGAAATAGTGTTGGTGGAGACATTGGTGATATTGGTGTGCTCCTAGTTGACAGTGGAAGGCAGGGTGATGGTGCAGAGACATGTGTGGGATCGGGGGAGGGTTCCTTAGTAGTGTTGTCTACCTCAAAGTCCCAGGTACCATCAAGGGTACCATCCCATTTCTCGACTTCTTTATCTATCTCCTCTTTCCCCTTATCCATATTGTCCCTCAAATTCTTGTCACTCTCCTTAGTGTTAGTCTCATCCCCCTCCTCTTCTTAAGAGTGACAAGCCATTTGTTTGTATCAACCCTAGGTCTTAGCAATTCGTCTTGACCTTCTTCTACTCCCACAAATTTTCTCATTAGAGTCACCAATTTCAACCTCCACCATCTTGTCCATTTTAATTATTTTATTGGGCTCCGGCTCAAGGGTCAAAATTTTGTTTTTCCTTCCCTTAGTAGGCATTTGGCTAGGAGAGGGTCGAGGAGTAGGGCCTTGGCTACCACTAGTAAATTCCAAACACAAGGGGCCCCCAAAGGGGAGGATATTATCGATGGCAATTACATGAGGAGGGTAGAGGGCCAGGTGAAATTAGAAGAGGCAGAACATGAGCCCTTGGTGGAGAATGGTGGAATTGGCCCCTTTTTTCTTCTTTTCTCTAACATCAACGACAGTGTCCTCAAGGGCATGCAACAAGAAGAAAGGAATACTAACAAATTCCCTATTGTGAAAATGTTTAAGCAAAGGGAAATGATAAAAGTAATACACATCGTGCCTACCCTCCAGCGTCAAATACTTCATTATCATCAAATAGACGTCATCTCAGGGCTCCAGAAGTTTAGTACATGTTGTTATGGTCTAAATGGTTTTTGATATTCTTAATGTGTTGTCAACATGCTCCTTATTTTTCTTTCAATTTTAGCCTTTTGAACTAGTTATAATAAGGACAACACCCTAACTTTTATTAATTTTTTAATATCAAAACCATGTTTCAACATCTACAACAAAAAAATCTAAAATTATTTTACAATAAAATACTCACATCTATATCAATTAATGTCACAACTCAACATCTAATTCTAAAACTCAATTACTTCCACAATATCATTAATTTATTTAATTCAATATATTTCATTTGATTAATCTAATTATATACATTTCATTATTTAATCCACATAAAATTTTAGTTTACCTTGTAAATATATACCTAGAGTAAAGATGTACAATTGACTATTAAATAATTATTCAAACCAAGTCTCAAAATATTGTATTTCGACTCATTGTTGTTTGACAGTAATTGTTTGCTTCTATTCTCTTTCACTATTCCATTCCTCAAAGTGGTAATGTAAAAAGTGTGGCCTGCCCAAAAAGTTTATTTTTATCAAGATTAAACTTTTTGTAAAGGTGACTTTCTTTGACAATAATCATGTGAGTGAGAAAATTCAACAAAAAAAAACTCTAAATAAACTTTAGAGGAGTGGGAAAATATGAAAATATGAAAACCTTTAAATAAACTTTAGAGGGGTTAAAGTTGTTTTGGGAAAAAACATGACTAACGTGAGTAAGTGGGGAACGTGACGTAAAAATTACGGCCTTGTGGTTGAAAAAGCTCCCTCGAAAAACATTAAAAAAAAATCTCCTCGTGAAAAAGAGAGAAGAGAAAATACTTAACCCGCGAATTACGCGACCGCATCATTTTTTCAACATATAAATATTTTTTCCTATTATATTTTGCAATAAAATGGTCTCCCGAGAAATTGACAAAAAAATATAAAGGCGAGCGACTGTAAGGACTGGCTTTCGTCATACGCCCTTTTCAGGATTTAGAATCCCTCTTTTCGTTTTCTTTTTCTCTGTACTCTGATCTGACACTCTGAATTCAGCAGATACGTCATTTGCATGGACATGTGGGGGGTGAGCGCCTTTTTCTTCTCCAGATTGATTCTATTTTCTGTCGTTTCACATTAAAAAGTAGGCGATTGCGTGCGGCTAGGGTTTCTAGGGTCCCTCGGGTTTCAACGCCAGCGATCAGGCGCTGAAAAATACAAGATTGATTCTCATTTTCTGTCACATCGCAGGGACCATTGCGTGCGGCTAGGTGTTTCTAAGATTTTTAGGGTTTCTAGGGTCTCTAAGATTCTTAGGGTTTTTAGGGTTTCAACGGCAGGGATCCGGGCATGGCTGTCAAATTCCTTTACGGAGAAGCGTGTTGTTTGAAATGGCGGAGTCTTCTCAGTTGGATTTGTATTGGTCACCGACGCATACGAATGGAAAGGTGCTTCTGTTTGCTGTTATGGCGGCAGACATAATTGGATCGTCATTCTTTTACTGTGCACTCAAATTTTTAAATTATTTTGCTTTAGGCCTAGTTGTGGCCTGCCTACGTTCTTCCTTTCCGGCCATAAAAATCTCATCTTTTGAAATCTTTGCTGCTTGTCATGAAAAGCCTGCCAAATTTCGAAATTCTTTTCGTGTGGCTTTTCAGGTGGAGAAAGGAAAAGAAAAGGGCAAAGGATGGCTGAAGAGAAACGATGCTTCAACAATATGTATCCACGTGGTTTATTATCATTGTATGTTGACAGGAGTATTCAATCAATCCCAGGACCTTATGCGTCACTTTGAGGTAATCTCTTGCCCTTGTCTTCAAGTGAATGAAAAAGAGTGCCCTTTTGTCTCAAGCAATCTAAATATGTGGATATGAGTATATTGATTGAGAGCTGTTGTACTATCTCAAAGGATTAAATTCTTTACATTTATGATTGGGCTAGGTTTAATTTTTGAATGATTTTGATGGCTTGAACTCTACTATTTGTGATAGTTTAGTTGGAAGGTGACGTAATTTTGATGTATGGTTTTTTGTAGAATATTAGAATAGACAACTATTAAAGACAAAAATGCTTAGTTCATAGATGAAAGCTTATAATTTAGACTTATGTTTCTCAGTATTATATAACAAAAATGTCAATATCTATACATTTTAATTTTTATATATAGATAATATTAATTTTGTAATTATATTTTAATCTATGAGTATTAGTGATTGTTCCTGAGTTTATCTATATTGATGTTGATAATGTTCAAATTCACTTATCATTGAGCTGTTATTTTAATAGATTCTAATTCCACATTAACATTGTTCAAGATGACTTCTCATTGATATATCTTGATTCAAAACTCCACTTTTACGTTGATAGTGTCCAAGTTGACTCCACGCTTCAAAGCTTAGTTGGATAAATACTTGTATGAACTTTATATCCATGGTTGGCTACTAAACTCTTAGAATTAGACTTATTCTTACTAATCCACTACTTTCGTTTTGGAATACGATTCTCATTTATAGTTTACCTACTAGACTTAAAAAAGTTATATTTTGGATAAGAATAATAGCACTTCAAAAAAAACATTACCATATTATATTATTAGATGTAAAGTTTCTTTGAGTAATATGAATCATGATTAGGATTTTTTATAAATTATATTTTATAATAAGTATAGAATTGTGAGATTTAAGAAAGTTGTATTACTTTATTTCTAAAATTTTAAAATATTTGTTATTTATTTGTCAATTGTCAAATGGTATGAGCATAAAGTGTTCCTTTTTCATTTTTATGAAACTAATTAAGTATTGATCATGCTTTGAATAAATCGTCACTATCAACATTTTGTTTTATTTATCTATGTTGTTAATAGATTATAATACTAGCACTTGCACCAACAAGGTGCAATGTACACTAATAGAAATATATGTTGTATGATATTTGAGAAGTATACTTGTATTTAATTTTTTATAAAATCTATATTTTTTAACATCTTGAAAAAGGCTACTTTATACTTCAAATTCAAAATAACTCAATATTTATCAAAGATAAATTCAATAACATATCATCCAAACATATTCAATACCATATTATCCATCTTCACCAGTTGTAGAAGTTTGGAGACAGTGCATCATACACTTCTCTATTTTGAGCATCACATCAATCAACCCCTTCAATAACCAACAACTTTTGTCCAATTACAGAGTTTCCTCACCTCGAAGTTGTGCAACATTCTCATGGATTTGACTACTTTATTCCCCAAGTAATTGCCTTTCTCAAATAGGCAATATGTTTGAGGACTCAAAAGAAATGGGAACCCATCTCAAAGAGCACTTGAGATCATATATTAAAGTTAAAAATAATTGGTTCATAGCACAATACAAGTATCCCAAATGGTAATCCAAATGGATGGCTTACTAAACTTGAATAGACAAAAGAATAACACAAGATTACATGCAAAACAGAGACATTTCCAAAATACTACTTACCAATGTTATGGCATATTTTCTTAGATGATTCGTCCATTTCTACATATGCTCATTTCACATGTAAAAAAAATTGCATCACTTAACAGGTGAATATCAAGAATTGTGCCACCTTTTACATGCCTTGCACATATATGGTTGTGAAATCATATATATATATATATATAGTAACTCACAAAATCTCCATACTCTTATTGAATTAAAGATGACATTATTAATGAATCTTAGCTCCTAATAACTTTGCTTCTACCATTTTTTTAAGTTTCCATCTACTCTATATATATATATATATATATATATATATATATATATATATATATAACTTTGGAAACTTTAAAAATGGGTAGAAGCAAAGTTAGTAGGAGCTGAGATTCATTAATAATGTCATCTTTAATTCAATAAGGGTATGGAGATTTTGTGAGTTAAACATGAGGAACATACCTTTTTGCCATAATATGAAATTCTGGTTGTCTAAAGACAAGACTGAAACATAACCCTTTTTTATGATTTTTCCCAAAAGACTCAGTGATAATGTGCAATAATGATCTCCTAACACTTAGAAATGAAGCTTGAGGTGGCTAGATGACTTTTGGTGAAAATCGTCCACTTAGATAAGGAAACTTTAGAAAATGGTAGAAGCAAAGTTATTAGGAGCTAAGATTCATTAATAATGTCATCTTTAATTGTTATTTTCATGTCTCTATATTTTTAAGCACAAACTAAATGTGAAGCCTTCAAACATAAAGGTGGCATCCTTATACATGGTTAATCATTTCACATTTAATTATGATCTTCATGTTTTGAACAAACAAAAGTGATTTCATCTTCAATCCTAGATTTTTGTTATTTTTAGCATTTTGGCATACAAATTGCACCTAATCTAAATGTAGTGGTATGTAAGTAGTGTTATAAACACAACAATCTCAAAGACAATTTAATACCTATGAAGAAAATCATTTAAGGGGATGGGGTTGTGTGCTCTATAGCCTAATTACTATATTGGTAAATTGCACTACATAAAAACTTTAAAATAATAATACAATTATAACTTGGCATTTTCTTTAGAGGTTGGGTTTATTTTGATGTTTCTTTACATATACTACAATTCTATATTTTATTTCAAGCATCTTCTCGAATCTATATGCCACTAGGCAAGAGGTATTTGATTAATTTGAAAAGGATATAGATTTTAAGTGACAAACAAAATTGGTAGTAATAGGCAATATTGTATTGGATTGAATATTTTATTTTAATAGGATATAATTTACTTATATTAATTTTTTTTTTCCGAAAGGTGATATATCCATTTTATATGTTTTATTAAAATAATATATATTTACAAACTGGTTCAAAAGGGTTCCTAAAGAAAAGAACCAGTAAGAAAAACTTTGGACATTGCTCAGTAAATATATAACCCATCCCAAATTGCATTTTAAAAAAATGAAATTAATACAATGATATATACCCAAACCAAAAAATGTGTTTTACAAAATAACACATGTACATGTAGCAGAATAAGCCCAAAAGGCATAGATAGAAGATAGAGAGAAAGTAGAAGCCAATGTATGTATGGGAAACCTGCAAAAAAGAAAGAATCTCCATAAAAACATGTTAGCATCCAAAAATTTATTCTTCCATGAAAGATGAGCACAACCCCAAAAGAAGAGAAAGTTCTGATGCCATGATAGGAAGAGAATCATGATGGGGATCAACAACAGAAGAAAAAGGAGTGTTGTGAGCAGAAATGGGGATGCCATGAATGTCCAAAGGAAATACTCAAATATGATGACACAAATTCATGTATATCATTATATATACAACTCCAATATAAATGGAAAAACTCATCGAACTTATCAAAATCGAGAGTGGAAATAACTTCACTAAATAACCAAGAGAGGATCAGAGATGCATACATAGTGGGACACGTATAATAATGTAATCACATAAAAGAAAAGCAAGTCACTTAACTATTTGATTTTGAATGATTGACTGAATAATGTCAAATTGATGTATATCAAATGAGGAGTCAAGAGAATTAATTGAAATCATATCACTACCTAGATTAGCCAATGCATTTGCCAAAATTCCCCTCAAGGTAAACATGTGAGATCTTAATACTATCAAATGAGTCAATAATTGACCAAACTTGATGAAGAATATAACAGACATGCCAATTATCGCACTTTCTAGAAATGCATGCTTTAATCAATATGGAAAAATCCCCTTCAATATGAAGGTGAGATACATTTAAGCTCTTAGCCAGAGTAACCACATGATATAAAGAAAAAGCCTCTACATAATTGTTAGTACATATAGGTAAAGAAGAAGATTTAAGTGCTAATACATGACCAGATGAATCTCTAAATTATCTTTTATTTTATAGATTATTAGATATTTGGCCACTATAATTTATATCATTGAAGCACATTGAACCTTTATCCACTAATCTTCCATGCATGCCAATATAATTGAAGAAAAGTTTAAAGTCAACAATGACACCCCCCCACCCGGTTGGGGATGACAATTGGTATCAAATATTACACCCTAGCAACAATAAGTATGACAGCTTGAGGGAAGATCAAGTAACATCCATGAAGTATAAAAGAGTAATATGAGGAATGTCTTGACACTATTGATGACCCAAAGGAGAAGTTGAGAGAATCATTGGCAAAGAGAAAGAAACTCATAAAAAAAATTAGTGAGATCCATGAGATCATTGAATAAATGGAAGATCATAGTGACATGAATGGATCAAAGGAAACAATCTCTGACCTCGTGACTGAAAATGAGAAGTTAAGAAAGTATGTCACAAAGTTGCAAAAAGAATTGGGAGAAGCATCAAAGAAACTAAGCCAAGCATAAAAAGAGAAAGGTGACACTGCACAATCACTAGAGAAAGTTGAAAACACATTAAGGGAAGAACTATAAGCCAAGAGAGTAGTTAGAGAAAATGTCAGATAAAAGAATGAACATATTTTAAAGATGATTGAGCACCAATGAAGAAATAAGAAGTTAAAAGGTTTTGAGAAGATAAATGAGAAACTCAAGGCTTAGAGGAAGATCAATACCACAATTGGTCTTGGCTATGAAGCCGATAGCAAGACTGAAGTATGTGAGCCATCCAGAAGCAAGAACTAGACCTAGCAAGGACAAGGGAAAATATCATCTAAAGTTAAGAAGCCTTAGGAACCAACTTGTCATTGTTGTGGTAAACTAATTCTCACTTCAAATTTATGTTGGCATAGAAAGTTTACATCCACATTATAGAATACCCTCTATGGGTACTGCAACACATGTCATCGGTATAGTCACTCTTCTCAAGAGTGCATACTTCATCCAAATGAGAAAATATTTGATGGGTATTGTTAATTTTGTAACAAGTACATGCATAAGGCTGAGGTCTATAGATAAAGAGAAAGGTCGATCCTGTAGTTTCAAAAACTTCTAGTGCCAACTGGAACAATGAGTTCATTTCACTAGTAGGTTCAATATGTGAGAACCGAGGACCTATGGCAGAATATTGGAAATTAAGTACCAGTCAAAGAAACTACTCAAGATCTTGGAGAGGGATAGGCATGACCTATTACTATTATGGGAAGATAGGTTATCTTTCTAGAGACTATTGATCAAGAAGAAGAGTCCAAGTGAAAAACTTAGGTGACAAGAGAAAGAATAATATCATGGACAAAGAGGAAGTTAGAAGAGACTTTAACAAAATATGGGCAAAGAAGTTCGACAATGGTGATGCAAGCAAGTCTAAAGAAGTTGGAAGCTCACCTATTGAGGGTGATACTTCTAAGGAAAAACAAGATAATCCATGCTTAGAAGGGGTTTTATGTGAAAGTAAGTACCATACACCAGTCCCTTGTTCAAAATTGGTAAAAAGACACACTAGTGAAGCACAAATAACCTGTGACAAGAGAAGAGTATGTAAGAATTATGACCGTTGCTTTATAGGTCATTGGCATTAGTTGCGAATAGATCCATAGGTAAGCTATTTGTTTACCATTGTATGTTAATGTTAACCTAACGAGTTTTTGTTAAAAGGTATAAATAGGTTAACAAGGTACCTTTAACTGCTTCGTAAACTCAACTTCTTTAGTTGTATAAAAATTGCAAAAAAAAAAAAAAGCTAAGCAATTGTGCGCCATTCTACCCTCAAAGAAATCCCTAACCTAAAGGTGTAGAGTCAGAAGTAAGAAGAGAAAAGAAGTCTCATGAAATTACAAAAGGCATCAATGCACAAAGTACTCAAAAGATTGATATGGTTAGCAATAAGGATTTTTATGAGCCAAAGTATGTGGTTACCTCACTAAGGAGAGACATAAGGAACCAAACAGTAGCATTGCCCTCACTACCTGCAAACGTGCTACTCATTGAAGATGTGAGAATGCACTTAAAGAAAAAATTTGTGGAGATAGGAGTAAACGAGATTTTTGAAGTATTCTATACATCCATCAAGAAAAAAATATTGAAGGAAAGGGAACACATACTGAAAACCACATTGTATCATGCAATAGACATTCATGACTTCTTTCAAGAAGATTGGATGAGACTTTTACTAAGAAGAATATGTAATGAATACAATTGGCTTGAAAAACCTTACAGAGCCATGAAGCAAGTCATCTAAAGGATAATAGGGTTCAATGCATTGGAGCGAAGCTAAATACAAGAAAGACCACCCTTGATGAAGTTTCCAGAATGACCAGAGCAAGGAAGGAAGGATGGTCGTTAGCCATTGATGATATAACCGGCCTTGAGATGAGGATTTTTTCCATGGTAATTGCATACCGAATCTATTATTCTAGCAAGTAGAGTAGTGTATCATATGGAGCATACCAAATTATCCATAGCAATGCCCCACTTCACCTAAGTGGATGGTTCTATGAACAATTGTTAATGAACCTGACAAAGATCCCAAAAAACTACAAAGTACAACCATTAAAATATGTAGCCATTGTGGTATGTATATCTTAAGCGAGAATATCCTCAACAAGGTTCTGTCAACTAGTTAAGGGACATGCCTATGCAGAATATACATGGTGGTAGGAGACAATAAAGATGATTTGTTCAAAATATATTTCAATATATTTAAAGGCATTATGTAGAGAAGAGAAAGGATAAATTTTACTCTTGTAGAGGAGTATAAAAATGAGTTATGTGTTATAGTCTGGACAAATACTTGAATGATATAGATTATGAAGCCAACAATACACTAGCTTACGATATTCTGCAATATTCTAGTATGAACTGGTATAGCAAGAGGCTAGACCCGTTATTGAGATATTATTGTCAATGCATGTTGACCCCATGCTTCCAATGCATAGAGCTAGGACAATGAGGAGGAGTATGGTCTCTAGAGAAAGACAAAGACAAAACCAAAAAATAAGCAAGGAAGGCAAGCAAAAGGAAAGGTGAGACCAAACTTCAAATCAATTCAAGCAAAAAGATGAAGGTTACTGGTAAAGAGACAACAAGTCCAAGGAGAGAAGTAGATGAAGAGATAAAAATTGACTCGAGAAGAGAGTCATCCTTTCTTAAACCTGAGACAAGTGAAGAAGATATGGCTAGGAAAAAGAGAACTAAAGGTGAAGTAAAGAAGAAACACTCACCTATCCACAAGAGATCAAATCCATTTACAGGTAAATAATTGTCAAGAACAAAAAGACCTGTTAAAATAGGTAGTAATCCAACCCATCCATTTTAAATTGAGGACATAATAAATGATATAATTCATAATGGAAACTATAAAAATATTAAATATAGATATTCACTTATGAGTGAGAAGAATCATAACGGTGTTATAAGTTGTGTACTAAATAGTATGATTACTTACAATAGGACACTTGCAGTGGTGAGTAATTAGTTTCCAAAAGAATTAGAGCCTATTATTTGGAAAAAAAGGTGAACTAGAGTTACCCAACTCAAGCAAATCATTTACGATGCACTAACAAAGGTGAAACCTGAATATATACCATCGAAAAGGAAAACATATGTGGAAGCTTACAAGAGAATTTGGGAGACAAAATTTTTTTGTATTGATTACTATAGGAAGAGAGAAGGAAGTGTTAAATTTACAATTACTATTGATCCCTATGTCATGTTGTCTATTAGTGTCAAACACTTAATAAGTCACAAGGAAAGATTATTTGGTCATTACTACGACTGCATCATCCTATATAAGTTGAGCCAAGTATTGGAGACTTGTATATAATCTAAGTTATGTGTCAAACAGTAGTTACTATCGATCGAGCTAATGTTGGATAAGTACTCTAGTGATTTTCGAGTTTTTTGAGATATAGTAATTGGCGTTGAGTGATACAGAGGTCAAGTTGTTCATTTCAAGTTGAAAACAATTAAGGTTGAGGGATAACATGATGAAAAAGTTTGTGTTGAGCATTGGTATGGTGTAAGGGTTGAGTAACATAGTTTTACATATTTATTTGGAATGACACTAAATCTTATGTAAACTATTCTTATCAAGCTAGAAGCATGTTTTGAAGATAGACAAGGTAATCAAGGACATGATTACGCATTCAAAGGAAGATCATTAATCCCAATGTGAGGCAATCCACCAATCAAAAAAATGCAAGGGTAAATGGAAAAAGACATGAATCTAGATCTTGATTTAGATCTAAAAGTTCACCCTAACATCTATTTAAGGAGTGTTTATGACCTGGTTCATATGAGTGAGCATGTGTGAATATGTATGAATGAAGAGCTTGATTGCATGCAAAGTTTTGGAGGTGAACTAGAGTGTTAAGTCAATAGAGACTAAGTAGAGTAGTGAAGAGTTTTGGGAAAAGATAGAGAGGATCACTCACAGTAAGGTGATAATATATTTCATAGAAGAGATATGATATCAAGCATTGAAGTGTTAAACATAGGATTGAGTATTGAACATTCTAATAGGTTTTTGAGGGTTTAAATCTCTTAATAGAGTAGCTTTAATGTTTGAAGTGTGAAAATATTTATACACCCTGATTCATTGTCAACCCCCCCCCTTCTCAGTATCACACTTTCCCTATTAGATTTCCAAAAATTGGTATAGAGGCAGTGTTCTCTTGGAAAACGTCTAACCACTTGAGAGTCAAAGATCTTGAAGATGGAAGCCTACTAACTAGGAAAGGTTATTAAGAATCAGAAGATTGATGTTAAGTTTGTATATGAACAAGTCAAGAATGCAAAGGAGACATTAAGGCAAACCTTAAAGAGAAGGAAAGAGATGGCAATACAAAAAAATAACACCCAATACAAAGAAGAGACTATTGAAGAACTATTTGATGAAAGAAGTTCCAATGAATTTGATGCAACAATAGTAGATTTGTTGGAGAGGAAGTCGAGGCATTGAAAAGAGAACATGAAATTCAAGTAGAAAGGCTATGTGAATTGAATGAACAAAAGAAAAAGGTTAAAGATGACAAAGTAATGGTTGATGAAGACAAGAGTGAATTGGTTACAAGGCTTGATGAAAGGATCAAGGAAGTACAAAAGCTAACCCACAATCAGTTTGACATGGTTAATCAATTGGTAAGTGCAAATCATGAGATTGTAAGAAAGAAGCTAGAGATTGCAAACTAAAATTTGAGAATGACAAATTGTTTAATGATTTGAAAGATTAAAAGGAATTTACTGAGAATTTGAACATACCTAAAGAGGCTATGAGATTTCTTAATCAACAGATGAATGCACTAAGGAGACCTCATGACACATTTGGACTAGACTATGTCAAGTTTCTACTAGGTGTCATGCAAGGAGAACAAAGGAATGTGAATGGAAAATCAAAGAAAAAGAAGCCTGCATGCTATCACTATGGAAAACCATACCATAGAGAAATTTTTTGTAGGAGCAAAACTAGTAAGTCAAATTTGTAACCCAAATTTAATGGCCATTGTTTCACTCGCAACAAACAAGCTCATCAAGAACATGAATGTAGATCAAAAGGCAATAAAACACCAACTACTTCTAGATTCAAAGGTTATTGTTATACATGTCAGAAGTATGGTCATAAGGCACAAGATTTCAAATCTAAAGAAAAGAATAATTGGATAGTTAAAGGTCAAGGCAAAGAAACTAAACAAGGTAATACCATAAATTGGGATTATAATACTTGGGTAGATTGGCAATATTGTGGAAAGTATGGACATATTGCAACAAATTGTGCTATGATGCATCTTAGAGGAAGATCTAGAAATTGGAAAATTTTTGGACTAGTATGTTTTAATTGTCAGAAGGTCAGTCACCTAAGCAAGGACTGTATGAACCAAGCATCATCACCTAGTGTTGATGAGAACAATGGAAAGGCAAAGGTTGATGCTAAATGAGTAAGGAATGAAAGGAATGAAATGAATCAAACATGAAGGAAGAAGTTAGATGGAGGCAATAGTGAAAATGGAAAAGTTGTAATCACTTAATCCAATAAATTAGATGATTTCCCCACCTCAAACAAAGAAATAAGGTATGTATGGATTTATGTCTAAATTTGATAAATCATACACTAGTTCATAATACTATATGCATGAAAGTCCAAATCAGCATAATGATAGATGCATGAGGATAAAATTTAATGTTTAAGCCAAGATGGATTGTGGTACCAAGTTGAAAATTTAGTACATATTGAGTGTTGATATTGAATGTCAGTATGAACTAAGTTATAATATTGAATGAGCAAAGATAAATGAAGGATGTGTGTGTTTGTCAAGTTTCATTGAGTAAGCTGAGATAGTTGTTATGCACTCAGTATGCACCTAATAAATGTATGGAGCATTAATGAAGACACAATTCAACCTTTTGAACCTAAATAATGATTTTGAAGCTCATTTAAACTCACTAGGTTTTTGAGAATTTGTAGAGCTAAGAATTCAAGCAATTAAAGAGAAAATTTGTGTAAATTTCCAAAGAGATTCAAGTGTGTTGTGTCAGCTTAGCAAGTAAGTTGTGCAAAGGTGTATTTGAGTTGAGTTGTGAATTTTCTTGATTTTAAAACCCTAGATTATAAAGATGGCATCATTTTTGTTTGCTAGCAAGGAGGAATTAAAGGATAACAATGCATAGATTGTCAAAAATGAGGCATGTCCTCTACCAAAGTTCAAGGCATACCCAGATATTGAGTTAACATGAAATTCTTTAGGGGCATTGTCTATGATTCCACCAAGGGTAATCATGGTGCATAATGTTAGGTTGTGTTACATGTGAAAAATCAGAGAGATTGGTGATTTCAAGCTAAGAAGTGTTTATGATAAGCTACGTGATAATGGAAGATTGAGAGATGAGCATAAAGTTGTGGATAAGAAAGGGTTAATGCTTTCCCTAGAGTTTCCAAAGGTATTTAAGGTAGAATGGATAAAGATCACGTTAAGTTATATACATGACATGAAATTGTGGTTAGAGAACGAATCAATTTGAATCACAAAGTCAATCATACATCACGTGACTAGATACCATGTTCTAGATACAGTAAACAATATTCATTGTCAAGGTAGGGATGTAATTGAGAGAATCAAGAAGGCAAAATGGAATGATAGAGGCATGTCGGTCAATACCATTGAAGATCTAGTAATTGAGTTTGTTGTTTGAGTCATTGCACACAAGTTTAATCAGCCAAGTTGACTGAATAGTGTGCTATGTGTAGTTATTGATATGGGATACAAACTTGTAAAGAAATATCATATTTATGATCATGTTGAGCTGTACTTGATTCAACTTGCAGAGAACCTAAGAGCAATAAGGAAGGCAAAGAATACATCATGTAAGTTCAATTCACTCATTGTATGTATATTCTTCTATGTAAAAAATTCATTTCCTACTGTTGGAGATGTAGTATGAGATAGAAAGAAGGAAGTGATCAAGCAGATAAATGAGTTTATCAATCTGATTGGAGATAATTTTGAGACCATAATGGATGGTCATTTTAAATATTTCAAACAAAAGATGAGGAATAGGTTTAGAATCCCTAATTCATTTGTTGATCAATATTATGATCACATGTGTTTTCTTGTTGATACTAATTACACATATGTTTAGGTTGTAATGCCTAGAGTGGCATGGTTAAGATCTCTACATTACACAGTAAATATTGATGAAGTTTCAGCTACTATTACAACATTGTTAGCTGAAGAGATAGACAAGAATGTCTAACCCTTCGACACATATGAGACATCAAAGATTAAAATGATGATGCAAAACAAGGTTTGTAAAATGGATAGGAAAAGGAAGAAAGTGATTCAAGACCTAGAAAGTAAATTTGTTCATGCACCACTACAGATAACTGAAGGTAAAGGAGAAGACCTCAACAGTAAAGAAGGAGATGATGGTGATGATGAAGAAGCTCATACAGGTAAAGGAAAAGAATAGGTAGTTGTCAAGCCCAAGGAAACCAAAGGTAAAGAGAAGCTTGAAGAAGGTGGCTACCAAGCCCACAACCACACCTCAAAGGGTCACTAGACAAAGATTCAAGGTAGCAAGTGCTCTAGCTATGGAGCCATTAAAGAAAGGAGTTGTGAAGATCAGAAGGCTAGTTAAAGGAAAAAGTCCTAAGAAGAGGACATCTAATACAACATGGGCCGAGCAAAGCCAAGAAAAGAAGCCAAAGAGAAAGTTGATAGTAAAACCCAATGATGTTCAGGATGAGGCAAAACATATTGAGTCTAATGACTGAAGTCAATTCCATATTGTTCCAAGAAAAGAGCCTCAAGATATTGATAAGATACGTGAAAACTTGAGAAGTTCAGTAGGTTTAGTAGGATTCAAATATATAAAATATGAAACCTTAAACAAGATTGACAAAGAAAGGGTAGAATAGGATGTTATTTTCATGATGGTAAATTTCAAGTATACTCCAATTAAATTAGACCAGGGTTTACCTGAAGAATTCTACAGTAAGATAGATGCTAAGTGGAAATGGGAATTGATCATGAAGAAAAAAATGGGAGAGGTTACATTAGCCCAAGTGATACCTAATTTAGGAAAACAACACATGTCAATGGCTATGAATAATATGCTAAAACAATTGTACCAAAAAGAAAGGCATATAAGATTTTGAAAAATAAAATTGAAGAATTGGTACAAGATATTAAGACAATATGGAAGAATTTTTTTTGTCTTATGCCTATAGATGAGGAGAAGGAAGAGAACGATGCAGGAGAAGTAGAGTTGGACAACAAAGAAGACATCTATGATGATGTCAAGAAGTTAGTTAAGACAATACATAAGATGACACAAAAAAGAGAGAAGCCAATAGAGGTAGTTACCATAGAGTACTGTGCCAGATGTGACTCCTACTAAACAAGAGTCAGAGAAGACTGGGTTGACCGAGCAAGAGAAAAAGGAGCAATCTCCTAAGTTAATAAAAGAAGTATTGATGGAAACCAATCCAGTGCTTATGCAAATCAAAGAGTATCCTAAGATTGGTGAGAAGAAAAAATCTCAATAGGTAATAGTTAGTATAATCAATACATCCATAGTTACTATTGATTCTAATGTGCAAATGGAAAAAGAGGCAAAAGGTGTTGTTATTGCCAAGAAATAGAGTGTGTCGACAAATGAAGGGAGAGATCAGACATATGTTTCTAGCAAGGGAGATCAAGATGAGAATAAGGAGCAAGAGATCCAAAATTTACAAGTAGAGAAATCTACTACTAGTAGAAAAATTCCAAATGTCTCAGGACCTAAGATTGAGGAGACTAAGGAGACAATTTAGCCAAGTTCAACTAATGAACTCCAAGTGACCAAGGAGCAACAACTAGCAGAAGAGCCTGAGGGTGTTGAACTCATTCAAAGACAAGTCTAGAACTCCAAACTCAAAGTCTATGTATCATTATTAAGCACTAGCACTCTTGATTCTAAAAGGAAGAGGATTCAAAAGAAGAAGGTGAAGTCACCTAGGAAGCCAATGACATTAGATGAAGTTAGTGTGATTCCTAATTAGGACACTAATAACTTAACTTATGAGAAAATGAAAAATTAGCAATATTTATTGGCAAGGAAGACAAGAAAAGAAGAGTTGACTAAAGAACACCAACATAAATAGGTACTTCATGAGATTAAGGGTATTTTATAGAAATATTTGATGTGAAAAATCTTAATGAACAAGCACTTATTATAGCTCAATTATTTCAAATTGTAGAGAAGATAACTGGCCCTAATGTTTATGCAAATGAGAAGTTAATGCAATGGTCAAAAAAGAAGTTTGAAAAGAAAGTGATGGAGAAGGTAGCAGTAGAAATTATTGTAAGGAAGGTTGAGTTGTCTAAACTTGTGACTAATTTGGATTAAGTTTCCCATAATGTACATATCATGTTTAGAAAATTTTTTGATATCTCAACTTATACAAAGGATATTAGAGAGGGAATTTATAATTTAGAAGTTGATTGCAATATAGTGAAAATGCACTAACCATGGACACTAGTTCAAGTGATGTGCACTTATCTAAGGTAAATTTTGATCAGGCAAGGCTTAAAAAATTGACTATTGAGCATCGCATAATAGGGGCAAAGTTGATTTCAATTTAAACCATGATGACACCTCACCTTGAGGTTATGCAGTTTTGTTTGAAGATTGTAAAGGAGTTAGTCCAAGTTGATCCAATTCTATCATTTGTTGATACTATGATGGACCTTGCAGCAAAATTTGAAATAGAGATTTAGGCTATTGAATCCATCAGGACTAACTAGGAGACCACTTTGAGCAATATTTTGTAAATTCACAAACTATTTTTTGATAAATTTGGTTTGACTTCCCCACCCCAACAGACATGAGTGACAAAAACAAGGGAGAAATGTATATGAAGTTAATATAGGAGGACATTGATAGATAATGAATAAGGATGAAGGATGATTGAGTTTGCAAATTTTGAAGCTGTACAATTTTGCATGTATATACCAAGTGTAGAGTTAGAACATTTATAGCATATACCGAGTTAAGGTATGGATTATATTCTAAGGGGGAGTACTTGTGTTTCAGATTTGTAATGAAAAGTTTTGATCATGACAAAGTGTCTTTTCCATTAATGTCAATGGTGGGGGTTGTTGATCCCTGAGCCATGTTCTTTATTAGTGTCAAACATCACTTAGTCATTTACAAGGCATGATTATTTGGTCATCACTGCGATTGAGTCATCCTATAAAGTTCAAGCCAAGTATTGAAGACTTGTATATATTCCAAGTTATGTGTCTAGCAATAGTTATTACCGAGTGAGCTAATGTTGGACGATTCATCTAGTGATTATCAATTTTGTCATTAATAGTAGTTGACATTGAGTGATACAGAGGTTGAGTAATTTAGTTCATACTGAGAATAGTTAAGGTTGAGGGACAACATGATGAAATAATTTGTGTCAAGTGTCAATATGGTGTAAGTGTTGAGTAACATAGTTTTACATATTTGTTAGGAATGACACTAAATTTTATGTAAAATTTTTTATCAAGATGGAAGAGTGTTTTAAAGATTGATATAATCAAGGAGGTGATTATGCATTCAAAGGAATATCATTAATCCCTGTTTGAGGCAATTCACCGATCAGAAAAATGCAAGGACTAAGTGACAAAAGAAATGAATCTAGATCATTGATTTGCATCTAGAAGCTTTGCCCTAACATCTATTTAAGGAGGTTCTATGACCTTGTTTTATATGAGTGACTACATGTGAGTATGTATGAACAAAGAGCTTGATTGCATGTGAAGTTTTGGAGGTGAATTAGAGTGTTAAGTTAGTAGAGACCGAACAATGCTATGAAGAGTTTTTAGCAGAGAAAAAGAAGATCAATCACAACAAGGTGATAATATATTTCATAGAGGAGATCAGATATCAAGAATTGAAGTTCTAATTGAATGATCAAGTATTGAACATTCCAATAGGTGTTTTAGGGCTTAAATATCTTAACAAAGTAGCTTTAATAGGCTTATGTAACTATCCTAATAGAGTACTCACTTAAATGTGATGTAAAATATTTTAATCAAGGTAGAACCTAGCAATGATTTTAGTCTTTAATAGGGTAGACTCCTTATAAGGTAGATCATTAGAAGTGATCAAATATTGTAGCCTTAGTAGGCACAATTTATTGTTGTAATTGTGAAGATTTGTGGGTGTCATCCTTATTGAAATAATTGATTAATTCTATATTATCTGTGATGTTACACAAAATGTCATATCATTACCTTTCAGTGTATGTTGAGCTCACTCAAGAATTAAAGATATTTTTTTCTGTCCATCAGGCATTCTAGAGTTTTCCTAGTTCAGAAGATAGTATCTACTAAGTTCCCTTGGGCACTAAAGGAAAGTTTGCGCAAGTTGAATGTTAACCAAGCTCACTCAGTTAATGAAGGAAATGTTGAATGGAACTAGTCCTAACTAAGTTCACTCAGTTACCAAAGGAACTTTGCGAGTATGCAGTGTTGATCAAGTTCACTTGGTTAACACAGAAAAATCATTTTTGAGTTAGTGTCTACCAAGCTGGGTTGGCCAACCTAGGATTTTCTTGTTTTGGCATACCAAGTTCAATTGATTTATATTTTGGTTCTAGCCAAATAAGGAGATGAATATTAATTATTCTAATTTATATTCTAGTCGACTTGAAAATATGAAAGATATAAATATAAGGTCACGTTGAGATTTAGAAAGTGTAAATGCATGGAAGATAATTGAAGATTTGATGATGCTAAGAGAAAGTGAATCAGAAAGATAAGAAGAGTATCCTTATGGAGCTGAAAAGATACATTTGATCAAGAAGGATCATGTATACAAGCCAAAATTGAGATCTATAATCAGTAATTTAGTTGGATTTGAAATTAGGTCATGTCATTGTTACTCTCTAACCATTGTAGCAGTGATCTAAATCTCTTAACAGAGTTGGCTTAACAATTATTTTAAAATTCTCTAATAATGTGACATTTCTATTGAGTTGTCCAAAGACCTCTAACAAGGCCACTCCTAACACGATGATTAAATCCTCTAACAAGGTCATGCCTAACGGTGTGTTTTGTAGCCTTTAATAGGATTGGCTCCTTATAGGGCTCACTTCAAAAGAGTGAAAATCAATAACTAGTTGCAATTGGTGGGTTTACTCAAATTGAGTTTCTATGTTAAATCTTGGTGTCAAATGTGTTCATGTTATTTTTCTTATGTGTTTGCAACTAATTTAAAGTAATAATAATCACAGATAAATAACATCTTAAGATTTTTATGTTAAGTATTTGTTGAGCATTTTTAATGTTTACCAAGTTAGTAAAACTACACGTGGTGAGCACACCCTCGACCAACATATTGACAGGCTCATGGAAGTGGTTGGCAACACTGAGGATGTTAAAAATCTTATGCAAAAGATTCTGTAACTGGAGGCTAAGAACAGGGCTATTGACAAAGACTTCAATGCGAATTAGGAGAAGGTTACTATGATGGAAGCCAAGATGTGAAACCTTGAGAAGTTAATTAAGAAAATGGCTAACAATGTGTCTACCCTGTCAAAGAAACTGGACATGGATAAAGGCTAGGACTCTCCTCCGGTGGTTGATAGCCAAGGTCCCAACAAACGTACTAGGGCCCATTCTAAAAAGACTGCTGATATAGCCAAGAAGGATGAGGTGAAGGCTATGGCATAAAACATGTAGATGCTAGTTGATTAGGATCTGGACCTAATTAAGGCCACGTAGCTGGTTTTTTTCTATCTTATGTGCTGTCCTTTTGCTTTCCTAGTGTTGTTTCTATCCTATTTTTTTCAGCAATTCTATCTGTGACCTCTTGTGTTTCTTTTTGGAGGTTTGTTTTGTTTTTGTTCCTAAATGTTCTATCTTTTCTGAGACTGTCCTTTTGTAATAAGGTTTCGGGTCCTTAAAACTTGTTTTTACTTAATCAAAACATTTTTCTTTGTTTGTTGAGCATCAACAAATTTTAGTTTCAAAATTTATTTTGTACTAACATCTAAGGGATCTAGGATTTATTTTGTAGTAACTGATTCATCCCTTCTCTCTCAGTTAGTCCTCTTATATTTCCAACAATTGGTACCAGATATTTTGGTGCTTGTGGAGAAGGTTTCAAGGACCTAAGCTAAAGATCAAGATGTCTTACAAAAGAGAGATTCTCAAGTTGAATCAAGACAACTTTGTAGCATGGCAAGGACTTATGAGGTTACATCTAGAAATTATTAGTGATTCAGGTTGTAAGTATCTTGATACTGAATACAAGACTCTTATTGGAACATTATCAATTGAAGACAGTGCTAAAAGGAAAAATCATCACATCATAATGATTGATATTGCATCTGCTCTTAATTATGTTGAATTTGATGAAGTAAAAGATTGTACTATAGCTCATGAAATATGGATCAAACTAAAAGACATCTATGGAGGAGATGACACTATAAGAAGAGATAAAGCAGAAAGTCTCAAAGGTCAATTTGATCAAATGAAGATGAGAGAAGATGAAAATATTGCAAAATATGTTGAGAGAATCAAAACAAGTGTAAGTGCAATCAAAATATCTGGAGGAGACATTGATGAAAAAAAAGTGTAAGCAAGGTACTCAAAACCCTTCTTCCTATCTATGAAATTAGAGTGTTTTCTATTCAAGAGATGAGATGTGATCTAAATAGCAATATAACTTTGGATGTTCTAGTTGGAAGATTGGCAGCTTTTGAGTTGGATAACTATGATAACTATGTTCCTAGCTCCAAAGGTTTTGAGTATGCATTTGAAGCCAAACTCTCACTCAAGAAAAGGAGTAAGAAATCAAAGGCCAATCAATCAAGAAGTGAAGAAGAAGAAAGTTCTTACAGTGATCTTGAAGTTGTTGAAGCCCTACTTGCAAGGAAATATTCCAAAGGCAAAGAAAAATATAAAGGTAAGATTCCTCTAATTTATTTTTATTGTGAAGAAGTTGGTCACATTGCCGCTAAGTGCCCAAATAGAGAAAACAAAGATGAAAAAAAGAAGTACAAAAGCAAGAAGAAATTCAAAAACTACAAGGACTACAAAGAAAAAGGTAAGAAATTGTGTTTTATGGTTAAAGATTCTAATAATAGTGAAGATGAAATGGTATATATTGTTATAAAAGATGAATTTGGTGATGAAGGATACAAGATGGCACTTATCTCTCATGTTAGCAAAAATGATACATAAATTATTAACAGTGGCTACTCACATCATATGACTGGAGACAAAACAAAGTTTGAGTGCATGGAATATTATGATAGTGGTAGTGTGAGATTTGGAAACAATGAACCTTGTTGCATAAAAGGAAAAGGATATATTTCATTGACCAATGAAATTATATGTGATAATGCTTATTGGGTTGAAGGACTAAAGCGCAATCTACTAAGTGTGGCATAGTTGAACAACAATGGATTCAAGGTGGAATTTATGAATGGGAAAGCCAAATTTTTGGATGGAAAAGGAAATCTAGTTGGATCTAGCAAACAAACAAAAGGTAACCTATTCTATCTTGATCTTAGTGAAAGTTCATGTTTTATTGCTCAAGTATAAGAAAGCTAATTATGGCACAAAAGATTATGTCATGTAAACTTTGATAACCTAGTTAAGATAAGGAAACACAAAAGAGTAAGAGGTATTCCTAGCTTGAGGAAACCTAATATGGGTCTATGCAAAAATTGTCAAATTGGTAAGATGGGAAAGACTAGTTTCAAAAGCAAGAATTATCATTGTAAAGAAGTCTTAGAGCTTGTGCATACAATCTTATGTGGACCTATTGGAGTAGAGAGTTATAATGGAGATAAGTTTTTCATTCTTTTTTATTGATGACTATTCTAGAATGATGATTGTAATGTATCTAAAAGAAAATTCAAAAGATTTTCAAAAATTCAAGTGGTATATGACAAGAGTAGAAAAGGAAACTGGAAAAAAGCTAAATTTTTTGAGATCAAACAGATGTGGTGAATTCATCTCCAATGAATTCAATAAATTCTGCATTGAAAAGGGAATTAAAAGGCAAGTATCAACCCCTAGTACACCTTAGTAGAATGGTATAGCTGAAAGAAGGAATGGATCCATCATGGATTGTGCAAGAACACTAATGATAGAAAAGACTATTGCAATCAAATACTGGAAGGAAGTTATCAGCATTGCAATTAAACCCTTGAACAAAGTACAATTGAAGAAAGACTTAAATCAAATTCTTTATGAACTATGGTATGGCTACAAAACTAATGTAAGTTACTTGAAAGTATTTGGTAGAAAATGTTACACTTGAAGTAATCTAGGAAAGGTAAATTTGATGTTAAAGATGATGGAGGTATATTCCTAGGATACTCCTATAGAAGCAAAGCATACAAGTGTTTGAATTTGTCTACTCATAAAATCATAGAAAGTGCACATGTGAGAATTGATGAGTTTGTAGAAAAGAGTAAAGAAGAAAGCAATAAAGACCATGAGGATTACAGAAGATTTTTTTACTATGAACCTGATACCCTACCAAATCTATTTGGTAGATAGGAGGATTTACCTCCCAAGTCCCCAAAATCATCAATAGTTAGCGAGTCGTAGATAGTGCAATCAGAGTCACAGTTTGAAGGATCTGAGTCACAGTCAAAGGCTACTGAACAACTACAAGAGCAAATCGAGTTTGATGGACCCAACTCATAGACAATGGGACCTAAGCTTAATACTGAAGTTCATGGTGAAATTAGTGAAACACACTCCAAATCTAAAGAACCTTTGTTAGCAAGATATGTCAGAAGGCATCATGCACCTAATTAGATCATTGGAGACAAATTAGATAGAACAATGACAAGAAACAAATTGAAAGGTACATGTTTACTTATTGAATTTGAACCTAGAAATGTTAAAGATGCTTTGGATAATGAAACTTGGATTGAAGTGATAAATGAAGAAATAGAACAAATAGAGAATAACAAAACTTGGACTCTTGTTCCTAGACCCATGGATAAAAATGTAATTAACACAAAGTGGGTATTTAGAAACAAGCTAAATGAAGATGGAAAAGTTTCTAGAAATGAAGCATGGTTAGTATGTAAAGGCTATTCTAAAGAAGAAGGTATTGATTATGGGGAAACTTTTTCTCCTATTGCAAGATTAGAAAGTGTTAAAACTTTACTAGCATATGCAACACATAGAGGATTTAAAGTTTATCAAATGGATATAAAATATGCATTCTTAAATAGAATTCTTGATGAGGAAGTCTACATTGAACAACCTGGAGGTTTTGTAGATTCTAGCAAAATGGACATGGTCTACAAATTACACAAGGCATTATATGGTCTCAAGCAAGATCCTAGAGCTTGGTATGAAAAACTTCATAACTACTTGATACAGATTTTTTTTCAAAGAACAAATGATAACAATAGTCTGTATATCAAAGAAGGACCAGACAAAAAGATTGTGTTGGCAAAAATATTTGTTGATGATACTTTATTTATAGAAAATGATGACCTGTGCAAGGCATTTTTGGAAGAAATAAGTAAAAAATTTGAGATGTCTATGTTTGGAGAGATAAAATTCTTTGTTGGATTGCAGATTCAACAAAAGAAAGATGGTATCTACATTACTCAATCTAAATATATCAAGGAGATACTAAATAAATTTGGAATGGAGGATTCAAGACTAGTTGGAACCCCTATGTCTATTTGACATAAACTTTCCAAAAATGACGATTCCAAAGAGGTAGATCAGACTACATATAGATCAATGATTGAAAAATTACAGTATGTAGTGCATACAAGGCCTGCTATTGTATTAGCAATCAGAATGGTGGCAAGATTCTCAGCAAATCCCAAAGAAAATCACATGATGGCAATCAAAAGAATCACAAGATATCTAAAAGGTATTGAAGAATATGGTTTATGGCACAAAATAGGAGGCAATTTGGACTCAAAAGTATTCACAGATGCTGATTGGGTAGGAAATATTGATGACAGAAAAAACACTAGTGGTAGAGCATTCTTTCTTGGTAAAAGACTAGTGCCTTGAACAAGAAAGAAAGAAAATTGTATCTCTTAATCCACAACAGAGGTAGAATATCTGGCAGTAGCAGTCAATTGTTCTAATATTTTTGGTTTCAGGCAACTATTAGTAGGTATGAAGATAGAGATCAAGGATCTAGTAGTCATATACTGTGATAACACCAGTGTAATCAATATATCAAAGAATCTAGTGATGCATACCAAAACAAAACACATTGCTATAAAATATCATTTCTTAAGAGAATTGATACAAGATAAAGAAGTCAAATTGGAATATGTAAATACAAAAAAACAAATTGCAGACATATTCACTAAGTCATTACCTAAGGATGCATTTTTGTATCTAAGAGGTAAGCTAGGGGTCATTCCCCTATCTCAAGCTCACTAAATGAAGTTTAGTGATGCATCAACCAAAGCATATTAAAGATCAAATTGTTGGTGCAATATTGAAAAGGGCATATTGCAAATGAATCTGTACTTGAGGTACATTGATATTCATTGATCATTGTCTTTGGTATGAGATGTCAAAAAGGAAGAAGCTTGATGTCATATCTCATAGAAATTTTGTAAATAGAAAGAAAAAGAGATATCAAAGAGGTGGAATAAACTTGGTCTAATATCAAAGGCAGAGATTGCTATTAGAAGTTGTAGCAGACAGAAGTCTTCTGACAGAGTGAGAAACTGAAAGCAGAAAGATTTCACACTGATAGGGGGAGTTCTAATGGATGAGAATTAGAATGAAACTAAGGATATGTTCCTTACTTTGTTCCTTGCTCTAAAAATTTCATTTCACTATGACATGTTGTGTTGCTATCAATGGCAAAGAGGGAGATTGTTGAAACAATTGATTAATTGTGTATTATTTTTTATGTTACACAAAATGTCATATCATTACTAGTTAGTGTATGGCAAGCTCACTCGGGCATTAAAGAGAATTTTCTCATCCACTAAGCATTCCAAAGTTTACTTAATTTAGAAGACAATATCTACCAAGTTCATTCGAGTGCCAAATGAAAGTTTGTGGAAGTTGATTGTTAACTGAGCTCACTTGGTTAATGAAAGAAATGTCAGACGGAACCAGTGTTAACCGAGATCACTCGATTACCAAAGGAACTTTGTGAGTATGCACTATTGAATGAGTTCACTTGGTTAACATAGGAAAATCATATCTGAGTTAGTGTCTACTGAGTTAGGTCGACTAATGAAGGATTTTCTTATTTTAGCATATCAAGTTCAATTGATTTATCTATTGGTTCTAGCCGACTAAGGAGATGAATATAAAATTTTCTAAGTTATATTCTAGCTGACTTGACAATATGAACGATATAAATATAAGGTGAAGTTGAGATTTAGCAAGTGTAAATGCATGGAAGATAATTGAAGATTTGATTATGCTAAGAGAAAGTGAATCAGAAGGATAAGCAGAGTATCCTTATGGAGCTAAAAAAATATATTCGATCAAGAAGGATCAAGTATACAAGCCATAATTGAGATCTGTAATCAGCAATTTAGTTGCATCTAAAATTAGGTCATGTCATTTTTACTCTCTAACCATTATAACAGTTATCTAAATCTCTTAACAAAGTTAGCTTAACAACTATTTTTAAATCCTCTAACAAGGTGACATTTCTATTGAATTGTCCAAAGACCTCTAACAAGACCACTCCTAACACGATGATTGAATCCTCTAACAAGGTCACACCTAATAGTGTGTTTTGTAATCTTTAACAGGGTTGGCTCCTAATAGGGCTCACTTCAGAAGAGTGAAAATCAGTCACTAGTTGCAATTGGTGATTTTTTCTGTCATGCCCAAACTATGAGGGCAAAAACACACTAACTTTTTTTTTTTGAATAATAACTAATAATTAAACATGCTCTAAGTTTGATATGATTGTGATATAAGTTTCAGTACAGGTTCTTTACATTACATCCTAAGATTTTAAACATGAGGACGATAACATCGTTAAAATTTTGAAACTTTCGTTATTAGATTAATATCGCTAAAATTATGATATTACATTAACTTATAATGATATGCAATAAAAATTACTTAAATAACAATGTTCATGAATTCGGATTTAAAATTACTTGCAATATCAAATCAATCAAACCTACATTTAAAACTTATTTAAATAGCCAATTAATCGATAAATTTAATCTACTTAATGGTTAAAACAATTAGATTACATTTAAATCAAAACTAACTAAATTAGTATTTACAATATTTAAACATTAAATTAGAACTTTCTAAATTAGTTAAACAACCGAATTAATTAAAACTGTATTATCTAAATCGAAATTCAATTAAATTCATGACCAACTAACCCTTAATAACAAAACTATTATCAAAGCTTATTACAAAAATAAAAGTAATAAAATTACTATAACTAAAATACTAAATTAAATTATTTTAACTTACTAATAAACTTAACACTACTCATATTAAACAAACTAAATATCTAATAATAAAAGGAGTAACTAGTTATACTAAACTAACCACATAAATAATAAACTAACTAAAGCAATGTTAATAAACTAACAAACATACTAAGACATCTTAACTAAACTTAACTCTAACACTAAAACAATTATTAGAAAAATAACATACATTATCCTTTTTATTTATTCCCTAGACCTAAGATCTACCTAGGGCCTACCCTCCCCTGTACCCCTAAGCCATGTGGGCCTAACGTAAGCCCCCACTTACTCCTACTCTGCGCGTTGCCCAAGGGTCTACGCTTGCAGACCCGTCCTTCCTAATGTTCCCTCACATTGGAGCATGCGCTCAGGAAATGGAAGCATTGAAGGAGGTGGTTAGGGATAGGAGAGTTTTAGGGGGGTGGAAAGAAATATTTGTTAATGAATTTTTTATTTTATTTTATTTTGTGTGGATTCCCTTACCTTATCTCCCCCCATTATGATTCGACCGGAGTACCAGTGTACTAGCTGGCAGGTGATGGATTTGGCCACGCCTTGCCCTAAATGGAATGAAAAAAAATAGAATAAAGTGGGTGGGATTAGATTTCATTTGATTTATTAATTTTAAGAAGAACTAGATAGGGGTCTTAGGCAAGTACCTAGCTTCTTCCAAAACAACATGGAGTTAATGATAAAGTTTTATAGTTGGGGAAAGTCTACAAGAAGTCCAATAAAATATTTTAATTTCAAAAGTAATTAAATTATATTCTTTTAAAAGAGTTTATTATTGGTTTTATAATTACAATAAAAAAGGATAATACAGAGAATATTCTCTGTGGTCTAAGAAGGAATTAAATTTTTTTCTTCATACTTTTTCTAGAGAGTTTTTACTCCTGGGAGTGCATATTTTTTTTGAAAGCAAAAATTTTGACAAGGCATGGTCATGCTATTTTATGCATTTCATTCATGTTGCTAAGGATTTGAATAAATCTATTATTAACATTTCTCCTTAATACAAGTATTCCAATGCAAAGGAGTACATTAGGTAAAGTCTCTCAATCTCTAGTTAAACATGTATGTTTAATGTTAATTCTTCAAGGACATGGTATAAGTTCTATGTTCTGATTATTATTATTATTGATTTCAAGAATACAACCTCTCAGTCCAATTGATCATATTTGAAGAACTTAGAAGGTGAATGATACTATACACATAATAAAAGAAAAGGTGGTGGATTATTCTCATTCAAATTTGATTGTAACCACCATGAAATTTATCAAGAAATGAACTATCTTTGATTTCGTAATATATGGTTTGCTCTTGATTGATCTCATCATAATACTTATACATCAAAATTGAAACTCACTATATCAATTCAACTCTTCATTATCGTAATTAAAACTTGAACATTCATAAATCAAGACATTATCTATGATTCTGTTCTCCCATTTATATATATGCAAATTAATTTATTATATTTTGATGAGCACTCTTACAACTGAACATTATGATCAAATATTATGAGAACCAAATACACTCAACCATTATTTTATTGGCTAACCTGATTCAAAGCTCAACCGGGAAAGAATCAGGAAGAAAACCCGGCTTCGTTGCCATATACAATAAGATTTAAAAATACAATTTTCAATAGGATCTCAATCCCAATTATAACAATTTTATCCAATTTTCTTCATGATCATAATCAAGAATTTTGTAATTTTTTTTGAATCTCATTTCAAGAGCCATGGAGGAAACCAATAACTGATCGGGTGACAACCAAGCAGAACCAAAGGAACATCAAGCATGCATAATCATACATGGTTTACACAATAGGATTCACAATGAATCAAGACTAGGGAGAGGTGGATTCTTCCAACTGGAGAAGTCAAGCACAACACCAATTCAGATGCCCAATTGGGGCCAATAACCAAGAACTTCCATTCTTCCATTTAAGCTTGCCATACTCATACCAGGTTTTTGCTGACGGGTAGGGGCCCATAACACCCTACCCTTTATCCCTCTTCTCATCCTGAGAAGAGACTCTACATAGGTTGGAGTCCAACTAAACATACCTCTCTCAAAATTGGTCACTTCTACCCTCTCTTAGGGCGAGTAATACCAAAACACCCATGCAAAGAAACTCAAAATTGCAAACTTAAACAAGAAAGGAAAATAACCAAAATAACAAAGTTTACAAATCTTCCCAACATACCCACAACCATACAACAGTAACACAACAACAAGGTAACAAGAACATGAAACAAAACATAAAAACTGAATAAGGGAGATGGGAGTTTCCTACCTTCACAAAGAGGTAATGGCAATGAACCAATTTGATAGAGTATCCCTCCTTCCTTCAAGCTTCAAGAAATCTTCTCTAAATGTAGAGATTGGTTAACCCCCACCACTAGACCAAGGAAAGCCTCTAAATAACCTCCAACTCAACCACCCAAAAGGAGCAATAACTATTTCCACCCACTAGCCACTCTAGAAACTCCTAACTCAACCTACACCATGGTTAAACCTTAAAAGGAGGTGGGGTAAGACAACTCATGACAACCACTTGCAATTTTCGCACAAAGGCAAAAAGGGACTTTTTGAGTGCCCTCAAAAGTCAAAGCTAGGGGCTTAGGGGTTGGAAAAGACCCCTAACCCATACCCATATCCTTTGGTTAGAATAAAAACATGTTTTAAAGCCTTAGGGAAGAGGTTAGAGTCAAATAAAAATCTAGAGATAAAATAGGTCTATCTAACAACTCTAACTTGCAATCTAGCACAAAATCGAATTAGGGATGACTAACCCTCATTAAGAATCTAATAGAAAATTGACACTAACTTGAAACCAAAGGTTAAAAAATTAACCCTAACTAGCATACCGAAGCACATAACATTTTACGAGTGTCAAGCGACACTGAAAGAACATAATTACGAACAACAGGGTTTCCAAATTTTAGCACATGGAGATCAGTTTTGTTCCTCTGTAGGGTTTCTCGGCTAAATATCTGCACACTCATTGCACACATCAGTAGTCCCGTAAAATCACATGTACATATGTATATGTATTAGAAATTTTCATAATTTAAAATATACATTAATAAAGTTTCTTCTCCCTTCATAATTCTTAACCATTTGAAATATCGTAAATCAAATCTCAATCCTACATCTACTGATTTCGTCAACATACATATACATGAACATTAAATGACAATCATCAAATATATCTGGAAATAACATCACACAACATGAAATAATAAAATATGTTCTAAGCATCAGATAATGTCTCGACATCTCGAGTCGCGGATAACAAAATAAGAATAATGTATCACTATGCTACGATGGGTCAGGGCGAGGCCTCACATTTTCCAAATTGGGTTTCCACTTTTAATCTTGGTATCAAATGTGTTTGCAACTAAGTTAAAGTAATAATAATCACAGATAAAATCTTAATATTTTTATGTTAAGTATTTGCCAAGCATTTTCAATGTTTACCAAGTTACAACATTTTTTTGTGTGTTTGTTGAGTATCAGCAAAATTCAGTTTCATAGTTTATTTTGTACTAACATCTAAGAGATCTGGGATTTATTTTGTAGTAACTGATTCACCCCTCCCCTCTCAATTACTACTCATATATTTCTAAAAATCCCCACCATAGTTTTACCTTCACTTTGGAGGGTTTATGCTTTACCAAATATGGGTGTTTATGAGTTTTGAGCCATATAGCTAGAAGCTAGATCTGATAGTTTATCACAATAAATGGTTGATGTGACTTAGGGTAATATTGAGATAAGGATTTATGTGGTGATATCAAATATGTTTCATGTTTGAAGTGTGAACTTTTTTATAGATCCTAATTCACACCCCATCCCCCCGACCCCCCTCTTAGTATTACACTTCTTATTATATTTCCAACAATTAGGTGTTGGAAGACGATAACAGAGCACATGGAGATAATATGCGCATAGAAGCAAGTTGAGAAAACAAAAAATTTCACCTAGATAGATCAAAAAAATAAGGGGAAGAAGAAGGAAATCAAATCAATTGGCTTGAGTAGAGAAACACAAGAAGAGGGATATGTTGAAGAACTTCCAAAAGAACCTATTAACTTCAACCCTCTTACCTCACTAAGAAGAGAAAAATACACAACAACTCACAATTAAGTTGTTATAGAAAATTAGAAACCACCATAGATGATTGATCCACAAATTACTTCAGGAAAGTTGGAACAAAGAGAGACTACCAAGAAAATTAAGCTACCATATGGAGTTGATACTGACAAATCATGCACAAATCAATGGGAAAAAGAGAAGGTTGAGGGTGCTACACAAGCAAGTGCAAAAGTAAAAGGTCAATAAGTGGAGCTAACCCTATGAGAAAAATGTACAAAAAAGAAGAAAAGGATACAATGGATGGGTTGACATTGTAAGGAGATAATACAAGCAAGGATAAGAAGAGTTCAAAAAAGGCTATGACCAAAGTTGCACAATAGGAACCAGTTCAAGAAGTCAAGCAATAGGAAGTTGACCCACCAGTTAAGCAAGGTACTCCAAAAAACTATAGAATGGCTATCAAAGTCACCCAAAGGTCTTGAGGCTCAACTAAGCCCAAACCCACAAAGAGGAAATTACAACCAAAAATGAAAGAACCAATACAAGGGAAGGAGGAAAAGGAGGCAGAGGAGAATATTGTCATACCCATCATCGACATCTTCAAGCTTTGAAGATAAAGGAGCACTATTTGAGAAAGATTCTCAAGAAGTAGAAGATCCTATCAAAATTTGGGAAGAACTCAATACAAATGAAGGGAGAATAAAGGAGATGAGTAATAAAGAGATTGATTACCATCACCAATTGGTTTGAAAGCTCAAAACAATAATTCAATCTCATTTGAAGCAGGGACAAGTAGGAACATTGATCAAAGCACAAGAAGTGATCAAAGGACTAGGCATTGATGAAAAGTATGATATAGATGAAGATCTCATAGATCAACTTGAACAACTACTCAAGACTAAAGATATTAATGAATCAACCAATGAAATCAGCAAGAGGAAACAAAAGGATAATCTCATGCAACTCGTTGAGCACCATACAAAGGAACTTGCAAGAGAAAAGGATACAAAAGTAGATTTGATAAATAATTTTTCACCCATTCTATTAAAGATCTTAGACTCACAAAATCACATGACAAATTTGGATGACACTCTGAAAATAACTCATGAAGCACTACAGGTTTCCAAAACATCATTTGACATCACAACAAGTTCATTGCTTGAATACATAGGCCAAGTCCAAGAAAAGCTACATCTGATTAACTGGATAATCATAGAGCAACATAAGAGAACCTCAATACTCTTTGCATTGCAACAATTTCTATCCTTCATGATGAAAATTATCCAAGAACATGTACTAGGTCCATAGAAACTACTATCCACTGGCTCCATGGATGCCATTGAAGATATGTACGATCACCTACCAAAAATCACAAGCCTTACATTGGCACTCAGGAACCTCTACCAGCTATGGAAAATACACTTGGATGTTGCAAAGACCAATACCTAAACATTAAATGACCTTTTTTCATTCATGGCAAAAAGGAAGAGAAAAAGTAAAGGAAAATAGGGGGAGATATGAAGAAACGACTAGGAGGAGATATACTTAAAGAAGGGGGAATATAAAGATATAAAAAAGAACCTAAGAGGAAGACATAAAAGAAAAGGGGAGATATGAAATATAGAGAAGATATATAGAAGAATAAAAGGGGGAGCATACTCAATGAGGTAGAAATATACTAAGTATAGATGAACAAAGACAATGGAGTCACAAAGAAAAGTGATAAAGAAAATGGCTAAGTCCACTTACTAGTGAATATTCTACTAGTATCAATCTGAACAAGATGAAGCATGAAGGTGATCAAATAAAAAAGGATCATAATTTTTAGCATCAATACCAAAGGGGGATATTGTTGACCCTATACACACCAAAGTGTTCTCATTTATTAGCAACTAGTCAAGAGGAGTATACCATCTCATGAGAACTAATATACATCTACCCCAACCAACATAAGAGATGAAGACAATATTACAACAATTAAAGTTAGCATGATGATTCAACATCATGAAAAGGTAGGAGTAGATATGGAAAGCATGGCTATGGGATTATCATTTTGATGAAATTACATAAAGAATAAAAGATAGAGGATTTGAGGGTAAACCTAGCATAAAATAGCAAGGCTATTGGTTTGGACCCTATGATGTAGGCATCACAAGTTTTTTGTGAGTGAATTAGTTGTGCAATTCAAATTTTGAATTCACTAGTTTGAGCAAGTTATTTTTCTAGGGTTTGACACCCGTAAATATAAGGTTATACATTTCAAAAAGGAATAGAGAGAACATGTATGAAGAGAAACAGGTAACATAAGTGGATGCACTAAGCTAGATTGAAGGAATAGAAGAATGAGATAATACAGAACAAGTTTTGTTGAACAAAGTAAAACAAAAAGAGGGCAATATCAACTCAAATAAACTGTGTTCACTATAGATAGGGGTAGGCAGTGAAAGAAATATAGTTGTGATATAGAATCTACCACAGTGATCACCTAAGCAATAAGAGAATATCAAGTTACTTCTAGGTATACACTAGAGATCCATTAGGCAAGGTATGCCATATAATCTAGATCACATTTGATATCTTTCTAACCATTGTAATCATTTTGTAAGATCTTAACTAAGCATGCTTCAGTAGAAAGCATATGATAAATCCTCTAAAAAGGTTCTTCTTTAAAAGAGTGCTAAAATCCTATAAGAAAGTTCCTTACTAGGTTGTTTGTAATCCTAACATGCTGTAAACATTCTTAGTTGGATGTATCCCAAGAAGGAACAAGTTGTAGCTCTTAACTGGGTAACCTTTTATCTATAGTAAAAGATTATATGGTATATTATCTCCATTGTGGTTTTCATCCTCTCATTGAGGGTTTCCAGGTATAAATTTGTGTTCTTTGATGTATGCCTTTGAGTGTGAGTTTATGTATTTCCAATTTATGGTTGTTATAACTTTGTTGGCATTTAAGTGGTTATTCAATGTGTTTCAAATGGTTAAGAGAATAACTAGTTTTGGAGTCAATACTTATTCACCCCCACTCTTAGTACTGATTGGAGATAACATCACCTTTAATGAAAATTTACAAGTTATTAGTACTTTCCTTTTAGGAAATACTATTTCATCCACTTTATGTTTTTGAAGTCATCACTAAATCAATTTTCGAACAATTAAAAGTCATTAATGTTTTCATAACTCATTTGAGGACACATATCTAGTTAATATTTTAGAAAAATTCATTTCCCCATTTTATAAAATCTTCCAAGATTTCATACACCATAAAATTAGAATATTTTCATACCCATTCTAACATTCTCACTCTCATTATAAAATTAGCTTTTAATATATTTATGTATAAACTAGTTTATTAAAAATTTGGAAATATTATATTATTGTATCATCTTAAAATGGAAGCACTTCCATGTTAAGAGTGTTTAGCCCTTTGAATAAGTGGTCTAGGGTCATGTCAAGTGCCTTAAATGGGTCTTTGAATGGATTTGGTTGTTTTCCCCCTACTTTGCTTCTCTCTCTCTCTCTCTCTCTCTCTCTCTCTCTCTCTCTCTCTCTCTCTCTCTCTCTCTCTATTTCCAGCCTATTTCTAACAACTTTCTTTGTGCAACTAATGACTTTCACTTTTGGTTCAAGGACAACCTTGACCCTGACCTAGGTTAAGGATGACCTCAAACTTGACTTAGGGCAGGGTCATCCTTGTCCCTGACCCCAGGTTCATTTTTCAATTTCTGAAATTTTTGGGATCTTGGGCATTGGAAGGTTTCTTTTTATGCTTCTAGGTCAGTTATTTTGGGTTTCAGAATGGTAGACTCTTAAATTACATTTAATTTAGGTTCACGTCTATGGGTTAAGGTTAAATGGGATTTAATGCTTCCATTTCGGCCTTCTCTAGGAGTTAGTGCCCTAGATCTCTATATAAGGAAGCCTTCTTCCCTCATTTTATGATCCATCTATTATCTATGAATATCTACGATCCAATTATTATGCAAAAATCCACCTACATAAAGTGAATATCACTATCCACCAAGAATTCAAGCATTCAACCATGCAAGTATTCAAGATTCGTCAAGGAGGTCCATTGTTAGCTATTGAAGGATTCAATCTCTATTGAGCCTTCTTGTTGAAGATTTATCCATCCATATTCATCCAAGCCTTTTCCTATGCAAAGATACATTCAAGATTTGTGTTGAAGTTATAATGCCATTGATTTGATACATCCTACATTCATTTCAACATTCATTTGTAGCATTTGTACTTGTGGATTCAAGGATTCAAATCCTCCACAAGGATCTCAACATAAGCAAGGTGAATAGTTCCATTTACTTTGTTTATGCATATTACAATTTCAATTATATTTCAAGGTTAATTCCAATTTGGGGTTTGACTAAAGAAAACCCCCCATCCAAGCACACAAACCATTTTTTTTATTTTTTGCAGATATAGGTGTGGAACAACAAATTGAAGAGCAGATTTGGATACCCTTTTCATTGAACTTGTGGGATCTATGAATAGAAATTTTGTTGGAGTAGTGCAAATCAAGGTTGACTTTTTGGGGTACAATTGTGCCCCAGAATAAGATTGTGCCCCGCTATCAAGGTCAAGGTCAACCTCCCTTCAAAAAGACAAAAGATTTTTGGGTTTTCTCCATCTCGATATTTCCAATCCTAAATAGGTTGTAGAATTCTAGGAAACTATACACACACATTAGAAATCAGCATTTTTCATATTGAAGGTTAGTGTTTGTCTTTTATCTATTTTAGGATTTAAGCACATACTCCTCAAAATAGAAAGATAATAGGACCTCTTTTCTCCCTATTCTTCATTACATGATCCATTTCTGCATTGATCACTTTCCTATGCTGAATCAATTTGGGTCATTCCTTTTGGAAGTTAGGGCTAAGAAAGGAAACCTTATTTTCTTTCTATTTAATTATATTTAAGAACTATTCTATTATTCTATTATAGAAATATTATATTATTATTTTTTAAAATAACATGGAACTAAGAAGATATTATTGTTATTTAATTATTTTAAAATTAAATACTTACATTAATGGTTGTTTTTTGTTTTTATTAATTTGATTTAAAATATTATATTCATAAATCTTAAATTTGCACAAGGATTTGAGAACTTTGAATTCAAAGGTTTATATCTCTAACATGATGAATTACTAGTGTGGTGAGCATTTTGTTGTTAGTGTTGTAGTTAGTAGACAAGGGTTAGAATTTTATCCAAGGTAGGTTTTACTTCAATTTAGACTTCAACCCATAACTAGGTATTATAGATTATATAATATTGTTCTATATAATAACATTTCCTATTGTGTAAATATATACAATATATTTTTACAAGATAGGATTTATGTTGAAGACAATAACGCATCAAAATTTGGTATTGTAGTAGAGGGGATTCTATACTTGGTATAGTTTATTTCCTCTAAATCTACTAGATGTCCTTTTTCTATGAGGTGAAACCTACATAGGGAAAAGGATCACATAATTCAATTTCATGGTGTCCAGTAGGGTTTCAATCAAAATGCTAAGGTTTACTAGGGAAAATTTGTACAAGGACTTGACCCACACCTATTTGAGAACTTTGAACTCAATGGTTTATGTCTCTAACATGATGAATTACTAACTTGGAGAGTATTTTTTTGTTATGTGGAACATAATCAAACTTAGAGGATATTTTTTTCTCACTTCATACAATATGGTGTCCCCCTAGTTTTTTCTATAGGGGTTTGGGAATAGTGCCCCCATAACAAGGGTCAAGGGGCAATACTTGTTACAGGATCTAGGGGTAGTATCCTATATGGGTCCAAAAATGAGTTTACTTTTGTAAAAGGCATTAGAGTTAATTTTTCTATTGGATGACATATTCTAGCCCTAATTTTATAAGCAGAAGAAGTCTTGTATAAAATGGCCTAAGGTTAGGGATTATTTTATGTATGATGAAAATAGTAGCTTCTTGCAATGATATTGAGATGCAAGAGATTACATATTATAATTAGGTTGTAATCATTGGATAATAAGAATATTGGACTCATTGTTGATAGACATAGAGATTGGGTGAACTACATTAAATCTTTATGTATGGTGTTCTCTTCTATGTGCTTTATTATTTTCTGATATTGATTATGAGCATGTAATTTTTATTTCTAACTCTTTAATGCTAACACATTTATGGCTCAGAGGTGGCATATGGTGAGGTGGTGTTTGCAGAGGCACATCCTATGACTCTTGTGAACTAGTAGCAATAAATTTAAGGTCAATAAAAATACAAATCACATATTGTCTAACCTCTTAATATCATGCCCATGTATATAGCATGATAAAATAGAAGGCGTAGAATCTTCCCAAATGTGACACATATGTCTTAGCGTATTCAAAAAATGAACATTATCGAAGTTTCTATCAATCAATTTAATGGAATGCAATCAAATTTAGCACTACATTTAGTTTGCATTAGTTTTACCAAAATCTGTAACATGCTTAAGTTTACCCAAATGATTAAAATTAGATAGGAATATAGTCACCTAGGGTAAGAGATATGAAATCTCTTGAATTGACATAGATAGGGAGCACATTGGAAAATTTTTGTAGACACAAACACAAACGCAAACCCTTACAAAACACCTATATTCACCAACAAAAAAGAGATTTTTAGTGAAATTGGAACCTTGGCACACAAAAAACTAATCTCAAAGAACTAATCACAAATCTCAAACTTTACTTGTATGATGACTAGTTCTCACATGTACTATGTGCTATGTTGACCACTCATTGTGAATAGTGAATTATAAAATGTTGTCAATGATTATTTTTTAAACAATGCTCATGCTCCTTAGAGTTCTAATGAATGACTATTGTTAGAATTTTGATGAATGTGGGAAATATTTTTTGTTAAAATAAATTTCACACAAAATTCATTGTTCTTTAGAGGCCAAATGCATTACCGGTAGTGGAATATTATCTCAATGTGTTCACATAAAGAAAATGATTGAAAAATATGTTTACAATGATCAAAATGGATAAAGGTTGAAAACATAGAGATAACAACCAAAGAAAGTTCATCTTACAGGAAGAGATCCTCAGACCTAAAATATCCAAGATATTTACCAAAGTGCAAAATGCAAAAAATTGAATAAAATATACTTGGAATAGAATATAAAAAAAGATAAATATCACTTGAAAGAGAACACAACTAGCTTCCCAATGATGTATTTTGTTTAAAAAATGGAGTCTGAATGTTAATTTTTTTTTAAGGAAAAAAATTATATTTATATTAATAATAACTGGTTCAAAAATGGCTCCCAGAGAAAAGAATCAAAATGAAAAAATATGTGCATTGCCTGATACAAAAAGGACGCAGAAGAAGAAAGACTACATCTAGAGAAAGTATCTATCAACACAAATGAACCTTATTGTTGTGAATCCCAAATCTAGAACATTGTGATTACAATAGCCCAAAACTCATATTAATAGAATTCATTGTTTGGTGTCAGAGAAAACACTAAGAGCCAAGAAAAAAAAATTCATAAAAGTTTCCATCATTTCTTTTCATGCAAAACTCCAATTGAGACTATGATATTAGAAAAATTCCATTTGATGCAAGTGCAATCCAGGACCCTAAACTGCATAGAGTATCTCAAAAGAAAAAGTGAGATATATAAAAGTAAAAACATGTGAAATCAAAGAGAAGTCATGATTTACTATCAAATAATATTTGAGAAGGACTCAACGGGGTTCCAAACATATTCCTTTGTCATAATATTAACCAAGTTGGGGAAATCAAAGGAGAATAAGTGAGGAAATTAAAGAGCTAATGTAAACCCCATTAGTACCCAAATTAGCCAGGCAATCAACTAATATATTGCCTTCTCTATAAGTATGCATGATGCAACATTCAGAGATTGAGTCAAGAAGAGACCAAACTTAATGTAATATATATTGTATGGACCAATTATACACATTATGTTTGATACACGCATTAATAATAATGATTGAATCTCCTTCAACATGTAACTTAGATATAGTTAGTGATTTTGTAAGTTCCAAACTAAAAAGAAAGGCCAAGGTCTCATCTTTGTTATTAGTACCTAGAGGGAGAGGATATGATTTTGTTGCAATCAAACAACCTTTAAAGTCTCTAATGACTATGACATAGCCAGAGTTACCTAGATCTCCCTTAGAGGCCCCATCAAAATTGAGTTTGTAATAGCCCTCACTTGGGGGAATCCACTTGGTTTGTGCTTGAATAAGAGGAACCTTAGATGGACACAATGGAGTAGGAAGACAAAGAAAAAGTAAACCCTTCCACTGATGAATAACATAGTCATCTCAAGGAGAAAAATAATGTTTACCCTTATATTTACTTAATGTAACATTACCAAACTCAACAATTGATCTCTCTAATCCTTCTAGAAATTGAGGGATTGGAGATTATGTCTATCTAAAAATTCTCTTGTTTCTCTCCCACCAAATGGCCCATACTATAGATGCAAAGATGCACTTCCAAAGACATGAAAACATTGATCTAGTATGTAAGATTGGTCATGCTTGGAATAAATTCCATAGAGAATTAGGTAATGGCATACGGAGATTAAGATTATGAAATATAAAATGCCAGCAATCTTGGGCAAAAGGGAAGTCTAAGAGGAGGTGATCTATTGTTTCCACAACTTGTAGACAGAGCACACATTTAAAGGGATAAGAAATATTCAGTCTTTGAATTTTATCACTAGTTAAAATTTGGTTCTTTAATGCAAGCCATGCAAAGCATCTTGCTTTTGGAAGAACTGAACTGTTCTAACATAATTTAAAAGCATGGTATGTGGTCTAATGAAACTAATTGTGTTGGAGAGCTAAGTATCCTAGTTTAACAAAATATTTACCATCTTTAGTTGGAACACATAAGAGGAAATTTGGTTGATCAAATATAAACATATTCCTTTCAACTAATACTTGTTTGAAAGAAGCACCCTGATTGTGGGATATAGGAAGAATTGTGGGGTCTTTCCAAATGACTAGCCTTGTGAATCTATGTATAGCAGAGACATAATTATGAAAATATGTCCCCCAAACTTGAATCATTATATTTGAGAAATTGTTTAAGGAATCAATAGTGGCAAGGAGGGGGAACCCATTCCATGAATCAAAATTTTTTTTTGACACTATCCCCATTGTTTACTTTCGAAGATATGAATGAAGTAATAACTTCTCAAGAAGCCATCATGAAATCCCAAATGATAGAACCCTTTGGTGGGTCTAGGACAATATAAACTCTGGAAGGTTCCAAGTTATCTAAATATTTCTCTTGTAAAAGGTGACTCCATTTAGCAGAGGATTTTTCATACATTTTCCAAACTAGCTTAGCACCAAAATCCCTATTTCTATTAGTAATGTTGGGAAGTCTGACACCTCCTATTCTCAAAGAGGTTGACATGGCATGAATATAAATTAGAGGTATTTTCTTCTGTCCATTCTTATTTTCTAACCAAAGAAAGGGATAGATTAAAATTTCAATTTGAGAGATGATACCTTTGGGGGCTTATAAAATGAAGAAATAATAATTAGGAATGGCAAAGGAAATAATTTTGATAAGAAAAAATTTACCTAGGAGTGATAACTAGTGAACCTTCCAAGCACTAATTCTACTTTGATACAATCAACCACAGATTTCCAATAAGAGGGTTTGTTTGGTCCCGTAAAAAAGGGAACACCAAAATAAGTAGAAGGAAAATGATCAAGAGGAAAAAAAAGCAAATGGATTATTCTTTAAGTCACCAATTGGGATGTATTAAAAACATACATTTTATATTTAGTTGCATTGATACATTGTCCTTAAACTTGTGTATATAGATCAATGGCTTTCTTCATACTTTGTACTTCTTGATATGTAGATGATCCAAAGAGTAAAATATCATCAACAAAAAGAGAATGAGTTATGGACAAGGATGTACCTACAATGTTGGTATCATTCCATAATCTCTTTTGATTAAAAGGGTTAATAAGTTTTTTTAAGGCCTCCACCATAATGATAAACAAGAATGGAGAAGGAGGGTCACCTTGAAGAACTCCTTGGGAAGAGGCAAAAAAACCTATTGGTGCTCACTTAATGAGAATAGAATAATGTACACCCAAAATGCAAGTTTTAATTCATTTACACCACCTAGAGTAAAAACCAAACTAATGAAGGACTAAAAGAAGAAAATATCAACTTAGTTTATCGTATGCCTTCATCATATCTAGTTTGGAAACAAAGGCTGCAATATTATGTTCTTTGATGGTATGAAGGGTCTCATGGGCTATCATGTTTGCCTTAGCTATTTCTTGACCAGGAACAAAACCCCTTTGTTATGTTCATATAATTTTTGGAATAATAGGCTTAAGACACAAATAAATAGCCTTTGTAATAATCTTGTAGATGGTATTACACAAAGAAATAGGGTGAAAATCAGTAGAAGAATACGGATCATTAACCTTTGGGATGAGAGGAATATTTATGGTTTTAAAGTTTTTCATGGAAACATTTTTCCTAGATTCTTTAGGCACCTCAAGAAACTCAAAAAAAATGGCATCCCAACATTTCTGAAAAAATAATGAGGTGAATGCATTAGGGCCTAGTGCCCTATCAAGAGGCATAGAAACAACCACAACACGTATTTAAACAAGATTAAATGGGGCCATTAGAACTAAATTGTCTTGTTGTGTAATTAATGAGGGAATGGAATCCAAGGTATCAACCACAAGGTGAGAAGGGGGGGGATCCTAAGGTGGAGGGGAAAGTAGATTAGAGAAGAACCTTACACTCTCATTTTGGATACCCTTAGCATCAAAAATCAAATTTCCTAGATGGTCATGAATTGTAAAAATTGTGTTGTTAGCCTTCTTTTGTTTATAAAATGCATGAAGAAACTTAGTATTCTGATCCCCTTATTGAAGCCACAATTCTTTGGACTTTTGTCTCCAATACTTGTCTTCTTGCGTACATAATTCAGACCACTCCTCTTGCATTATTTTCTATCTTGAATGCATATTAACAACCATGGAGTAAAATATGTTGATTAATCTCAACTAGTTTTTCTTCTACTACCTTTTCTCGATGTTTATTCCAAATCTTGTTAAGCCCTTTCGCATACTGCATTTTCTTATGAAATTAAAACATTTTGGTTCCTAGCTCAAGTGGAGCATCCTTCCACCATTGTTTTAAAAGGCCATCAAAATTGTGATGACGATACTAGACACTTTCAAACTTAAAAGATGGTCTGGATAGATTAGTAAAAGGAGAATCTAATGGAAGAATGGATAATTGAATAAGAAAATTATTAGATTCAGAATATGGCAATATATTCGATTGGACAGTCTAATTTGCCAATTTCCAACATTGTAAACACAAAAGTCTATCTAATCTAACTGCAATCTAGTGGAACCCAACTCTTGTATTAGTCCAAGTGAAAGATCTAGCTTGTGGGGGAACATCAAACAAAGCATTATTCTCAACAAAGTCATTAAAGTCTTGGATAGCTATAGGAGGGGGAATAATACCTCCATTCTTATCCTTGGGATGAAGAATGGCATTAAAGTCACTAGTGATAATAAATTTAGCACCTATTAATTGTTGGATAAAACTTGTAAGAGTAATCCATAGACATTTTTATCTAACATAGGGGTAGGGCCATAAACATTAATCAATTAGAATGAAAGTTCATAATGTTGAATGGAAATCATTTGCCAATTAGTTCCTTGATGAAGATGTTGAGCCTTCATGGTCTTAGGATTCCATAATATAGCCATGCATCCAAAAGAACCTAAGCTAGGAACATGTAAGGAACTCCATGTTGACCAATATCCAATAGATTTCTGAAAGTTATTTGTTCATAGTTTAGTCTCCTGAAGAAAGACTAGATCACATTGGATAGAATCAAGATACTACTTGATCCTATTACCTTTTTGATGGGCATTAATACCCCTGACATTCCATGAGAGGATTTTCATAATTGAAAAGGAGCACTCTTGATACTCCTTGTCTATCATTTAGAGGTAGGAAAGTTACCATCCAAAGTTGATTGAATCCCTGTATCAACTTCTTCTTTAGCTTTTGTAGCTTTTGATGGCCTACCCCTAGGATTTGAAGATTTCTTGCTCATAGAATATCTTTAGAGGTGGGTTTGAAGCAAAAACAATTTATGAGAGAAATAAAAACTAACATTAAGAAGAGGTGGAGGACCAAAGTGGGACCTAGTTTGACCAGATCTATCCATTTGAGTAGGAGACTTTTTGACTACCAAGCCAAGATCTGGAACATTCTTAAAGCCCTCCATCCAAGGTAAAGGGGGATGATTAAAAATTTCATTATTCTTAGGTAGGTCATGGAGCATGCTATCTTCATCAAAGAATTGGGGGGAATTGAAACATTGCACTCTTCTGCTAAAATTTGGGTATATTTAGCAAACAAGGAATGTCCTTGGGAAACTAGTGCAGCTTCTATAATCTAGACAAAAAATAAAAAATAAAGAAGTTGATTGTTAAAAAAAAGATCATTGATGAAAGCATCCATCTGAGAGGGATGAATAACATCTTCATTAGTAGTCGGATATGTAATTGCAAGCTTAGAAGATATCGAATGTTAAGTTATGTCTTCCAAAGTGTAAAAAGAATTTTCTAACTTTAATAGTTAAAAGATGTCATCAAAAAATAAAAATAAAAAACTCAAATCTCCATAAATATATAGAGCTCATAAAGAGATTTTTGACGATATATGGTTTTTTGAAAAAAAATGACATGAGATTAGCGTACTTCAACTTTACAATGTACTTTTGTTAAAAGTATGGAGCTTTTAAAAAAGTTTTACAAAAACTTAAAAATTTAAAACTTTCTATAAAATTTAATAAGAAATTTATTTATTTATAAACAATTTTTTTTTTTTGCTGAGTTCTTTTATTATTTTGAATTTTCACCTCATTTTGTGTGCTGAGGATTTAAGGCAAAAAGCTTGCCTTAGAGGTAAATTTTGCCCAAAAATGATAAATTTGATATGAAAATAGGGGTTTTTGGGCCTTCTGAGCACAACTCTGGTGTTAGTTTGAACCTAAACTGCTCAAAAGAAAGGTCACCCCCAAATCCAATAAAAATCTAACTTAGAGCCTCTAAAATTTAAAACTCTCAACTCCAATAAATTCTTCAAAAAATCTAAAGAAAAGGGGCTCAAAATATCTAATGAAGACTAGGGCATTAAAATATAGAGCTCTGATGTCATGCAAGAGTTGAGAAAAATTCAGCTCCATAACTCCCAAGAATCACCTCCATGCAAACCTGTCACAAAAGGAAAGAAGAAAAAAACTATGGACGCCAAAATTCTATGATCTAGTAAAAAAGATGTGAAATTTTGATGTGCAAAAGAAGTAATGCAATGGAACTATTATACTTGTAAGAGAGATCAAACATAATATAGGTGATCAAGACCCTACAAGGAAACCAATAATTATTAATAAAAGAATTAATTATTATATGCCTAAAGTTTAGATTAAGCAATAGAAGAGATGATAAGTGACTTAATAATTAAATCAATATGGTTTATTTAATAATAAAAATACCTTATTACTCTAATAGAACCACCATTCACATAGAAAAACTAAAGCAGTCAAAGGTTGAGGAATAACCGACCCAAACCAAAAGCAACACTTAAGGAGAAACAAAGCAACCTAAATAAAAAAACATAAGGGAGGAGTTCTATATGATGTTGACTCAGTGAGTGTCATTGCATAGTCTTATGTATTGAGATCCTTTCTAGTATTCATGTATCTAATTCCCTCATGTGGCATATCCTAGTACCTACAAGGAACATGGTACTCCAATAGGAACTATGTAGGTCATTATTCAATATTTTATTCATGTTAAAATTTTATTAAATCCCTTACCCATTCCAAACCAACTTTAAATTATATTATATTTTCTTTTCCAAACTCACCCATAGGTTATCCTTATGCCCTCCTTGGCCCAGATCCTACGATGAGCTACTCACCTAAGTCACCTAGGAAACTTACTTAACACAAATAGACATCTAAGGTTTAGATCTCCTTATAGACATCCCTCCCTTAGGGTTTCTTTAGGTGTTTTCCTATGACCCATACTACCTAGATGAACATTGATACTTAAGACAAAAGATATCATACAACAAAAGTAAAACTATCACATAGATTCGAAGTATGAGTTTATAAAGTTAAGTGTAAAGGGTGATACAACTCCTATACTCTATTAGAATGTTTAGAATAACTGAGAGGGGGAGTGAATTAGTTAGCCAGGGTACATATGTACCAATTCAACAGATAGACACTTCAACTGCTTCAAATCTTATCATCCATTAGCTCAACCTCTATTGCAGATTATTAATAACATCAACTAGCAGTCCATTGTTCTAATTATAATAGACTTGCAAAATGTAAAACATTAATGGTATATCATCACAAATAACATCCACAAAAATTTGATATTAGGATTTAATGTGGAGACCCAATTTGGAAAAAACCATCAGTAACATGTCACCAATCTTTCACTCTTCTGAAGTGAGCTATGTTAGGATCAACCTCTGTTAAAGGTTACAAAACACATTGTTAAATGTGACATTGTTAAAGGATATAATGACCTCGTTAAGAGTGGCCTTATTAGAGGACTTTAGAACATTCCATTAGAATTCTATCTTGATTAAAGGATTTATATATGATTGTTGAGTCAACCTTGATTAAAGGATTTCAATACTAATACAATGGTTAGAAAGTAACAGTAGGTTTTGATCTAACTAATACAACTCAGTTGCAAATACAAATCATAGTTTGGCTCACATGTTGATCCATTGAATGGTCTTCATTTTCATCTCTATCTCTAATCTGCTTGGCAACCCTTCAAGCAATCACTCTTCACCTCTTCGCAACTCTATAGAACCTCTTGCTCAAGTTCGCCAATCAATAGCATCAAAAAATTCTCCAAGCCTATTAAGTTAGCCCTTGTACCTCCTTAAATAGGGAATTATAATATTTTTCCATTTAAACACCACCGTAGATATTAGAGTTTTTTTAGATTCATTGAATCCTTTCAACATTTCATCTCCTCTTTTCCCTTCTAGAAACTTCTCCAAACTTCTCTTGGAATCCTTGCATAGAAATGCACAAACATGGTTTCCCTTGATTTAAATGTTCTAGGTCATCCATCCTTATCTTCAATACACTTTACATATTCCAATAAATCAACTCTGTAGGCTAGGAATCATGATTTTCTCCAAAATGGTTAATTTTTTTTTCCTTTACCAACACTGTGTTCTAACACTCAATTATCACTAGGTTACTCGATCACTACTATATTTTCTATTCGACACATATATAAACACTCGATCGATACTGGTGCTTAATCAACACTACTTCTCTTGGCACATACTGGCACTCAGTTGACACTAGCATCACTCAGCATACACTTCAAGTTCCTAAATCTTCTACTCTTTTGATCAATCAAGACTATACATTTGGTTAATATTTGATCACTTTTTCAAGACTTTAGTACATCCTCTTCATCACTTCTAGCATGAGTTAAACAATCACTTTATCTTGTCTAAGTCTAAAATAATAGGCCATTGTAGTTTCCTCTCATAACTCAATGTTTCCTCTATGTGTTATTGTACGACCAACTTCTCAAATCCTCTTCATCAATCATCTAGATATGACACTTCAATCAAATAGAAAACTGTCTTACCAATAAGGTTTGACATTAATGATGTTTCAATTGTAGTTTTTAACAATCTACCTCTTTGGCATTGATGGCAACACCTCTAGTTACCATGTAGTCCAAAACATGTGCTACATCAAGAAATCTTCCTCTGTGTCTATTATTAGATATTTATTAATATATTTAGTTTCATTTTGATTCTCATCTATGTGTTCAACAAACTCTTTCTTTTAGTTTCATTTTGATTCTCATCCATGCAACTCTAATATGCAACACATAAGCTCGCTCTATCATGTCAGCTCATTAAATCAATTAGATTATTTTTTATTGCTGGAAACACCTTGCATACATTCACCCTCTTTGCAACATCTCTTATTGAATAACTTGATCTTCACAATCTCCCTTACTTCAATTCTCTTCATTTGACGTACTCTCCTTTTCCTTCTTATTACATGGGTAACTGTCATACTTGAATAGGTAACTATTATATTCTTCCTCTTTGATAACAATTTCAAAGACACTTTATCTATCTCATACATCTTGATCATGTAGATATATTCATGTCAGTACTGAGTTCATCATCTCTCATATGATCTATGACTGATACATCATTATTTCCTTCTTCTTTGACTCTATGCTTTTTCCTATACTACTTTAGGAAACTCCTAAAGTAGGTCTTTCTGCATCAATTTGTAATCTCCCTTTCTTAAATTCTCTTCATTTGACATATTCTCTGATGGGACTCAAATTTACATTCCCCATTTTGAGTACATATCTAGATTTTGAGTCACTTTGAGCCCTATAGACACATTTTGTTGCTTATGTACCGGACTATCATTTCAAGTCCTAAGAGGTGTTTTATATTTTTAACACCTTGCTTTAACCTATCTATGCATCCTGTATTGATAAACTATCATTCTAAATCATTTCATGAAGTTTCATTTTGAGCAGTGTTCAATTTTGCATTTTTTGCTTAAGTGTTAAACAGTGACAAGAGATCTACAGTTAGCTTTGATGGCCGAGTGGGCATGTCAAAGTGGGTTCTATCTATAAGCCTCAGCCTGTAGAGATATAGAAATGGGCACAAAAGGGGCAACCCAACAAGAAGAGTTGCAAGTCATAGAAAAGAGGAAGCATATGTAGAACAACAAAAAATTTGATCCCACATTTGTTATTTGGTTAATCTTTTTGTTCTTTATAAGCCCATTGACTCAAGGTCAATGTGTCTTCAAAGACACATGGTTTTCAAAAGACAAGTGATGCTCAATTATGGAGGGGCCCAGTGTAGGGACAGCTAGTGGAGGAAAAAGAAGATATTTTGACAATCAACGCAAAATAAAGAATGACACATGGTGCATATTAGGAGTCTTATCTCATCATAAGATCGTAGTAAAAAGTTAGGAGAGCTATGCCAATGCAACATGGCATGAGATTGTGAAGCATGGTGAGGAGAAGTAAGATGATACGGTTGTGGCATATGATCAAGAAAGTAAGAAACAAAGTATAATGATACTACAATGGATTGTAATATTGGGATCCCTTGGAGGTCTAATATATTATGCCATTGTCATGATATCGAGAGAGGAAGGTTTAAGCCTTAAGATATCATGCAAAGTTGGGTTTTCATAAGCTCGGGAAAGGATTTTCAAGAATTTGTGATGTTATGCTAGAATGGAGGATGTTAAGAGATCACAAGAGATAAAATTGGGAGCTCCAATATTACAATTAACATATGGTTTCCAAACAAATTTTGGAGTTTTACAATGTTATGGAGGTGATCATGAGTTTGGGAATGGAAAAATTGAAGTCTAAGATGCTATGAAAAATAGAAGTTTTTGTAGGATTAGGAAAGGTGAAGTTGAGAGCTATGATGTTACAATTTGATCATAATATTGTATAAGTGTAGCATTGTATGATTCAAATGATTCAAATGGATGCATTAGGAGATGTGGGGCCCGCCTGGGAAGCAATTCAATGCAAAGAAATGGTGGTGTGGCATGAGCTTGGAGTCCATCGTATGTTTGAAAGGGAAAATTTGAAGGTGTGCAGTATCACAATCATATCGTGAGGTCAAGAGCTTGAGGTCAAAGGTTTGCAATATTACAAAATTTCATAAAATGGTAGAGTTAAATGCAAGGTATGTTCGATGCTACAAAAAAGTGTTTTTGGCATAGGATCAAGGTTGTAAAGAGTTAATGCCAAGATATTACGATATGAAATATTAAAGATGTATTCTTGTAAGATCGGGAGAGCCAACATAAAGCCATATGATGTTATGAGATTTTGAATCATTGGGGGGCCAAAATTAATGTGTTTCAATCTTATGCTTGAGCTTATGTGGGGCTCGCATTGGATGGTGATGAGAAATGGGAATCCAAAAAGTGGTGTTGGTGGATTGGAGAGATAAGGGGAAAATGAATAAAAATTAAAAGTTCATAGATATTCAACATTCAAATGTTGAAAGGATTATGAATTAAATGATATTATATAGTTTATACTATATAGTATTTTAAATTTTTCATTTTGAACTCTTTTCATGGCTGGGGGCCTAAAATTTCAAATCAGTCTCAGAGGCATTATTTTTACTTGAAACCTGCAATGTAATATATCTTTAGAATCGGAAAGAGATGAACTATCCATTTCTGCAATCAATTTTTGCATAGGAGGTCACTAGTTAGAGTTATGCAAGGATTTGTCTCAAGTGCCCAGTTTTCAGTATAATTCAGTTGAGGCAATTCAGATCTAATTCCTAGTGAAATGGTGAACTAAGTGAATGTAAAAGGTAGTAAAATATAGTTATGGGTGAGTTTTATCATCTCCAAATCAGCTAAACTAAGGTATCATCTGCATTTCATGATACTTTTTAGATATTTTAGTAACAGAAGGGTTTTCATCATAGAGGAAGAGATATTTTGTGTTTGGTACAAAACAATGATGAAAACCAAATCAGATCTCATAGGTAGAAAGATGAGAGAGGTTTTACAGTAGCAAGGATTAGATATTCAAGTGGACACATGTTACTTCTAGATCAAATCCAGGACTCCATTCTTCTTCTATATCTTTAGATCTTTCTCATCCATTGTAAAGGTTCCAATTTTGGAGAAAATTTCTCACTACTATGGTACCAAAGTTGGTTGATCTTACTTCCTATCTATTTGAGTAGAGCTCTAGCTATGGTGGCCACACATCCATTTTTATGCAAGTTTATGGGTTCATTTCATGTATTATTTCTCTAAGATAATGAAGATTGATGATAGAACATATAATATATCCTGAGTTTCATTTAATCTTACCAGTTAATGTATTCAGTTTTTCCAAGGAAAATACAAAAGGGGTTTTACAATGAATTATCTATGTTCTCTTATTTTGTCTCCTAATTCTTCATATGTTTTTAACTTTGTGATTGAATGAATAAGGTTCAATTAATTTAAGACATCTTGGATGAGTTATGTGTCAGATATGTTGTTGCTTTTAATTCAAGGAGTTAAGTAAATGCTTCAATGATTTGATAGGGGTTCCAGGTGTATGGAGGGGATGCTAGTAAGAATGGAGTTTGGGGATTTCAATTGATAAACTTAATGAAACTCATGGTATATTACATGATCTATCATCAATATGTTAAATCAGGAGCCAACAAAATGGTGACTCTATTGGGGAAATAAGATGGCAACTAAGCCTACTTAAAAGGACAAGAATGTCTATTGTAAATTAAATATCTCAATCCTACATTTTAGTATGGTTTTTCCCTTTTGAGTAGCCAATAAAATGGTGACTCTTCTGGGGAAAAAAGTTGTAAATGCTTGATAAGGAGTTGGAAATATCTAATATATTGTGCATTTTCAATTTTGTATGCAAGGTTTTGTGTTCCCTAGTTAAGCTTTATTCATGGACAATAGTATGTTGTAAGATTAGATGTCAATTGTGTTTTGTAACTATTAGAAGTTAATCTTCAATCACTTCAGTTGTTGCATGTGCTATTGAGAAAGTTTTAGAGTCAGGAATTGGTTTATGAAGTGTATTCTCTTTTCAAGATGTTGATGATCTACAAGTTTTTCATATTGAAAGTCTAGTTCAGAATTTACAAGTGGTAAATTGTTTGAAATCATTTCTTACAAAGTGTGAGTGGCGACTCTAGTCTAAATCTTTATACCAGGGCCTGGTTTATTTTAATATCAGAGGCTTCCAATATTTATGGGTAGATCTAGTTTTTTGGGAAAGAGAATGTATAAGTTTCTTGATTGATAGTTTATGTGGTTGTTTGTATCTGCTGAAGTAATTAATTTCAAAAGGTGAATCACTACTATGATTTCATTTTCCTCTTCAAGAAGGTGGCGGCTCTACAAAGATTTGATCTATGGTGTGAAGGATTTCATGTTTACACTATGCCAATCAGCAAATCAAAGGTTTCATGCAGCAACACATAAAGGTATTTTTAATTTTCATGTATTTGTCTTTCTTGAAAGTTGAATGGTAGAAAAGGTTGCCTCCATCTAGTGGTTTTAGCACTAAGAAAACAGAGATAGAAGTTTAAAATTTTAAAAGATGGATTCAAAGTCTAGGTCTGAAAGTGATGTGTCAACTCTTGAAAGTGTTCATGCAAATATTGCTAGGCTGAAAATAGAGATTCATAATAAGACCATCATTTGCATAAGAAATGCAATTGGTAATATTAAGGGTCTTAGTGGATTTCAAGTTTACATGAATTTTAAATCAATAGTTATGAATCTTGATGGGTATCTCAGACCCGAGGAGTCTTCATAGCCAATGGTACTCTTAGAAGTTTTTATTCACATTCAATTGATTGGTTAGAAAAGTCAATGTTAGAAAAGATTATTGAATTCCAAGATTTTATCAGAGATTGAAAGTGATTTGAATGCTAATGAATCTAATGATAATAGAAATGAATATGCTAAAAAGGATAATGAATGCAATGAATCCATTGAAAATTATGTTGAATATGAAGAGTCTTAGCTTGATGAATCAGAGGACAGTAATCAGCAATTTGATGATAGGAATAATGTGGATTCATCTTGTTATGATGATGATTGTAAAGAAGAGTAAAAGTGTAACAACAGTAAGAATCTTTCTTCTAGTGATGAATATGAATGTGCTAAGATACCAGTTGTTGTGGTATTGTCTAAAGAAGAATATGTATGTGATGATCAAAGTTTTGGTTTTTTAGAATGTATTACTAATGAGTCTGATGTTCTAAGTGTGTCAAGCTATCCAGATAATAATCATAGCCAAGGAGAAGAAACTAGAGATAAAGTCTTGTTAAGTGTTGATGAGATTTCAGATTTGTTAGCTCATGATTTTGAAAGGTATGCAAATCTATCCAAGGATGTTTGTGCTTTGCCACATTTTTCCTTTTCGTATGGTGAAGTCATTTCCCCTCAATTTGATGTTGAAGAAGATATAGTTTCATAATATGCTATGTCAAGTTTTGGAGGTCTATGTGATGGTAGTTCGTACATCAATACACATGATGATTTCTATGTTGAGAAGGAAGATGTAGAGATAACGTCTGTTGCTGGTTCATTTTCTTCTTTTTTTCATGAGCTTGAGATACATTTTGATTGTTCATATGATGAGGAAATTAATAGTAATGAAGTGGTTAATCCTAATGAGTTATTTGAGGAAAACATTGATACAGATCAGCATATTGTGAAAATGCAATTTCATGACGATTCTTGTGATTTGGTATCTAATCATTTGTTGGAGTGGGAGGAAATTGCAGCATATGTTAAGTCTAATTTATTTAGTACTTATAATACTATTGGTGTAAATAATTATTCACTTTTTACACTTACTTAAGTTTACTTAGGTCAATGCATTATTTTATTATTTCTTAGGGGAGTTCACGTACTCTTATGAGTTGTCATGTTGACAACACTGGGAGTAAGCAACTCTAATTTAGCACATGGTGTCTACAACACTGGAGTTTTCATGATTAACTAAGTTTTCATATAGACAACACAATTATTCGCACTCCTATTTTAGCACATGGTGTTTGCAACATAATTTTGCATGCTACACCTTTTTGGGCTTCTCCTCTCATCATCACACTAACTCTTTTTCTTAATGGAGGATAACCCATTCCTAGTGGACATGTGCTTAGTTGTGAGCCTTATCATATGGCTAACCCCTAGACATTCTAGATGCATCTTAGAGGCCTTTATATATAGGCACCTCTAGTGTACTTATTATATAAATTCATATCAATACATTGAATTGAATATCATATCGTCATTTTGATCATACTCTTTTGGTCTACTATTGTGCTTGTCCATGAGTTCCTTGATCTTGGGTGATTTTGCCCTAAGGAAAATTTTTACAATTACAGATGAGGAGAAATCATATTTTACATTCTCTTCATATCCAGATGCATGAGGTGAATTACAAATTGATTCATGTAACTTGTTGAATAAAGTAGAATACCAAAATTTTGTGTTTCTAGTTGAAGGTGTCCATGAGTCAGTTAGTGATGATCAATTTCAGTTTAATATTAGTAGTTATGATCATGTTGATTCATATTTTCATTTTGAGCAAGATGAAGAAAGTATGTCTAGTTTTTATATGCACTATGAAAGTGATGATGATAGTTTTTTTTGCCTGATGAAGTGATTGAAAGTGCTGATGTGTTAGGTGAAACAAAGGAGAATGAGAGATTCAGTTTACCTCAAGAAGATGTTAATGAGAATTAGGTATATGACAGAGGTAAGAAGCTTTGAAAACTTTTCGATGGCTCAAGGCCATCGTTTGTACATAGTAGGAGTAGATTTCTTGCTTTAAATAAGTTTTTTGAGAGGAAGGTTTTTTGTCAAGTGTGTGGTCTACTTATTCCAGAGATCTAAATCCTTGCCATGCCCATAAGGGGCATGCATCCACAGATAAAGCTACTGATGGGACTTAAATTTGCATTCCCCATTTTGGGTACCTTTCTAGATTTTGAGTCATTTTGAGCCCTATAAACACACTTTATTGCTTATGTACCCAGTTATCATTTCAAGTCCTAAGAGGTGTTTTATGTTTCTAACACCTTGCTTTTAGCTTATCTATGTGTCCTATATTATAAACTATCATTCTAAATCATTTTGTGAAGTTTTATTCTGAGCAATTTTTAATTCTACATTTTTTGCCAAAGTGTTAAATAGTGACAAGAGATCTATAGTCAGCTTTGACGGCTGAGTGGGCATGTCAAAGGTGGTTCTACTTGTAAGCCTTAGCCTGTAGAGATATAAAAATGGGCACAAAAGGGGCAGCCCAGTAGGAAGAGCTGCAAGTCATCGAGAAGAGGAAGCATATGCGAAATAACTTAGAATTTGATCCCATAATTGTTATGTGGTTAATATTTTTGTTCTTTATAAGTCCATTCACTCAAGGTAAATGTGTCTACAAAGACACATGGTTTTCAAAAGACAAGTGATGCTTGATTGTGGAGGGGTACAATGTGGGGACAACTAGCAGAGGACAAAGAAGATATTTTGATAGTCAGCACAAAATAAGGAATGACACATGGCACATATTGAGAGTCTCATCTCATCATAAGATCATAGTAAGAAGTTAGGAGAGCTACAATAGTGTGAGATCGTAAAGCATGGTGAGAAGTAAAATGATGAAGTTGTGGCATATGATCGGGGAAGTAAGAAACAAAGTATTACAATGCTACGACAAATCATAAGATCAAGATGCCTCGGAGGTCTAAGATATTATGCCATTGCTGTGAGATAGAGAAAGGAAGGTTTAAACTTTAAGATATTATGCCAAGTTGGTTTTTTGTAAGATCAGGAAAGGATTTTCAAGCATCTGTGATGTTATGCCAAGATGGAAGATGTCAGGAGATCATGAGAGATAAAATTGGCAGCTTCGATACTATGTCGAAGTAAGGTCCTCTGATATTATGATTAGCATATGGTCACCACACAAATTTTGGAGTGTTACGATGTTACGAAGGTGATCATGAGTTCAAGAATGGAAAAATTGAAGTCTAAGATGCTATGAAAATAGAAGTTGTCATAGGGTCGAGAAAGGTGAAGTTGAGAGCTATGATGTTATGATTTGGTCGTAATATCATTTAAGTGTAGTATTTTTTGATTCAAATGATTCAAATGGAAGCATTAGGAGATGTGGGACCTGCTTGGGAAATAGTTCAACACAAAGGAATGGTGATGTGGCATTAGCTTGGATTCCATTGTATGTTTGAAAGGGAATATGTGAAGGTGTGTGATATTACAATCATATCATGAGGTTGGGAGCCTGAGGTCAAAGGTTTGCAATATAAAAAAAATTTGTAAGATCATAGAGTTAAATGCAAGGCATGTCTAATCCTACAAAAATGTGTTTTTGGTGTAGGATCGAGGTTGTAAAGAGTTAATGCCAAGATATTACGATATGAAATATTGAAGATGTATTCTTGTAAGATTAGGAGAGACAACATAAATCCATATGATGTTACAAGATTTTGAATCATCAAGGGGCCAAAATTAATGTGTTCCGATCTTATGCTTGAGCATATGTGGGGCTTGCATTAGATGGTGATGATGAATGGGAATCCAACAAGTGGTGTTGGTGGATTGGAGAGATAAGGGGAAAATGAATAAAAATTAGAAGTTTGGAGATACTCTACATTCAGATGTTGAAAGGATTATAAATTGAATGATATTATATAGTTTATACTATATAGTATTTTAAATTTTTCATTTTGAACTCTTTTCATGGTTGGGGGCCTAAATTTCAAATCAATCTTAGAGGCATTGTTTTTACCTAAAATATGTAGTGTAATATATCATTGGAATCGACAAGAGATGAACTATCCATTTTTGTAATCATTTTTTGCACAGGAGGTCACTAGTTAGAGTTATCCAAGGATATGTCTTAGGTGCCTAGTTTTTAATTTAATTTAGTTGAGGTAGTTCAGATTTGATTCCCAGTGAAATGGTGAACTAAGTTAATGTGAAAGGCAATAAAATACAGTAATGGGTGAGTTTTTTCATCTCCAAATCAGCTGAACCAAGATATCATATGCATTTCATGATGCTTTTCAGATATTTTGGTAACAAAAGGGTTTTCATCATTGAGGAAGAGATATTTTGGTTTTGTTACAAAACAATGATGAAAACCAAATCAAATCTCATGGATAGAAAGATGAGAGAGGTTTTACAATAGCAAGGAATGGAGATTCAAGTAGACACATGTCACTTCCAAATCAAATCTGGGACTCCATTCTTCTTTTATATCTTTCTCTTTTTCATCCATTGTAAGGGTTCCAGTTTTGAAAAAAAATTCTCACTGTTGTGATATCAGGGTTGGTTGGTTTTGCTTCCTATCTATTGAGCAGACCTCTAGCTATGAAGGCCACACATCCATTCTTGTGTAATTTTCTGAGTTTACTTCATGTATTGTTTCTCTAAGATAATGAAGATTGATGATAGATCATGTAATATATCCTAAGTTTTATTTAATGTTACCAGTTAATGAATTTGGTATTTCCAAGGATAAATAAGGGGATTTACAATGAATTATTTGTGTTCTCTGATTTTGCCTTCTAATTCTCCGTATGTTGTTAACTTTGTGATTGAATGAATAAAGTTTATTTAATTTAAGATCTATTGTTTCTTTTAATTCAAGGAGTTAAGTAAATTCTTCAATGATTTGATAGGGATTTTGAGTGTATGGAGGGGATGCTAGTAAGAATGGAGTTTGGAGATTTCAGTTGATAAACTTAATTATAAGGCAATCAAGTTAGGTCATCTTGTTGGTAGTGACTCTATGTTGCAATGGATAAGCCACTGATCACTAAATCAAATGCAAGATGAGATGAAGGTCATTTGCACAAATCATTTTAATCAAATCAGTTTAGTTTTTCATATTTTATAGTGGGCTGAAAGGAAGTAACCCTCACTTAGCTTATGGGTTCATAGGTTATGATTTGTAGCTATTTCATTCCTCTGTTATTACATAAGTATCAAAAGATATAAGGGTTTCATCTATTGTTAATAGGTTTAGATTTTATGTTTATTTGCAATGGTACCGTATATTTGAACCTCAAGGTTAAAATGCCTAGGTGTTGTAGAGCCTGAAGTGAAGAAGAAGTACTGTGGTAAAATAGGTCATAAAAGGAAAGATTGTTGGATTTGAAAGAAAAATGAAGGGGAAAAACAAGATGGAGACAAGGAGGCAAATGTGGTATGTAAAAAATCTATAGAGGATGCTTTGCTTCTATATTTAGAAAGTGTTGATGATGCATGGGTTTTAGATTCTATTGCTTCATTTCATGTCACACCTCATAGAGGTTATTTCATTGATTATGTCTAAAGGGATTTTGGACTTATTTATTTGGGGGATAATGAACCCTGTCAAATTGTTGGAAAAGGAAAAGTTAAGATTAAGTTACAAAATGAGAATCATTAGCTACTACATGAGGTAAGACATGTTCCAAGGCTAAATAGGAATTTAATTTCAGCAAGGCAACTTGGTGATGAGGGTTGTTTATTTACTTTTAATAATAAAAATTGGAAAGTTTCAAAAGGTTCCCTTGTAGTAGAAAAAGGTGTGAAAGTAGGCATCTTATATCTTTGTACAGGTCATATTGTTCCTTCTATTTTAATTGTTTCAGAGAAAAAGGAATGTTTAGGAACAGTTGTTGCGGTTGAGCAAGGAGAACAAATAGCTATTGTAGATTCTGATATAGTGTTGTGGCACAACAAACATGGGCATACGAGTGAGAAATGTATGAAAGTACTTCATTCAAAGAAAGTTTTACCAAGTCTAAAATGTATTAATATGGATTTCTTTGAAAGTTGTGTGTACGGAAAATAAAAGAGAGTGAGTTTTGTGAAGACAAGGAAGGAAAATAAAAAGGAGAAATTAGAGCTTGTGCATACCGATGTATGGGGACTGGCTGAAGTATCTTCCCTTGGTGGCTCTCAGTATTATGTTACATTTATTGATGATGCAACTAGAAAAGTATGGGTTTATTTCCTTAGATAGAATTTTCATGTATTTCAAACTTTTAAGAAATGGAAATGCTTTGTTGAAAATGAGACTAATAAGAAATTAAAATTTCTTATATCTAATAATGGTGGTGAGTATTACAGTTATGAATTTAAAGATTATTGCTCCACTAATGGTATTCATAGACAAAAAATTGTTCCAATGACTCCACAGGAAAATGGAGTTATTAAACGCATGAACAGGACTATAATGGAGCATTGTGATGTGAATATCAGGATTTAACTGTGTGATTTTGAGTCAAACTCGATGACCCATGTTTCATGAGTAGTGATTCAACATGAATCCATCTCTCATGAGAATAAATGGAACACTTAGCACTCATTGGATCTAGGTGATGCTCACAGGGGTGAAGCACCGGGACTTCCCGGGAGGTCACCCATCCCAGTACTACTCCAGCCTGAGCGCGCTTAACTACAGAGTTTCCTCCACAGTTAAACCCAAAGCTTGCAACCCCATTTGCAAAACCTTCACCAAGTGTTGTGCCTCATGAACCATTCATTAGAAAGCCCCTTAAGCTCATCAATTGATAAGTAGGAGATGATTTCCACAACTAGTCAAATTGTGATGTGAATATCAGGATTTAACTGTGTGATTTTGAGTCAAACTCGATGACCCATGTTTCATGAGTAGTGATTCAACATGAATCCATCTCTCATGAGAATAAATGGAACACTTAGCACTCATTGGATCTAGGTGATGCTCACAGGGGTGAAGCACCGGGACTTCCCGGGAGGTCACCCATCCTAGTACTACTCCAGCCTGAGCGCGCTTAACTACAGAGTTTCCTCCACAGTTAAACCCAAAGCTTGCAACCCCATTTGCAAAACCTTCACCAAGTGTTGTGCCTCATGAACCATTCATCCCAGTACTACTCCAGCCTGAGCGCGCTTAACTACAGAGTTTCCTCCACAGTTAAACCCAAAGCTTGCAACCCCATTTGCAAAACCTTCACCAAGTGTTGTGCCTCATGAACCATTCATTAGAAAGCCCCTTAAGCTCATCAATTGATAAGTAGGAGATGATTTCCACAGCTAGTCAAATTGTGATGTGAATATCAGGATTTAACTGTGTGATTTTGAGTCAAACTCGATGACCCATGTTTCATGAGTAGTGATTCAACATGAATCCATCTCTCATGAGAATAAATGGAACACTTAGCACTCATTGGATCTAGGTGATGCTCACAGGGGTGAAGCACCGGGACTTCCCGGGAGGTCACCCATCCCAGTACTACTCCAGCCTGAGCGCGCTTAACTACAGAGTTTCCTCCACAGTTAAACCCAAAGCTTGCAACCCCATTTGCAAAACCTTCACCAAGTGTTGTGCCTCATGAACCATTCATTAGAAAGCCCCTTGGAGCATCCAAGGAGCACGAGGTTGCATGTTGGGTTGCCTTTACGCATGTGGGTGGAGGCTATCAATACTGATATATATTTGATTAATAGAGGTCCTTCTACTCCTTTGGGTTGTGGTATTCCAGAGAAAGTATGGACTGGTAAGAAGGTGAGTTATTCTTTTCTCAAAACCTTCGGTTGTGAGGTATTTGTTCATATAGATTCTGAAAATAGAACCAAGCTAGAAGCTAAGTCAAAAAAAAGTGTATTTTTCTGATATGGCATTAATGAATTTGGTTATAGGCTTTTGGAATTTTAAAATTGTAAAATTGTAAGAAGCAAGGATGTCATATTCAATGAGAAAGTGTTGTACAAAGATCTATTGTAGCAACATGAGAAGAAAGAAGATGATTATGTAGTGTTGGATGATACTCCAAAAGATGTTTCAACCATACCTCATGATGTACAACAATCGCAACAACAAATACTACACACACCAGTGAATGTTACATAGTCAATAAGGCTAATGAGGCCTCCAAAAAGATTTTCTTCCTCTTTGTATTCTATTTTACTAATAGATGCTGGTGAACCTCAATGTTATGATGAAGTTGTGCAAGTGGATACTAGGATTCAATGGGAGTTTACAATGAAAGAAGCAATGTACTCTTTTTTGAAAAATAAGACGGGATTTATGCAATTTTCCTGTAGGTAAAAGGGGCTTTATAGAATAAGTGGGTTTACAATTTAAAAGAAGAGGATGGAGGTAAGAAAATATTTAAATCTAGGTTAGTTGTAAAAGGATTTTCATAGAAAAAAGACATCGATTTTGATGAGATATTTTCTCTTGTATGACTTCTATCTATACTATTTTAAGTGTTGTGGGTACTGAAGATTTGCATTTGGAGTAGCTTGATGGTAAAATAGTTTTCCTTCATGGTGATTTGGATGAAGAGATATATATATGGCTCAACCATAAGAATTTGAGGTCAAAGGTAAGAAGAACTTAGTGTGTAGATTGAAGAAAAGTTTATATGGCTTGAAGCAAGCACCTCGGCAATGGTATCTAAAATTTGACAATTTTATGCATGAGCATGGATACAATAGGTGTCATTCAGATCATTGTGTTTATTGTAAGAGGTTGGATGGTGACAACTACATTATTTTATGTTTATATGTTGATGATATGCTTGTAGCTAGGTCTAACATGGATCGCATTAAGGGGCTAAAATTTCAATTAACACATGCATTTTCTATGAAGGATTTGGGAGCAACAAAAAAAATCTTGGTATGAAGATTTGTCGAGATAGGAAGAACAGGAAATTGATGTTATCTCAAGCTGATTATGTTGAGAAGGTGTTGCAATGTTTCTTTATGGAGAATGTTAAAGTTGTCAGCACACCTGTACTTGATCATTTGAAATTGACTAAGGAGATGTGTCCCAAGACACAAGAAGAGGAGGATAAGATTTCCAAGGTACCCTATGCTTCAGCTGTAGGAAGCTTGATGTGTGCTATGGTATGTACTAGGCTAGATATTGTGCATGTAGTGGGAGTCATTAGCAGGTATATGAATCATCCAGGAATTGAGCATTGGAATGCAATCAAATGGATTTTCAAATATTATAGAGGAACATCTAGAAAGTGTTCACATTTTTGGGGTCTCTACTACTGATTTACAAAGATATGTTGACTTAGATATGGAAAGAGATATTGATACCAGGTAGAGTACTATAGGTTATGTATTTACTATTGATGGGGTAGCTGTGGGCTAGGTTTTTAAGTTATAGAAGGTTAATGCTTTATCCACTATAGAGTTAGAGTATGTTGTTGCTACAGAGGCATCCAAGGAGATGATATGGTTTCAGTTCTTATTGGAAGAATTTGGACACCCTCAAAAGGATAAAAAACATTTATAGATAGCCAGAGTGTCATTCATCTTGCAAAGAATTCAGCTCTACATTCAAAGACAAAACACATACAACTGTGGTACCATTTCATTCGATCTGTTTTGGATGATGGCTACTTAAAGATGGACAAGATACATGCAGATGACAATTCAACATATATGTTTACAAAGGTATTGAGAAGGGAGAAGTTGAATTCCTTTTTAGCTTTGGTTAGTCTTCTAGACTGAATAGAAATAAAAGAATAGCACAGTCTAGGGTGGTTTGATCCAATGGGAGCCCCATGTGGTAGTGGTATTGCTGCAAGATCAGTCTCCAAGTGGGAGATTGTTTTCTAGTGTGGAGTATAATTAGTCCCTAAGTGGGAGATTGTTAGTTTGTAGTGATTGATCAGGGAAGTATTGTACATACTTCATAAATTCTTTGGGGTTTGGGCTACTATTCACCAATGGCTAATATTCATCAATTGGTTATTGCTTATATTCGTCAATTTATGGCCGACATGTGGTAACTAGTTTTTACCCTAAAGTGGAAAAAAAAAGGCTTGTATAAAAGGGCTTAGGGTTAGGGATTGTTTCATAAGGTGATGCAAAAATTGGTTCTTATGACGGTATTGAGTTGTAAGAGATTATGGATTTTAATTAGGTTAATCACTGGATCGTAAAAATATTGGACTTGGTGTTTGGTGGATATAGCCTAGGGTTTGGGTGAACCATGTTAAATCTTGGTGTCTTGTGTTCTTTTTCTGTATGATCTATTATTTTTTAATATTTATTTATATTTGCATGTAATTATTATTTCTATCTAAGGTTTAATTCTAACACTCCTTTTCCTTGTTATTACATGAGTAACTATCACACTTGAATAGGTAATTGTCATATTCTCCCTCTTTGACAACTATGCCAAAGACAATTTATCTATCTCATACATCTTGATCATGTAGATATATTCATGTCAGTACTAATTTCATCATCTCTTATTTGATCTATGACTGATAGATCATTATTTCCTTCTTCCCTGACTCTTTGCTTCTTACTTTAGTACTTTAGGTAGCTCCTAAAGTAGGTCTTTCTACATCAACTTGTAAGATATTCTTATCAACACATTTGATGCAGAGCTCCATCTCAACTTAAGTAGCCTTCTCTAGGGGAATCACCCCTAATTTACCTCTTCTATATTCATGTACATCCTTAAGTAAATCTTTAGATAAAATATTAGCTATTTTCTCCTTAGTGTTCACATACTCCAATCTTACTTATTTGTCTTGAACTAGCTCTCTTAAGTAATGATATTTGATAGAAATATGATTCATCTTTTTGTGCATCACAGGATTCTTTGATATTTTTATAGCACTAGTTTGATCACAATAGATAACAACTGGATCAGTGATGTCTTCCTCCATCCCTTTCAACAATTGCTTGATCCAAGTGATATTTAAATAATTTATTGTTGCTACCACATATTCAACTTGAATTGTTGATTGAGAAATGCAATTGTACTAGTTTTTGGTCCATGAAATTAGTCTCTTTCTTAGAAAGAAATCTCCTCCACTTTTACTCTTTTTTTCATTAATATTTCTTGCCCAATCTAAATTAGTGAACACTTTTAGTTCAAACTTGTCATTCTTCTTGTAATATAATCCATGGTTTTTTTGTTCCTTTCAGATTTCTCAATATCCTTTTCACTACCATCATGTGATTCTCCTTCAGACTTGTAGAAAATCTTGCAACAATCCCCACTACTAATGCAATATCATATCTATTGTGAACAACATATTGTAGTTTTCCAATCATTGATCTATATAATGTATGGCTCAAGTCAATTGAATCATCATCCTTAGATAGCTTATGTCCTATGATCATAGTTGTACTAACTAGTCTTGAATCTTCTATTCCAAAAAAATTCAACATCTCCTTAATGTATCTTGATTGAGTAATAAAGATACCATACTTGATTTGATATACTTGTATACCAACAAAGAATTTTATCTCACCAAACATAGAAATTTCAAATTCCTTCTTCATCTCATCTGCAAATGATTTGTAGAATTATTCATTTCCTCCAAACATGATATCATCAACCAAAGTTTTTAGATAGAAATATATCATTATTACTACCATTCTTCAAGTATATATTGTTGTTATTAATACTTCTTGTAAATCCAATCTTCACCAAATATGTATGTAGTCTTTTATATCAAGCTCTAGAGGTTTGTTTCAAACCATATAGAGCCTTGTGCAACTTAAATACCATGTTCATCTTGCTGGGGTCAACAAATCCTTTTGACTATTCAATATTAACTTCTTCTTCAAGTATTCCATTTAGAAATGTAGATTTGACATCCATTTGGTACACCTTAAATCCTTTTATTGGCAGACTATGCAAGTAGAGTTCTAACTCATTCTAATCTTGCAAATGGGAAAAATGTTTTCCCACAATCAATTCCTTCTTCTATATCCTTTGCATACCAATATAGCCTTGCCACTTGTGACTTCACCTTTTTCATTAAGCTTGTTCTTAAATACCTACTTTGTTCCAATAACATTCTTTTCCTTAGGTCTAGGTATCAATGTTCATGTTTCATTCTTCTCAATCTACTTAATTTATTCATTCATTGCTTGAATCCAATTCTCATTCTCCAAAGCATCTTTTACTTATTTGGGCTCAAAATCACAAATCAAACATGTCTCACTTCTGAGTCTTTTCTTTCTAATAGCTCTAGATTTTTTGTTACGAAATATTTTCTCAAATGCATGGTGTCTTTTTACATACTTTTCTAGTACATGTTCTTTTTCTCTCTCTTCTTGTACAAGTTCATCTTGAAAAATTATTTCAAGTTAATTTTGTCTTTTTGGTCTAGTTTCTTCTTGCTCAACATTGTCTTCCTAATGTTCAACATCTTCTACATGTTCCTTGGTATCAGTTTTTTGTTGCTCGACAGCCACAGTCTAGAGCTTGATAATTGGCTATTGCAACTCATCATTTACATTTTTTTGTTGATTGACAGCTTTGTTCTCTTTCTTAGGTAGGGTGTAGGGAGAACATTCATTCACATATATGAATGTGCTATAATCTTCAAGTTTTATCTTGCATTCAACTTCATTCTTTTCTACATATTCATCAACTTTCACATTTTCACTTTCCAAAACTTTGCTAGTGTTATAATTCAAACAATTATAAGCTTGTATCTTAGTATAATATCCTAGGAATATGTTTTCATCACTTTTAGCATCAATTTTTCCATTTCTATTAGCCTTTAGTATATAACATTTCCTTCCAAAAACTTTAAAGTAGATCACATTTACCACAACTCAAAGGGTGTAACATGTGTACCTTTCTTGACTTGTATTTTATTCAAAGTATAAATTGTTGTACTTACAACTTCTCTCTAGTACTTATGTGACACATTTTTCTCAATCATCAGTGTTCTAGCATAATCCATGATTGATCTATTTCACCTTTCATCTATTTTATTTTGGGGAGGGCTCCTAGGTGCTGACATCTCCCTTTTGATTCCTCTATCATTGTAGAGTATATTGAATTCAAGAGAGATAAGTTCTCCACCTCTATCAAATCTCAAGCACTTCAGACTCTTACTTGTTTCATTTTCAATTCTAGCTAATACCACTTAAATAACTAAAAAGCATCAGAGTTTTCTTTAAAAAACATTAGAGTCATCATCGTAGAATAGTCATCAACAAATAGAATGAAATATTTGTTTCTACAATAGCTTTGAACACCAATAAGTCCATAAAGGTTATTATGAACTAGTTCCAAAATATCATTAGATGAATATGTCTTGCTCTTGGAACTAGACTTTATCATTTTTCCCAATTGATATTATTTACACATAACATTATCAAGTTTCTTCAATTTTGGCAAACCTCTTACTCTTTTCACCTTACAAATTCTTACCAAATTGTTAAAGTTCATATGATATAACCTCTTATGCCATAACCATTTATCTTCATATTGTGCAAACAAACATTTCTCGTCAGTTAAATCTAGATAGAACAAGTTACATTTTGTTTGATCACCACTTCCAATTAGTTCTCCATCAACATCAATTACCTTGGCCTTTTTGTGATGGAATTCAATCCTAATTCCTGATTTTTTCAATTGTGAAACACTCAACAAGTTATAATTAAGTCCTTCAACCCAGTAAAGATTATCACACTTGATCTTATCAATTAATTGTATTGATCATTTACTTTCCACGAGACATTATGCATCATTAAAAAATTTAACACAACTACTCTTGTATGGTCTCATGGTTTCAAATTTACTTTTATCACTAGTCATGTGATGTGAACAACCACTATCAATTACACATCTATCACCTTTACTCACATATGAGATTAATGTGGTTTTCTCATCTTCATCAGAATCTTCTTTCATAGAAACATAGACAACTTCTTCATCATTACTTTTAAATTCATTATCAATTTCTTCTTCAACAATGTAACAAGATTTCTTACTTTCATCTTTGTATTCCTTGTTTCTCCTATCGTATTAGTCATTTCTTGTAACTTTGTACTTGTTTTCTCTATTAGGATATCTTGCAGCAATATGACCAACTTTGCTACATGAAAAATAGATTATAGGAAGTGTACCTTTGTATCTTCCTCTACCACTTAGAATTTTTATAGCCATCAATTCATCAAGATCATCAATTTCATCATTAGAAAAATCACTGTCACTTTTCACACGTTTTATTTTTCATTTCTTACTCAGAACCAACTATAATTTAAAAGCTGACTCAATAGTGGTAGGGGTAAAATTATCAAGTTTTGACATTTCAAATGCTATTAGCCTACAAATCACACCTTCTAAAGTTAGATTGTTACCAGGAGTACATCTCAATTATTGTATTACAAAAACTCTAATTGTATAAATGGGAAGTAGAGTTCTCAATACCTTGTGAATCACAGTCTCATCATCGATCAGCCCATTTTCTCCTCTTATAGCATTAACAACATCTTTAATTCTTCTATAATACTAAACAATATTCTCACCTTCCATCATCCGCATTTCATCAAACTTACCTCTCAAGCTCTTTATTTTTTCCCTGAAGACATTTTATCTCCTCCATAGATGGTTTGCAGTGTATCCTACATTTCCTTGGTAGTCTTGTAGTCTTTGATGTCATCAAACTTTGCATAGCTTAGGGCTAATGCAATCTCCAACATAGTATGGTTATGTTCTTACTTCTCTTTTAGTTGTTGAGTTGTGCAAGGAAGAATTGTTATCTCCACATATGCATTATCCACAAAATATATTGTTCCATCTCTAATTCTTTCTAGATGTAGCCTCATCAACCTTTTCCATGTAGGGAAGTTCTCTTTGTTCAACCTTGGCACCTCCTTTTTGTATATCTTGATCTTTAGCTTCAAGTACCTTCAAACTTTTCTCTACAAGCACCAATGCTCTAATACCAATTGTTAGAATTTTTAGAATTATTTCAAGGGGGGTGAATCAATTATCCAAGGTCCAGATGTACCAATTCAACAAATAAACACTTCAACTACTTTAGATCTTAACATCCATTAGCTCAACATCTATTGTAGTTTATTAATAACATCAACTAATAGTCCATTGTCCTAATTATAAAAAACTTACAAAATGTAAATCATTAACAATAAATTATCACAAATGACATCCACACAATTTTGACATTAGGATTTAATGTGGAAACCTAATTCGAGAAAAACCACTAGTAACATGTCACCAATCTTTCACTCTTCTGAAGTGAGCTCTGTTATGAGCCAACCCTATTAAAAGTTACAAATCATGTTGTTAAATGTGACCTTTTTTAAAGGATTTAATCATCCTATTAGGAGTGGCCTTGTTAGAGATTTTAGGACATTCCATTAGAATGTCACCTTGATTAAAGGATTTCAAAATTGATACAATGGTTAGAAAGTAACAGCGGGTTTTGATCTAACTAATACAACTCACTTGCAAATATAGATCATAGTTTGGCTCACATGTTGATCCACTGATTAGCCTTCATTATCATCTATGTCTCTCATTCGCTTGGCAATCCTTCAAGCAATCACTCTTCACAACTCTTCTCAGCCTCCTACTCAAGTTTTCCAATCAATAGCATCAACAAGTGGTCCAACCCCCTTAGATTAGGTCTTGTACCTCTCTAAATAGGTAATTATAATCTTTTGTTGCTTAAGCACCACTGTAGATATTAGGGTTTTGCTAGATTCATCAAATCCTTCCAACATTTTGTCTCATATTTTCCCTTCCAGAAACTTCTCCAAACTTCTCCTTGAATCCTTGCATAGAAACATACAAACACGGCTTCCCTTAATTTAAATATTTCAGGTTATCCATCCTTATCTTCACTATGCTTTATATATTTCAATAAATCAACTCTATCGGATGGGAATCATGATTTTCTCATAAATGGTTAAATGTTGTCCCTCGGCCAACATTGTGTTCTAATGTTCAGTTATCACTAGATTACTCAATAGTTAATATATTTTCTATCTGGCATAGATACTGACACTTGGTCAATATTGATGCTTGGTTGATTCTACTTTTGCTTCACACATACTGGCACTCGGTCAACGCTAGCATCACTTGACATAAACTTCAAGTTCCTTAATCTTCTTCTCTTTTGCTCGGTCAAGCCTATGTATTTGGTCAGTCTTTGATCACTTCTTCAAGACTTTAGTACAATTTTCTTCTTCACTTATAGCATGATTTTAAGAATCACTTTATCTTGTTAGAGTCTAACTAATCAAGATCCCGTTGTAGTTTCCTCTCATAACTCAACCTTTCCTCTAGGTGTTATTGATATGACCAACTTCTCAAATCTTCTTCATCAATCATCTATATATGACACTTAAATTGTTGTGATATGGATCATAATTAGACTCAAAGGTTTATTTAGCATGGTTCCCCCTCAAATTATTTTTAAAAGGATCAAGGGACAATGCCCCTTGGAAGGTTCTGGAACAACGCCCTAGGTACGCTCCTTGCCATGGTACGGGTTGGGGTCAAGGGGAAACACCCCTGTGATGGTTTTCAAAGACAATGTCATCGAAGCTAAAAATGAATCTATTATTGTAAAAGGTGTCAACTACTATTTTCTATTTGATGACTTATTCTAACCCTAATTTTATAAGCAGCAAAAACTTGTATAAAATGGCTTAAGGTTAGAGATTTCACTATGTATAATGAGATTGTAGCTTCTTGTGGCAGTATTGAGCTATAAGGGGTTGCAAATTGTAATCATTGGATAATATTAATATTGGACTTCTTGTTGGTGGACGTATCCCAAGGATTGAGTAAAGCACATTAAATCTTTGTTTCTTATGTTCTCTTCTATGCAATTTATTATTTTCTAATATTGGTTATATTTGCATGTAATTTTTATTTCTATCTATAGTTGATTCTAACATAGATTAGATAGAAAATTGTATTACATATAAGGTTTGACATCAATGACAACATATCATTTGTTCCAATTGTAGTTTCCAAGAATACTCACCCACAAAATACAAGGTAACACTAAAGCCCTCAAATTTATAATAAAACTAGAATTAACAACATCAAAACATAAACATATCATTTATCATTAAGTTTTATTTAAATTATGATGCCTATAATAGAACTCCAAATAAAGATAGATTTAATTAAGTTTAAGATTAAATTTGAACTTAATTACATTCAAACTTTTTATATTTGAGATAATAAAAAACTTTTTTTATGAACCATTATAAATTAAGTTCTAAGTTATCATAGTTTAATATTATTAACCATAAACTAGTTAACACATTGATATATATATATATATATATATATATATATATATATATATATATATATATATATATATATATATATATATATATATATATATATATATATATATATATATAATAAATTTAATTGAATTAAAATTTTAATATTAAACAAGCCGGGGAATGAACCTTGTAAGGTGTCCATGGCTCCCTTATGGGTCATGCGATGGGGATGGGAGATGGGGTCCCCCTCCCCTCAAATATAATTTATATAAAAATTATAAATTAATTAAATCAAAGGTTTTTAAAAATTAATCTTATAAAACTAGATTTTATTTGCTTTCCATGATGTTTTGAAATTAAAAAAGACTATTATATATATGCATCTCCATTACTTATAAATATAGAATTTCCATCCCCTTAATTTTTTAATAACTTTAAAATAATGCCAACCATAAAAAAAAATATAACACCCTCCATTATTTCAATCAAATCCCCAAACTTTATATATGTTTATTGGTTTATAGAAATTTGTTCACATAACTTTAACCATTAATAAATTTAAATTTAGTAAGCATTCTAGTCCATTCCTAACAAATTTTATAGATCACAAACAATATTCGAAATATAACAAAACAAAATATAGAAGACTCCTCTCTTTAGTTTTATCTAGACCAGTTGGTGTATTATCTCGTCCTCCCATCCCCCAGCTCCAATGCCAAATTTCTCCTTTTTTGAAATGAAATTTTCTTTTCCAAAGTCTAATAAGATTTAGCTTTTGTTTATTTTTCCAACTCCCTTTCATATCTTCTATCCCCCATACATATAGACTTATGATCAATTGTAAAGGTTGAGGAAGTCGCTTTTGAAAAAGAAACTTCTCTACTCTAATGTCTAACAAAAATAAAATATATCATTTTTTAATAATTAATTTATAAATTAATAGGTAGTTCACATGTGAGTGAAACTAGCTCACCTAATTCCCTTGTTGAGATTTACTAACATCTCAAATGTTTGTTATCCCAATGGAAACTTTGGAACCCCTCACATACAAGAAGTCTCAAGTTCCACTCCTTCTTCATTAACAAGTCAAACGAGAGAGAGAGAGAGAGAGAGAGAGAGAGAGAGAGAGAGAGAGAGAGAGAGAGAGAGAGAATGTAGGAGCAGGTAGGTAATTAGTTTTATATACCTTTATATTTTGTTTTTTGTTTCATTTTATTTGCATTTATTTTATTAATTTATAGCCATAATATGCATAGAATTGCGATCATAACTAATATGCTCATATAACATAAATATATAAATATCCTACACATCTCATAACCATATAAATGAGACCAACATCGGACACATAAAACAAGGAACCTAAATCTACTCAAAACCAAATCAAGGGACTAAACAATCAAAACCATAAGGTTTTCCCATGTGTAAACTCCAGACCATCTCTGAACAAGATCAATTGGTTCAAGGATTTTAAGGCACTCTTATACTTGTGTAGCTAGGTGGAGTCAATGTCTAGTGCCTACACATAGGTGCTTCACCAATCAACAATAGCCCACATATATGTTAGAGTAATATTATTTTATTATTATTAATTAAATCATATTGTTTTAAGTATTAAGTTCCTTATTATCTCTTTGATTGCTTAAGTTGAACTTTATGCATAATAATTGATTCTTTCATTAATTATTATTATGCAACCTAGATTTCCTTTTAAGGTTTTTATCAAATATATTATGTTTGATCTCTCTTTTAATTAAAAAATTATATTACATTACAACCTAGAGATGACTTCATTTTTTTGGTGCAAAAAGTTTTTCGACAAAGGGTAGGTAGTAAAATTATAACCTTTAGGAAGGTGATGCACTTGTTGGGGGCTTTCTCAAGAGGGATAACATTTCCAATGGCTACCTACATGACTTCATTTTTCGATGCTATTAAGGTGACCCTAGAAAATATGGACTTTAGGTTGATTAATAGTGTGCTTGATGAGAATTTGAAGATAATTGGATCAGAGCTTGTTCAATGCATTCATTGCACGATAGTGATTTATTCATCTTGATGTATCATGAAAATTTGGAGCTCTCATCGTCCAGCCAGGACATAGTCTTCTCTAGGGGTCATGTTAATTCAAAAAAAATAGATTTTATGGCATTGTCTCAAGGTTTTGGTCATCATCATAAACATTGTATTTTTGGGTATGGTCACTGTTGAGATTTTTTCTAACATGATCTTTTTGTTAAGGAATGAAGTTGGTGTTCCTTTGTTTTTGGTATGTCAGTCCTTTGTTTAGTTTCGTTAGGTTCCTTAGTCTTCAAATATTTCTTTAAGCTCTCCAAGTTGGTTCTTATTTCTATTTAATGGTCATGGTAACTGATTTTGGGTAATAGATTTTTGTTCTTTACCTTTCCATTTTGGTTACGAAATTTGGTATATGTTGTAGTGCACTATTTGTCTATTTGTCTCATTTTCTATACTTGTACTACAAACTCCATGGTTTTTTTTCCATTTTATCTAAATATTTTCAAGTTATTATGTGTGTGTGTGTGTTGGAACTACAATTGGAACAATTTTTATATTGTCATTGATGTCAAACCTTATTGGTAAGACAGTTGCTATCTAAGTGGAGTGCCATATCAAGATGATTGATGAACAAGATTTGAGAAGGGGACATAACAAAAGGACCTAGAGGAAAGGATGAGTTATGGGAAACTATAATGGACACATGATTAGTTAAACCTTGACAACATAATATGATCATTTAATCATAACCTAAGTAGAGAAGATAAATGCATTGAATCCTAGAAGAAGTGATCAAAGAAAGACCAAATGCATAGGCTTGACTAAGCAAAGAGCAAAATATTAAGGAACTAGAAGTATATGTCAATTAATGCTAGATTTGACTAAGTGGTAGTATAAGTTGAGCAAAATATAGTGTCGACTAAGCACCAGTATCAATTGAGTATCACAAAGTATGTCGAGTAGAACAATTAGTATAGATAGAGTAATTCAGTGATGACTAAGTGTCAAGACCCAGTGTTGGCCAAGGGAAAACATTTTGGAAACTTATAATTAGAATAATTGTTGTTTTGTCATTGATGCCAAATCTATGGATGAGACATATTGCTACCTAATCTAACTAGCATATCTATTTGATTGATGAAAAGGATTTGAGAAGTTAATCATAACTATAGCACCTAGAGGAAAGGTTGAAGTTATGAAAAGAAAGCTACAATAGAAAATTTGACCAGATAGACTTTGGTAAAGAAAAGTAATTGTTTATGTCAAGAAAGCTAAGCTAAGCTGAGAAAAAGAGTGAAATGGAGTGTCAAGTAATTCTAGTATCAACTAAGCTACAGTTAGTGCTGAGAAAATATAGTGTTGACCAAGAATTGGCATCAAACAAACAAGTTAGTTGATGCTGAGCCAAGAAGTTTTATAGAGACCAAGTATTTCAGTGTTGACCAAGTATCAAAATTTAGAGATTGTCGAGTAATAGTAAGAGAACAAGATTCAAAGAAATCATAAGATCAAGTCAACTCATTTGATTTCTTGTGAGATGTAAAATGTGTTGAAGATAAGATTGATGAGTTGGATCATTAAATTGAAGGAGGTAATTAAGTAAAGTCCTGACAAATAGATTTTAGAGAAGTTTCTAGAGAATGATCAAGAAGATGAATGGATACATTGAATCTGATTGTAAACACTAAGGTCTATGGTGGATGTAGAAAATGGTAAAGCACAAATTGTCTATTTAAAGAGATACAAAATTGAACATTTGGTGTTGTTTCTAGCCAAGCCCAATCAGTTCGTGTATAAGCGAGTTTGCATATGAAGAAAGGCATACAGAGCAAGGTTGATTAGAAACACACAAGTGTTTGAATATGGAGCTAAAGGATAAATCTTGCAAACATGATGATGTTTTTGGTAAGTCAATTAGAGCAAAAGGGTTAAGTGTTGATGAGAAGAGTGGACTAGTTGCTTGAAAGGTGTTGAAGCTATAGTACCTAGAAAATGGGTTAAGTGCATAGCATACTATGAGCAAATCACAAACTCAATCAAGATACATTAGCACCCACTAGTCTACCATGAAAGCCAAATTAATCAAAATAAGCAAACACAAGGTTAGAAACCCCCTCTTTCATTTGTAGCTCCCATGGCCTTCTTTCTTCTCCAAATGATGTAGCTCCAACTTCCCTATAGTGCACATAATATTGAAGCAAAGTCTATGATAGGGATAATGCCATGAGAATACTAGAAGTGTGATTTTAGCTTGAGAGAAATGGTATGAAAATGCAAAGAAAACTAGGGACTCAAGGACTCAAGAATTAGGACCTAAGGGCCTAAGGACTGGAAATGAGAGGAAGAATGCTCATTTTATAATGGGCATGGAGGATGAGAGCATTTGATTTGCCACGATAGATATGCAACTTCGCATGAGATTCCTTTGAGAATCTATGACACATATGTCACAAAATGCCAAGTGTAGGATTATATGATGCATGGATGTCAAACTTGGCTAAATATGGAAGAGAATCTATGACACGTCATATGACACCTCAATCCCACTTAAAGCCAAGAATCTATGACAAATAAGCAAAATATGGACATGCGTAAAAGAATAAAAATATTTGATTATGACATATCTTATCCAAGTGTCAAAGGAGAATCCACGAAGTGTCATATCCAAGTGTCACTATGATGCAATATTTTATGGAATATTTGAATTAAAAATCCTTTTATTCCACAAAATAAGAATTAGTAGAAAATGGAATTAATGATGGAAAATGTAACTTAGGAAATTAAGAATTTCCATGGTTTTTTGATAATGAATCAATTAACTAATAAAATTAATTAATTGAGGATGATAATTAGGAAGAATAATAATAAAGAATAATAGGATTAAATTATGGGTTATTTAATCCTATAGGGAAAATTAGTAGATGATTGGCCAAAATTGATTAAATAAATGCGACAATACCCTTTGATGAAAATGTGATGATGATATAGATCGAATGAGATGATGACAAGTAGACCAAAGCCATGGTCAGATTGATTGATTAAAGTTGATAACATGCCAAGGACACATGACATGAATTGATTGATACGTAACATTTAATTGACATTGCAAATGCTACATGATCAAGGTTGATTGATAAGGTTGATTATAATAACATCGACGAACATTGTCAATATTATTAAAATGGTTGATAATGCCATGATTTGACAGTGAAAGCCTCGACAATGTCAAAGATCAGATGACATGAATGATAGTTTGACCTAGCACTAAGACCCGTGACAGTACTAAGGTCAGATTGATAAGATTGATAGATTGATAGGTTTCTAAGGTACTGAAAGCCACAACAATACCTAGGATTTGATAAATGATGATTGATTTGGGATGTTTGATATGTTTGATATGTTTGAAATGATATGAAATGGTTTTGAGTTGATACGAAATGATTTTGAAATGTCATGAAATTGATGTAATAGAGGATACAAATTATAAAGTATGATCAATTTTGGCCCAAAGATAAAAGTTAGTAGAATGAGAAAATGGGACAAATTAGTATGAAGAAGTGATGAAACCATAGATGTAAACCATTTTTTAGCGTTTACATTTTTCCGCTCTTTGATACAATGTGATTTAGAGCATTGTGTCAAAGAATGCTAATGATAAAGCTGTAACATGCCCTAGTAGGGATGATATATATTGGTGCCCCCTTGAGAAATTGACTAAGATAAGTATATGATAAGTCAATTTTTTTACAATGAGAAGAAAAAACCATAGCAATTGACTGAATGAAAATTGGAGCTAAAATGTGAAAGTTATGAGGCCCATAGTGTAGAATAAGATCAAATAGGAGCCCGAGAGTGATTGCATAGAATAACACTCAATAATGACATAAAATGATGAAAATGATAGTCCATTTTTTCACAAAAATGATATGAATCCAACGCAATTGACGGATTTCAAATATGAGTTAAAATGCAAAAGTTATGGGCTCTGGAGTGCAACATAGGGGCTCCAACAGTAGTTCTGGGGATCCTATTGCCCCAAGTGCACCCAAAACTCAACCAAGTGTGTCCTGGATGCACTTGGTAAGCCCAAGTGTTTTGTGATAGTACCAAGTGCACCCATGATGCACTTGGGAAACCTAAGTGTGGTTAGAAAGTGCAAGATGTGCCCAAGAAGGCTCCGAGGGCCAAAATCGACATGACAGGGGGCAACCAGGAGCCCAAAAGTAATGTCTTGGCTTCTAACTCAATATAATTACCAAATAATGAAAATTATAGCTGAATTTTTTCACAAGAAAGATATGAATCCAATGCAACTGACCGTTTTTAAATCGGAGTTGCTATGGAAAAGTTATGGCTTCTAGAGTGCAACATAGGGGCTATGGGAGCAGTTCTGGGTATCTTAGGTCCCCAACTACGCCCAAAACTCATCCAAGTGCATCTTGGACACACTTGGTAAGACCAATTGCGTCATGGCAATACCAAGTGCACCCATGATGCACTTGGGAAGCCTAGGTGTGCTCTAAAAGTGCAGACATTGATCGAGAGAGCTCCAAAAGACTTTGTGGCATGTTAAACACTGGAACACTGATATTCATGGCATCATATTTTTCATCTTGTATCCTTGGGAGCTGCTTAGTTTTTTATTTTTCATGGTCTAATGGTGCCTTTCGATTTTCACCAAGAGACCTATGCTCATTATTTTTTTCTTTACTGTTAGATGGAGTTGACTCCCAACAATATGCCAATGTGTTCACTTCAGGAGAAATTGCTTCTTTATGGTTATTGTTAATAATGCCTCCATATCTTTCAAATTCTATTATAAGAGTGTAATCATTCTCAAATTGATCAAAGATCGATGGTCCATGTTGGTCCCAATCCAATAGTTTAGGATAACTTAAGGGGATGTCAGCACCAGTGTTGAATGGGCTTTGGTTAAAGGTATGGATATGGGCATTAGATTTCGTTGTATCATTGGGATTGTGCTCAGAAGCTAGAGGATTGTTGGTTTCAGGTGGGCTATCCTCATATGCCTTTTCATCATTCAAAATATCAATAGTCTTACACATAGGTAATGTAGTACTAAGAGGACCTATTCGTAATGGTTTAAATCCAAGCCCCAAACTAGGAGATCATCCTTTTGTAGTGATAGGTTCAATTATACCTTGTTTCTAAGATCCAAGACCACTACATCCATCATAGCCTTGTTTCTGCATGATAGTAAACCCAAGTCCATACTTGCTAGGAGATATCAAAGTGGGTTTTTGTACTGCTTGTGCTTTCTCCATACAAATGAAAGTATTCTCATTGATAGGAGTGGAATCTTGTGTACTAATGGGAGAAAGTGGTGACTCCCTGATGTGGGATACATGAGACATAAACTATTCTCCACACCCATTGTCTTCAATTTTCATCTTTTCCTTGGCCTTACTGAGGAGTATATCAGCATTCACATACTTAGAGGAATCTGTGGGTTGTGCTTCATTGTTTGTTGGGATTTGGTATGTAGTAGCATCTCTTAGATTAGCACAAAACTAGAAAGGATCTAGATAGCCCGGGATAGTAACCTCCACGTTGTCATAGGAAAACTTTAGACATTGATGATATGTAGAGGGTACTACTTTCATAGCATGAAGCCAAGGGCATTCTAGTATCATGTTGCAATTCATTTCTATATCTAGGACATGGAACAATGTATATTTAGTAGCTGGACCAACTCTGACAGGTAATGTGATGACGCCCTTGGAGAAGCATTCACCATCATCATAAGATTTTATTGTGATTCTTCGAGAGGGATCCACATCATCTTCAGAATAAGCCAAACCTTTGACAACCTTAAGAGTATAGATGTTTAGTCCTACTCCTCCATCTATTAAGACACATTTGACTTTGGCATTATGGATGAAGACTTCAAGATGAAAGGAATATCTCGAGGGGAAAAGGTAATATGTTGTGAGGCAGATAGGTTCCCAACCATGTCTTGGAACTAGGAAACATCAATGTTATCTTGGACTATTGACTCTTTAAGGGCTTGATCCAAGATCTTTCAATGTTGGGGAGATGCACGTAGTAGGTCTAAGATGGATATTTGTGTAAGGGTTTTTTTGAGCTTTTCAACAAGGCTATAATCAGATGAAGTAGGAGCCATAGGTCTACTAGGGGGTGCAAGTCTATAGAAGTAGTAGGTCTAGATGGGGCTCTAGGTAGGATGATCTTGCTTTGGTGTGTAGTGACAGTGCAACGAGGGTCTTCAGCCTTTAAAGTGAATGTGGATATGCAGGAATCTAACTCATTGAAATGGTTGACAGTGTAGTCATATCCCATGCACATGTAATTCACATTAGTTGGTGGGTTAGAGTTTGAACTGGAGGGCTTCTCTTTGTCATTATTTCCTAAAGGATCTTTGAGGATAGTGTGGTCAAAGTTGGATGCTAATAGTGATGGATCAACTGTGATTACACTGTCATTAATAAGGTCTTGCATGGCATGTTTCAATTGGAAGCATGATGAGGTTTGATGTCCTTTGGTACCATGGTAATCACAGAATTTTTTGTCATCTCACCAATCAACTTTAGTCAATGGTTCATCTTTGATCAGGGGTAACTATAGGAAGTTATTACTCGGTAACTATTGCAGTGTAATTTCGAGAGGTATCCCTAATGGTGTGAATTTCCTGTCCTTGGTTCTAGGATGTCTTTGAGGTTTGTCTTGTGTGAAAGTCTTAGTTTTCTGTTATGGAGCTGATGTTTGATTAGAGGTTTTTGACTTCGTAAGGTTTGCACCTTTCAAAGTTAGTTGAGGTTGTGCTATGCTAATTTTTTGTGCATCCATGATAGCATCATTAGTCACATTCTTGTTTTTGGAGAAAATTTTTGGCTTGTCATTAGAGGAACTGGTGTTTGTGTTTTCTTTGTTTATCTTGAGGATTCCCTTACAGATAAGAGCATCTTCAATACTAGTCGCCTTTTTCATTAGTTTAGAAATATTGCTTGGGCTCTTGATTTTCAATTCATACATTAAGTCCAAGACTAAGTTTTCAATGCACAAGTTTACTTGTTGTTCTTCAGGAATTTCTAGTGAGCATTGAATGACTAAGCTTCTCCAATGTTTTAAGAATGTGATAAATGGTTCTCCTATCTTCTATTTAGTCGAGTAGAAATAAAAAAGTGTCACTTCATTTGCAATGTTAAAGGCAAAATGGGAGATGAATTTGTTTGCGAGTTCTAACCAGGATTTGATATTACCAAGAAGTTTGGAGTACCATTCAAGTGCAGGCCCACCTAGAGAACAAGGGAACAATCTCAGGAGGTAAGTGGGCTCATCACTGAGTTCAGTACATGAGGCACAAAATTCTCGGATGTGATCAATAGGGTTTCCTTTTCCTCATTACTTTTCAAACCTTGGAGCCTCAAAGTGTTTTGGGAATGGAGGCATATACAAACTTTTGTGAAATGGATTAGGATGTAGGTCCCTTTCTATATATAGAGCCTATTTCTTTTGGACTCCCAATGCCTCGACTTGTTTGGAAAGTTGTTTGAATTGTTGTAATAGCTCTTCATTGGGATTTTGTATGATAGTATTTCCTTCAAGTCCTTTGTGTCTATGAGTAGACTGTTTTCTATGGCAAGAACTATGTCTACTCGGCTCTTACATTTTTGTATCTGATTAGTCTAGTGAAGTATTGCTAGTGGTGGAGGTATATTGGTACCTCGAAGACAGGTGGGTCCCTATTGTTGGGGTACTTGTTGTGGTATTTGATGTGGCACTTGTTGCAAGATTGATTGCAAGTTTTGTACCATGTGTTGTTGTTGTGCCATGTGTTGTGATTATTGTTGGGATACCTCTATTGGTTGTATGTGAGACCATATGTGGGCTTTTTGTTTTGGAGGTATTTGTTGAGGTTGTTGTGGCACATGTTGTTGTTGCAATAAATGTTGCTGGTATGTGATTTGTTGCTCAAGTCATCTTTGATATTCCAACTGTTGCCCGAGTTGCTCTTGTTGTTTAGCAAACATCACTTGTTGTTTTTGGAATTGTTGTTGATATATTTAATGGAGGTCAATTGGGTTTATGTTGGACTGCATATTAGGGATGTTGGATGTTTGCACCACTTGAGGTTGTTGTTGATACGTTGGATGTGTGTTAGAAAGATTAGGTCCTTGGACTATCACAGGTTGATATTGTTGGGGTAGTTGGTTATGTCCTTGAGAAGTGATCGTCTTGTTCGTATTGTTGCTTTGGCTCCTTTGTATGTTAGAGGTTCCTCCTTGTGACATCATATTGACTTGACTATGAGATGTGTTCCTATTGGGAATGGGTATAATGTCAATAAGGCTTTTCCTTTTCACATCAATAGGGATTGTTGTAGTTGATGTTTCACATAGTGTACTTGTGGGAGGCTCCATAACATTAGACGTCATGACACTTGGTAGAGTTAGTAGCAAAGGTGCACTTTGTTGATTTGTCTCCAAAGGAGGTATGTCTAGCATCCCTAGAGCACAAGTCCCTTTAGGTGCATCTTGTTGTTGCATCATGTGACTAATAAAGGCTTAATGTCCTCTTGGGATATTTAGGGAGAGTCTTGTTTCCCTTCATTGGTTGTGGTTCATCAAACAAAGGATTAATGTTGATGTGTTCAAATGTACTTTGGAGGATTTCGATTGTTGGTTCTTGATGAGATATTATAGGTGCCATTATCGTGTTTGAAAACTCCAAAGGTTTTTTTCTCTTATCTAAGTCCAAATTGATCATGGGTTGTATGTTTTCAATGGTTGTGTTGGTTTGATGTTTGGACTTAGGTCCTTCCACATTTGGGTTGAATTTTACAATTTCTTGGGCTGCCAAAAGTTTGAAGATTTTATGGAAGTTTTGGTCTTCACATGCCCTAGCCATTTCTTCATCAGTGATCCCATAATCATTGCCTGAGTCATCACTGAGGTGTACAATTCCTTGTTGTATGTTTGATGTGTTAGAGTGGGAGGTACTTGTGTTAGGTTGGCTGAATTCGAAGGAATGTGATTGTTCATCTTCGGGTGTTGTTGGTACACTTCCTCCTATTGGAAATATCGACACAAATATAGGTTCAAATTTTGGACTCCATTGAACCATCCCATGAGTGGGGGAAGTGTTTGCAGGAAATTTCATGGTAGGTGCATTTTTCAAGGTTTGTTGTGTCATAGCTTGATTATGGTGATCTCACGGATACATGTTCAAGGGGTCCGCAAGTAAAGGTTGTAATGCCTCAATTTGGTCTTCGTCAAAGGTTTGTTGGGTTTTCTTGCTTGTTTTCTATCTTGGATGAGGTTTTGGTTGTGTTTGTGCCTCAGAAAAAAAAGGTTGATAAAGTTCCTTGGGTCTCTAGGCTAATTGTGTCCTAGTAAGTGCTGGCATGATCCCTAAGAATGTAGATGCAATGGAGGCAAACCTGAATGCACTTTCTGCCTCCCAAGTGCACACATAAGCTACCAACTATGCTTAGACAATACCAAGTGTTCTCATGACATAGTTGGGGGTCTGAAGGTAAGCAGTTGGTGAGTAGGAGACATGCAATGGGTAAATAGAGGTGCTTGGGTGCCTAAAATGCAAATTTTGAGTGTTTTGAGTGATTTAGAGTGCTTCCTAAGGTCTTGGGATGCAATGCAAGGTGTGGAAGTGCAGATTAGGGTTCTAGAACCTAGAATGAAATAGCTAATTACCAAGTGCATCTTGAAATTACCAAGTGCATCCTAAAAATACCAACTACGCACTTGAAGTGTGCAATTAGTAAAACAGGGTTGTGGTTGGTAAAAGAGGTTAAAACTTGATAATTAAGATGTGGATATGCAAGATATGAGTGTTTTTGGGATTTTTAAGTGTTTAGGGATGTTATGCAATGTGAGGAAATGCTAAATGAACTAGGGTTTTGACATGCAAAGTGAAAATGTCCTAGGGATTTTATGCAAATGCAAATGCAAGGTGTTGTTTTGAAAGTATGCAAGATAAAGATTATGGTATGAAAAATGGAGGTTAGGGTTATGTTTTGGACTTGGTAATGACACTAAAGGTAGGTTTATGGAAGTTATATTATGCAAAGATGGTGTTCTAGGGTTCGTAATGACATTTGGGATATGCAAAATGAGGGTAAATGCTCAAGAAAGCAATTTGGTTGGTGGACAATTTGATAGGTTTTGGTAATGAAAATGATGCTAAGATTTTGATCAATTCAAGATGAAGGGGATATACCACTAGGGTAAGTCAAAATGACATTTAGGAATATGATTATGCTAATGATAGAGGTATATGTAAGGTATTTTTTCTAGGAGTTTAACCTTGTGATAAAGGACTTTGGATCTTGACCAAAAAGTGATAAAGGACGAAAAGATAAAATTGATAAAAGATGACAAGGTCAAATCTATCAAGAAATAGATAGATTTTGACCAAAGAAAATGATAAGAAAAGATTAAAAAACTAGTCAAGATCCATTATCGGTCAACACTAGGAGATACTCTAAGACTCATACTTTGTCTAGATTTTTTACTAAATTCAAAGGTTTCAGGGGTTCAAAATGATGTTTTGGGGACTTGAAATGGTGGTGATGCTGAGTGGATATGTAATATGGACAATTCCTATAATAAAAAATGGGATTTTGGGTGCAAGATGCAGTTTTGGGTCAACTGCAGAATGGGGAGGTAGAAAGGCTCCTAGATGCAATTTTAGGGTTCTACAGTGTAGTTTGGAGGCCCAAAATGGTCGTGCAGGTACCCAAATGCACCTTGATAATTCCAAGTGTACTCCAACAGTGTAGATTGTGTCAATGATGTAGTTGGTAAGTTTTGGACGTAGTTGCTAGTTTCTGGGCGCAAATGGTAAGCTAGGAAGAATGTTTGCTGATTCTAAAGGGTATGGTTACCAAAGTGATATGCCAAGAAGCTAAGATGTTGGGGTTGATGTTATGATGATGTTTTAGATGTAGAAAAGAGGTTATGACCTAAGGAATGATGTCCTAAGTGAAGGTAATGAAGACTAGGAGGTGCAGAATGCAAATTTGGGCCTGTTAATGCAATGGGAGCTATCCAGGTACCTAAAGACATAGTTGAAGCCCCAAAATGTTATCTAAAATCCCAAACTAGGTTTGAGGACCACCAAGTGTGCCCAGATAGTACAAACTATGTCAATGATGTAGTTGGTAATTTCAGGACATAGTTGGTAAACTGGGTTGAAACTAAGGCAATTTTGGGAGCTATGATTTCTAGATTGATGTCACAAAGAGGTGAATAGTAGGGGATAGTGTTAAGACTAATATGAATGCTAAAAATTATGGTTAGGACACTTTAAATAATGGTTCAAGTGGTCAAGATGAGGATTGGGTATGCAAAGATGCAAGGTGGTGGATGCAAAGTGCAAATTTTGAGATGGAAATGCAAAAAACTAAGGGAGGTAAACTAAACCCAAATGGATGCAATATGAAAGGTAATGGATACTAAATGAGGACTAAAAGTTGCAATATAGAGTCTATATGATGCACAAATGAAGCCTAGACTAGGGTAAATGTAAGTGGAGTTTATGCAAGAATGAAATCTATGTTTTGCCAAGCACATTTAGGAGCACAAGTTGCCATTTTTTTCAAGGTTTGAATGTGTTGAACCAAAGTTTGCAAAGTTTGGAAAAAGGTTGAAATTTTTTGATAATGTGTAACATTTGGAGAAGGTTCAAGTTGTAGATTTTAATGTTGGCTATTATCTTGATTATGTTTTACACACACGCAAAACATATTAAGACAAGAATAGCTATTGTTAAAAGTGAACAAGCACACCACAACCTAGGCTTTTAGGATTGTATCCACTGAATTCCTACTTGAATTGAAGTTTAGCCATGCTTATCTAGAGTAGACAACCTAGGATCTTGGCACCATAAGCTCCCCCTTACAGTGCACTCACTTCTCAGGGCTACCAAGATCCACTTCCCAAGAGGCATGACTTCCCAAGGGACTGTTGCCTCTACTAAGGACCATGAGAATGTAGGATGTCTTCATGGAAATGGGTGACCCCTTAAGCCAGTAGATAGAAAGGATTTTTTCCACTAAAACATAATTTTTAGTAAGGGCATTATGTTCGGTAAGTGAATGATAAAGTTCCACAGAAGGTCTTCTAGCCCCAAGAACTGGGGTTTGACGCACCATAGGGGTACTAGAGGAGAGCTAACATGCAACAATACCACTGACATGACTTTCACTGTAATCAAATTTTATATAGTGGTTGGAACGTTGACCTAGATTTTGGCCCATTACTACTTTGAGGTTATCCCCTGGCATACCCAAGATCGAGTATCTTGGTCCAAGGCAGGCCTCCTATAGAAGTTACACTGATTTCTCTTACACCCAAGAACCACGAATGGTGAGGGGAGAGGACATGTCCAATGTAAACCCTTGGGATTAAACACTGTAGACACACCAGACAGAAAGGAAAAATTTTATTTTAAGCACCAAATGAAGTGTTATCTAATCTAGGAAATCCACACACATGGTTTTGACAAGCACACAATGGTCTTCATCAACATCCTGCAAAGCACATATTAGTAGTTTGTTATGGTCATGTCTTCATCCCATGATTTCCACATGCTGCAAGTAGACCATTAGTAACATAAAATCATCTAATCTATGTTCTAGAAGCAAATGGCAATGTTACATGCAGATTTTGATTAATGTGCGCGTTTTCTATGAACCAGGTGAGCTCTGATAAAGCATATTGCATCCCAGAAGGCCAAAATGGCTCAGAACACCCCCAAGTGCACCCAGACAACGTAGATTGTGTCAATGACATAGTTGGGGCCTAGTTGGGTGAAGTTTGTAGTTTTAGGACACAGTTGGGAGGTCAGGTGCAAACTATGGGGAAATGGTGTCCTAAATGATACCCAAAAACTACAAATTTTGACATCGATACTATGAAGTGTGCCCAAATAGTGAAGACTGCATCAATGATGTAGTTGGTAAGTTTTGGACATAGTTGGTAAGTTAGAAATAGCAGAAAGAGGTTTTGGTAGCTCCTAGACTCTTAAAACTGTTCCTAGGTGTCCCAAGTGTGCCCTAATAGTGCAGAGTGCGTCCTCGGAAAGCAAGCTAATAGAATGCATGAAACAAGAGCATACAAGCATGTTATTGGACCCCTTAATTAATCTAGGAGCATGAAAAGGAAGAGCAAATAGTCTTTATACCCTTCCAAGTGAGCTCCTTCCTTGCACCTACAAGGACAAAATAAGAAAACCCAAGTTAGATATGCATGTTCATGTTGGGTTCACCAAATGTGTAATACCTAGAAAACTAGTTAAATTCATAACATACTATGAGAAAATCACAAACTCAATCAACATACATTAGCACCCACTAGTCTACCATGAAAGCCAAATTAATCAAAAGAAGCAAACACAAGGTTAGAAACCCCCTCTTTCGTTTGTAGCTCTCATGTCTTTCTTTCTTCTCCAAATGATGTAGCTCCAACTTGCCTATACTGCACACAATATTGAAGCAAGGTCTATGATAGGGATAATGCCATGAGAATACTAGAAGTCTGATTTTAGCTTGAGAGAAATGGTTTGAAAATGCAAATAAAATTAGGGACTCAAAGACTCAAGAATCAGGACCTAAGGGCCTAAGGACTAGAAATGAGAGGAAGAATGCTCATTTTATAATGGGCATGGAGGATGAGAGCATTGAATTTTTCACCCATAGATATGCAACTTGGCACAAGATTCCTTTGAAAATCCATATTACATATGTCACAAAATGCCAAGTGTAGGATTCTATGATGCATGGAAGTCAAACTTGGCTAAATATGGAAGAGATTCTATGACACGTCATAAGACACCTCAATTCCACTTAAAGCCAAGAATCTATGAAAAATAAGCCAAATATGGACGTGCATAAGAGAATAAAAATATTTGATTATGACATATCTTATCCAAATGTCAAAGGAGAATCCACGAGGTGTCATATCCAAGTGTCACTATGATGCAATATTTTATGGAATATTTGAATTTAAAATCCTTTTATTCCACAAAATAAGAATTAGTAGAAAATGGAACTTAGGAAATTAAGAATTTCCATGGTTTATGGATAATGAATCAATTAACTAATAAAATTAATTAATTGAGGATGATAATTAGGAAGAATAATTAGAAAGAATAATAGGATTAAATTATGGGTTATTTAATCCTATAGGGAAAATTAGTAGATGATTGGCCAAAATTGATTAAATAAATGTGACAGTACCCTTTGATGAAAATGTGATGATGATATAGATCGAATGAGATGATGAAAAGTAGACCAAAGTCATGGTCAGATTGATTTATTGAAGTTGATAACATGCCAAGGACACATGACATGAATTGATTGATACGTAACATTTAACTTACATTGCAAATGCAACAGGATCGAGGTTGATTGATAAATTTGATCATAATAACATCGATGGACATTGTCAATATCATCAAAGTGGTTGATAATGCCATGATTTGACATTGAAAGCCTCGACAATGTCAAAGATCAGATGACATGAATGATAGTTTGACCTAGCACTGAGAGTCACGACAGTACTAAGGTCAGATTGATAAGATTGATAGATTGATAGCTTTCCAAGGCACTAAAAGCCACAACAATACCTAGGATTAGATAAATGATGATTGATTTGGGATATTTGATATGTTTTAGGTTGATTAGGACTGATTCTGAGTGATTTTGAGTTGATTTGGGGTAATTTGGAGTTGATATGAAGTGCTTTTTAAATGATATGAAATGATTTTGAAATGTCATGAAATTGATGTGAAAGAGGATAAAAATGATAAAGTATGATCAATTTTGGCCAAAAGATTGAAGTTACTAGAATGAGAAAATGGGACAAATTAGCATGAAGAAGTGATGAAACCATAGATGCAAACCATTTTTTAGTGTCTACAGAAGGATATCAAGATCAGAGATGATAGTGAAAGGCTTATCAATGAACCATCATAAGGACCGAATAGAGGTATGAACCAAAAAAAGTGAGTTGTAATCACACAAATCAAACCTACTATTTTCTTTTTATCATTATAAACTATTTATATTGAAATCCTTTTAACAGAGGTTTACCTACCAATCATTTGAAGACTTAAAAGTCTATGTAAATCCTTTATTTAGGTGACCTTCTAAATGGAATGATCAAAGTCCTCTTATAATTCTACTCCTAATAGGGTGATTAAATCCTCTAACTAGGTCACATTTAAAAGTGTTTATTATAAGATTCAACAAATTTGGCTCCTAACAGAGCTCACTTCGAAAGAGTGAAAAAGAGTGACATGTTGATGGTGGTTTTTCCCAAATTGGGTTTCCACATAAAATCCTAGTGTCAAACTATGATGAATGTTTTCATTATGTAATGCAAGTTATGTTTATGACATTTTTATAGTAGAGATTGAGCAACAAAAGGATAAGAAGAAAAGTGAAGTGTTTAATGTTTAATTGTTCAAGTGGTACATATAGACCTTGAGTAACTGATTCACCCCCACATCGCCAATCAGTTATTCCAAACATTTGTAACAATTGGTATTAGAGTATAGTGCTTACAGGGAAAAGTTTTAAGGTACTTAAAGCTAATGATCATGATGAACAAGAGAGATGTACCCAAGCTGAATAACAAAAACTTTCCTACATGCTAGACCCTAATGAAGTTGCACATATCTAGTATCAATGATGTTGTCGTCAAATTTTTGGACAATGAATATATAGAAGTAACAACTTCTCCTCTAACTATTGAAAAACTAAGATAGAAGTTAGATCATAACAAAAAAATGTTGGAGATTGCCTCATCCCTAAGCTATGCCAAGTTTGATGACCTAAAAATTTTCAATATTGCAAAGAAAATGTGGGACAAATTGAAGACCATATATGGAGGTGATGACAATGTTTTAAGAGCCAAATTAAAAAATTTGAGAGGAAAATTTGATGATATGAGAATGATGGAAAGTGAGAACATAGTACAATACTGCACAAGAGTTAAAGAGGTTATTAATGCTATTCAAGGTGCAAATGGAGAAATCAAAGATGAAACAGTGATAAGTAAAGTATTGAGGACTCTACTCCCTCTCTATGCCATTAGAGTCTCTAAAATCCAAGAACTAAGATGCACTTGGTAGACTTTCTACTTTTGAGATGTCTAATTTTGACTATTACACACCTGCTACCATTGAATCTGCTTTCAATTCACAACTTGTTCTTAGCAAGAAAAAAGGAAAACATGTGAAGAGTGAAACTAATAGTCATGATGATGAGATTGATGAACTTGAAGCCCTCATTGCAAAAATATTTCAAAGAGGAAGAGGTAAATGCAAAGGTAAATTATCTATAATTTATTTTTCATGCAAAAAAGTTGGTCATATTGCTGGTAGATGTCATGACAAAGAATATAAGGATGAAAGGAAGGAAATCAAGTACAAAGGAAGAAGAGATGAAAAAGACTAGAGGAGAAGCAAGGATGAAAAAGGTAAGAAAAATTATTATATTGTTGAAGAAAAGATTGATAATGAATCTAAGAGTAATGATGATGAAGTTTTCTATGTTTCTATGAAAGGAGATTCTGATAAAGATGAGAAAATTGCATTAGTTTCTAATGTGAACAAAAGTGATGGTTGGATAATTGATAGTGGATGTTCCAATCATATGACTGGTGATAAAGAACAATTTGAAGATATTGGTCTATACAATGGTGGATGTGTTGAATTTGGTAATGATATCCCATGTGTTATAAAAGGTAAAGGTATTATTCAACTGACTAAAAAGATAACATTTGACAATGTCTATTGGGTTGAAGGACTTAAATACAACTTTTTGAGTGTTTCACAACTAAACAAAATAGGTCATTGAGTTGAATTTCACAATAGAAAGGCCAAGATACATGATGGTTGTTACCCTGCTTTTAACACCAGTATTCTAAGCTTTCAAGTCAACTCTCTAAAGTAAATTTTGTTCAATTTTTAATCACTGATGATAGTTTATTAGATATAACCTATGAAGAAGATAGAGTTATGAAGATATGCTAAGGTGGAACCATCAAATTCAGAACTTCCATTTCTGCTTCATTTTAAGATTGGGTTTGTAGAAGGCTGAATTGTTAATACATTCCAAGGTGTAGCATACCCGTGCAAACCTGAACTCGAACTTGAACCAAAGGTTTAAACTTCAAGTTCAATTTCAAGTTCATGTTCGAGTCTGCATAGTCAAAATTCAAGCTTCAAGGTTCAAGATCAAGATTCAAAGCTCAGTTTAGATTTCTAAAATCAGATCAATGGACACTATTTCTTTGAATTTCAAGATACAACTTGAGTGAACCCTCAACAAATCGCAGCTCCAAACATGTCATGATCATCTTGGCAAGGCGTAGTGGCAAAATCTTCATTAAGGCTTGAGCATGTTTAGATTCAATAAAGAGTGATATGTAAATTGTTTGATAAAAGAGTTTCCCTTCAAACACAAGTAGAAGGCGATGGTGGATAATAAGATGTACAAAAAGAAGGTTTCAACATGTGACTTATGTGTAGATATTGATGCATATACTATTAGAAGTTTTAATAGAGCCTGCAACCACAGATTTTTGTCAACATTAAAATAACAGTCACAATGTGGGGAGCATAACTTTTAGCTCCGCTATTGGATGTGATTTAATTTTGGATATGTTTCCCAAAATCAAGTTTTTGAAACTTACACTGAAGTGATCTTCAAAATTTGGCCAAAGTCAAAAGTTATAATGGATTGTATGCAGGTCTATCAACTCACCAGCAAATGCAAATGTGCTACAGTCAAAAAAATAGTTATGTTGCGGGGCCCACAACTTTTAATCCGACTATTGGATTGAGCTGAATTTCAGATATGTTGGAGGAAACCTAATTATCTAAATACTCTCTAAGTCATTTTGCAAGATTCCTAACGGATTAAAAGTTACGACTATTTAAGTGCACATGGGATTCATTTTAAATTTGGGAAATAGATTTGTTATAATTTATAAAAATTTAAAATGGCTCAACTATTAAAATTCCAAAGTGATAAGAAGAAGATTATTCATGAGAATGATTAAAACTGATTTTCAAGAAATGGTTATGGAAACCAAAAGACAACCCAAAGATGTTATTTATTGCAAGTTTTAGATGTAGCAAGGATTCTTCTTTTCTGGGGGGTGGGGGTTCTATAGCCGCTGCTACATGGAGAAGAGAGTTATGTTTCTATAATAGGGAAAGAAATTTTTCTTTATGCAAATTGATTGTGATAAGGGGATTGAACAATACTATTATTGTTTCATCATGTTTTGAAATAAAGAGAAATATGAGTGTGTTTGATTTTGTAGTCATATACATTTGTGTTTCTAATCTGGAAGGAATCTGAGTCCTTTTATTTTTGTTTTAGATACAGTCCTTTATTACCATGTTGAATGTAATATACGTAGTCTTGTGGTTATGTATTCACGCTTTTGCATAAAGATATTTACAGCTTTCTCTCTTTCCATTTTCTCTGTAATGTGAAAGACTTGGTAGATAGTCCTATGGCTATTTGCTAGTTTTTCTCTCATTATCAACTTATTAACCTTATAATCACATTCATCTCATTTTGATGAGTGGATGTTAGAAAGCCTTTGTGTCTTCTGGTAAAAAGCATAACCAGCTATTAAAATTCTTTGAATATCTTTCTAAGAGGTAGTTGTACCTCTCAATTCAGAGGAAAGCTATCAATCTCATGATAGTATTTCCAATCGTTAATGGCAGTTGTTCTTCTATTTGGGAATTTTGAGTCATTCTTTGTAATTAATTATGGAAGGACAAAATTGTGTACTAACAATGGTGATGGTAAGATAATTCGAACTGGTGAGTAGACAAGAGGTAACTTATTCTATCTAGACTTATCATGTGAGACATGTATGTTTTCACAAAAAGAAGATGTTAGGTTATGGCACAAAATATTATATCATGTAAACTTTGAAAATTTGGTGAATATCAGCAAAATGAAGAAAGTAAGAGGATTGTCTAAAATAAAGAAGCTTAACAATGCTATGTGAAAATAGTGTCAATCAGGAAAGATGACAAAGTCTAGTTTCAAGAGTAAAACATATACTACTAGTGATATTTTGGAATTGGTTCATCCTTACCTATGTGGACCAATTGGTGTTAAAAGTTAGTGTGGAGATCAATATTTAATTCTATTTGTAGATGACTATTCTAGAATGATGAATGTGATGTTTCTTAAAGCTAAATCTGATGCTTTTCAGTTATTCAAGTGGTATTCAACCAGAGTTGAAAAAGAAATAGGGAAGATTTTGAAGTGTTTGAGATCTGACAAAGATGGTGAATTCATCTCACATAAGTTTAATACATTCTGTAATTATCTAGGAATCAAAAGACAAATGTCAGCACCAAGGACACCTCCTCAAAATGGGATAGCTAAAAGGAGAAATAGACCAATAATGGATCGTGTGAGAATACTAATGATGGAGAAGAATGTTTCATAGAAATATTGGAGAGAAGTAGTTAGTACTATTGTCTATACCCTAAATAGAGTACAAGTCAAGAAAGGTACAAATGCTACACCTTTTGAACTATGGTATGGTTATGCTCCCAATGTTAAATATTTCAAAAAAATTGTAGTAGATGCTATATACTAAAAGATAATAGGAATGGAAAGCTTGATGAAAAAAGTGATGAAGGCATATTCTTAGGTTATTCCACTAAAGGAAAAGCTTATAAGTGTTTAAATTCTAACACTAAAAAGTTGTGGAAAGTGAAAATGTGAGAGTTGACGAGTTTACATAAAGAGATGATACTTCATGTAATCAAGAACCTAAAGACTATAGTGCATTCATCTATGTGGATGATGATGCTCCCAACACTCAAAGTGAATAGACAAGTCAAACTGCAAGTTCCCATTGGACACGAAATGATGGAGTACAAATGCAAATTGACAAATAGGCATTGCCAACCATAAGATTGTTGATGTTGAGCATTCAAAACTTGAACCTGAATAAGGAAGAGGAAATGAGCTTGAGATTATTTTTCTAGATGAACCTAAAGAAGAACCAAGAAGGAAACTACCTTTGTTGGCAAAACATGTGAGAAGACATCATAAACTTAATCAAATAATTGGAGATGTTGAATCAAGTATAATGACAAGAAGAAGACTCAAAGATAATGCATGCTTACTTTGTGAGTTTGAACTCAAGTCAATAAAAGATGCTTTAGACAATCAAGATTGGATACAAGCAATGAACAAAGAAATTAACTAGATTGAAAAGAACAATACTTGGAATTTAATACTAAGACCTAAAGACAAAAATGCCATTGGGACAAAGTGGGTTTTTAGGAACAAGCTCAATGAAAATGGTGAAGTAACAAGAAATAAAGAAAGAATGGTATGCAAGGGTTATGCACAAGAAGAAGGAGTTGATTACGGAGAAACTTTTGCTCCTGTGGCTAGACTTGAGGGAGTTAGAGCATTGCTTGCATACTCATCTTACAAGAATTTCAAGGTATATCAAATGGATGTCAAATCTGTATTTTTAAATGGTATACTGGAGGAAGAAGTATACATTAAACAACCTAAAGGATTTGTAGATCTAGACAAAAGGAACATGGTATGTAAACTAAACAAAGCTCTTTATGGATTAAAGCAAGCCCCAAGAGAATTCTATGAAAGACCACATAAATACTTGGTGAAAATTGGTTTTGAAAGGAAAAATGATAGGAACAACTTATATTTGAAGAATGGTAAGAAAAATGAAGTACTATTATCTAAGATATTTTTTGATGATATTATATTTGGAGGAATGGAAACATTATGTAAATCATTTTCTAATGAAATGAAAAAGGAATTTGAAATGTCTATGTTTGGGAAATCAAATTGTTTGTTGGATTACAAGTATGTCAAATGAAGTTTGGTATTTTCATTTCACAATCCAAATACATCAAGGAAATATTGAAAACTTTCTGTATGAAAGATTCAAGGCTAGTGAGTACACCTATGTATATAGGACATAAGCTATCTAAGATTAATTATTCTATTTATTTGAACCAAACCCTATAGAGATCCATGATAGGAAAATTACAATATGTTGTTCACAGCAAGCTAGATATTACTTTGGCAGTTGGGATAGTTGCTAGATTTTTAGCAAACCCCAAAAAGAATCACATGATGGATGTAAAAAGGATATTGAGATATCTAAAAGGTACAAAAGACTATGGATTATATTGCAAGAGGAGTGAGAGATTTGAACTGAAGGTTTTTATTGAGTCAGATTGATTTGGAAATATTGATGATAGAAAAAACACTAGTGGAGGTGCACTCTTTCTAGGAAAGAGATTGGTATCATGGACAAGCAAGAAGCAGAATTATATTTCTCAATCAACAACTGAAGCCGAGTATGTAGTAGTTGTAGTGAATTGTTCAAACATAATGTGGATTAAGCAATTGTTGAAATGTATGAAAGAAGAGATTATAGGTCCAGTAGTTATCTATTGTGATTGTATAAGGTAAAATATGGTCAATGAATAGGGTTTAACATAATGCACATGAAAGAGACCCTAAACCCTCATTTTACACATACGTATGGATTATTATGATATGAAAGGTAAATATAAGAGACTAATATTGAAATGAAGAAAACAAAAGGTACTTACCTCCAAAAAAAATTGGCTGAAAAACTTGTTAAATGATCTCAAAAACTATTGATTTTCATGATCCTAAACCAAAACTATGAGTTCTAAAAAACCCAGAAATCATTTTCTTTTTTGAGAGTAGGTCAACCTTGAACCAGATAGTGGGGCAAAATTATACCCTAAGGCACAATTGTGCCCTAAAAATTCAACCTTGACTTGTATTGCTCCAATGAAATTTTTATTCATAGATCTCGCAAGTTTGACAAAAAGGGTATCCAAATTTGCAATGATATTCATTGTTCCACACATGTACCTATAAGAAAAATGATTTTGTTTTTTGGATATGGGTTTTTCCTTAGTCAAACCCCAATTTGGAATCAACCTTGAAATGTAATTGAAATTTCAATATGCATAAACAAAGTAGATGGAACTATTCATCTTGCTTATGTTGAAATCCTTATGGAGGATTTGAATCCTTGAATCCACAAGTAGGTATGCTCCAAATGAATATAGAAATGAAAGTAAGATGTCTCAAATCAATGGCATTAGATCTTCAAGACCAATCTTGAATGGATCCTAGATTAAGAAGAGGCTTGAATGGAAATGGATGAATCTTCAACAAGAGGGCTCCATAGAGCTTGAATCCTTCAACGGCTACTAATGGATCTCCTTGATGAATTGAATGCTTGAACTCTTAAAGGCTTGAATGCTTGAATTCTTAATGGATAGTAGATCTTCACTTAATAGAATTTATGAGCATAAACTTCATAATAGGTGGATGTCAAAATGAGGGAAGAAGTCTTCCTTATATAGAGATATAGGGCACAAACTTCTAGAGAAGGCTGATGTGGGAGTATTAAATCTCAATTAACCTTTATCCCTAGAAATGGACCTAGATTAAATGAAATTTAAGATTTTACCATTTCAAAGACCAAAACAATCAACCTAGAAGCAGGAAAATAATTCTTTCTGAAACTCAACATCTGGAAATCATGAAACCTTGAAATTTGGACTTTGGGACAAGGTCAAGGTCGACTCTGACCTAGGTCAAGGTCGAGGTTGTCCTTGACCTAGGTTAGGGTCAAGGTTGACCTTGATCTAAAAGGCCATCCTTGATCCTGTGGTCATCCTTGACCCAAAAGTCAATAATCTCAAGATCTCAATCCCGAATGCCGAAAAAATGCAAAAAGAAAGTGGAAAAGGGGGCAGAATAGGGGAAAAAGCCACATCCAATTCAAAGACCCATTCAAGGCACTTGACATGAACCCAGACCAATTATTCACAGGGATAAACACTCTTAACATGGAAGTGATTCCATTTTAAGATGACACAATGATAACACAAGTGTTATCAACATTTCAAAGAATCCAGTGATGCACACTAAGACAAAGCACATTGCTATCAAGTAGCACTACTTGAGAGAATAAGTTCAAGATAAAGAAGTGAAGCTAGAATATGTGAATATAAAAGAGCAGATTGCTAAAATATTGATGGGGACACAACCCAAGAACAGAATGGACACAATAGAAATAGAAAATTATATTAATTGAGAAAATAAGCTAGTACAAACAATACAGGAAAAATAAACTTCAAAACAAGCCCTAAGGGCTTACAATAGCATAAATCTAGAGATAATTTCTCCTTTCAATACCACCTCTCAAACTCCACTCTGAATTGTCTTTTACAATGCCAAAAATCTCCTTAAATAGACCCCGGAGGGTTAAGGACTAGGAGTACATTCTAGAAAGTTCTAGTAGGCATCCACCGACCAAATAGAAGGTTCCAAAAGCTGCGTTAGAAGTCAGTGCAAATCTATAAGAATCTAGAAATGGTAACTGAACTTCTGGGAGGCATAACTTTTGAACCGTAGCTCCGATTGATGAACCGTTTACATTTTTGGAAAGCTCTCGAAGTGCTCTATAGCCCTATGGAAAATATTTTCTTGTTCCCCATTTTTTGGCCCTTTTTGAGGTCATTTAATGCCCCTAACCTGACTTTGAAGCATTCTTAGGAGGTCTCCAAAACTCAAAAAATTGCAATAACTTTCAAACCATGGGGCCTTTTGACCTGATTCTTTTTCTAGAATGCTATAAATCACAATTACATTTATCTGGCCAATTTACACCTTCTAGGTCACCAAAATGATGGCCAAATTACATGCTCCTATTTTTTTAGGATTTTCTAGCACACTGATAGCTGAATTGTGAGAGTTGGAACCTTTATTTGACCCAAATGGGTATCCAAAAATGAAAAGACATGAAACAGAAACTAAGTCTAAGTACATTTTTTTGGGTGACACAGGATTGCCCTTATACCTCTGGATGCTCCTGCATCAGACACCCAGGGTAGATTGAAAATTGACCCTGTCACTTTATGAATCGTAGAGGAAATCCCAAATGGGAAACCTCAGCTGCTTTTATCCAAGTTGAGTCCTCGATCGGCCGTCCTTTCCACTTCACCAAATACTCTTCATACTGCCTATTCTTGGTACTCCTACCCACACGATGATCTAGAATGTCTTCTATCTCCTCCCTCTTAGAAGCAGAAATTGGACATGGATCTAACACCAGCTCCTCATCTGCACCATCATCATGATACTCTGTTAAATCTGCAATGTTGAAAATGGGAGAAATGTGAATACCATCTGGCAGCTCCACCTCATATGCATTTCCTGAGTCATGTTTCTTCAAAACTTTGCAGGGGCCAAATTTCTTCATTTTCAGCTTGTTGTAAGTACCGGCTGGAAATCTTTCTTTTCGTAAGTGCACCATGACTAGATCCCCTACTTGGAATTCCTTATGTCTTCTCCTTAGATCATCCCTAGCTTTATACTCTTGATTCATCTTGATAAGGTGTGCTTGAACCTCCTCATGTAGACGCTTGATATGTTCAGCAAATTCCTTAGCTTCAACACTTGTCCTCTCTCCTTGTTCTATCTTCCTTAGCTCTGGTGCAGTCCTTGGGCTACTCCCATATACAATTTGGAATGGTGATTTTCCAGTACTCCTATTTATAGAGTTATTATAAGCAAACTCTACCTGTGGTAGAATCAAATCCCATCCCTTGGGCTTATCCCCAACTAAACATCTCAGCAAATTGCCTAGACTTCTGTTTACCACTTATGTTTGGCCATCAGTTTGTGGGTGATGCATGGAATTGAATTTCAAGTCGGTTCTTAACTTTTTCCACAATGTCCTCCAAAAATACCCCACAAATTTAGTATCTCTGTCAGAAACTATGCTCCTTGGAAGACCATGTAGTCTTACCACCTCTTTGAAAAACAAGTCTGCAATATGGACAACATCATGAGTTTTGTGGCATGGAATGAAATGTGCCATTTTGGAGAGCCTATCAACCACCACAAATACTGAGTCATTACCCCTTTGTGTCCTTGGAAATCCAAGAATAAAATCCATACTTATGGCCTCCCATGGCTTTGGTGGAACAGGCAATGGCTAATATAGGCCAGTATTGTGACTAAACCCCTTGGCAACTTGACAAACCTGGCAACTCTGTACAAACTTCTTCACATCCTGTGAAATTTGAGGCCAAAAATAATGTTCTCTAAGAATGGCAATGGTCTTATCTTGACCAAAATGTCCTGCCATCCCTCCACTTTGTTTCTCCTTAATCAAATTTTCCCTCATGGAACTCCTTGGAATGCACAATTGACTACCTTTGAACAACATGCCATCCTGAATCAAATAGTCTAAACACTTGGTTCTATGTATAGCAACAGGCTCTTTACAAGCTTTCCATGCTTCAGCAAAATCAGGATCTTCAAGGTACAACTTCTTGAGTTCATCAAACCCAACTACTTCAACCTGCATTACTGTAAGCAATGACTGTCTCCTACTTAGTGCATCTGCAACCCTGTTAGATTTTCCACTTCTATGCTTCAACACAAATGTATAACTCTGCAAGAATTCTACCCACTTCATATGCCTCTGATTCAATTTACCTTGGCTATTTAGGTACTGTAATCCCTGATGATCAGTATACAAAACAAATTCCTTTGGCAATAAATAATGCCTGCATTTCTTTAAGGCTTGAACTATTGCATAGAACTCTTGATCATAAACGGAATACTTCTTCTTTGCATCATTCAATTTTTCACTAAAATATGCAATAGGCTTACCTTCTTGGCTTAATACAGCCCCAATAGCGCTGCCACTAGCATCACAATCCACCTGGAACACTTTTCTAAAATTTGGAAGTGCCAACATAGGCTGTTTTGTCACCTTCTTCTTCAGCAATTCAAAACTTCTCGCAGCTGCTACAGTCCATTTGAACTCTTTTCTATCCCCTCTTATTGTATCAGTTAGGGGTGCACATATGCCACTGAAATTCTTAATAAACTTCTTGTAAAAACTAACTAGACCATGAAATGATCTTACCTCAGTAGCAGACCTTGGAGTAGGCCATTCCAAGATGGCTTTTACCTTCTCTGGATCCATTTTGAGACCTTTAGGTGATATAACAAACCCCAAATAGACTAACTCCCTTTTGCAAAGATACATTTCTTTAGATTAATTAATAGTTTCTCTTCTCTTAGCCTTTCAAGGACACTACGAATATGCAGCAAATGTTCTTCCAAAATCTTGCTGAAAATTAAAATATCATCCAAATAGACAATAAAAAATTTTCCCATGAACTTCTTAAGTACCTCATTCATGAGCTGCATGAAGGTGCTTGGGGAGTTCGTCAATCTAAAGGGCATGACTAACCACTCATAAAGACCCTCCTTGGTCTTGAAGGCTGTTTTCCACTCATCTCCTTCTCGAATCTGTATCTGATGATAACCACTCTTCAAATCTATCTTTGTGAAGTACTAAGCTCCACTCAAGCAGTCCATAAGATCATCCATCCTTAGCATAAGAAACCGGTACTTGATGGTTATCCTATTTATAGCTCGAGAATCTATACACATCCTCCACTCTCCATCCTTCTTTGGTGCAAGTATTGCAGGTACTACACATGGACTCAGGCTCTCTCGAATCAAGCCCTTCCTCAACAGCTCTTGAACCTGTCTATTTAGCTCCTCTGTTTCAGTAGGAGTCATCCTCTGAGTAGCCTTGTTAGGCAAACTAGCTCCTGGAATCAGATCTATCTGATTACTGATTTGCCTTATTGGTGGCAATCCATCTGGAACATTATCAGAGATAATATCTCCAAACTCCCCTAGTAAATCTGAAACTTCAAGTGGTATTTCACTACTACCTTCTTTATCTTTCCTAAGAATCAAAGCATAGCACATATGCTGATGTTTCATGCCATCTAAAAGCTTCCTTCCATCAACAAGACAAATCCTAGCACTGCTACATACCTTTTCACCTTCCTTTTTCATGGGCTTCAATTTGTGGTAAACTCCATCCTTTGTCAGAGAATATGTGTTTGCATGTCCATCATGTACTGCATGTCTATCAAACTGCCATGGTCTACCCAACAATAGATGGCAAACATCCATCAAAATAACATCACAGAGAACTTCATCATGGTAACTCCCAATTTTGAATTTCACTAAACATTGTTCACTTACTAGGACCTTATGATCATCTTTTACCCAAGCAATCCGATAGGGCTGGGGATGTTTCTCCCTCTTGAGCTTCAGCTTAGAGACCATCTCTTCTGATACCAAGTTATCAGTGCTACCACCATCAATGATCACGTCACAACATTTATCCTCACACTTGCATCTGGTACGGAACAAACTCCTCCGTTGTCCTGGTTCAATCTCACCACTTAGTAGGACTCTTTCATTTACCAAGGTCTCTCCTCTTTCTGCATCCTCTGAATGTGATGATTGTGCATCCTCATCCACATGAGCAACCCTAGCTTGGCCCTCAGCTCTCCTATCTGTCCTTCCTTGTCATTGAGGGCATTCAAAGGCACAATGACCTTCTTCATTGCAATGGAAACAGGTACCACGGAAGCCTCCTCTTCCTTGTCCACGTCCTCTACCTCTTCCTCTCTGATTTCCAAAGTCTTGGTCACGGGAGCAGTTGAAACCCTCATTCCTCTGGTTCCTACTAGTACCCTCATCTTCATTTTTCTTTTGGGTTTCATTGCGGCCTCCAGATCACCTACCGCTTCCCCTTCCTCCTTGACCACATCTTTAACCCATGCATCTTCTTAAACAAATCAAGCTCATAGTCCACAGGAATGAACTGCTTCTTCAATTTGTCCATCATGCGATCCCATCTTGTGATCTTCTCCTTTCCTCTTCTATTTCTTTCCAATTGAACCTCTTGCCACCAAATTTTGGCATGGCCTTTCAGTTTGGCCTTTGCAAACTTAACCCTATTTGGGTCCTTGATATCCTCATACTCAAAGTATTCTTCCAATTCATTGATCCAATCGATCAACTCATCTGGCTTCAAATTTTCTGAAAATACACCCACTTCAATTGTGGGTCTTTTTCCAAACTTAGTAATGGCCCTAAAAAGACTTTCCTCTGTATGATTCAAAACTTCCCTGTCAAATTCCCCTTCTGGTCCCATAACTTCTTCTTCATTGTCATCCTCACTGTCGTCACCAATGGCAACATTTTCTCCTCTATGGAGCTCCTCTTGCAATGCTTGTACCTGCCTTTGGAGGGCTCTAACCTCCTCAATATTAATAGCTCTGGCCCTTCCGCCATGCTCTCTTCATGGAGGCATCTTCTTAACTCAAACCCACAACCACATAGTCCTGGTGCAAACTACCTCACAGTCGGCGCTCTTTCTACACACTCAGGAAAACCAACTCTGATACCACTTGATGCGGACACAACCCAAGAACAGAATGGACACAACATAAAGGGAAAATTATATTAACTGAGAAAATAAGCTAGTACAAATAGTATAGGAAAATAAACTTCAAAACATGCCCTAAGGGCTTACAATAGCATAAATCTAGAGATAATTTCTCCTTTCAGTACCACCTCTCAAACTCCACTCTGAACTGCCTTTTACAATGCCAAAAATCTCCTTAAATAGACCTCGGACGGTTAAGGACTAGGAGTACATTCTAGAAAGTGCTAGTAGGCATCCACCGACCAAATAGAAGGTTCCAGAAGTTGCATTAGAAGTCGGTGCAAATCTAGAAGAATCTAGAAACGGTAATCGAACTTTCGGGAGGCATAACTTTTGAACCATAGCTCCGATTGAAAAAGCATTTACATTTTTGAAAAGCTCTCGAAGCGCCCTATAGCCCTATGGGAAAGCTTTGCTTGTCCCCCATTTTTTGTCTTTTTTCGAGGTCATTTAATGCCCCTAACCTGACTTTGAAGCATTCTTAGGAGGTCTCCAAAACTCAAAAAACTGCAATAACTTTCAAACCGTGGGGCCTTTTGACCTGATTCTTTTTCTGGAATGCTCTAAATCACAATTACATTCATCTGGCCAATTTACACCTTCTAGGTCACCAAAATGATGGCCAAATTGCATGCTCCTATTTTTTCGGGATTTTCTAGCACACTGATAGCTGAACTGTGAGAGTTGGAACCTTTATTTGACCCAAATGGGTATCCAAAAATGAAAAAATATGAAACAGAAACTAAGTCTAAGTACATTTTTTTGGGTGACACGGGATTGCCCTTATACCTCTAGATGCTCCTACATCACATATTCGCAAAACTATTACTCAAATATGCTCATGAATATCTTAGAGGTAAACAAGGGGTGATTCCCCTAACTAAGGCTACTTAAGAAGACAAGGTGCATTGCATCACATGTGCTAATCAGAACATTCTACACAATGGTGCAATACAGCTCTACTTTGGGACATGCTTAAGGTAGCATAGTTTAGTACAACATAAATAGATCAATCATATATAGATGGAGAGTATTAGCCAAACATGCAAAATCTACATAATTCATATGTATGAAGACTTTGAAGTTGAGAGAGATATACATCTTTCGCATTGTTGTCAAAGAGGGAGAGATTACTAAGAAAAGAGAGAGTGAACAAACTGATAGCGAGACTTTGCATGGATGAGAATCAAAATGAAACTAAGGTTATTGGTCATTCATGGTAGTGAAATCTTTTGGATTGTATGGTAACCTAGCTACTACTAGTATTTAGATGTTTGAGATGTTGTCATCAATACCAAAGAGAGATTGTTGAAAACTTACAATTGGAAGAATTGTTGTTTTGTCATTGATGGAAAATCTATGGATGATACATATTGCTACCTAATCTAAATGTCACATATATTTGATTGATGAAGAGGATTTGAGAAGTCACTCATAACTATAGCACCTAGAGAAAAGGTTGAAGTTATGAAAAGAAGACAATGAACATTTGATTAGATAGACTTTGATAAAGCAAGGTAATTATTTACGTTAAGAAAGGTAAGTTAAGCCAAGAAAAAGAGAAAAATACTAAGGAGTTTCAAGTAATTCTAGTGTCAACCAAGCTACAATTAGTGTCAATAAAATTTGGTGTTGACCAAGCATTAGCATTAACCAAGAAAGTTAGTTGATGCTGAGCCAGGAAGCTTTATAGCAACTAAGTATTTTAGTGTTGACCGAGTATCAGAATTTAGAGATTGTCAAGTGACAGTAAGAGAACAAAATTCAAAGAAATCGTAAGATCACGCTGACTCAGTTGATTTCCTGGGAGATGTAAAATGTGTTGAAGGTAAGATTTATGAGTTGGATTATTAAATTCAAGGATTTAATTAGGTAAATACCTTACAAACATATTCTAGAGAAGTTTCTAGAGGATGATTAAGATGAGAAAACTTCATTATATTCATATGTGATTAAAGGTGATAGATGGATAATTGATAGTGGTTGCTCACATCACATGATTTGTGATAAAAGTAAGTTTGAAATCATTTATTATGATGCAACATGTATTGTGAAAGGTAAAGGATCAATCAAACTAACTGATAAGATCACATGTGATAATTTTTATTGGGTTGAAGGGCTTAACTATAACTTGTAAATTGTTGCACATTTGAATAAATCAAGAAATAGAATAGAATTTTATCACAATAAGGCCAAGATATTTGATGCTACTGGTGAACTAATTGGAAGTGGAGAATAGATCAGAAGTAAGTTGTTCTATCTAGACTTATCTAATGAGACCTTCTTTTTTGCACAATTTGATGATATATGGCTATGGCATAAGAGGTTATGTTGCATGAACTTTGAGAATTTGGTAAGCATTAGTAAAATCAAAAGAGTAAGAGGATTACCAAGATTAAGAAAAGTTGGTAATGCAATGTGTAAATAATGTTAATTGGGAAAAATGACAAATTGTAGTTTCAAGAGAAAAACCTATTTATCTAATTATATTTTGGAATTGGTTCATACTCACTTTTTTGGACCTATTGGAGTGCAAAACTACTATGGAAATAAATATTTCATTCTTTTTTTGAATGACTACTCTAAAATGATGACTATGATGTTTCTTAAAGAAAATTTTGATGTTTTTCAAAAGTTCAAGTGGTATTTGGCAAAATTATTGGAGTGCAAAACTACTATGGAGATATATATTTCATTATTTTTTTGGATGGCTACTCTAGAATGATGATTGTGATGTTTCTTAAAGAAAAATTTGATGCTTTTCAAATGTTCAAGTGGTATTTGGAAAGATTTAAAAAGGAAATAGGTAAGAGCATGAAGTTGTTGAGATTTGATAGAGGAGATTTTATCTCTAATGAATTCAACATATCATGTAATGATAGAGGAATCAAGAGATAGATGTCAGCAGCTAGGACCCCTCCCAGAATGGAATAGTTGAAAGAAGGAACAAATCAATCATGGATTGTGCTAAAACACTAATGATGGAGAAGAATGTATTAGAAAAATACTAAAGAGAAGCTTTAAGTATAATAGTCTATACTTTGAACCGAGTATGAGTCAAGAAAGGTAAAAATGTTACACCCTTTGAGTTATGGTATGGGTATGCACCTAATGTGAAGTATTTTTAAAATTTTGGAAGCAAAAACTATATATTGAAGGACATTAGACATGGAAAACTTGATGCTAAAAGTGATGAAAGTTTATTCTTAGAATATTCCACTAAGAGAAAGCTTATAAGTGTTTGAATTTTAACACTAATAAAGTTGTGGAAAATGCAAATTTGAAAGTTGGTGAATATGCAGAAAGGAATGAAGTTAAATGCAAGAAAAAACTTGAAGATTACAACACATTCATATATATAAATGAAGGTGTTCCCTACACCTCACCTGAGCGAGAGAACAAGGCTACATAGTAATAAACTATGAATGTTGAGTTATAGTAGTAGGATGACGAACAATAGCTTGTAGGTGTTGAGTTTTAATAAAATGATGTCAAGGTACAAGAAGTTCTCAAACACTAGGAAGCCAGTGTCAAATAACCAAAAACATAAGAAGGGATACAAAATAAAAATGAAATAAATTTTCAAGATGAACCTAAAGAACAAGAAAGAAGAAAAAAACCTACACTAGAAAAATATCTAAGAAGACATCATGCACCTAAATAGATCATTGAAAATAAACACTTTGGAGTTATGACAAGGAAAATATTGAGAAGTGACACATGTTTACTTTATGATTTTGAACCTAAAATAGTGAAAGATTCTTTGGATAATTAAGATTGGATTTAGGCAATGGATGAAGAAATTGAACAAATGAAATGGTGAGGAGAAGAGTGATTTCTTGAAGGGTTTCCAAGAGAATCATTTATGGAGATGTTAATGGAGGTTAGTCAATGAGTCAACTATTGGACCAAATTGTGATCTATATTTGCAAAGTGAGTTGTATTTATCAAATCAACCTATTGTTACTTTCTAACCATTGTATCAGTATTGAAATCCTTTAATTAGGGTTGACCTAACATTCATTTGTAAATAATTTAATCAAGGTGGTGTTGAAATTTCTTATCACCATTTATTCCATTACAAATAATGGATCTAGATATCTTTCATGGAATAAATTTTGTATTTTTCAGCCATAGTTTTAGGCATCCTCAGGTGCATGAAACTGAATAGTGCAATTTTATGCATCGTGGGAACTATATTGAATGACTCTTCTATTGAATGAATAGATTTGTGCTCATTCGACATTTTCAAGTTAAGAATTTTAGTGTAGTTTTGTTCCCATATAGGCTTGCCAGGCATTTTTGTAGAACAACCAAGAAAATTTCCCTATTGCTATAGGCTACAATGCTTTTGGTTATCGCTATGCACAAAAGGCAAGAGGTGGATATAGTGATGGGAGATGTTAAGGCTTATCATTAGAGGGTAGAGGGATCTACAACAAAAGTCAAGTTTAATGCAGTCATAGCTTCACATGTAGTTAAGGTCAACCAAGATTCAAGGTGGCAAGGTTGCAAAATCCCTTAATCACAATATCGCAAGAGGTTGAGCGAAAGCCAGGGTTAAGGTAGTGAAACTATGCAAGCTATTGAGTGGACCATTATAGGGTTAACATTGAGGTTATAAGCTTAAGTTGTGATGGTGCGATGGCAGTCAGTTTGAAAGCCAGTCATCATTTTGCAACATTTAGATGAAAGAAGAAATAGGAAGTCATGATGGAGTGATCAATAGTTAAAGGGTTGTTTTTGCAATTTTACAGGGTTGGCTCTACGATTATAAAAAATGGTTGTGAGGATGCAAGGAACATCAAACAATCAATGTAGTGTGGTCTTCACAACATTTCAAGTCTCTATGATGCAGTCAAGTTTTAAGTCACGATAGTGTGAATGGAAATGCTAGTACTTAAGTTTGAGGGTCACAGCATTGCATGAGGTCAAAGATAACCTAGAGTTAACCATGTGACATTGTGAAATTCTTTATTTGCAACATAGCAAGGGTTAAAGCGTGCTTGATTTCTGGTGGTCATGAAAGGGTGACAAAGTTAAAATGGATGGCTTTGCATAATTGCAGTAGTCAAAGGGCTAAAGTGATAATGAGCTACAAAGCAATGATTTGACATGAAATAAAGACATCACAGTTTCGCAAGACCAAACAGTTAATAAAGAAAATAAGTTGTGAAGCCACGAATGAACATAGGTAGTCAGTGGGTCAACATAAAGATAGAGGCTTGGTGCGGTGGTAGAATGCTTAAAGAATATAAGGTTTTTGATGGTTGAACTCAATTGACTTGTTGACATGGCTGACCTAGTGTGTTGAAAATACAATCAAAAGTGGCTTATTGATAGAAAATTGATTCTTTGGTCATCTGAAACCACTATTTGATGCTCTCCATGCCTAGTAAATGTAGCTTTCTTCATTCCACCACCTTGGGTTATCCATCTACCCATCCATACAATTATGGTCATCATTTATGTCTCTTCAGGGCTTGATTTGCACAAAATGATCAAATTTTCAGCATGGAGACATGCATTTGATTAGATTTCTTTCTTATTCTTAGTTATTGCTCTCCTTTACAATCTCAAGTGCACCTAATTGAAGTTAAAACTCAATGTAGTATTAGAGTTATGCTTGAACTGTACAAAAGGTAGTTGTAAATATATTTTGTGGGTTCTTCCATTTTCTTTCATGTCTACTTGCGATAGCCTAGTGCCCTGTAATTGTACACATTGTCTTACATTAATGAAATAGCTCTCTTCTTTACATCTTATTTCCATTCATTAGTTGTGAATGTATCTTTTCCTTTTTAAAATGTTTTCTTTTTGGTTCTTAAGACTTATATGTTGTGTTCAAAATTGTTGATCATTGTTGAACTATGAAGATATCTTTCCTTACAGCATTTGATCAGTTCCAAACTTGCATGTGATTCTTTGGGAGTAGAATAGAGTCAATACCTATGTATTTGGTCTTTTCATTGATTTATTGTGCATATAAAGTGATGCAATAGACAAGTTTGATGTGGCCCAACCAAGTTCACAAAGGTAAAAATGTGCAAGGGAAAGGTTATGTTCCTCAAACCCACAAACAAAAACTATCTACTCTACAATTCCTACACCCTTTCAATGTCTATAGTGGATCTATTTCACTTATATAAGATTGATTCAAGAGGTTCCAAGTGGTTTTAGACCCCCAATGCAATCCTAGCACTCAAATCCTTCAAAATTGCATAGTAGGCCTAATTGCCCCCAACTAGGTTTATAGTGAGAAAGATCTGACATTTTCTCCAAACATTTCCAAAGGTATCTACAAATAAAATAGGTTTTCATGTACCCATTTTCTCCTTCTTCAACATATGTAAAACTTAGTATAGGTTTTTTTGGACCAACAACCAGATCCCCAAACTTGGCACCCTTTTTAAGCATAAAATAGGGTGATTTTACAAAGCAAGTATATGTTTCCCAAACTTCCAAAGCTTCAAGATTTTAACACTCCTTCAAAATTATTCCAATCAAACGAAAAAAAAATCAATTCGACTCCCCAACCTCTACAAATAAGAAACCCCCAATTTTGCCTCTTACAAACCCTCAAATCTAGGGCTTTCTCAATGTGTGACCTCCCAAGCCAATATCAATCAAATGAAGGTTGATTCACCATGTAAAATTTATATGTAGATGATATCTACCAAAAAATACCCCTCTCCAATGGATATATCTTTGGTTGCTACACTCTAGGCATGCATTTCATGCGCCTACAGCCACTAAAAACCCATTAGAAGCCTCCATTCTTGAAAAATCCTACCCAATCATTATTAGAATTATTATACATTATAATTCAGGTTAATTCCATGGTAATTAGATTCTTACATCCATGGAATGACCAAATGCTTCCAAAGTGCCCCAAACTTGCACAAATTGTTGCAAAAGTTGCTTGAAATTAGCAATTTTTGGTAAAATGAAAACCTATTTGTCTTAATGCACTAGAAATGGTTTAGATATCATCCCAATAGCTTCAAAACATCAATACAGCATTAAGAAACCAATCTAATCAAAAGGAACAATGCAAAATGCTCAAAAAAATGGAGTTTTATTGTATTAAAATGGCCAAACCCATACATTTGCTGGAAAATCCATACCAATACTCCCTGTTGATCCTATGCCTTTACCAAGATATATAGGATGTAAAAAAACTTCCCAACCATATTCTATTGGTTCGAATCCATAACAAAGATTAAAACACTCAAATATTGGTTTTCCCTCCTAATCTAGTATATAGCCATTAGAATTCAAAATTTGAATTTAAAACCTTATTAAATTGTTTTAACTCATACTATTGGTTTATACAACTTAGGAATTATTCTAATACCCCCAAGACCTATTTGATCTCTCTAACAAATCTAGATCCTTGTTGGCACTATTGGCCACCCTTACCTCATTTTTATGCCTAAATCCTTCATCGGGATCTTTAGGACTTTTCAAGTTGCCATTAAATTGATTATTACATATTGCCATTATAGACTTCAATACATTCCAATCAACCTTCAAGGATATCATAGATCCTTTGTTTTTGCTTGCATCCAAGGTATGCCTAGATGTTTTCCTAGGTGCTCCTACACCATAAAGGAAGAGTCATAACCATCTCAATTAGGTCCATCACCCCGCTTTCTATTTCAATTTTTTATTTTCATGCATCTCCTTCTCCCTTTATCTCTCAAGAAATAGTTAGGTGTACCTTGATTGTAAGTAAATTTTCCTTGTCTGGAGACTCAATCTCACAATTCAAGTCTCATAGTTTGGAGATTGTTTCCATGTTACACAAGGTCGCTTGAGGTTCATTCCTCAAGCAAGGATGCAAACTTTCATGTCATTAGTTTTTGGCATGCCTAGTGGGATAGATTCCAATTCATAAGTCCATTGGTTAGACAGTTTGAAAATCTATTCACTAAGGAATTGGGTGCTTTCCCAGTGCCATCAGCCTTTGGAGGCATTCATCTAACATCATGGTGACTCTATGCATCTACTGGTTTCAACAAACCAAGTGCTACTATATTTCTAATTTTTTATGTTCCTTCATAATTTCTATGAAGGTGTTTATTTGAATGCTTTATCATGGATCCCCTTCATAGAGATGCCTCCCACTTTTCCCCATATCATGAAGAGGCTATTCCTCAGCCCTCCCATCCCCCATATCAACCATAGCCTTGTTGTGAGTAGCCTACCCAGTCTTCCTTAGAATTGTATTATGACCTTAGGTCAAAGGTAAGAGAGTTTTATGACTATATAAATATTTTGGGCCTGGGATTTGATGACATAGATAAGATTTTTGAATTCATTTTGAATTCTTATGGGGATATAGACTGTGGTAGTTCTACTTATTTTATTCTTATTATGACTTGGCTCAATGATTTACATGGTGAGAAGGAGATGTGGGAAAATGACCATCATGTTTGCAGCATGGTGTCTAAAGCTTGTGATATTTTCAATGAATCTCACCAAGCCCTCCTCAGTTTGTAGCAGGAGGAAGAGTTAAGAAAAAGGCAACTCGAGGAGGATTTTGCAAGAAGGTTGGCTCTTGAAAAAAAAAAGACAAGGCTCAAGCTTGCTCAAGTGCAAGCAACTAAAGTGTAGGAGCCTCCAAGGAGAACATTTTCTCACTTGTTGCAGAGTAGCTCTCCTATTCTAAAAAATAACACACAAGAGCCAAAGGCCTACTCACAGGAAATGTTGCCAAATCCACCTAAAGAAGAGCCACCCTAATGCAAGTTTCCTAGCTTCAAAAGGAGTGAGCCTCCTTAAATTTTTATTCCTTGATGTAATGATCAAGAGCTTGCAGCTCCTCGGCTTGATGTTGAGTGCTGCCAAGGGTGGAGGAGAAAGAGAAAAATGATAATGAGCTCGTTCCTTTTCTCTAGGAACAAAATTTGTCTTCTAAGCCTAAGATTGAGCCTAAGGACCTACTACAGAAAGAAGAAAAGATAGACAATGTGTTGCAGTAGAAAGCTTCCCATGATATTATGGAGGATGAGACCTCGCCTTTGCTTCCCTAACTTCAAGAAGTATTTTTTGTTGCTCATGAACCATCACACACTCTAGAGGGAGAAACCTTGTTGCATCAACTAGAAGTGCAATGAGTATAGCTTGAGGCACAGATGCCCAATAACAAGAGCATGAAGCAATTCTTTCAAGGGAGTTGGCTGCGCAAAAGAAAATATGTGAGAAAGAACTATAAGAAGGATTGATGAGCATGATGAGTGCTACATCAAAAGCAAAAGAGACACAACCATCCCTCCCTCCCATATCACAAGAGCCTACACAAGTGTAGGAGGTGTAGCCCCTTGTTTGCAAGGACACACATAGGCTAGTGGATAACATACTACAAGAAAAACCATCAAAGCTAGCCTCTACTATCAAAGAGGATTCAAAGGTTGTAGAGCACAACCAAGTAGTCAAGGATGATTCCTTTGACCCAGTGCCATGAAGAGGATTACCTATTAGGCATCTAGCTCTGTATTAGTGCATGTTTCCCTGTGTCATGCTCATTCCAAAGCATGAGGAAGGTTTTCACTAAGAGGAGCATGTATGTTTTGCTCCACAAGGTAATGCCCCAGTGCTAGAGAGCTTCATTGTCTTTAGCATTGGGAAAAAGGTGTTCCATGCAGTAGTGTGCTTTTCATGTGTACTAATATTTTTAGCTGCCATGTGCATGAAGGAAAAAATTAGCTAATAAGGAAGGGTAGCTAGTTCAACAAACCAGTCAATGGGTTTTTTTATATTTTATTTGTAAATTTTTGTACATGTTAGTGTAAGTTTTTTCCATTTTTTCAAGAAGTTCATGAACATGGGTTATTTCTCTATGAGATATCAAGTTTTAAAATTTTGCTAGTTGCAGAGTTTGTAGTTTTCTCTGGTTCTTTGTAGAGCAGGGCTCATTTGTTTATGACTCCACAAGCCAATGGATTTCTTAAGTCCATTATTCCATGCTTAGTAGGCAAGTAGCCCCTCTGAATCACCAAGAAATGTTGACATTTCTTGTCACCATTTATTTCATTACAAATAAATGATCTAAGATATCTTTCATGGAATAAGTTTTGCAATTTTTGTCCATATTTTCGGGCATCCTTGAGTGCACAAAACTAAATAGTATAGTTTTGTGCATCATGGGAGCTATATCGAATGAGTCTACTATTGAATGAACACATTTGTGCTCATTCAACATTTCTAGTCAAGAATTGTGGTGTAGTTTTGTTCCCATATAGGATCACTAGGTAGTTTTATAAAATGAGTAAGAAATCACCCTATTGCTCTAGGCTATAGTGATCTTGGTCATTGCTACACACAGAAGGAAAAAGGTGGATATATCAATGGGAGATGTCAAGGCTTATTGCTATAGGGTAGAGAAGTTTATAGTAGTAGTCAAGTTTAATGTAGTCACAGCTTCACATGTAGTTAAGGTCAACCTAGAGTAAAGGTGGGAAGGTTACAAAATCCCTTGATCTCAATATCATAGGATGTTCAGAGAAAACTAGGGTTAAGGCAGTGAAACCACACAAGTTATTAATTGTGCCATTGTAGGGTTAACATTGAGGTTATAAATTTAAGTTATGATGGTGTGATGGTAGTCACTTTAAAGACTAGTTGTCATTTTGCAATGGTTAGATGAAAGGAGCAATAGCCAATCATAATGGAGCGATCAACAGTTAAAGGGTTGTTTTTACAACTTCACAAGATCTACTCTGTGGTTATGAAAAATGGTTGTGAAGATGTAAGGAACATCAAACATTTAATATAGTGTGGTCTTTGCACCATCACAAATGTATGAGATGCAGTCAACTTTTAAGTTGTGATAGTGCGAATGGTAATGCTAGCAGTTAAATTCAAGGGTCGCAACATCATGTGACATCAAAGATAACCTAGAGTTAACCATGTAATACTGCAAAATGCTATGATCACAAGATCACAAGGATTAAAGCATGGTTGATGTCTAGTGGTCGCATAGGGGCAACAAAACTAAAATGGATGGCTTCGCATCATCATAGTCATCAAAGGGCTAAAGTGATAATAAGCTGCAAAGCAACAATTTGACATGAAATAAAGACATCACAATTTTGCAAGACCAAACAATTAATAAAGAAAATAAGTTGTGAAGTTGTGAATGAACATAAGTAGTTAGTAGGTCAATAAGGAGATAGAGGCTTGGCATGGTGGAAGAATGCTTATAGAATATAGGGCCACATGGCATGTTGGATGCTTGAACTCAATTGACTTGCTGACATGGCTGACCTGGTGTGTTGAGAATGTAATCAAAAGTGGCTTGTTAATGGAAAATTTATTCTTTGTATCATCTGCAACCACCTTTTGGTGCTCTCCATTCCTGGTAAATGTAGTTTTCTTCATTCTACCACTTCGAGTTATCCATCTACCCAACCATGTAGTTATGGTCATCGTTTCTTTCTCATTAGGGCTCAATTTATACTCAATGATGATTAGATTTTCAGCATGGAGACATGCATCTGATCAAATTTATTTCTGGTTCTCAGTTATTTCTCTCATTTGCAATCTCAACTCCACCTAGTTGGAGTTTGAACTGAATGTAGTATCAGAGTTATGCATGAACTCTATAAAAGGAAATTGTAAATATATTTTGAGGGTTCTTCTCTGTTCTGTCATGTCTACCTATAGTAGCCTAATGTTCTGCAACTGTATACCTTGCCTTGCATTAGTGAAATAGCTCTCTTCTTTACATCTTCTTGTCATTCATTATTTGTGCATGTATCTTGCCTTGTTTTGAATGTTTTATTTTTGGTTCTTAAGACTTATATGTTGTGTTTAAAATTGTTGATGATTATTGAACTATGAAGATGTCTTTCCTTTTAGCATTTGATCAGTTCCAAACCTACATGTGATTATGTGGGAGTAGAATAGAGTCATGACCTATGTATTTAGGCTTTTCATTGTATTGTGAATATAATGGTAGAGTCATAACCATCTCAATTAGGTGCATCACCTGCCCCCGCACCCCCCCACCCCACCTTTCAACAATTTATTTTCATGCATCTCCTTGTCCCTTTTCCTCTGAATTAGTAGTTAGGTGCATCCTTCTTGTAAGGAAACTAGCCTTCTCCAGAAACTCAATCTCATAATTTAAGTCCCATAGTTTGGATATTGTTTCAATGTTACATAAGGTCACTTGAGGGTCACACCTCAAGCAAGGGTGCAAACTTTTGTGTCAATAGGTGGCATTCTAATAGAATGTTATAAAGCCCTCTAAAAAGACCATTCCTAACAAGTTGATTGAATCCTTTAACAAGGTTACATTTAATAGTGTGTTTCGTAACCTTTAATAGCTTTGGCTCCTCATAGAGCTCACTCCAGAAGAGTGAAAATTGGTAGCATGTTACGGGTGGTTTTTTCCCAGTTGGGTTTCCATGTTAAATCCTATTGTCATACTTGTGAGGATGTTATTTGAGATTTTTTATTGTTAATGTTTTATATTATTTAATTTTTTTACTATTGGGATAGTGGACAACGAGTTTTATGTTTTTGAATATTTTCTACAGAGACTGAGTGACTAAACGTTTAGATCTGAAGTATTTGAAGTGATTAAAATTTGAATTGGTACATTTAGACCTGAGGATCACTAATTCACCCCCCATCCCTCCCATTTATTCTAAGTTATCCTAACAATATATATACCATATATTTTATTTTTTAAAAATATTATATTGCATTATTTCTTTAGCATATCAAAATGTCTCATCTTTTGTGGATAATATAATTTTGGCCTAAATAGCTTTTTTGCTTCTCTTCTTTTGTGATAGGTTTGCATGTCACGGTTCTTGGGAGTTGGGGAGTTAATTTTTCCTCAGATTTTATATGGTATTAAAGTCCTAGATCCGTATGCCCCTATTCTATTCATGATAGATTTTGGGGGTTTTCTTCTTCATATTTTTTGAAGTTTTTGAAGGTTTCAAAGTTTTTGTTTTTAAATTTTTATGTTCAGTCTGGGGATGGATTATTTTTGGACAGTTTGGACACAAACCAACCTCATGATTGTGCTCAAAGCACCCAAAAATACCTATTTCTATCTTTAAAATGACTTTTTTACCCACAATTGACCTTTCAGGTGAACATTTAGCCTCAAGGTCTTGGTATTAAAAACAATGTGCAAAAAATTTCAAAAAACAAATTTAAAAGATAGTTTTTTTTGTTTTTTAAAGGTCTTTTTATATATAAAAAGAAATACCTCACTTTAAAGTTTTTTGAAAAGGTTTATTCAAAAAAAATAATAAACTATTAAAAAGCTTAGAGTTTTTCAAAAGTATGTTGCAAGAAAGGTATGTTGGTAGCTGCAAGCCTACATGTACAGGCATTGACATCAAATTTCACCAACCTAAATTTGACGACCTTCAAACTATCTTGAACTTTTTTCTTTTGTAATAAAAGAGTAGTTGATGATTTTTTGGCCATATCTTAGGCATTTAAAGGCATTTTTTGACAAATTTTATATTATTGGAAAGCTCTTTCTAAGATTTGTCAACTTCTAGAGATTTGAGTTTTAGATCTATGCCATTTTTTGGTTAAAGATAGAAGTCTCTTTTTGCACTCTGAGAGACATAAATTGAGCATTTTGACTCTATTTTTCAAAAAAAAAAAAATTGTTAGAAAAATAGTTCTATGCTCTTTCTAGTGATATGACCCTTTTTGCTAGATTCTAGTCTAGGTATATTTTATTTTATTTTTTGCAATTTTTCATGTTGGTGAATATCTTAGATGTTTCAGGTCTAGGGATCTCTTTCATTTTGTGGGACAACTTTGTTGGCAATTTGACTAGGAGAAAGTATTAGTGTTGTCATTTATGGCAACATGTTACTAAATTTGGGATGAAAGAAGTTAGAATAAAGTTTCAAGCAAGCATAGGTAGAAAATTGTCTAAGTATGATGTTCATAAGCAATGAACAAATAGACAACTTTATTTGGAAGGCTTCACAAGAAGCATATTAAGTTGTGGGCTTAATGGCAGATTGAACAAACATTTTAGAATATGTGGTTAAGACCGCTAAAGATTATGTTTTGGTTTGCATTAGCTTTTGGTTAAGGAATTATTTTGGATTGACAAAATAGTTAGTTAACAAGGTGGGGACAACACCTTAGATGTTAATCTTCATGTGGAAAAAGATAATTTGAGGATATGGTAACATGCAAGGCAGCACAAGGTCAACCGATAAAGATTATTGTATAAAGGATAATCTTTTTTTTAATAAAGATGCCAATGATGTTGTAATGGCATGACTAATATATATGAGATTTATATATATTGTATAAATGTGAACTTATGTGTTAGAAAGGAGAAGAATATTGTATGAATATTATTGTGAAGAGTAGATGCAACAATTGGTCATATATAGAAGATACCAGCACTGTCAAGGTTTTTTATCTATTCCATAACTACTTAAGTTATGTATGTGTGTTTGGGTAGTGGGCTCAACTTGTATTTTGTATTTTAATAACAAATCCTAATAGTGTTGAGGCTTTTAACAAGGTCTAGTCCTCTAATAAGGAAAAATACACTAGATGGATGTAACAAATTTTGAACAGGGTCAATACTTTTCACAAGATACTTTTGATTAGTGGTTCATTTTGCAGGTACCATCCCCACTAGGTTTTGTTGGAAACTATAATTGGAACAATTTTTATGTTGTCACTAATGTCAAACCTTAATGGTAAGATAGTTTCTACCTAAGTAGAGTGTCATATCATTTGATTAATGAAGAGAATTTGAAAAGAAGAGATAACAAGAAGACCTAGTGGAAAGGTTGATTTATGTGGAATTAAATTGGTCACTTGATAAGTTGGCACATTGGCAAGATAATGTGTTGTTTAATCATTACACTAAGTGGAGAAGATGGTTGAATTGAATCCTAGTAGAAATGATCAATGGAAGACCAAATGCATAGGCTAAACCAAGCAACAAAGCAAAAGATTAAGGAACTTATAGTTGAAGTCGAGTTGTGCTAGTGTCAACCGAATACTAGTAAAATTCAAGAAAATAGTGTCAACCAAGGATTAGAAAAGATAGATTATGCCAAGAAAAACACTTAGTATTCACCAAGTTATCTAGTTATGACCGAGGTCGATGAACATAGTATTGATTGAGTGACATCATTTGATAGTTTGTGAAAGAATTCATATTCCCAGTAAACATAGTTCAATTTTTGGATTGGTCAAAGCATATTAATGATAAGTATATATGAGCTAGAGTATTTAATGCATGATAAACTATGTTTGAGATTTCCTATTTTCAGAAGTATCTAGAAGGAGGAGGAAACAAAATGATGGAAGAGTTTGACGAATCAAACCTAACCCTAATATCAATGGTGATTTCTAAATGGAAAAAATATCAAAGTTACCTATTTAAGGAGGCATAAGAATAGCCTAGAGAAGGTTAGCAATTGTTGATTTTGTTGATTGGTGAACTTGAGTAGAAGGCTATGAAGAGTTGAGTAGAAGTGAAGTGTGATTGCTTGAAGGTTTTCCAATAAAATGAGTGATGGATATATTAATGGAGGCTAGTTAATGGATTAGTAGATGAGGTACATTGTGATCTTTATTTGCAAAGAAAGTTTTATTTATCTAATAAACCTATAAGGTTGACTTAACAGTCATTTGTAAATCCTTTAATCAAGGTGATATTCTAGTTGGATATTCTTAAGACACACTAACAAGGTCACTCCTAACAAGGTGATTAAATCCTTCAATAGGATCAAACCTAAAACTATGTATTGTAACCTTTAACAGGGTTGGCTCTTAACTGAGCTTGCTTCATAAGAGTGAAAAGTTGGTAGCATATTACTAGTGATTTTTCTCAAATTGGGTTTCCATGTTAAATCTTGCTATCATATTTTTATGAATGGTATTTGATGTGTTTTATTGCCTATTGCTTTATATTTTGTAAGTATGTTACTATTGGGATAGTGAACTGCAATTTTATGTTACTTTTAAGCTGCTATAGAGAGCAAGTGGACTATTGAATAAACCTGAGTTCTTAAAAGTGGTTAAAAGTTTATTTTGAACAACTAGACCTGAAGATAACTTATTCAACCACCCTCCTTAGTTATTCTAAAATCATTATAAAAATTGGTATCAGAGCTTATGGTGCTTGTAAGGAAAATTTGAACAAGGAGAAATTCCCTACATAGAAAAGTTCGATTAAGTTGCACATTACTAGAATTGGAGACTCAATGGCATACTACCTAGAGCATAACTGCATAGGAGTACTAGAACCTATGACAGCTCAATAAATAAAGGAGAAACAAGAATATGATCATGCAATTTTGGAGATTGTGTCAGCCCTAAGTTACTTGGAGTTTTATTACATAAAGGAATGCACTACTACTACAAAAATGTGGGACAAACTGGGAAAGATCCATAGTGGAGACAAGAATGTACTAAGGGCTAAGTTCTAAGCTTGAGAGGCAAGTTTGATGATATGAAGACGAAAGAAGGTGAGAATGTTGCACAATACTATCCTTAAATCAAAGAAGTGGTGAATGCAATTAGAGGAGCTAAAGGAAAATCAGTGATGAAATTTTGATCAACAAGGTACTAAGAACCCTACTTACTATTTATTCTATTAGATTTTTTGCAATACAAGAATCAAGATGTACTCATGATAATGATCCACTTGTTGAGAGTTGTGTCTCAACCTTGCAACCTTTTTCCAAAAAATTCTAGAATTTGTTTGTGGTAGTTTTTCACATGTTTATGAGTTTAAAAAGGTGTATGAGTTGTTAAAAATATGTCTTGTCCCTAGTAATATATAGGAGGGCTATTTTTTAGAGTATAAACAACTCATTATATGACTTTTATGGAGGTCTAGACTAGAGGACAAAATTATGGACAAAAATGTTATTCTTGGAGTTACAAATGACAAGTGGGTAACATGTGGCATGGTTGTTTTGCTCATGGTTTTGTGAGACCACAAATGGTTTTCAAGTTGTAAATCACTATAAAAGGAGGGCTTAGGGAGGTGTTTATATCATTGAGTTATATTTTCAAGACTGGGTGCTAGGAGTCTCTTTGAGTCCAAGTTCGAGTTGTGGTGATGTGCTCCTGTAATAACTGGCATTGCAAGTGTATTGTAATCTTCTTGATTTGAGAATACATTGTATCAGTTTTGGAGGGTGGGGTTTTTCTATCAAAAGGGTTTCCCCACTGTAATCTTTTTTTTATGCATTCATTGTTATTTTGATTATATTATTATGCATTTCTTGAGTTCTCTACAATAGTTAGTTGAATTTGCATAATTGTCCTCTCAAGATTAGTATAGGAAGTGATTCCTCTCACCTTTGCTTCCTTACAAGTGGTATCAGAGCCTAGCCAATTTTGATTTTATTTGTTGGGTACAGGTTTTTTTGAGCTAATCAAGGTTTGAGTGGGAGTTTGTGTAGAGATTTTTATTTTTTTGTCACAGGATTGCAAAGATGGAAAGCATATTAGGGATGATTGATATAGAGAAGTTTTTTGGCACAAAATTTGAAATGTGGAAGATGAAAATGGAAATTCTTTTGATTAATGAAGATCTATGGGATATGATTGATGAGAATAAGAAAAGGCCTACAGATCTGACTTTAGCTGCACAATATGATGTGATAGACAGAAAAGCTAAAGGTCTCATATGATTGTATCATGCAAACTCGATTCTAATTAATGTCCATGAAGAACCTATAGTGAAGAAGCTTTGGAAGAAGATAAGTGAGATCTATTAGGAAAAATTACTTGTGAACAAGATTTTCTTGAGGAAAAAGTTATATTACATGAGAATGGAAGAAGATGGATGGATTTTTGAGCATCATGTTGGTGACTCAGTTGACCTCAATTCGAGTGTTGATGGATGAAGAAGAATGGTGCCAAATCTTGCTATGTTCATTGTCTGACTCATGGGATAGCCTTCTCATGGCCATAGGGAGCATTTTAATTGTCTTGAAGATGGAGGATGTTTTTGGTTCTCTACTTTCTAAAGAGATGAGAAAGAAGGTCTCTCTGAATGCCAAAGGGGCTTTGAGTGTTCAAGGAAGACCAAGAGAAAGAGGTAAGAACAAAAAGTAGCATGGTCATGCTAAGTCCAAGAATAAGGGGAGATCAAAATATCCTAGTAAATCCAAGGTGATCTATTGGAATTATGGCAAACCTAGACATTTTTGAAAGGGTTGCAAAGAGGAGAAGAATAAAAAGAAGAAGAAACAACATTCTAATTCTGAGTTCAAGAAGGAAGATGGAGATATTTTCATCACAGCCTTAGCCTCTCATTCAGGTGACAATGCATGGTTGATAGACTTAGGTGCATATTTTCACATGACTCCTAATAGAAATTGGTTTAATAAGTATGAAAATCTTAATGGTGGTAAGGTGTATTTGGGTGATAACTCATTTCTTGATATTGTTGGTCATGGAAGTATTCATGGGAAATTTTTTAATGGAAGAATTAGAAATTTTGATGGTGTCTTTCATATCCCATGACTAGCAAGGAATTTTTTATCTATTAGCAAACTAATAGATGTAGGTGTGCATGTATAGTTTTTTGAAGTAGGTGTGAAAATGGTGAGAGGTGCTATGGTGATAGAAAGAGGAATAAAATTGGGTACATTATACCAGATTGATGCATGTATGATTGAGTGCAATAGTAATATTGATAAGATTGTGAAGAGGACTACTTTGTTGGAGAAGGAGAGGGTTTCCCTTTCAACAGATGGTTGTGATTTTTGGGTACCCAAGGGTGCTTTGTCTACTGAATCAGAGTTGGATGTAGAGAAGACTATGTTAGGGCACTAAAGACTCAGCCACATAGGTGAGAAGGGTCTACAAACCCTAAAATATAAAAACCTTGTTGATGGGTTGAATGACTGTAATCTTGAGTTTGATTTTTGTGAGCATTGTATCTATAGTAAACAAAATTGCTTTTAGTTTTAGTCAAGTTCTCATATGTCCTCGTGTATTTTGGATCTAATCCATTTGGATGTATTTGCCCAGTTGATGTTCCTTCTATTAGTAGATCAATTTATTATGTTTCTTTCATTGATAATTTTAGTAGAAGAACGTGGGTTTATTTCCTTAGGAGTATAGTTAAAGTTTTTAGTCATTTCAAAGAATTTAAAGCAATGTTTGAATTGTAGACTGGAAAGAAGATAAAGTGTTTGAGAACTGATAATGGTGGTGAATGTTGCTCTAATGAGTTTGACACATTTTCACAGATTGTGGTATTAAGAGATAGAAGAAAACTCTGTATTCTCCACAGAAAAATAGAGTTGCAAAAAGAATGAACAAGACCTTGATGGAGAAGGCTAGGAGTATGTTGAGTGGACCTGGATTGGAACTAAAGTTCTAGGTTGAAGCTGTAGCCACTACCTACTACTTGATAAATAGGTTTCCTATATTAGCTCTTGTTGATAAGACACTAATGGAAGCATGGTCGGGCCACAAGCCTTCGCTTAGACATCTAAGAGTTTTTTGTTGTGAGGCATATGCTCATGTGCTAAAGGAGAAGTAGACAAAATTGGACAACAAAGTTGTCAAATGTATCTTCATCGGATATAGTTATGGTGTGAAAGGATACAAGCTTTGGGATCCTATTGTACAAAAGATATTTTATTCCAAAAGTGTTATTTTTAGAAAAACTAAGCCTTTTTTTGTTACAGTATAGCCAGAATGGATAGAAGAAAAGAAAGATGTGATTCAACTACCTACTACACCTAAGAAAGTTGAATTGGGGACTTTAGAAAGACAAGATGTTGAAGAGAGATCTATGAGTTTTGAATCATCGGAGGAAGAGGGAGACCCTGATCATGAACCTAAACTTTAACCAGAACTAGATCTTGTTCAAAGGTCTAGTAGATAGAGGAAAGCACCAAAAAGATATGGATATTCTCTTGATGATTGGAGGTGTATATTTTTATTGAATGCTAATATTGATGAACCAAAATCTACAGAAGAAGCTCTTAGGATGAATGATTCAAATTCTTGGAAAATAACCATGGAAGAAGAGATCGAGGCTCTTAAGAGGAATGACACATGGGACCTTGTACCATTGCCTAAAGGATGGAAGCCTTTTGGTTGTAAATGGGTGTTCAAAAGGAAGACGAGTTTAGATGGAAGTATTGAGAAGTATAAAGCACTATTGGTTGCAAAAGGTTACTCCCAAGTTGTAGGAATTGATTATAGTGAAATTTTTTCTCTTGTATCAAAAATGACATCCATTTGATTTTTACTTTCTATTGCAGAAACTTATGATCTAGAAGTTGAGCAGATGGATGTGAAGACAACTTTCCTTCATGGAGATTTGGAGGAAGAAATTTATATGACATAGCCAAAGCACATTGTGGTGAAAGGTAAAAGTCATTTGGTTTATAAATTGAAGAAATCCTTATATGGTTTAAAACAAAGTTGTAAGATGTGGTACTAGAAGTTTGATATATATGTATTGAGTTTGAGATTTGTACAATCCAAATATAATTACTGTATATACTACAAGTCAAATAGTGATTATTTCCTGGTTATGGCCTTATATATTGATGATATGTTGTTTGTTGGCAAAGGAAAAGGTTTTATTGTAGAATTAAAATCTCAGTGCTCAACAAAGTTTGAAATGAAAGATCTTGGTAAAACAAAATATATTTTGGGAATGGAGATTATAAGAGAGACAAAACAAAAAGCTTTGGCCAGGAAAAAGTAAGTATGTTGGTAATATTCTGAGAAGATTCAATATGCAGGATTCCAGACCATTGAGTGTTTTTGTTACTATGGGAACAAAGCTTTCTAGCTCATAGTTTCCTTCATTCCCATTAAAGATGGAAGATATGGGTCAAGTACCATATTAGAGTGTTGTTGGAAGTTTGATGTATGCTATGGTATGTACAAGACCAGACATTACCCAAGTAGTGGGAGTACTTTCCCATTATATGTCTAATCTAGGAAGAGCACAATGGGATACAGTAAAAAGAGTTTTTAGATACTTGTGGGGTACCTTAGAGTACTCTACATGTTTCCATGGAATAGGAAATGAGCATTCCTTGGATATTAAAGGCTATGTGGATTCAAACTGGGCTAGCAATTTTGATAGAAGAAGATCCATCAGTGCATATGTGCTTACATTATTCGGTGGTACAATCAATTGGATGAGAAAGTGACAAGTTGTGTTCACTTTTCCACTATGGAGGTAGAGTATATGGTAGCTACTCATGCCTATAAAGAAGCTATCTGGCTTAAGAGACTGCATTTAGATACAAAGTTCAAACAGGGTGTAGTGACAATTTATTGTGATAGTCATAGTGTAATATGCCTAGCAAAGAACCCAACATTTCATGCCAAGACCAAACACATTGATGTACAATATCATTTTTTCAGAGATATGGTTGAGAATGGCAAGGTGAAACTAGAGAAAGTGGAGACTTTGGTGAATGGTGTTGATTGATTAACTAAGCTTGCGAGCACAAATAAGTTTTGATGGTGTTTCAAGTCTATGGGTCTCTCAGCCCCTATCAATTAAGTCCATGACACTTTGGATCCCCTAACTCTTGCAAGGTGTTTGACAAGTGGGAGAATGTTGAGAATTGTGTCTCAACCTTGCAAGTTTTTTTTGAAAAATTCTAGAATTTGTTTGTGGTAATTTTCCACATGTTTATGAGTTAGAAAAAGGTGTATGATTTGTTAAAAATGTGTCCTATCCCTAGTAAAATATAGGAGGGCTATTTTGTTGGATACAGTTGTTCAATTATGTGTTGTCTTTAATGTTACACAAATGTCATATCATTCATCAGATAGAGTCTACCGAGCTCAAATGGTCAGCAAGGCAAAGGACAAAGTCTACCAAGCTTAGTTGGTCAACAAGGAAAAAGACAGTCTACCGAGCTTAGTTGGTCAGCAACGCAAAGGACAAAGTCTACCAAGTTCAGAAGGTTAGTAAATAAGGTTCATAGCATCTATTGAGTAGACAGTTGTTATCAAGCTTTCAAGGTTAAACAAAAAAATTTAGTTGTTACCGAGCTAACTTGGTCATCAAAGGGAAATATGGCAGAATCAGTTCTTACTGAGCTCACTCGGTCATCAAAGGAAAATATGACAGAAATAGTTCTTACCGAGATCTCACGGACAATGAAGGAATTTAGTTCTTACTGAGTAAACTCGGTAGCCAAAGGATTTTGAAAATGTTTCTATATTAACTGAGTCAAGACAGTTAACTCAGAAAATTTTTGGAAGCAGTATTTATCGAGCAGGGTCGGCCAGTGAAGGAATTCATTGTTTTGTGAAATAACATTTATTTGTTTAAAGTAATATTTGTAGCTGACTAATGTATGGTTTATTGGTAAATGTAACATGTGAATGAGCTGACTTGATAATCTGAATGGTATAAATAAGAGGTCAAGTTGTGAATTCTAAGTGTGGAAGTAGAATTGATGTGATATGAGGACTGATTATTGTGGAAGCAAATTTGAAGGATGATCAAAGATCATTGAGGAGCAGAAAAGCCATATTTTATCAAGAAGGATCTAATGATGCAAAATAGAGACTTGTAATCAGCAAATTCAGTTGCATCTTGTTTAGGTCAATTCATTGTTGCTTTCTAACAACTGTAGCAGTGATTTCAAATCTCTTAACAGAGTTGGTTTAAAAGCCATTTTATAAATCTTTTAACAAGGTGACAATTCAGTTGAATTGTTCTAAAGACCTCTAGCAAGGCCACTCCTAATAGGGTGATTAAATCCTCTAACAGGGTCACACCTAATAGTGTGTATTGTAACCTTTAACAGGGTTGGCTCCTAACAGGGCTCACTTCAAAAGAGTGAAAAATTGGTATCTAGTTACTTGTTGGTTTTTTCCATATTGGGTTTTCACATTAAATTTGGTGTCTCTTGTGTTCATTTTATTTAACCTTTGCATGCATATTAATAATTATGAATGCTAGATGATCAGTGACTAGTTAATCTACCAAGTTTCGGCACTCTTACAGTGTTTACTAAGTATTAGTAGTAAATAGATATTTAAGACATCTAAGGGATCTGTAAATTATTTTGTGGTAACTAATTCACCCCCCATCTCAGTTACTACATCTTTTATCCCAACAATTGGTATCAAAGCTTTTGGTGCTTACAAGAAAAAGATTTCAAGGATCTAAGCCAAAGATCAGGATGTCTTACAAGAGGGAAATTCCAAGACTTAACAGGGACAACTTCTCAGCATGGCAAGGATTGATGAGACTTCATCTAGGTTCTATTGGTGATTCAGGATTGAAGTATCTTGATGAAAAATATGCAGAACCTACTAGTACACTATTTGTCAATGATATTTCTGAAAAGAAGACTCACAACAACATGATGATAGATATAGCATCTGCTCTGAGTTATAAAGAATTTGATGACATCAAAGATTGCAAAATTGCCTTTGAAATGTGGAATAATCTGAAAGAGATCTATGGAGGAGATGATAATGTGAGAAGAGACAAAGTAGAAAGTTTGAGAGGACAATTTGATCAAATGAAGATGAGAGAGGATGAAAACATTGCAAAATATGTTGGAAGAGTTAAAGCATGTGTTAGTGCAATCAAAGCATCTGGAGGAGATATCAAGGAGGAGACAGTTATAAGTAAAGTTCTTAGAACTCTACTTCCCATCTACGCAATTAGAGTCTCTGCAATTCAAAAAAGAAGATGTGAAGCAAATCACAAGATAAATCTAGAGGCCATAGTTGGAAGATTGATTGCATTTGAGCTAGACAACTATGATAATTATGTTCCAGCTGCCAAGAACATTGAATCAGCATTTGAAGTCGAGCTTTCACTCAAAGAAAAAGGGAAGAAGATAAAGGATCCACAATCAGACAGTGATGAAGAATCAAAATAAAGTTTACACAATGATCTTGAGGTGGTTTAAGCTCTACTAGTAAGGAAATATTCAAGAGGCAAAGGGAAATATAAAGATAAGGTTCCTCTAATCTATTTTTCTTGTGAAGGAATTGGACATATTGCTGCTAGGTGCCCAAATAAGCAAAACAAGGATGAGAAGAAAGGTCACAAGTACAATGGCAAGAAAGACTTCAAATCATTCAAGGATAAAGGTAAGAAAACATGTTTCATGGCTAAAGATTCTAATGATTCTGATGATGAAGAAGAAGATGAAATTGTCTACATTGTTGTGAAAGATGAATTTGATAATGATGAAGAAATGGCACTTATTTCTCACATGAGCATAAATGATACATGAATTATAGATAGTGGTTGTTCTCATCACATGACTGGTTATAAAAATAAGTTTGAACGCTTTGAAGACTATGATGGTGGCAGTGTAAGATTTGGTAACATTGAACCTTGTTGTATAAAAGAAAAAGGAAGAATCTCACTGACCAAGGAACTTGTATGTGATAATGCATATTGGGTAGAAGGACTAAAGCATAATCTACTAAGTGTGGCACAACTACTCAATAATAGATTCAAAGTGAAATTTATGCATGAAAAAGCAAGTCTACTAGATGGAAAAGGTAAGCTAATTGGATCAGGCACTCAAACAAAATGTAATTTTTTTTATCTTGAACTTGGTGAATGTTCATGTTTTATTGCTCAAATTGAAGAGAGTTGGTTATGGAATAGGAGGTTATGTCATGTAAACTTTGACAACTTGATAAAAATTAGTAAATTCAGGAAGGTAAGAGGCATTCCTAACATAAAGAAACCTAAGGTTGGTCTATGCAAGAATTGTCAAATTGGTAAAATGGGAAAGACAAGCTTTAAAAGAAAGAACTATCAGACTGAAGAAATTCTAGAAATTGTCTATAATAATTTGTGTGGACCTATTGGCATTATAAGTTATACTGGTCAAAAAATCTTCATTCTTTTTGTTGATGATTATTCAAGAATGATGATTGTTATGTACCTAAGAGAGAAATCAAAAGCATTTGAAAAGTTCAAATTGTATTTGGCTAGAGTGGAAAAGGAAACAAGCAAAAGACTGAAATGTTTAAGGTCTGACATAGGTGATGAATTTATTTCACATGAATTCAATAAATTTTGCATTGGAAGGGGAATCAAAAGACAGGTTTTAGCACCTGAAACTCCAAAATAAAATGGAATAGCAGAAAGAAGGAACAGATCTATCATGGATTGTGCAAGAACTTTAATGATTGAGAAAAGTATTGCTATCAAATACTGGAAGGAAGCTATCAGCACTGCAGTTTATACCTTAAACCGAATATAGCTGAAAAGGGATTTATTCAAAACCCCCTATGAGTTATGGTATGGCTACAAACCCAATGTAAGTTACCTAAAAGTATTTGGAAGCAAATGTTATATTTTGAAAGAATCTAGAAAAGGTAAATTTGATGTAAAAGGTGATGAAGTAATATTTTTGGGATACTCTTGCAAAAGAAAAGCATATAGATGTTTGAATTTATCTTCTCACAAAGTCATATAAATTGCACATGTGAAATTTGATGAGTTTGTAGAAAGAACTAAAGAAGAAAGCAAAAGGGAACCTAAATATTATAGAAGATTTGTTTACATTGAACCTGATACAATGTCAAATATACTTATTAATCAAGAATCTTCAACTCCATAGTCTTTAGTAACTAAGTCACAAGAAGTTCAAATTGAGCTAATACCTACCGAGTTGCAAGAACCTGAGTTGCAAACAGAAGCTATTGAGTCAACATCTACCAAGCCCAAGCAACCAGAATCAGAACTAGAAGTTGAAGCACAGAAGGTTAACAAAGCAAGTCACCTAAAAGGAAAGGATTTTGTGTTAGCCAAGTATGTCAGGAAAGATCATGCACCAGATCAGATCATTGGAGATAAATTAGAAGAAACAATGACAAGAAGTAAGTTGAAAGGCACTTGTTTACTTGCTGATTTTGAACCTAGAAATGTCAAAGATGCACTAGACAATGAAAGTTGGATTGAAGCTATGAATGAAGAGATAGAACAGATAGAGAAAAACAAAACATGGACTCTTGCACCTAGACCTAAAGACAAGAATGTGATTGGAACCAAATGGTATTTAGAAACAAACTAAATAAAGATGGTAAGGTATCAAGGAACAAAGCTAGACTGGTATGCAAAAGATACTCTCAAGAAGAAGGTATAGACTATGGTGAAACTTTTGCTCCTGTTGCAAGATTGGAAGGTTTCAGAACCCTACTTGCATATGCTGCATAAAAATGATTCAAAGTTTATTAGATGGATGTCAAGTTAGAATTTCTCAATTAAATATTGGATGAAGAGGTTTACATTGAATAGCCTGAAGGTTTTGTTGATCCAAACAAGAAGGACATGGTCTGCAAACTGCATAAAGCATTATATGGTCTAAAATAAGCCCCTAGAGCATGGTATGAAAGATTGCATAACTCTCTTATTCAGATTGGTTTTCAAAGAACTAATGACAATAGTAGTTTGTACATAAAAGAAGGACTAGATAATAAGAATGTTTTAGCAAAGATATTTGTAGATGATATGTTGTTCATAGGAAATGATGATCTTTGCAAAAAAAATTTAAAACAAATGGACAAATAATTTCAAATGTCAACGTTTGGAGAAATCAAATTCTTTGTTGGTCTTCAAATTCAACAGAGTAAGAATGGTATCTACATTACTCAATCTAAATACATCAAGCAGATACTGAAAAAGTTTGGTATGGAAGACTACAAACCAGTTGGAACTCCTATGTGTACTGGATTAAAACTTACCAAAGATGATGAATCAAAGAAAGTAGATCAGACATTGTATAGATATATGATTGGAAAATTGCAATATTTAGTTCACACAAGACTAGATATTGCTCTTGCAGTAGGAATTGTAGCAAGATTCTTAGCAAAACCAAAAGAAAATCACATGATGGCAATCAAAAGGATTATGAGATACTTAAAAGGAACTGAAGATTATGGATTATGGTATAAATTTGGAAGAAATCTAGATTTAAAAGTGTTCACTAATGCAGATTGGACAGGGAATGTTGATGACAAAAAAAGTACAAGTGGAAGTGCTTTCTTTCTTGAAAAAAGGTTGGTTTCTTGGACAAGTAAAAAGAAGAATTGTACATCCCAGTTCACAATAGAGGCTGAATATGTTGCAACAGCAGTAAACTACTCAAACATTGTGTTATTCAAACAATTATTGGAAGGTATGAAGCAATAAATCAAAGAACCTGTTGTTATGTTTTGTGACAACACAACTGCAATCAACATATCCAAGAATCCAATGTTGCATTCAAAAACCAAGCATATTGCTATAAAGTATCACTTTGTAAGAGAATTGGTACAAAAAAAGGAAATCAGATTGGAATATGTCCATACAAAGGAACAAATTGCTGACATATTCACAAAGCCTTTACCTAAGAATGCATTCTTGTATCTAAGAGGTAAGCTAGGGGTCATTCCCCTATCTAAAGCTCACTAAAATACAGTCTTAGTGATGCATCAACAAAAACAAAATTGAAGATCTATCAGTTGATGTAGCAAACCAATGAAGATATTGCATATGAATCAGTACATTAGGTACAATGTTATTCAATTGATTTGTGTTGTCTTTGGCATGTGTTGTCAAAGAGAGAGAGTATGCTGCCATATCTTTCTGAAATTTGCAAAATAATAAGAGTTTGTGAAAGAGGGAGAGATTATTATGAAAGAGGGAGTCTGTTGTATTTGAAGAAGAAAGGGAAGTATTCTATCAAGTACATAACTATTTTCAAATTTCATTCTATTATGACATGTTGTGTTGCCATCAATACCAAAGAGGGAGATTGTTGGATACAATTGTTCAATTGTGTGTTGTCTTTGATGTTACACAAATGTCATATCAGTCATTAGATAAAGTCTACCAAGCTCAGATGGTCAACAAGGCAAAAGACAGAGTCTACCGAGCTTAGATAGTCAGCAAGGAAAAGGATAGAGTCTACTGAGCTCAGTTGGTCAGCAAGGCAAAGGACAGAGTCTACCGAGCTCAGTTGGTCAGCAAGGCAAAGGACAGAGTCTACCGAGCTCAAAAGGTCAGTAAATAAGGTTCATAGTGTCTACCGAGTAGGCAGTTGTTACCGAGCTTTCAAGGTTAAACAAAGAAATTTAGTTATTACCAAGCTAACTTGGTCATCAAAGCGAAATATGGTAGAATCAGCTCTTACCAAGCTCACTCGGTCATCAAAGGAAAATATGATAGAAATAGTTCTTACTGAGCTCTCACGAACAATGAAAGAATTTAGTTCTTATTGAGTAAACTTAGTAGCCAAAGGATTTTTCAGATGTTGCAATGTTAATTGAGTCAAGACAGTTAACTCAAGAAATTTCTAGAAGCAATATTTATCGAGTAGGGTTGGCCAGTGAAGGATTTCATTATTTTGTGACATAACATTTATTTGTTTAAAGTAATATTTGTAGCTAACTGATGTATGGTTTATTGGTAAATGTAACATGTGAATGAGCCGACTTGATAATCTGAATGGTACAAATAAAAGGTCAAGTTGTGAATTCTAAGTGTGGAAGTAGAATTGATGTGACATGAGGATTGATTATTGTGGAAGTGAATTTGAAGGATGATCAGAGATCATTGAGGAGAAGCGAAGCCATATTTGATCAAGAAGGATCTAATGATGCAAAACAGAGACTTGTAATCAGAAAATTCATTTGCATCTTATTCAGGTCAATTCATTATTGTTTTCTAACAATTGTAGTAGTGATTTCAAATCTCTTAACAAAGTTGGTTTAACAGCCATTTTGTGAATCCTCTAACAAGGTGATAGTTCAGTTGAATTGTTCTAAAGACCTCTAGCAAGGCCACTCCTAACAAGGTGATTAAATCTTCTAACAGGGTCACACCTAACAGTGTGTATTGTAACCTTTAACAGGGTTGGCTCCTAACAAGGGTCACTTTAGAAGAGTGAAAAATTGGTAGCTAGTTACTTGGTGGTTTTTCCCATATTGGGTTTCCACGTTAAATTTGGTGTCTCTTGTGTTGATTTTTTGTAACCTTTGCATGCATATTAATAATTATGAATGCTAGATGATTAGTAACTAGTTAATCTACCAAGTTTCATCAATCTTACAGTGTTTACCAAGTATTAGCAGTAAATAGGTATTTAAGACATCTAAGGGATCTGTGAATTATTTTGTGGTAACTGATTCACCGCCCCTCTCAGGTACTCCATCTTTTATCCCAACATATTTTTAGATTATAAACAACTCATTATATGACTTGTATGGGGTTTTAAACTAGAGGACAAAATTATGGACAAAAATTCAATTCTTAGTGTTACAAATGACAAGTGGGTAATATGTGACATGGTTATTTTTCTTATGGTTTTAGCCCATGGTTTTGTAAGACCACAAATGGTTTCCAAGTTGTAAATCACTGTAAAAAGAGGGCTTAGGGAAGTGTTTGTATCATTGAGTTCTATTTTCAAGACCGGGTGCTAGAAGGAGTCTCTCTAAGTCTAAGTTTGAGTTGTGGTGATGCGCTCCTATAAGAACTCGCATTGCAAGTGTATTATAATCTTCTTGATTTGAGAATACATTATGCAAGTTTTAGAGGGTTGGATTTTTCTCCTAGAAGGGTTTCCCCGTGATAATTATTATATTATTCATTCATTTTTATTTTTATTATATTATTATGCATTTTTTGAGATCTCTACAATAGTTAGTTGAATTTGCATAATCGTCCTCTCAAGATTATTGTAGGAAGTGATTTTTCTCACCTTTGCTTCCTTAAAAGTGGTTACTCATATCACTTTATTGCTAATAAAGGTAAGTTTGAAACTTTAAAACATTATAAAGGAAGTAGTGCTAATTTTGGTAATGATGCACCATGTCTTGTGAAAGGTAAAGGATAAGATTGACTGATAAGATCAGATGTGATCATGCTTATTGGGTTGAAGGATTGAATTAGAATTTGTTGAGTGTTTTACAGTTGAATAGTTTAGGTTACAGAGTTGAGTTTCAACACAAGAAAGCTAAGATCTATAATGGTTTTGGAGAAATTATTGGAAGTGGAGAACAAATATGAGGTAACTTTTTCTACCTAGACCTATCTAATGATGTATGCTTATTTGCACAATATTAAGACATTTGGTTATGGCATAAAAGGCTATGTCATGTCAACTTTGATGATTTGGTAAGCACTAGTAAGATTAATAGAGTAAGAGGATTACCAAAATTGAAAAAACTTGATAATATAATGTGTAAGCAATGCTAATTGGGTAAAATGGAAATGTCTAGTTTCAAGAGAAAGACATGTTTGTCTAATTATATATTGGAGTTAGTTCATACTGACCTTTGTGGACCTTTTGGTGTGCAAAGATACAGTGGTGAAAAATATTTTATTATATTTGTTGATGATTACTCTAGAATGATGATTGAGATGTTTCTTACACAAAATATGATGCATTTCAATTGTTTAAGTGGTATTTGGCTAGAGTTGAAAAGGAAATAGGTAAAACTTTAAGTGAATCTTATAGAGGAGGTGAATTTATATCTAAGGAATTTAACATATTCTACAATGATAGAGGAATCAAGAGATATATGTCAACATAAAGGACCCCTCCACAAAATGGTATAGCTAAAAGGAGGAATAGATCAATCATGCACTATGTTAGGACATTGATGATGGAGAAAAATATTTCACAAAAGTACTGGAGAGAAGTTGTAACTACAGTTGTTTATACTTTGAACTATGTACAAGTCAAGAAAGGTAAAAATGTTAAAGCTTTTGAGTTATGGAATGGATATGCACATAACGTGAGTTATTCTAAAGTATTTGGAAGCAAATATTATATATTGAAAGATAATAGACATGGAAAACTTGATGCAAAAAGTGATGAAGGAGTATTCCTAAGATATTCCACTAAAAAAAATGAAAGGAAAGTTTGTTTTATAGTCCAGGACACCAACCATAGGTGTATGGGTTAACATATGGTGATAGTGTATGGGACTACCTTGTACTCCTTGCGAGAGGTACCTAACTGCACTACAAATAGTTTTTGAATTCTAATACTCACAAAGTTGTGGAAAGTACAAATATTAGAGTTAATGAATATGTAGAGAAAAATGAAGTTGAATGCAAACAAGAACTTGAAGACTACATGAATTTTATATATGTCTATAAAGCAGAGCCCAGTACCATACCTAAGCCTAAAAAGAAAGTTGTTGAGCAACAACAACCAGTGAATGTTGAGTCAAAACAAAGAATTAGTGAGCATCATGCAGTTGGATCCAAACATCAACAAGTGAACCATGAACAACTAAAAAAATAGGCTGAGATATTTGTGGATGATATAATAGTTAGAGGACAAGATTCATTATGTAAATCATTTGCTGATGAAATGAAGAAAGAGTTTGAGATGTCTATGTTTGGAGAGATCAAATTCTTTTTTGGTTTGCAAGTGTATCAAGACCAGTTAGTACACGTATGGGTAATGTACATAAACTTTCAAAGAGTGGTGATACTACAAATGTGAATCAAACCTTGTATAGATCAATAATAGGAAATATCTAATATGTTGTTTACAATAGACCAAATATTGCATTAGCTATTGGGATTGTTGCTAGATTTTCTACAAATCATAAAGAGAATCACATGATGGTTGTAAAAAGGATACTAAGATACCTAAAAGGAATAGAGGAATATGGATTGTATTACAAGTAAAATAACAAGTTTGAACTAAAAATATACACTAATGCAAATTGGGCTAGAAATGTTGATGACAGAAAGATTACAGGTGGTGAAAATTCCTTTCTAGGAAAGAGATTAGTTTCAAAGACAAGTAAGAAATGAAACTGCATTTCTCAATCTATAACAGAAGCTAAATATATAGTAGCAGCAGTTAATTGTTCTAATGTAGTGTGGATCAATAAATTATTGAAAGAAATGAAGGAAGATATCACTAAACATGTTGTCATATTATGTAATAACACAAGTGTTATAAACATATCTAGGAATCTTGTGATACACACCAAGATCAAGCATTTTTCTATCAAATATGATTACTTGAAAGAGTTCGTACAAGACAAAGAAGTGAGATTGGAGTATGTGAATACAAAGGAACATGTAGCTGATATTTCTATAAAGCACTACCTACGGATACTGGTGAATATCTAAGAGGTAAACTAGGTGTGATTTCCCTAACTAAGACTACCTAAGCTAGAGATGGAGCATTGCATCAAATGTTTTAATTAGAATATCTAACAACTTAATGCAAGAGGTTACACTTTAGGAGTTGCCTAAAGTTGTGAAGAGATAAGAACAACATGTTGAACTAGTCATAAGAAAGATGATAGAGGTAGAATCTAGTTTAGAGAGCTAACATGGAGTTATCTACATGATAATGATGTATGAGATATATTAAGGTGTCTTTGGCATTGTTGTCAAAGAGGGAGAGTTTATGTGCTTCCCACGGGAAGCATGAGTAAAGGGAGAAGTTATACATGAAAGAGGGAGAATATGAGAAAGATATATGATGTTCTAATATGATAGATGGAGTTATTGCAATTGTTTCTATAATTGGTATCTAGAGGTGTTGCATATCATAGCTACAAACATGACAATCAAAATGAAACTGAAAGGTGAAATCAAGGAGATTGTTTGATAATGAGATGAGAATCATAATGAAACTAAGGATATTAATAAAAAATTGTTACTTAATAGAGAGGGATTTGAAAGATAAAAATCAAGTAGGATACTCAAATGAATTTTTGGGTTGCATGGTAACTTGAGGTGTTCTCATCAATGTCAAAGAGGGATATTGTTGGAAACTACAATTTGAATAATTATTATGTTGTCATTAATGTGAAACCTTATTAATGAGATAGTTTTTATCTAAGTAGATTTCCATATCATTCGATTTATGAAGAGAATTTGAAAAGAAGAGATAATAAGAAGATAGAGTGTAAAGGTTGAATTATCTGGAACTACAATAGGCACTTTATTAGTTTACACATTGGCAAGATAATGTATTTTTTAATCATTACACCAAGTGGAGAAGATAATTGAATTAAAGTCTACTAGAGATGATCAATGGATGACCATATGCATAGGCTAAATTGAGAAATAGAGAAGAAGATTAAGGAACTTATAGTTCAAGCCAAGTTGTGCTAGTATCGATCAAGTGATAGTAGAAATTAAGAAAATATAGTGTCCATCGAGTATCACAAAATAGAGAGTATGCTCAAAAAATTAGTTTTTATTGACGGATTTTTCTAGTGATGACCAAGGATGAGGAACATGTTATAAACTAAGTGACAGCATTTGATAGTTTGTGAAGGATTTTAGATTCCCAACTGACATAGTTCAATTTTTGGATTGGTCAAAGTGTGTGAAAGATAAGCATGGTGAGTTGGATCATTTAATGCATGATAAACTATGTTTGAGAGTTCCTAGGCATGGATTCATAGAGAAGTTTTGAGAAGTATCTAGGAGGAGGAAATAAAATGATGGAAGGATTCGATGAATCTGACCTAACCCTAAGATCAACAGTATTGTTTAAATGGTAAAAGATCAAAGCTACCTATTTAAAGAGGCATAAAGATAAACTAGTAGCAGATGTTGATTTTGTTGATTGGCAAACTTGCGAAGAAGGTTGTGAAGAGATGAGAAGAGGTGAAGTGTGATTGCTTGAAGGATTTCCAAGAAAACTAGTGATGGAGATATCAATGGAGTTCAGTCAATGGATTAGTAGATGAGCTACATTGTGATCTATATTTGCAAAGTTAGTTGTATTAATCATATCAATCTATTGTTACTTCCTAACCATTATATCAGTTAAAATCCTTTAATCAAATTTGACCTAACAATTATTTTTAAATCATTTAATCAAGGTGACATTCTAATGGGATGTTTGTAAGACCTCTAATAAGGCCACTCCTAACAGGATGATTAAATCCTTTAATAGGGTCACACCTAAAAGTATGTATTGTATGTAACCTTTAATAGGGTTGGCTTTAACTAAGCTCACTTGAGAAGAGTAAAAAATTGGTAGCTTATTACTTGTAGTTTTTCCCAAATTGGGTTTCCACATAAATCCTAGTGTCACACTTGTGTGAATGGTATTTGATATGTTTTATTTCCTATTGCATAACATTCTTCAAGTAGGTTATTATTGGGGCAGTGAGCTACAAGTTTATGTTACTGTTAAGCTTATATAGAGATTGAGTGGACTAATGAGTTGTTACAAGTGGCTAAAAATTTATTTAAAACATCTAGATTTGAGGATAACTGATTCTTCCCCAACCCCCCCCCCAAGTTATTCTAAAATCATTCTAATGGGGTTTTCCTTTGGCCAAGATTTCCCTAGTTAATAAAATATGGTGTTATGAGTTTGTTTATGGTGTGCATGGTTTTATTTTTCAGTTTACTGATTTATGTAATTTTTAGAGTCATAAATTTTGATGTCCATAATTGGGCAAAAAATTGTTTAAATTTAATAATTGATTCACCCCCCGCCCTTTCATTTATATTGGAAAACTTTACTTTCTAACAATTACTAAGATATAAGTTTAAGAGCTTGAGGGAGATCAGTATGGATTGAAAACTCTTGTAGAAGAATCTTGAAGTGGCTCTTAAGGAATTTGATCTGGTTAGTGATGAAAGAAACAAGTTAAAAATCAAGCTTAAGGATGTGCAAGACTTTATTTAGAATTTGAAAGGTAAGATTCAAAATTCAAGATCCAAGAAGAAATCAATTGAAAAAATTATGGACTATGAAACTGCTACAAAGCATAAATAGGAAAGTGAGATTCAGAGGCATGAACTTAGAGTTGCAAAATTGAATATGAGTATAATAGAAGATGAACAAAAGTGTAGTGCCCCGCCCAGAGATCTTTAGAAACAAGGATAAAAAAGACAAACATTTATTGTTTAGATAAAGCATAGAAACATGCAACAACAAACATAAAAGAGATTGCAACAAAAGACTTAACTAACTAGCCAACCAAAGATACCCAAAAATTCATCACTTACTAACACACTCATTTCCATCTACATGAGTTAAACACACAAGGTTCATTCCATTGACATATCTACAAGGTTACTAATGAGGCCAATTATTGTCTCTATTTTATGTTAATTTTATTACTCTATTTTTAATACTACTACGACATGTGTGAACTTATAACTAATTGAACTTATGATAAAGTCCAAATAGAACCGTTAATTCATGGGTAGATAGTTATGTCATATTTTGCCAATATCATACATATAATGTAGTATTTCATATAACCATTGGAATGTGTGTTCTAATATTTGGATTTAATTTGATTATGCTTATTTGCATAAATATTTTTGCATTGCAACTAACTTGCTAGGAAAGAAAGGAGCTAGAGAGTGGTCGACAACATTCAAGAAGGAGTGTTAAGGTCCAGCTACAATAGAGGAATCATTATGGTCCCAGAAGAAATAGGTACTACAAAGGAGGAGCTATTATTCGAGGAATATAAGGATGGAGTGTTTCTATATTCCCTTTGCATTTACTATTGCATTAATTTGGTTACCCAAACTTTATTGCTTATTTTGTGAGCTATTATATTTCCTTCTTCTTTGGTGGATTTTTAGTTTGTTTGTTTTCTTTCTTGTTTTAGAATAAGTTTCGATCCTCTATTTATAGGGACTAGATCGATAATTTTAGAAGTTGGAAAAAGTTTATGGAAAAACATTGTTGACTCTTGTAGCAAGTTATTTGCAGTTTTATGTATTGTTCTTATGTAGGGAGTTTTTGAAATATAATGAATTGATTCTTGGTTTACATTCTATGTTAGTAGATTAGCAGAAGCCAACCAAGGGGGATCACTTGGGAGGTGGATTATATTAGAGTAGTGTAGATTTACTTCCAAAATTTCTAATATTTTAGATAGAAGTTATAAGTTTCTTCCTGTAGCATCATACTTTGTGAATGTTCCTACAGCATCTACAAGAGCAGTTATAGTGGATGGTCTGGGTTGAAATATAGGTTAACATAGAGTTGTATTTTAAAAATTCATTTTAGTAAGAAGTCAAGTGTGTTAATTTCCTTCAACACTAGTGTGGTTACTGTTGGCACTCAAAATTGAGTTGTCATTTTGAGCGTCTATTTGGAATTTTGAGTCAAATCAAGCCCCATAAATGCATGTGTACCTGGCTATACCTTTGAGGCCCCTGAGGTGTTTAATGTTTCTAACACCTTCCATTCAGCCCATCCACATGTTCCATGATGATAAACTATCATTCTGAGTCATTTGGCAAAGTCTTGTTTTGAGCAAACTTCAAATCTGCATTTTACCCGAAGTGTCAAACAATGACAGGAGGCTGTGTTTGCAACTAAATATCTCACACCCAAAAATGTTTCATGACCCACCACTTTGGGAGTATCTAGTGTCCATACTTGAGAACCTATGTTTCATATTTTGAGTCATTTTGAGTTTGTTTGACTAGGTTTTGAATCCCTCAAAGTTGGTCATTTAATATTGTCATGCTGATGCAATTGCACGCAATTATAGAAGGCCCTATTTGACGAGCTATAATTTTGACCCAATTGACCCAAATGTTAAATTTCTTTTTGCGTTGCATTGTAGACATCAGATACTTGTTATTTTTCAAGTTTCAAGTTATGACGAATCTGTTTGATTAGTTTTCAAACGCGATTCCAAATGGAATTTCTAAAGTTTTACTATGTTAGCATTTGCAAATTGTTTGGTACCCCTGTTCGTGAAGTTATAACTCCTAATCCATGATTGGTGAGATCAAATGGATTGTACCACTATGTTGTCCTCTGAAAATACTTTAAGTGTGCCAATTTTCACATCTTGACGAATCCATTTGCACATTTTTCTAGATTCAATCCGGGAATTCTTTCCTCTATATCAATCTCATTCTTTCTCATTCTTTTGGTTCCATTCTTTTGGAGAAAATTTGCACACTGCTATGATACCAGGGTTTTGGTTCTAGTCTTGATGCATTCCCAATACTGAGACACCATATTTTTTTCAGCATATTCTCTCCTGTGAACAGAAGTAGGAAGGAATATACAAATAGTTCAGATTTATTAAGTTGTTTCATGTTTTGATTCCATGCATATGAATGTATTAATTTCAAGGAAATAAATACAAAGAGCAGCAGATGATTGAGTTTCATTTTAAGTCTTGTCTCCTTTATCAGTACCCTTTAATGTTTTATGATTTTTGACATAGAGCTTAGGTTGTAGTTGCAGTCCCTTAAGGTTGTATGTTATTTCATTGTTTCTTGTAACCCAAAGGGTTATGTAAATGCTTCAGAGAAATCAACAGGGTTGTAAGGTTACTGATGGGGATATCATGTAAGAATGAGGTCTAGATTGAACATAGATGTCTATTTACAAGTTAAATAGATAGATCAAGTATCTGAAGATACACATATGTCTCAGATATCTATATGTATGCATTTGATTCATGGATTTTCCCAATGACTTAAGCACTGATTAGCTACAGGATCATTAAGTCTTACTGATTCATATTTGAGGGTTTTTTGAATTCAAAATTATTAATCAAATGATCTTTACATTTTATGTTGAAGAGTTATAATAGAATGCCCTCACTCAGCATATGAATGTCATGGATTTACATTTTGCTACTGTAGATCTGTGTCATTTCATGAGTAATTAGGAGATATAAGGGGTTTCATCTACAGTAAATAGATTTAGGGACATGTTTTGCACTAGTACGATATCAATTGAATCTGAGGTCTACCCGACTAGGTCTTGCAAAGCCTGGAGTAGAAGAAGGGTCAAGCCTTATAGTTAGCCTGATGTCTAAAATGGCATGTTGAAAATGGGAGGTAGCTATCCCTAGATATGTCATCTTCTCATTGGGATAATTGAAAACCCTCCAATGTTTTCAAACACCAACAGTTACTCTATATGCATTTTATTTTCCTCCAGCATAAGCATGATGACTCAAGGAACCTAGTGGACATACTGTATCGAACATTTCAAGTATATGTCCCTAGATTGAAAAATTAAATGCACCTCATGGTGGGATAAGTAATCCTTAGATTGAATAAACTATTCCTAAGTAAGGCCTTGGGCATTATTATCACACACCTATTGCGAGGCAGACCATTTTGTGTGCCACTACCGGGGAAGGTGTCAAGCTAGGAACATCTTTTTTGAGTCATAGTTTTTTTTATAGCTAGTTTTTAAATAGAGATTTTCAGTCCTTAAAATTGCTTCACAAGTGTGAAGAATACAATTTCATGCATCGAAGAGGAAGACAACAAGATGAATATGGTAGATTTATTCTATGAGGATCTATTAATTTGAACGATAAAATTGAAGAAGTTGAGTTTCCTTTTGAGGATGCAATTCCTAATTTTCCTATAGAATCTTCCTCTAGAGTAGAATCTTTGGATACAAGTGGTCTTTAACCTTTTGCTGAAATCTTGGCCAGCTTTCTTGATAGTTCTGGTCCAAATCCACCTGTTGTTAACAATCCTATAGTTAATGCTCCTTTTTAGCAACAACCCCATAATCAAATACCTTCAGTAATGGCACACCCTACTTTTCCATTTACTCTCCTAAGCCTCATAAACAATGCTAATCTCAAAAATATACCCATAGCTTCTCTTCCAAAGTTTTATGGCCTTCTAATTGAGGACCTTGATACTTTCTTGTTTGAGTTTGACATACTCTGTCGTAGCTTTAATTGTAACACTAATTCCCAAAAGCTCAAGTTGTTTCTAGCAACATTGAAAGAATCAACCCTATGATGGTTCATGGCTTAGGAGCCAATACAGCAAGTACCTAGGATGAGATGCAAACTCTATTTCTATAGAAATACAAAGATTACTACAAAGAGAGTGATCCAAGGGAGATGATATTTTTAGAATATCACAAAATGAGGATGAAACATTGGAAGACTATGTTTCATATTTTGTGTACACAATGCAAAAGAACCCCTAGCATGTATTGGCAAAGGATTCATAGAAACTAGTCTTCTTGAGAGGGGTAAATGATAATTGTCTAGAAGCATTAGATTTGATGGCTAGTGTCGATGTATACCAATCTTCTTGGGATGACCTCAAGAAAAATTATCTTAACTACTCAAGGTCAAATATAAAGAAAGGCAGAGGGTATTGGTTTACAACCATTAAAGTGGTCAATCAAGGCATTTTAAAGCTCGAGATATCTAATTTACTCTTAGATTTTAAGTAGGACATCATCAATGATGTCACTACATATCTCAATACCATGACTACAAAGAAGAAGTATGCCAAAGCTAAATCATGACTGGTGGAGTACTATCCTCATTGCTACAAACAAAAGAAAGATTGCACATGTAAGCTGGTAGCCAACTTGGAGAATCAACATTTGTCAACTGAGTGCATGAAGATAGACAGGGACAATGATCAAGTGTTCTTCGTTGCTCAAAGTTGACCATGGGCTTCAAGATAAGGTATGCCTCAAGATCCTCTACAATTTTCAAAACCTTACAATAATCAATGGAAAAATCAAATTTGTCATAATCCTTTTAAGTACTCCCAACCTCCTTGGAAAAATAAGAAAAACAACCAATGGCCTAATCAACAAAATAATCAATGGCAAAACCAACAAAATAACCAATAGAGGGGACCTCCACAATGGCCTAACCAAAATTATGGTAACCCACAACTACGACCTCCCATGCAACAACCTACAATAATATCACTTCCTACACCAAATAATGCTAATCCTAAGCCAACCCAATTTCTTGCTCAATCTCAACCAAATCCAAACAACAAGCAACAAACATATGCTACTCATACTCAGTAGTACCCTACTTATTCACTAGAGATATTTGATATCCATTTGAGGTCTAGTACAACTCTACTTACAGTAGAATATCCTATTATCATGAAAGTTGCAAACATTCTTGCAACACCACTTCCAGAAGCTACATTGTCAAATACCAATTTGCCAATTGATGTACTCAGTAGGACTACTAACCACACCTCAGTGAATCCTCCCTTTCCACATAGGCTAAATAAAGAGAAATCTATATCCCAAGAGGAAGAGACATTTGATATTGTTGAGCAACTAAAAAACATGCACATCCAAATCTCTATGTTCCAAGCTATCAACAATGTCCTTCTTTATGGAAATTCTATTAAGGAAGCATGCCTTAAGAAGCCAGGGCTAAAGAAGAAAGATCCTCAAATAGTCCATATTATCGAGCAATTAGCAAATATCATGTTTGGGAGGGTAGTGGTACCAAAGTATTCAGATCCTTGTAGTCCATTAGTTAATCTGATAATAAATGGACAAGCTATGAAAATGCTTTATTTGATTTGGGAGAAGCAATAATTGTGATGAGTAAAGATACAACACATAGGTTATGCATAGAAGGCTTATGGACAACTCCCACAGTGTTACAACTTGTTGATAGTTCAACTATCACTCCAAATGGTCTTATAGAGGATGTGATAGTGACTTTAGATTCATGGGAATACCCTACTGATTTTCTTATCCTATGACCTAAAGTAAAACTTGTTGGCTATCCTATCATATTAGGGAGACCCTAGTTAGTCACTACTGATGCTAAAACTAATTGTAGATCAAGCAGTATGAAAATTTCAAATGGTCAAACCATAAGGAAGCAAGTACTATATCCACCTGTCCAACCCCAGCCAAACTTGGGAGAACATATTTGGCTAGATTTAGGGGATGAAGAGGAAGAGGTAAATTCTATAGCCCATCTCATGGTGTTGCATAAGCAATATTTTCTAAAAATATGGGAGGAAGATGATCTAGTATAAAGCATTCTTACCAATGAATGTATAGTGGCCAGAGATATTGCTGAGAGTTCTATATTAAAGCTATGTACCTATGAAGACTGTGTCTACCTAGCAAGCCCTGAGATAATTGATCAATCACTACCAAGTGAAGTAGCTACAAGTCCAATACCAGAAGTGTCAATGGTAAAATTAACAACTACAGTGGAACTTTCTCTTGGTCATAATCTCCATGTAAATAACAAGTTGTCTCAATCACAATTGGAATTATTAACCAAGCTCCTCAATTAGCATAAAAATGCCTTTGTTTGGAATTATAAGGATATAGTAGGACTGAGCCCTAAACTCTACACCCATAGGCTTTACATCAATGATGGAAGCTTACCACTCCATCAACCTCAAAGGAGAATAAATCCAGCATTGCACAAGTAGTTAAGATTGGATTGTAGAAGTTCTTGGATGTTGGATTCATCTATCCAATATTTGATAAAAAAATGGGTATCACCATAAGTTATTGTACCTAAGAAAGGAGGTAAGTGGTGGATATGTGTAGATTATAGAGAGTTAAATAATGCCACAAAGAAGAATCACTTTCATTTTCCCTTTATTGATCAATTTTTTAATACTTTGGCTAGAAAGAAATACGTATCATTTTTGGATGGACACAATGGTTACAATCAGATAAGTATTGCTCTAGAAGATCAAGAGAAGACCACATTTACATGTCCTTGGGGTACCTATGCCTATTATGTATTACCATTTGGCTTATGCAATGCACCTACTACTTTTCAGAGAGTTGTAATCAGCATCTTTGCTAACATATCACATGATTGCATGGAGATATACATGGATGAATTCACTACATTTGGTGACACATTTGAGGAAGCCCTGAAGAACTTGGAGAAAGTACTAATCTGATGTGAATAACACAACCTGTCTCTCAACAAAGAGAAATGCTTTCTGATGATGCAGGAAGGCGTGCTCTTGGGACATTTTATCTCTGAAGCTAGAATCCAGGCAGACCCTACAAAAGTAAAGGTAATTCTCACACTCCCTATTTCCATAAAACAAAAAGAAGTCAGATCTTTCCTAGGACATGCTAGCTATTATAGGAGTTTTATCAAAAAAATTAGTTAGATAGCTAGTCCTCTATATACTTTTCTTACCAAATAGGCTGAATTTTCCTGGACAAAGGAATATGGTGACTCCATCCAACAACTCAAATCACTGTTGACAATTGTACCAATACTTAGGGGTCCTGATTGGACTTTTCCTTTTCAAATACATATAGATGCTTCTAACTATGCCATAGGTGTAGTCCTAGTACAAAAATATCAACACCTTAAAAAAAGAAATCTACTATATTAGTAAGAGCCTCCATTGACCAAAGTTAAACTATATAGTGATTGAAAAAAAACTATTAGCAGTAGTTTATGCTCTGAACAAATTTTGGAATTATGTAACTAGTTATCCCATATTTGTTCATACTGACCATGTAAAAATTAAGTATCTCATGAACAAACCTTCCATTACAGGAAAGTTACCAAGATGGCCACTTCTTTTGCAGGAATTTGATATCAAAATCATTGATAAATCTGGGAAAGTGAATGTGGTAGTTGATTATCTATCCAGAATCCACCATGATGAAGAAGATACTAGTTTGATAGATGATACATTTTTAGATGAGAATTTATTTCATATTGTTGTCCAAACCCCATGGTACACAGACATAGCTAATTACATTGCAGCTAACAAAATGCCCACACATTTCTCTTACAAGGATAAGAGACTACTTGTAGAGAAAAGATTGCATTTCTCTTGGATTGATAACACACTATTTTACATCGGACCTTATCAAGTTATGAGGAGATGTGTGCAAGAAGATGAGACATATAACATTCTACATGCATGTCATAATGAAATATGTGGGTGGCGCTTTGCAACAAAAAGAACAGCATTGAATATTTTAACAATTGGTTACTGCTGGCCTACACTCCATAAAGATGCAACTAGTTCTACACAAAAGTGTGATAAATGTCAGAGGATCGGTCAACCAAGAAGATCAGATGAAATGCCTCTCAATCCATAAGTGTTGCCAACACCATTTGACAAATGGGGCATGGACTTCATTGGTCCAATAGATCCTCCATCCAATGAGAAATCCTACATCCTTGTATGCACTAACTACCTAACAAAATGGGTCAAAGTCAACATCATGAAGCATGCCTATGACCATAAAGTTGTTTGAATTTCTATATGAAGAAATATTTACTCGATATGGTGTACCCAAAGAAATTGTTACTAACTAGGGTGCTCAATTCACTTCCAATATAATCACAAAACTCATGAAGAAATATAATATCAAACATTAGAAATCAAGCCCCTATCATCCTCATACTAATGGACAAGTAGAAGTTACAAATCGAGAGATAGAAGCCATCTTGATAAAGATAGTTCATTTGCACCACAAAGATTGGAGTAGTAGACTACCCAAATTTTTCTAGGCATATCGAACATGGAACACCACCATAGGGTTCACAACATTCAAACTATTGTATGGAAAAGTTGCAATGCTACCCATTAAATTTGAACACAAAACTTTAAGAACAGTGCTAAAGTTAAACATTGATCTTCCTACAGTATAGAGAGAGCACTTATAGCATCTTAATTCTTTGGATGAAATGTGCAAGTCTTCCCTAGAACATATAGAAATTGTACAAAAGCAAAGGAAACAATGGCATGACTCCCACATTAAAAGTAAGAAATTTCAAATTTGAGATTGGGCATTACTTTATGATTCCAAATTTAAAGACATACTAGGCAAGGTGTGAACATGATGGTTGGGTCCTTATGAAATAAGCCATGTATTTACAAATGGAGCAGATGAGTTAACCACAATTGATCTAGTACACTTCAAGTTATTAGTCAATGGACATCGGCTAAAGTTGTATCACTATCCCCAAAAGAAAGAAGACATCCTATAGTAATTTCAAGAGCTAGTTTCAAATGAACAAGTAATAATTCTTGTAGAAAAAGGTGCCAACCTTCTTCCTATAGCTCTCCAATAAGAATTCCTTTGAGCATGCCCATAATAAAAACTTTATGTTTACATAAAGTTTAATTCTCCATTCACTTTCTCTATTCTTCTTTTGCAACTCATCTCATTTCTTTCTCTACTATCCACTCACCTTCCACGTCATCATTTTCTATTCTTTTAATAATATGGCAAGTCTACTGACGTATGTTGTCACTATTGTTCTTCCACTCTCACCACTTTTATCTGGCACATGCAATGATCAAATAGATAGGTATAAGCTTTTCAAATTTTATTCATTTTTATCTCATAGATTTTGTTGGTTATATCTACTACTGCATTAAATATATCTTTGTAGCATTATGCCAGTTTTGTACATCATGCCAAGTATGACAAGTGAGGACACTTGTCCATGTTTTGTAAGGGGCAGGGAAGGTTACTAGTTTCTAATGATATTTCTATTTATTCATTAAAAGATCCTCAAATCTATACTCTCTCTTTGTTTGATTACAATCCAATTGCCATAGTATGCAAGTGTCAAGTGTCGTACCTTTATTCCTGAATAATCCCTCATTTTCAAACTAAGATGTGACCTGAATTAAATTCTAAAGTGATTCTCACATGTCTATGATTTATTCTTATTAAAACCACATTATTATTGTTCATGATAGAAATTCATAGAAAAGAATGTGAAAAGGATCTATGGTTTTATAAAGAAAAAAAGTCTGAAATTCATAGAAGGGAAGAAGGTAATTGTTGAAAATAGAGCAGAGGTTGAGATTAGTAAGCACCATTCACCCAAGGTGTGGAAATTAAAAATGTACAAGAAAATGTGCCTTTACCTGCTCAAATGACCAATGTACCTACTTCTGCCTAGGCAAAGAGAAAATAGAAGTTACAAGAAGAAACTTTGATTCCAAGAGCAGAAAAATGAAACACTAAAATCTCAAAACAAAAGAAAATAAAGTCAATTCCTATAACAGCTACTCCTGCAACAGAGACACCAAAGAGGGTTAACAAGAAAAAGGTTTTGGTGCTTGAAGAAACCCCTGTACGAAGAAGCCCTAGAATGAGAGGACAAATTCCTAAAGTGCCCTTAGAAACCTAGTCCACTTTACCTATACAATTTGATAAAGAATATCCAATACAAGTTATCCCAGATGATCCCCCCAATCAATCTAAAATTCTAGACATTCCTCATAATCCTGATGAGAAATGTAAAGCCAAGATGAGTAAATGCCAAAATGATTCCCAAGCAAGCCAACACGATACCTCATGCCTCAAAGAAGAAGAAGACTCAGTAATCCACCAGTTAGCTTGTTCAAAAATTGCCCTAGTCTCCTATAAGTAAACATGGTTTACAAGTTTCTTGGAATGCTCATTGAGGGAACAGAGGAAGAAAAATAATCGGGATGAAGAAAGTGGCCTGATTACCTTACAAATGCTTCTTTTTTAGCTATATAATAAACATTTGTTAAGAATAATCCTATGGGAAAAAGAGAAAAAGAAAATGAAGAAGGTAATAATAGACCAAGGTGAAGAAATTGCATAAATAAAAGAGCAATTGGCGAGATAGAAGCAAAAGATGGATCATGCCCTTAAACTGGTTGACCAATTAATTACTTGTAGGCCACCACCTAGGATCTATGCCATCTATTTAAAAGAAATATTCCTCTTATTCCAGTTGATGAATGACCCTCAAAGATATAGATACAAAATTTAGGTCAACTTAAGAATTCTATGGTTTGTACCAAACCCTTCCATCATGGCAACAAAATTTACTCTGTGAATTATATGTACATAATTTCATTATCCCTACATAAACTCAATGGACACCTCTACTTTATATAAGGGATATACACCTTAGGGCCCTAATATCTTGGATGGACAATGAGGCCAATTATGATAGACAACTGAACAATTGTAGAGACCAAGAGAGAATAGAACCCCTACCATTAAGAGGAAAAAGCAATAAACTAGAAGAAATTCTTAGGGATTGGTTTAGGCTGACCTATGAGGGTGTTCACAAGGAAATAAGAAAACAAATCTTTGAGACTAGAACAAAAGTGTATGTAGAGTATGACGGAATGCCTTAATTTTCCTTTTAAAGAGCTATGGCCAGTGTTAAAAGCAGATAGGGTAGATTGCCAAAGGGAGTCAAAAGGTCAGAACCACATAGCCTTATCAACTTAGAGGTAGCCCTTCATTAAGCACCAAAATACATGTAGTTGGGAAGGAAAATTAGACCAGAACTTTGATATCCATTAACGATGTAGCCACCCATGCTCCTTTGGCCCCTATATGACATCAACTCTGAATGACTTGACAAGTTATAGGAGGGAAGTCTGGGAAAGAACAATAGGATTCTACTACACTTTCAAGAGTAATAGGTGAGGAAGGACTAAGGTTGGAGACTTTTGATCAATGGCCAGAAGATGCAATGCTTAAGGACAAGCATTAAACTTACCAGGGGGCAGATGTTGAGGCCAATTATTGCCTCTATTTTATGTTAATTTTATTGCTCTATTTTAATACTACCAAGACATTTTTGAACTTATAACTAATTGAACTTATGATAAAGTCTAGATAGAACCATTAAACCATGGGTAGATAGTTATGTCATATTTTTCCAATATTATACATATAATGCAGTATTTCATATAACCATCTGAATGTGTGTTCTAATATTTGGATTTAATTTGATTATTTTTATTAGTGTAAATATGTCTGCATCGCAACTAACTTGCTAGGAAAGGAAGAAGTTGGAGAGTGGTTGATAACATTCAAGGAGTGTTAAGACCCAACTATGGTGGAGGAATCATTATGGTACCAGAAGACATGTGTACTATAAAGGAGGAGCTATTATTCCAGGAATGTAGAGATGAAGTATTGCTATATTCCCTCTATTCTTACTATTGTGCTAAATTGGTTACCCAAATTTTATTGATTATACCGTGAGCTCTTATATTTCTTTCTTCTTCTCTGGTGCATTTTTAGTCAGTTTGTTTTCTTTCCTTATTTTAGATTAAGTGTTGATCCTCTATTTATAGGGATTGGATCAATAGTTTTAGAAGTTGAAAAAAGTTCATGGAAAAACATTGTTGACTCTTGTAGCAAGTTACCTGCAATTTTATTTATTGTTATTATGTAAGGAGTTTTTGAAATATAATGAAGTGATTATTGATTTACATTTTGTGTTATTAGATTAGAAAAACCAACCAAGGGGGGCCACTTGGGAGGTGGATTAGATTAGAGTAGCATAGATTTAATTCCAACATTTCCGGTATTTTGAATAAAAGTTATAAGTTTCTTCCTACAGCATCATACTTTGTGAATGTTCTTGCAACATCTACAAGAGTAGTTATAGTGGATGGTGTGGATTGAAATATAGGTTAACATAGATTTGTATTTTCAACATTCATTTCAATAAGGAGTCAAGTGTGTTACTTTCTTGTAGCACTAGTATGGGTTCTCTATATGCATTTTACTTTCCTGTAGCATAATCATAATGACTCTTCAAGGAACCTAGTGCACATACTGTGCTGACCATTTCAAGTATACATCCTTGGATTTAAAAATTAAATGCACCTTATGGTAGGAGAAGTTATCCTTAGATTGAATGAACTATTCCTAAGTAAGGCCTTGGGCATGATTATCACATACCTATTGTAATGTGGACCAGTTATGATGTTCAATTTAAATCCCAAACACAAATTCCTAAATGATTAAACCATACAAGTTCATTTACGAAATTCATAGAGCATGAAGGAATTTGTGAATAGTCATCCTAAAATTAGGCTAAGTTTGAATCTTGAACTCTTGAAATAAGACTAAGTCTAAAATCCTGCCAATTTTAAAATCTTGGAATTTTAATCTTAACTCCTAGAAAGTTGGAACCTATCTCAAATGAATCATTGTATATTATTCCTCTTCTTCATTATACTTTAGAAATATTTTATATATGAATCAATCTCCTAAAGAAGAAGTATAATAGTTCTACTAAAGTAGTACAATACTTCTCTCAACTATGGTACAATACTTCACTAGTGTCATACGAAATTTCATATAAGTGTAGTGTGATACTTCACCAATATTGTAAGATACTTCTACCAACTAAGGATAATACTTTACTAGTATTGTATGAGATGGTGTCCTAGTGTCTTCCAAGAACAATAGCAACATGAAAAGGCTGAACTAGAAAGAAAATAAGGTTAGAGCCTCCACACTAGGGAGTACCAAAACCACCAAACTCAACGAACAAACACTAAAGAGCATCAAAAACATAGAAAATATCTAGATAAATCACATAAACAACATATTACTCTAAACCACAATAAATAACATTAAAATGAAGTAAATCAACATCCTCACAAGATAAATGGATAAGTACACCATGTTTCTTTTTTAAAAAGTGGATACCCCTAATAAAAATAAAAAAATTCAATCACTCAATCAGGTTATTCAAAAGTGAAATATTAGCCAAGCTTGGTATCCAAGTGGTGCAGGAGCACCTAATCCTAAAGGTCACTATGAGATATATAAGGTTTTAGTGTCATTTAAAGTCAATTGTATGATGTTTTGATTCATTTCAAATCTATTTTTAATGGTGTTGACAAGAAATGTAAGCATGTACACAATATTGCTCAAGTTGTCAAATAGGTCATGTTAAGGTTACATGGTCAAAATTGTATAAAAGGCTTATGGAAGGGTAAATTCATTATAAGAGGTCTTATATATTATATTGGGTATGTATAGGGAGGTTTGATATAGTTTTAAATTCATTTAGTCAAAAATGTAAAAAGTTGCATAAAAAAGTTGTAAAATGCAACATTGAGAAAGTTGCTAACATTGCAAAAAATGATGTAAAAGGGTAGATGGTTGGTGTAGGAGTTGGTTATGAAGTTAAAAACTACCAAATACCTTATAAATTCCATTTTATGGTCGAACCAAATGATATATTTTTGAAGGAGGAAATATTTTGATACATTTCTAGTGCATTCTATTATTATTATTTTGATTGGTTTTTCAATTTTAGTGTTGTTACAGATCTTGTACAGCCATGTAAAACCTAAAAACCATGTAATATGGTAATGGGTAGATAGAAGTATGAATCATCTTTCTTATTATTTTGGTTTGGTTTATTTTTATAAAGAAATAAATAGGTTATGCACATTTTGGTGAAAGTTAGTATTTGCAGATTTGAGGATTTTATGGAATAGTCATGTTGCAAAATTTGGTACAGACATATTTTGGAAATTCAAGACCTTTAATAATACTTATTGGAATTATATGTGAATTAACTTTCATGTCCTTTTGGTTTGGGTTGTTTTTATACATATTTGTGAAAGTTATGGGCATTTGAGTGAAAACTGGTTTTTAAATAATTTGCATTGAAGTTGTAGGCAATAATTTATGTTTGAAAAATTATTTGGGAATGGTAAAAATAAATGGCATACATATTTGGAAACTAGATTCATTATTAGATAATGTTAAATTGGTTTGGTGTCATTTAAATTCATTTTGAGGAAGATATGAGATGCCCTAGGAAGGGTTTGGTTTTTTAAATCTGGTTTATGACAAAAAAATGATAGTATGAAATAGTTATTGGTTGAGGAACCAAATGGAATCATATGACCTTGTAATTTTGAGAAATGGTAGTTCTTGATGTCAGCTGAAAACTTCATTCTTTCCAAAAAAATTAATATTATGATTTTATGGGTCAAATAAATTAATCTTTAAAGATTGTCTTGAAGACATCAATGTTGTGGTTTTCCTCATAAGTTGCCTTTGTTCAAAGATATTATTGAATGGGTGTTGAAAGGATCATAAAGGATCCTATTGATAATCTAGTTTGTATGATGCTCTACATCATATTAGTATCAGAGCTTGAAGATCTTGAGTGTGTGGGTAGAGTGCCGAGGGAGGAAATCCACACCAGGACCTTGGAGATTTGGTATTTGTTTTATGAGTTTTTTGGTTGTAGGTGCTTATCCATCTTGCTGCATATGAAGGTTGAGATGTATGGATAGACAAGAGAAGGTCCATCATAACCATTCTCCAATGGAGATAAAGTTGGGTAGAAGGTGCAATTGAAAAGAGAGGCATCTTCCAAGATCTACTGTTGAGTAAGATGAATGGTCAAGGGCCAAGTATTGGTCTAGTTGATTGCCAAGATACTAGGGAGAGAGGCAAAGAGGAGGACTCCTAGGTGAGGCATAGGGGAGAGTTGTTTTTTGTGAGTTTGAAGCAGCAATGGTAAAGGTGAATCTCTGACTGATAAGGCACCGTGGAAGTTGCAGCCATTAATGCTCCACTAATAGGAGTATTTGAGAAGATGATTTTGATGATAGTCCTATGTCCTTAAGGGAAATGATGATGGTAATAAAAGCATGAAGAGGCAAAGACAAATGAAGGTAAAGATGAAGATTTTTGTTGTAAATTTTTGTAGGTTATGGCACACCTTTCCAAGAGACTTGGAAAGCTTTCAAGGTTGGTAGTATGGTGTAGAAGCACCTAATCCTAAAGGTCACTATGAGATATATAAGGTTTTAGTGTCATTTAAAGTCAATTATATGATTTTTTGATTCATTTCGAATCCATTTGTAATGGTGTTGACAAGAAATGTAAGCATGTGCACAATATTGCTCAAGTTGTCAAATAGGTCATGTTTAGGTTACATGGTCAAAATTGTATAAAAGGCCTGTGGAAGGGTAAATTAATTATAAGAGGTCTTATATATTATATTTGGTATGTATAGAGAGGTTTGATATAGTTTTAAATTCATTTAGTCAAAAATGTAAAAAGTTGTATTAAAAAGTTGTAAAATGCAACATTGAGAAAGTTGCTAACATTGCAAAAAAGATGTAAAAGGGTAGATGGTTGGTGTAGGAGTTGGTTATGAATTTAAAAACTACCAAATACCTTATAAATACCATTTTATGGTCGAACCAAATGATAGATTTTTGAAGGAGGAAATATTTTTATACATTTTTGGTGCATTCTATTATTGTTATTTTGATTGATTTTCCAGTATTAGTGTTGATTCCAAGTCTTGTACAGCATTTTACAGCTTGGAAACCATCTAATATGGTAATTTAAAGATAGAAGGATGAATCCTCTTTCTTATTCTATTGGTTTGGTTCATTTTTATAAAGAAATGAATAAGTTATGCACATTTTGGTGAAAGTTAGTATTTGCAGCTTTGAGGATTTCAGGAATAGTCATGTTGCAGCATTTGGTATGGATATATTTTAGAAAATCAAGACCTCTAATAATATTTATTGAAATTATATGTGAATCAAATTTTATTTCCTTTTGGTTTGGGTTGTTTTTATACAAATTTGTGAAAGTTATGGGCATTTGAGTGAAAACTGGTTTTTAACAATTTACATTGAAGTTGTAGGCAATGATTTATGCTTGGAAAATGATTTATGAATGGTAAAAATAAATGGATTACATATTTGGAAACTAGATTTATTAATAGATAATTTGAAATTGGTTTGCTATCATTTAGATTCATTTTGAGGAAGATATGAGATGCCCTGGGAAGGGTTTGGTGTTTTAAATCTGGTTTATGACAAAAAAATGGTAGTCTGAAATAGTTATTGGTTGAGGAACCAAATGGAATTATATGACCTTGTAAATTTGGGAAATGGTAATTCTCGATGTTCGCTAAAAACTTCATTCTTTCCAAAAAATTTAATATTGTGATTTTATGGGTCAAATAAATCAATCTTTAAAGACTGTCTTGAAGACAGCAATGTTGTGGTTTTCCTCATAAGTTTTCTTTGTTCAAAGATATTATTGAATGGGTGTTAAAAGGATCATAAAGGATCCTATTGATAATCTGGTTTGTATGATTCTCTACATCACCAAGCCTAGCCATTATGCTTTAAAAAAAATTCAATCAAGTTTTTTGAATTATCTAATTTTATAACTCGATTAGGTTTTACAAAACTTGATTGGGTTTTGTAAAGTATATATTCTATCTGTTGTCTATGTTTGAGGACATTTTGATACCCTCAAGTGGTAGCAGCAATGAGGAGTATAGAGGAGAACATCAAAACCCGATCAATTTTAGCATAAAAAATGAATTTTTATTGCATTTCCATCTATGGCACCCCATAAATGAGGTAATTCTTCATTCTATTTGTTGTTTATATTTATTTTTATCAAATTTTGTAATGTGGTTTTTTAATTTATAAGTTTTCTAATTGTTTGTTAATTTTTTAAATATAGATGTGTCAAGGAATCCAAGAAAATGAGGGAGATATGAAAGACCACCTTCTACACAATCAAACCCTTCACCTATCATGACACAACCACAAAACACTCCACCCATTGCGAGTCATCCACAAAATCCTCCACCCATAGTGAAACAACCATAAAACCTCCACTCAATGTTCCTGTTCAATAACCACTGCCTCCTATAAACCTTTTACGCATACAATTATATCATTTAACTACTACACAAGAGGACCTCATAAACTGTCTCTCATAAAATAGTACTAACATTACCCAGATGATCATTAAGTTACAGTCATCTACACTTTCGCACCACTTAACCATAGTGTATGCACTTGAACAAATGGCCCAAAATGCAAATAAAGTGTCTAGGGAGGTTATGAAATGGGGTACATGGGGGGATAGGTGTCATGCATTTTATGTCAATGGGTTATCATATCCGTAAGTGAAAGATAAAAACATAAAGATTGGTACTATATGTTCTCTTTTCACACAACTAAAACTTTTCATATTCATTGTCGCACTCATACTAGGATGAGATCATGTTTTTGGGATAGGTGGTATATGATATCTAACCTACCACCATGTAATAATTATGAGGTGCCTCTATATTTTTTGAGAAAGCTATATTGTGAGTTCATTCTTGGGGAGAAGCCAAATTACATTGGCATCTATTAGTTTGAGGGTAGAGGGAGAGGCTCTGTGTAGGATAGACTTGGGGCTCATAGGGTGGTACCACAACATGATATGAGACATACAACACACAAAAAACATGCCTCATATTGTGCTCTCATCAATTGTAAAGGAGTATTGATTTAGAGACTCTTCATGCGACTGCATCATTGATAGATGTTATCATTCAGTATGGCTCATAGTTAGGTTGTTTTCTTTCACCTATGGTACCTCGACCATCATTAGATGCACCTTTAGGGTCATCATAGCATGTGACAGCTCCATCATCATCACCTATGGCACCTTGGTCATCATAGCCTACAACAGCTCCATCAGCATCACTTGCACCACCAGTATCATCTCTACTTGTGTCACTTACACCACTAGTGTCATCTCTACTTGTGTCACCTATACCACCATTTTTATCTTCACTTGTGCCACCTACATCATCATCATGTGCATCATTACACTCTTTTGGGCCTAATCAATAATTTTGTTTTAGTTGTCAACACATGTGTGATGGGATAGTTATGGAGGCATCTTGAGATGGAGTGTCATCTCATCCATGTGTACATTGTGGGCATACTTGTTATTCATACGAAAGTGGGGATTTCACACTCATAGATGATTTGATGGTGATGGTCTTTGGTAGATAGGGGACACAGGTTTGTTTGTTTGAGTTTTGACATGATATTATTTAATCACCTAAATATCGTAAAAGTAAAAAAAAAAAAAAAACATATTTTATAGATCACTCTAGATTAATATGAACAATATGCAATGCAAGGTGCAACAAGCAATACGAGAACACTGCAGAGTACTTGTTCTTCTAGAGGTGCAAGGCTAGGAGCAAGAACACCAAAGGTAAAGTTTTTTAAATATTCTTAAAAGTACAATAATACATTGACTTTAAAATATTGTCTCTTAATTGGTATGACACTAACAACTCGGTTATAGATCCTCTTCCATCTCCTACCATCATTATAACCCTCTCATTCATCAAATCCATCCAATTCTCATCCACATCTATTGCTCCTAGCATTACCCGAACCCCATCTAATTAACCTCATGAGTTTTGACATGATATTATTTAATCGTAAATATCATAAAAGTAAATATATTTTTATTTTATAGAGCACTTTAGATTGATATGTTCAAACAATATGCAATGTAGGGTGTAGCAAGCAATACGAGAATTCCACATAGTACTTGTTTCGCTAGAGGTGTGAGGCTAGGAGCAAGAACACCTGAGGTAAAGTTTTTTAAATATTATTAAAAGTATAATAGTAAATTGGCTTTTAAATATTGTTTTTTAATTGATATTCTTAAAAATATAATAATACCTTTCCATCTCCTACCATCATTGAAACCCTCCCAAATTCATCAAATCCATCCTATTCCCATCCATATATCTTGCTCCTAGCATACCCAAAATCCATCTAATGAACCTCATAAGTTAATCCTCCATATACCCATCTACATCAAAGAACCTCTATATCACATAGGGTGTCTTGTAGGAGTGTGGAGATCACGAATCTCCACTTTTATCTCTTGACAAGGTGCCAACAGTTCATTCGCATCTCTATTTTCCTTCTTGGTCTCTTTGTTTTCAATTTAGGCCTTATACTATCCTTCAAATATCATCCTTCAAGTCCTTTTGTCTTCTTTCCCTCCTATGATCTTCTTTTTGTTATCATTCATTTTTCCATTTATAACATTTTCTCATATTTATAGTAAAACTCTTTACTATTTTATAGGGCTTCTCAAGGGCTAAAATTTCTCAAATTGATGATGCCATGTTTTTTACCATTAACTTTGGCCTTGAGAGCTATGCAGTATCACAACTTGCACATCTATCAAGTTTACAATTTGAGTTGAACTCATGATGTGTCTTATTGATTCCTCTTATGTTATATTTGTTTCTTCTTTAGAGTACTCGACATACCTCAAGGTTTGGAGGAAAGGGAAAGAAATTAGCAAGAACGTCGAAAAAAAAAAAGGTATTAAATACAAGTCAAGTTTATATTTTGAAATTTATTATGAATGAATGTATATACATGTGCTCAATATTGAAAAATACATGTTCACTTTTTTGTTGAATATATGTAGAAACAATTTAGTTTTGTAGAGTTGATGAATGCACCTTAGACTACTGATGTTGATGCAATGGAAGAGGTAAATTTTCATATTTTTCTTCTCATACATTTTAGGTTATGGGTATTTGTTCTATATACATATTAAACAGTTGCATTTACAAATGAGTACATGTTTTTCTAATAATAATTATCAATAATTTGTCTTATTAACATGTGTTATTTATCTTTTACCTATTACAGCACTCTTTGAGACTTCATGCAAATACATTCTCATTTCATTTTGCTAGGATTTATGAGTGTCAAAGACGGGGTCAAACACAATAAAGGCCAGAGGTATGTATGTAGAGTCTTAGTTGAATCCCTCTTATGATCTCAATTTGGATTGCTTGCGTGTGTGATAGAAATCCCTAATGCCTACTCTACAACTCTAAAATTTAATCGCTTACCATACAATTTGTGCCTTATACTAGCATTGATTGGTTGTACCTCCGGCTAGCACAGGAGATCTAGCTTAGGCTACAATACATTTTTTTATTTTTTTACTCTATTTGGAATCCTTGATGTCACTCTTTAATGCTAATATTTTATCACTTACCATACAGGTTGTGCCTCATACTAGTATTGATTCATTAGTGGTTGTACCTCCTACTAGCATGAGAGATCTAGATCAACCTGCAGTACATTTTTTATTTTTTTACTCTATTTGAAATCCTTACTGCCACTCTATAATGCTAACATTTTATTTCTTACCATACAGGTTACCTCATACCAGCACTGATCCATTAATTGTTGTGCCTCTCATGAGTATTGATTCATTGGTACTTGTGTCTCCCTTTATACATGAAAACCTAACCTGTCGGGAGCACGCGTAAACAAGAAAACATTAGTTGTACATGTATATCAAAGATTCAAATAAAATCAAAATATAACTAATTCTATTTGAATTTTAAAGCTATGCAACCAAAAGACAAGAGTCCTTGTGCAACCTCAGAGCATCTCAACAAGGGTGCCCACAAGAGGGCTTGTTGGTGTGCTCAATGATGAGGGATGTGGATGTGCTCTCCTCAAACACAATGATCTAGGAGGATCTTTATGACCTAAAATTAAAGTGTTCCAATTTGTCTTGGAAGTAGTGCCATCACGTAAAGCAAAAAATTCTAAATCTGGCACAACATGAACGGGCAAAAAAGGAGTCTATTTGTGCAAGATATTGTCGATCAAAGCTCGATCAAAGGTTGGTCAACTCAGCTATCAGGGATGAGAAAAAAATGTGGAAAATTCATCATCACCAAATTGATCAAAGTTGGCATCATCAAAAAGGTCTCGTCATCACGATTCCAACAACATTTGCTTCATCAAAAAAGGAGTTCATATGCAAAAGTTATGAGCAATCAAAGTTTTTTCAAGAAAAGGGTTAACTAGTGATGTGACAAGTATAGTTAGCATGCTCAGCCAGTCAAAAATTGACACGTGGAATTACATGAAAAAATGTGGTGCCACATGTATGGCAAGGAAGCCCACTTGGCACCTTGGGTTGTACGGAAGGTGTACATGAGGGAATCCACGTGGTGGAAGAGTCAATAGTTTTGTGCCACATTGCACCTATGTGGTAGATGGGACAATTTATTTCACCAAAATACTTGGTTGGATTTGAACCTGTGACCTTTGAGTCCTAAGACCCAAGTGGTGGCCATTAGACCACGAGTTAACTTCAATAAGCATTGGCCGCAGTTTTTATTTAAACTGTACATGTCAAAAATTGGAGGGAAAAGGGGCCGTCGGCGAGGTTAGAACCCCCGACAGGCGCCCCTCCAAAATACTTAACGGCCACTGCGCTATTTGCGAGATTTTTAATATTTATGGTAAATTTTATTTTTATCTACTAACAAACCCGCCAACCCTTGGTTAAATTAAGGGTATTGTTAATTTGTTACCCCAAGAATTGCATATAGCTGAATCTTTTTAAATGGATAAGGGTTATTTCCGAAGGGTAATTAGTTGAAGGCCCTAAAATTATCATAATTTGTTTTAGCCCAATTCTGGCACTTCTTTTTGTATAAAAGGGGGTGTAAGGGGATGTGTGGAGGATCTAATTTCTTCTCAATTCTTCATAAGCCTTTCTTCTACAAGCCAAGTAATCTCAGGAGGATATTTTTGAAACTTGGCAAGCCTTTGCGTAGTCTTTGTAAAAGCTTTGTAAGTTTCTTGTTGTTCTTCTACAAGGACATCTTGCCAACGTGGGAGTTGTGGTCATAGGTGGAGATTCTTTCTAGAGGCCTCTTGTAAGGAAAAATCTGATTTCCTTTTGTAATCTATGGCATTTCCAAGTCTTGAAGGCAATAGATCGATTCATTTTTCTGGAGAATCCGGAGACGTAGCCAATTTTTGGTGAACTTCGTTATCATCTCGGTTCTATTCCTTTTGTGATTTTCTTGCAATTTTTTTCTGAGCTTAGTAGATTAGAGATTTGAATTTACATGTTGGATTTAGATCAATAATTAAAATATTCGGGTGTTAGATTGACTAATGTAGTCTTTGTAAATCTAACTCGTGAACTATTCCAAGCAAGTGCTCAATTCGTTTATGGATCACACAACTATGGACGAATCCCTTCAAAACTAATTGAATGAATGCAAGAAGCATTTATGAAACTATACTAAAATGTATGTGGAATATGTTCAAAAAATGGCTATGAGTAAGCCAACTGCAAAAGGATTCCAAGGATGTGAGTGTGGAAATGAGATGCAATGAAAAAAGTTAACAATACTATGCTATCATGAAACAATTACAGATCTAGGAATTTAAAGAATGAAAAAAACTACCAAAGATTAGCTCTAATCATGAAAATATCTAATAACTCTAAACTTATACTAGCATTATAACAATGCATATGGAGGAGATGAAGAATTCTTGAGACAAGGGCTCTATTTATAGGCTTGAGAGAGGCCTTGAGGAGGTGGCATCTATGTGGCATCCACATAGGTGCCACAAGGGAGACACACGAGCCAATAGGACAATCCATGCAAAGGTCAACATAAGCCTTTTTGTGATTTAGATGGCTCAATGTGTACTTAAACATGTGTGAGCAACCTTGGAGAAAGGAAAGGGGGACAAGTGTGTAAGAGTGTAAGAGGCTTTTTGGAGAAACCAATGAAAGGGAGCTTTCTTGAGCTTTGAGTTTCTCAAACATGTATCAGCAACCACTTAGGGGCTAAAAGGTATTTAGGAGGGTATTTGGGATATTAAGTGGGATTAACTAGTGGGTAGACTTAGAAGGATGAGAGTGATGGGTGATAGACTAGGTTTTAGGTGGGATTAGGATTAAATTAAATAGGATTTAATTTAATCATAGGATTATAGAATTTAATGAAGTGGAGGGAATTAAATAAATTAGAATTTATTTAGAAGGGAATTTATGGAGCACTACATGTGCATTAAATAAATTTAACACATTAGAAGGGATGCATTTAAATTAAATTTGAATACTTTAGGGAGATGAACCTATTTAATTAAATAAATATAATTTAAAAATATAAGAATATAAAAAATATAATCAATTATAGATAATTAATTATAGTTTCAAGGGAGACATTAAATCAATTAATATAATGTTTAGGACAATTTTAAGTGTCAACATTTTTCTCCTCTTTGATGTGATGTCAAGATGACATTATATCAAAGAAAAGAAAATATAGGTTGCCCCAGAGAGGAGAGGATTCCTACAAGTTGTGTCATAGTGACAATAGGGGAGGAGGATTCCCCTTCGTAAAAATAGAGAAAAAAATAAATTTTGTGTGATTTTCACAAAAAGACACAAGATGAAAAGAAACAGAAAGAAAACGACATAGATGAACATTTTGCATGACTTGGGGATAAAAAAGGGTAGATAGAGACAAGGAATGGGTATGGGTTGAAAAGGGGACCTTGGAGGGCCTATATAAGCCTCCAAGGGGCTCTTGAAAGAGTCATTTGCACACCTAGAGAGCAGAGAACCAAAGCAATGGATGGATCTAATTGAGAGATTAGAGCTTGGAGAGCGCATTCAAGTGCACCAAAGACCAGCTGATATGGGACCACCAGTAAGTCGACTATCCCAACTTGTTAATCTTTTATTTCACATTTACATTGCACATTTTTAGGGTGGGAACCTAGGAAAAAATAGAGTTGGGGCAGAGACAACAATTCTCCACTCCATCGTCTTCGTAGATGAAAAATTAGCAAAACTATCACTGTGGAGATGACATGATACATCCTATTGTCTTCAAAGATGACAAGGTACTATAGATGCTCAAAAATGGTTCACATATATGATTTCATCACTTCTTCATACTAATTTATCCCATTTTCTCATTCTACTAACTTCGATCTTTTGGCCAAATTGATCATACTTTATCATTTGTATCCTCTTTCACATCAATTTCATATCATTTCATATCAACTCAAAACCATTTCATATCAACTCAAAATTGCCCCAAATCAACTCAGAATCACTCAGAATCAGTCCTAATCAACCCAGAACATGTCAAACATCCCAAATCAATCATCATTTATTTGATCTTAGGTATTGTTGTGGCTTTCAGTGCCTTGGAAACCTATCAATCTTATCAATCTAACCTTAGTACTGTCACGGCTCTCAGTGCTAAGTCAAACTATCATTCATGTCATCTAATATTTGATGTTGTTGAGGCTTTCAATGTCAAATCATGGCATTATCAACCATTTTAATAATATTGACAATCCTTGTCGATGTTATTATGATCAAGCTTATCAATCAACCTCGATCCTGTAGCATTTGCAATGTCAGTTAAATGTTACTATCAATCAGTTCATGTCATGTGTCCTTGGCATGTTATCAATCTCAATCAATCAATCAATCTAACCATGGCTTTGGTCTACTTGTCATCATCTTATTCGATATCCATCATCGTCACATTTTCATCAAAAGATACAATCGCATTCATTTAATCAATTTGGCCAATCATCTACTAATTTTCTCTATAGGATTAAATAACCCATAGTTCAATCCTATTATTCTTTCTAATTAGTCTTCCTAATTATTATCCTCAATTAATTAATTTTATTAGTTAATTGATTCATTATCCACAAACCATGGAAATTCTTAATTTCCTAAGTTCCATTTTCCATCATTAATTCCATTTTCTACTAATTCTTATTTTGTGGAATAAAAAGATTTTTTAATTCAAATATTCCATAAAATATTGCATCATAGTGACACTTGGATATGACACCTCATGGATTCTCCTTTGACACTTGAATAAAATATGTCATAATCAAATATTCTTATTATCTTATGCACGTACATATTTGGCTTATTTGTCATAGATTCTTGGCTTTAAGTGGTTTGAGGTGTCTTATGATGCGTCATAGATTCTCTTCCACATTTAGCCAAGTTTGACTTCCATGTGTCATAGAATCTTATACTTGGCATATTTTGTCATATGCATCATGGATTCTCAAAGGAATCTCTTACCACATCACATATCTAAGGGTGAAAAATCCAATGCTCTCATCCTCCATGCCCATTATAAAATGAGCATTCTTCCTCTCATTTCCACTTCTTGAGGTCTTAATTCTTAGATCCTTGAGGTCCTAATTCTTGAGAATTTTCCAAGTCCTTAGCTTCTTTGGATTTTCACACCATTTTCTCTCAAGCTTAAATCACAACTTCAATTATTCTAATGGCATTACACATATCGTAGACTTTTTCTTCAATTTTGTGTGCACTATAGGCAAGTTGGAGCTACATCATTTAGAGAAGAAAGGACATGGGAGCTACAAACAAAAGAGGGGATTTCTAACCTTGTGTTTGCTTCTTTTGATTAGTTTGGCTTTCATGGTAGACTAGTGGGTGCTAATGTATGACTATTGATTTTGTGATTTACTCATAGTATGTTATGCATTTAGCCCATTTTCTAGGCTCTACATTTGGTGAACCTAATGTGAACATGCTTATCTAACTTGGATTTTCTTGTTTTGTGCTTGTAGGTGCAAGGAAGGAGCTCACTTGGAAGGGTATAATAACTATATTCTCTTCTTTTTCACACCTAGATTAATTACAAGGTCTAGTAATATGGTTGTATCCTTTCATTCTATGCATTTTGTCAGCTTGTTGTTCTAGGGTGCACTCTACTCTGTTAGGGCACACTTGGGACCCTTAGGAGCAGTTTTAGGAGTCTAGGAGCCACCAAAACCTCTTTCTACTATTTCTAATTTACAAATTACATCCAAAACTTACCAACTATGTCCTTGTCAAGTTTGCATTGTTTGGGCACACTTGGTAGTATAGGTTTCAAAATTTGTAGTTTCTAGGTATCATTTAGTGCACCATTTCTCCATAGTTTGCACCTAACCTCCCAATTGCATCCTAAAACTACCAACTACACTCAACTAGACCCCAACTATTTCATTGATGTAGTCTACATTGTTTGGGTGCACTTGGGGGTGTTCTGAGTCATTTTGGCCTTCTAGGGTACAATCTGCTCTATCAGAGCACACCTAGTTCACAGAAAACACCCACATCAATCAGAATCTACATGTAAGTTTTCCATTTACTTTTACAACATATATTAATGTATTTTGTGTTACTAATGATCTAATTGCAGCATGTGGCAATTGTGGGATGAAGACATGATCATAACAGACTACTAATGTTTTCTTTGCAGGACATTTTTTTAAGACCATTGTGTGTTTGCCAAAACCATGTGTGTGGATTTCTTAGATTAGATAACACTTTTTTTGGTGCTTAAAATGATCTTTTTCTTTTTTTCTTGGCATTTCTACAGTGTTTAAATCCTTAGGAGTTACATTGGACATATCCTCTCCCCTCGCCATTCGTGGATCTTGGGTGTAAGAGAAATCTATGTAACTTCTATAGGAGGCCTACCTTGGACCAAGATACTCGATATTGGGTATGTGAGGGGACAACCTTAGAGTGGTAATATGCCAAAAATTAGGTCAACATTCCATCTGCTATATAAAACTCGATTATGGTGAAAGTTGTGTCTGCAGTATTGTTGTGTGATAGCTCTCCTCCAATACCCTTGTGGTGCGTCAAACCCCAATTCTTGAGGTTGGGAGACCTTCAACAAAATTTTATCATTCACTTTCCAAACGGAATGCCCTTACTAAAAACCATGTTTTAGTGGCCAAAATCCTTTCTATCCACTAGCTCAAGGGGTCACCCATGCTCATGAAGACATCCTACATTCTCGAGGTCCTTAGTAGAAGCAACAGTCCCTTGGGAAGTCATGCCCCTTGGGAATTGGATCTTGGTAGCCTCGAGAAGTGAGTGTGTTGTAAGGGGGAGCCTGTGGTGTTAAGATCCTTTATTTTCCACTATATATAAGTGTGGTTGAACTTTTGTTCAAGTAGGAATTCAGTGGATACAGTCCTAAAAGACTAGGTTGTGGTGTGTTTTTTTACTTTTAACAACAGCTACTCTTGTCTTAATGTGTCTTGCGTGTGTGTAAAACATAATCAAGATAATAGCCAATATTCAAATTTACACCTTGAAAATTTGCAAACACTTGTCAAAACATTACACATTTCCAAAACAATTCAACCTTTGTCCAAACTTTGGTTTGACACATTCAAACCTTGGAAAACATGGCAACTTGTGCTCCTAAATGTACTTGACAAAACGTAGATTTCATTCTTGCATAAACTCCACTTACATTTAACCTAGTATAGGCCTCATTCTTGCATCATATAGACTTCATATTGCACCTTTTAGTCCTCATTTAGTATCCATTACCTTTCATATTCCATCCATTTGGGTTTAGTTTACCTCCCTCAGTTTTTGCATTCCAATCTCAAAATTTGCACTTGCATCCACCACCTTGCATCTTTGCATACCCAATCCTCATCTTGACCACTTTAACCATCATTCCAAGTATCATAAGCATCATTTTGAACATTCATATTGATCTTAACACTATCCCCTACTGTTTACCTCTCTGTGACATCAATCTGGAAATAATAGCTCCCAGAATTGCCTTAGTTTTAGCCCAGTTTACCAACTATCTTGAAACTACCAACTACATCTAGAAATTACCAACTATGACATTGATTTATTTTTCACTATTTGGGTGCACTTGGTGGTCCTTAGATCCAATTTTGGATTCCATATAACATTTTGGGGCTTCAACTGTGTCTTTAGGTACTTGGATAGCTCACATTGCATTAGCAGACCCAGATTTGCATTCTGCATCACCTTGTCTTCATTACCTTCACTTAAGACATCATTCCTTAGTTCATAACCTCTATTTTTCATATCCCAACCCATCCTAACATCAACCCCAACACCTTAGCTTCCTAGCATATCACTTTGGTAACCATACCCTTCAAAATCATCAAACATTCTTCCTAGCTTACCAACTGCGCCTAGAAACTACCAACTACATCCAGAACTTACCAACTACATCATTGATGTATTCTACACTATTAGGGTGCACTTGGGAACCTATATGACCATTTTGGGCCTCCAAACTGCACTTTAGAAGCCTAAAACTACATCTAGGAGCCTCCATACCTCCCCATTCTACACTTGACCCAAAATTGCATCTTGCACCCAAAATCCCATTTTTCATCATATACATTGTCCATATTGCATATCCACTCAACACCACCACCATTTTGAGTCCTCAAAACATCATTTTGAACCCCTGAAACCTTTTAATTTAGTCAAAAATCTAGACAAAGTATGAGTCTTAGAGTATCTCCTAGGGTTGACAGATAATGGATCTTGACTAGTCTTTTTATCTTTTCTTATCATTTTCTTTGGTCAAAATCTGTCTATGTCTTGATAGATTTGACCTTGTCATCTTTTATCAATTTGATCTTTCTATCTTTTATCACTTTTTGGTCAAGATCCAAAGTCCTTTATCACAAGGTTAAACTCCTAGAAAAAATACTTTCTAAAGGTTTTACCTAAGTTCAAAATCTTTCATATACCTCTATCATTAGCATAATCATATTCCTAAACATCATTTTGACTTACCCTAGTGGTATATCCCCTTCATCTTGCATTGATCAAAATCCTAGCATCATTTTCATTACCAAACCCTATCAAATTGTCCATCAACCAAATTGTGTTCTTGAGCATTTATCATCAAACACAATCCTTTGCATAATACACCTTGCATACACCTACCTTTAGTGTCATTACCAAGCCCAAAACATAACCCTAATTGTCATTTTGCATACCTTAGAGTCATTTTCATCCCCTCTAGTCAAACTTCAAAATGGCTCCTTGCATTCGCATTTGCATAATATCCCTAGCACATTTTCACTTTTAATGTCAAAAACCTAATTCATTTAGCATTTATTCACATTGCATAACATCCTTAAACACTTAAAAATCCCAAAAACACTCATATCTTGCATACCCACATCTTAATTATCAAGTTTTGACCTCTTTTACCAACTGCAACCTTGTTTTACCAATTGCACACTTCAAGTGCACATTTGGAATTTTTAGGATGCACTTGGTAATTAGGTGTTTCATTCTAGGTTCTAAAACCCTAGTCTGCACCTCCACACCTTGCATTGCATCCCAAGACCCTAGGAAACACTCTAAATCACTCAAAACACTCCAAATTTGCATTTTAGGCACCCTAGCACCTCTGTTTGCCCATTGCACGCCTCTTACTTACAAATTACTTACTTTCAAGCCCCCAACTACATCATGGATGCACTTGGTACTATCTGAGTGTAGTTGGTAGTTTAAGTGCACACTTGGGAGGCAGAAAAGTCCATTCAGGTTTCCCTCTATTGCATTTGCATTCTGAGGTATCATGCCAGCACTTACTACCTAGACACAAATTAGCTCAAAGACCTGAAGAACTTTACCAACCACTATTTTCTAAGACATCAATGCAACCAAAACCTTGTCCAAGATAGAAAAAGAGCAAGAAAAACCAACAAACCATTGACAAAGACCAAATCGAGGCATCACAACCATTGCTAGCAGACCCCTTGAACATGTATTTGCAAGATCATCATAATCAAGCTATGACACAACAAACCTTGAAAAATTCACCTACCATGAGGTTTCCTTCAAACACTTCCCCTAAACATGGGATGGTTCAATGGAGTCAAAACTTTGAACCTATATTTGTGCCAATACCGCCAGGAGGAGGAAGTGTACCAATCACATCCGAAGATGAACAATCACATTCCTTTGAATTCAGCCAACCTAACACAAGTACCTTCAAATATAACACATCAAACATACAACAAGGTACTATACACCTAATTGATGACTCTGACACTAACTATGGCATCACTAATGAAGAAATGGCTAAGGCATGTCAAGACAAAAAAAATTCTCAAGAACTTTAAACTTTTGATAGCCCAAGAAATTGTCAAATTCAACCCAAATGTCGAAGGACCTAAGTCCAAACATCAAACCAACACAACCATTGAAAACGTACAACCCATGATCAATTTGGACTTAGATAAGGGAAAACAACCTTTGGAGTTTTCAAACATGATAATGGCACCTATAAGGTCCCATCAAAAATCAACCATCGAAATCCTCCAAAGTACATTTGAACACATCAATGTTAACCCCTTGTTCAACAAAATACCACCAATTCCTAAACACCCCAAAAGGACATTAAGACTTGATTTTAGTGACATGATGCAACAACAAGACGCACCTAAAGGAACTTGTGCTCTAGGGATGTTATACATACCTTCTTTGGAGAAAAATCAACAAAGTGCACCTTTGCTCCTAACCCTACCAAGTGGTATGACATCTAATGTTATGGAGCCTCCCATGAGTACACTATGTGCAACATCAACTACAAAAATCCCTATTGAGGTGCAAAGGAAAATCCTTATTGAAATTACACCCATTCCCAATAGGAACATATCTCATAGTCAATTCAATATGATGTCACAAGGAGGAACCTCTAACACACAAAGGAGCCAAAGCAACAATACCAACATGATGATCATTTCTCAAAGACATAACCAACTACCCCAACAAACTCAACCTGTGATAATCCAAGGACCTAATGTTTCCCACACACATCCAATGTATCAACCACAACAACGACAACCTCAAGTAGTGCAAACATCCAACATTCCTAATATGCAATCCAACATAAACCCACTTGACCTCCATGCAATGTATCAACAATAATTCCAACAGCAACAAGTGATGTTTTCTAAACAACAAGAGAAACTCAAGCAACAGTTGGAATACCAAAGATGCCTTGAGCAAAAAATTGCATATCAACAACATTTTTTACAACAAAAACATATGCCACAACAACCCCAACAAATACCTCTACAACAACATGCACGTACATGGTCTCACATACAACCAATAGAAGTTTCCCAACAGCAATTGCCACACATGGCACAACAACAACACATGGTACAACAATCGCAGTCAATCCTACAACAAGTGCCACATCAAATACTACAACAAGTACCCCAACAATAGGAACCTTTTTGTCTTTGAGGTGCCAACATAGCTCCACCACCTAGCGACACTTCACCAGACTCATCAAACAAAAAAATGTTAGAATCGAGTAGACATAGCTCCCACCATAGAAAATGGTCTACTCATAGGCACAAAAGACTTGAAGGAAAGACTATCACACAAAATCCCAATGAAGAGCTATTACAACAATTCAAAAAACATTCCAAACAAGTTGAGGCATTAGGAGTCTAGAAGAAATAGGCTCTATATACAGAAAGGGACCTATGTCCTAATCCATTTGACAAAAGTCTGTATATGCCTCCATTCCCAAAACACATTGAGGCTCCAAGATTTTAAAAATACCAAGGAAAAGGAAACCCTATTGATCACATATGAGAATTTTGTGCCTCATGTACCAAACTTAGTGATGAGCCCACTTACCTCATGAGATTGTTTCCTCATTGTCTAGGTGGGCCCGCACTTGAATGGTATTCCAAACTTCCTGGTAATATCAAATCTTGGTTAGAGCTAGCAAACAAGTTCATATCCCACTTTGCCTGAGGTGACTCTTTTTGTTTTGTGCTCAACTAAACAGAAGATAGGAGAACCATTTATCACATTCTTACTACGCTAGAGAAGCTTAGTCGGTCAATGCTCACTAGACATTTCTGAAGAACAACATGTAAACTTATGCATTGAGAACTTAGTCCCAGACTTAATTTATGAACTCAAAATCAAGAGCCCAAGCACTATTTCCAAATTGATGAAAAAAGGGGCTAGTATTGACGATGCTCTTATCTGTAAGGGAATCCTCAAGATAAACAAAGAAAACACAAACACCAACTCGTCTAATGACAAGGAAAAAATTTTCTCCAAAAACAAGAATGTGACTAATGATGGTATTGTGGATGAGTGAACAATTAGCACAACACAACCTCAACTAACTTTGAAAGGTACAAATCCTACACATTCACAAACTCCTAATCAAACATCAGCCCCACAACAGAAGACTGAGACTCCCATGCAAGACAAACCTTGAAGACATCCTAGAACCAAGGATAGGAAATTCACACCATTTGGGATACCTCTTGAGATTGCACTACAACAATTACTAAGTAATAACTTCCTACAATTACCCCCAATCAAATATGAACCATTGACTAAAGCCAATTGGTGGGATGACAAAAAGTATTGTGATTACCATCGCACCAAAGGACATAAGACTTCATCGTGCTTCCAATTGAAACATGCAATACAAGACGTTATTGATGATGGTGTAATCATGTTTGATCCATCACTATTAGCATCCAACTCTAACCACACTATATTCAAAGATCCTTTGGGTAATCATGACAAAGAGAAACCCTCCAGTTCAAACTCAAACTCACAAGCTAATGCAAATTACACATGCATGGGATATGACTACACAATCAACTATTTCAATGAATCAGATTCCTACATATCCACATTCACTTTAAAGGTTGAAGACCCTCGTCACTACATGCCATAGCAAGATCACCCTACTTGGAGCCCCACCTAGACCTACTACTTCTACTAGACCTGCAACCCCTAATAGACTTGTTTCTCCTACTTCATCTGATTATAGCCTTGTTGAACAGCTCGGCAAGACCCCTGTGCAAATATCCATCTTGGACCTACTACATGCATCTCCCCAACACCAAAAGATCTTGGAGAAAGCCCTTAAAGAGTCAATAGTCCCAGATAACACTGATGTTGCCTAGTTCCAAGCCATGGTTGGGAACCTATCTGCCTCACAGTATATCACCTTTTCCCCTCGAGATATTCCTAAGGACAAACCTAACCACAATGATCCCCTTCATCTTGAAGTCTTCATCCATAATGCCAAAGTCAGACGTGTCTTAATAGATGGAGGAGAAGGACTGAACATCTATACTCTTAAGATTGTCAAAGGTTTGGGTTATTTTGAAGATGATGTGGATCCCTCTTGAAGAATCACGATAAATGCTTATGATGATGGTGAATGCTTCTCCAAGGGTGTCATCACATTACCTGTCAGAGTTGGCCTAGCCACTGAAGACACATTGTTCCATGTCCTAGATATAGAAATGAATTGCAACATGATACTAGGATGCCTGTGGCTTCATGCTATGAAAGCAATCCCTTCTACATATCATCAATGTCTAAAGTTTTCCTATGACAACATGGAGGTTACCATCCCTGGTGATCCAGATCCTTTCTAGTTTTGTGCTAATCCAAGAGATGCTACTACATACTAAATCCAATAAACAATGAAGCATGACCCACAAATTCCTCTAAGTATGTGGATGTTGATATACTCCTCAATAAGGCAAAGGAAAAGATGAAAATTGAAGACAATGGGTGTGGAGAATACTTGATGTCTCACATATCCCACATTAGGGAGTCACCACTTTCTCCCATTAGTACACAAGATGCCACTCCTATCAATGAGAATACTTTCATTTGTATGGAGAAAGCATAGCAGAACAAAAACATGCTTTGATATCTCCTAGCAAGTATAGACTTGGGTTCACTATCATGCAGAAACAAGGCTATGATGACTATAGCAGTCTTGGATCTCAGAAACAAGGAATCATTAAACCTATCACTACAAAAGGATGACCTCCTAGTTTGAGGTTTGGATTTAAACCATTACAAATAGGTCCTCCTAGTGCTACATTACCTATGTGTAAGACTATGGATGTTTTGAATGATGAAAAGGCATCTGAGGATATACCACCTAAAACCAACAATCCTCTCACTTCTGAGCATAACCCTAATGATACCATAGAATCTAGTGCCCATATCCATACCTTTAACCAAAGCCCATTCAACAATAATGATGACATCCCCTCAAGTTACCCTAAACTATTGGATTGGGGCCAACATGGACCACCGATCTTTGATCGATTTGACAATGATGATGATCTTGTAATAGATTTTGAAATCTATGAAGGCATTAACATTGGTGATCATAAAGAAGAAATTTCTCCTAAGGTGAACACATTGGCATATTGATGGAAGTCAATTCCATCTTCTCGTTATGAAACTGAAAGCAAAGAAAAAATAATGAGCATAGGTCTCTTGATGAAAATTGAAAGGTGCCATTAGACCATAAAAAATCAAAAGTTAAGCAGCTCCCAAGGATACAAAATGAAAAAATTGATTCCATGAATATCAGTGTTCTAGTGTTCAACATGCCACAAAGTCTTTTTGGAGTTCTCTCAATCAACATTCATGTGGAAGGTCATTGGTCTCAACCCTCCCAACCCTCCCTTATATCTAGTTGTTTATCCCCAAATCCAGCTACCTAATTTGTCCAATAACCAAAATCAAATCCTTATCCAACAAACCTTTGCATATGTCATCATCAGTGACATCCCACATGACATATGTATTGACCCAATTATCCTCAAATGCCTTGATTCGCAAGAGGTAGACATTGTCTTACATATGGTACACAATGGTATATCTTGAGGCCTTTCTAGTGGTTTGATCTTAGCTACAGACTCAAAAAAACTCCTATGTAGTTATGGTCAATTGTGGATCCCAATAATATCAATTGGCAGCACCAACAATAAATTTCTTCTCAGCAATTGTCAGCAACATTCTTGATTCCATCTAAAAATATCAAAAAAATAGCAAAAAGTCCTAAAAAAAGAAAAAGAAAAAGTGAAAAAAGTCATAAAAAAATGGATGCCTTGATGAAAACCTGGAAAACAAGCATCTTGGCACAAAAATTTGAGTCAAGAGAAAAATTATGTCCAAAAGTCAAAACTGGGCAAACAGGCGCTTTGGGCAAGTACCATGGTAAAAACCTGGCAAACAGGTGCCATGTGTAATCAGTTGTTGCTCCTCCATCTATCAAGATTCCATCTGTTTTTTCCCCCTAGTCTATCATTCCTTGATCATATCCTTCATATTGCAAGACATCCTTAGCTCCTTGACCATGGCTCATGAAATGGTTGACATCCATTGTTATCCTACCTAACGCATCACCAATCTGTACACACTTTGTCATTTACTTTTGTACATAGTTTGCATCTTGTCTAGGGGCATATCACCTACGCAGTGCATGAGTTTGAATTTGAACTAGGGGCATATCCCTGAGCACTTTTTATGCATTGGACCTATTGCATAACGGATTGGAGCTAACACTTGCATATGCTTATACGATCCTAAAAAAATACCAAAAATCATAAAATGTCCTAAAAAAAGCACTAAAAATCACATAATGTCCTGAAAAAATCTTTTAAAAAAACATAAAATCTCCTAAAAAAATCCTTAAAAAATCATAAAATGTCCTGAAGTACAACCTAAAAATCGTAAAATGTCCTGAAGAAATCAGTCACACAAAAACATCAAATACCCCCAAAAAACCCTAAAAATCACAAAACCCATCAAAAATTTGCAATAAACCTTGTACATATTCACTATACATAACCATCCCTTTTGTGTATGCACTTGCACTTTGTAGACTGAAACTCAAAGCACTACACTTTCAAGACAGTCAAACTATCTGAACAATGTGAACTGATAGTCAATCCAACATGTTATTATGAACCTATCAACTGAATCCACAAACAGAGCTATCACATCATCAACATGTCAAACACTACCTACACACCTTCAAACACTAAGAAGAAAGTAATAATGGACTAGAATAGCTATTGGCTCATGCTATTTAGTGAGTGATTTATTTTTTCACTTTGGTTTTTCTTTGATCATGTTCCTATGCCACTTGATGATATAAACTTATCTATGAGAGTGGTTGGGATGGTTCATGGTCATCTTCTTCTATTTTTGTCTATTAAAATGTACCTTTGAGAGTTTGGGGCATGTACATATGCCTCGGAAAGGACAAGGTCATTTTTTGTCTACATCGTGCTTGTTTATGCAAAAGGCTTGCATTTGCGCTCTAGCCCTTCATGCCACAATGTGTTGCATTTTGTTTGTCATATCAAAATAAAGCTCCATTTGACATATAGTGCACTTTCTAAAAGAAAAAGTCTTCATATCATCTCATCTCCTCAATCTTCTATCATTTATCTCTTGATCCATTACCATGATCATGTCTTCTGATTCACCACATCGTCTTCATCTTGCATTCATGCATTACTACATCATCCTACACTGTCAATCAACTTTCTATGGCTTTCCACCTGGTTCAACCTTAGTCTAACATTTTTCTCACCATATTTGACCAAATTTGACCATTTTTTATGATTTCAATCATGTTAGGACATCTTTCCATCATTTTGGGCATGCACACACATTTTCAGGTCATTTTGAGTCTAATCAGGCTGATTCTGGCCCCTGAAGCCTTCTAGGGCACATTTCACACTTTCTAAGTTCCCTTAGGCTTCCCAAGTGCATCATGGATGCACTTGGTACTTCCATGATGCACTTTGGCTTACCAAGTGCATCCAAGACGCAGTTGGATGTGTTTTAGGCGTAGTTGGGGACCTAGGATACCCAGAACTGCTCTCGGAGCCTCTATGTTGTACTCCAGAGGCCATAACTTTTGCAGTTCAACTTTGATTTACAAACTCTCAGTTGTGTTGGACTCATATCTTTCTTTTGAACATAATAAGCTATCATTTCCATTATTTTTTCACCATAGTGAGTGTTCATCCTTTAAACTATTCTTAGGCTCCTAGTTGCCCCTTGTCATGTTGATTTTGGCCCTTGGAGCCTTCTCAAGCACATCTTGCACTTTCAAACCACACTTGGGCTTACCAAGTGTGTCCAAGATGTACTTGGCCTTACCAAGTGCATCCAGGATGCACTTGGTTGAGTTTTGGGTGCACTTGGGGCAATAGGATACCCAAAACTACTCCCAGAGCCCCTATGTTGCACTCTGGAGCCCATAACTTTTGCATTTTAACTCAGATTTGCAATCCATCAATTGCATTGGATTCATATCTTTGTTTCAGACAAAATGAACTATAATTTTCATAATTTTGTGTCTTTCTTGAGTGTTAACCCATGCAATCACTCTTGGACTCCTAGTCGATCCTATTATGCACTCTGGGCCTCATAACTTTCACATTTTAGCTCTGATTTTCATTCTATCAGTTGCTATGGTTTTTTCTTCTCATTGAAAAATTGACTTATCATATGCTTATCTTAGTCAATTTATTTAGGGGGAACCCATATATATCATCCCTACTGGGGCATGTTGTGTCTTTCTCATCAGTTATTCTTTGACACAACACTCTAAATCACATTGTATCAAAGAGGGGAAAAATGTAGATGCTCAAAAATGGTTTGCATCTATGGTTTCATCACTTCTTCATACTGATTTATCCCATTTTCTCATTCTACTAACTTTGATCTTTTGGCCAAATTGATCATACTTTATCATTTGTATCCTCTTTCACTTCAATTTCATATCAATTCAAAATCATTTCATATCAACTCAAAACCATTTCACATCAACTCAAAATTGCCCCAAATCAACTCAAAATCACTCAAAATCAGTCCTAATCAAACTAGAATATATCAAACATCTGAAATCAATCATCATTTATTCGATCCTGGGTATTGTTGTTTCTTTCAGTGCCTTGGAAACCTATCAACCTATCAATCTTATCAATCTGACCTCAGTACTGCCATGGCTCTGAGTGTTAGGTCAAACTATCATTCATGTCATCTGATCTTTGACATTTTTGAGGCTTTCAATGTCAAATCATGGCATTATCAACCATTTTAATAATATTAACAATGTTTGTCGATGTTATTATGATCAACCTTATCAATCAACCTCAATCCTGTAGCATTTGCAATGTCAATTAAATGTTACATATCAATCAGTTCATGTCAAGTGTCTTTGGCATGTTATCAATTTCAATCAAGCAATAAATATAATCATGGCTTTGGTCTACTTATCATCATCTTATTTGATATCCATCATCATCAAATTTTCATCAAAGGATATGGTCGCATTCATTTAATCAATTTGGCCAATCATCTACTAATTTTCTCTATAGGATTAAATAACCCATAGTTCAATCCTATTATTCTTTCTAATTAGTTTTCCTAATTATCATCCTCAATTAATTAATTTTATTAGTTAATTGATTCATTATCCACAAACCATGGAAATTCTTAATTTCCTATGTTCCATTTTCCATCATTAATTCCATTTTCTACTAATTCTTATTTTGTGAAATAAAATGATTTTTTAATTCAAATATTCCATAAAATATTGCATCATAGTGACACTTGGATATGACACCTCATGGATTCTCCTTTGACGCTTGGATAAAATATGTCATAAGCAAATATTCTTATTCTCTCACGCACGTACATATTTGGCTTATTTGTCATAAATTCTTGGCATTAAGTGGTTTGAGGTGTCTTATGACGCGTCATAGATTCTCTTTCGCATGTAGCCAAGTTTGACTTCCATGCATCATAAAATCTTATACTTGGCATCTTTTGTCATATGCATCATGGATTCTCAAAGGAATCTCTTGCCACATTGCATATCTAAGGGGTATAAATCCAATGCTCTCATCCTCCATGCCCATTATAAAATGAGCATTCTTCCTCTCATTTCCACTTCTTGAGGTCTTAATTCTTAGATCCTTGAGGTCCTAATTCTTGAGCATTTTCCAAGTCCTTAGCTTCTTTGCATTTTCACACCATTTTCTCTCAAGCTTAAATCACAACTTCAAGTATTCTCATGGCATTATACATATCATATACTTTTGCTTCTATTTCGTGTGCACTATAGGCAAGTTGGAGCTACATCATTTGGAGAAGAAAGAAGGACATGGGAGCTACAAATGAAAGAGGGGGTTTCTAACCTTGTGTTTGCTTCTTTTGATTAGTTTAGCTTTCATGGTAGACTAGTGGATGCTAACATATGATTATTGAGTTTGTGATTTACTCATAGTAAGAATGGGTGGAGATTAGGTTGGAGATGATGATATCTATTTCATCATCTCTATAGATGACAAAACCACATTTTTCAGCAAGAAAAATGGCATCTTCAAAGCCACCTGAGATGCTAGATTGGCATTTTCATGTTTTGGTGTCTCTATTAATCCATGTCTGCATGGGTTGGCATCTTAACTGATATGGATGTAAATGTGGACTCAGGTTATAGGGACAGTCAAAGTGGTAGATAGAGAAAGATTCCCCATGCTTAGATAAAGAATACAAGTATGGAAACAAAGGTAGGTTGACTATTGCATGTTTGTGCTATAATTGCCAATGATGACATTTCAGTCACGGGAGCACTATCTAGCAACTATGGTCCTAGGGGAGAGATTGACAGAGGTGAAGTGGGGACACATGTAGCTTTGTGGACTTGAGCATGTCCACAAGTGGCAAGATATAAGGGTGCACTTAGCGCAACTATCAGCATTGGTGGAGTGGTTGCATACTGACTTTGAGCTTTCATCTACCTATAGGAGAGGGGATGGTGACCTTTCCAGATGTGTGGCGGATACTACAAGTTTTGATCTATGGGAGATAACCAAAGTATGTGTAGGAGGGAAAAAATCCATATCTACAAGAGTAATTTGGGTAGAGGAGATAGTGACTACCAATTTAGCAGTTGTGGCTGACATAGAGAGAGGAGCTAGACCAAAGACTACCATAGCTAGCTCTTTACTTGGCCTCACTGATATGGAGGATGGTACCAAACCATGGTGTGCATGGATTTCTAATTGGATGGGCACAAATGCTTAGCACTTTGTTATAGGATGATAGAGTATTTTTCTATAGTGGCCACACCATCTTGGCTCAACTATACTATGATCTACACATGTATGCCTATAGGACACAGAGGACCATAGGTCCAAGGTTGACTCTACTTATTGTATGGTCATAGGAGCACATAGACATAACATAGTGTATTACTTGATGGGAGACATGATAACTTGGGGAGCCATACACATATCGATACAAGCCACCCATCTAGTATACATCTACCAAGTCAATAGGATTATGACGATGATGTTTTGATGTGATTATCATGTTTGACTAAACACCATACATAGACTGCAAGTGTTGGGGAGCTATACTACCTGTAGGTGGAGAGGATGATTATGAGGATCATTTCTACTTACAGTATGCATAGTCATATTGTTGGTTGATCAGATAGATAGTGCACATCATGATGCATTATATGCCCTCTAAGGTGCAAAGATAGTTCAAACGGTAGCAAGATGATGTGGCAGATAGGTTCTTATATCCAATGGTGTCCCAAGAGTATGGAAGACTATGGAGATTTGGGACCACCATCAGATTGGTTAGGGCTTCATGATGTGGCATGTAAATATTGCCATGGTTGCATGGGTAGGATCAAAGAGATGTTGGGCTAACACAAGCATACACACAGTGGTGGGCAGTACATTAGCCACTAAGATTGATAGTATTAGGGGTGCCTCCACTAGCAAAGCAGGCACAAGGTAAGGGAGATGGGGCTAGAGGGGGAGAGAAGGGATAGACACTAGAAGGGCCACCACTAATGCAAGGACCACAATAGGGTCCATAGGGACAATGAGTTCACCAAAGGAGAGAGCAAGCACCAATAGGGCCACCACAAGTGCAAGGACTGCATTAGGGTCCACAAGAATAGGGATCAAAGCCATAAAGAGTTTCGATACCACAAGTACCACAAGGGCCACCTTTGACATAGTCAAGGAATATAGATACAGTCAAGGTCAATCAAAATAGCCTCCAGATAGAGGTTCCCGACAATAGGGGGAAGGTACAGGTAGAGTGGACTAGGGTAGATAGTGCACAAGAGGGCCTGGAAGCATTGCAAGTGAGGATAGACACTGGTGAGTTTAGTAATCTTATGGTACACATAGATGTGAATGAGCTAGTAGAGCTAGACACTCTACAATAGGATGTGACCTCTCTTCGGGTGGACAAAGAGAACTTATAGCATCGCTTAGATGAGTATCGTGGTCAACAAGACATTGCAATTCAGATGACTCAGGGTAGGGGGATGGTCATAGTTATATAGGAGGCCCTAATTGCACACTGACATAAGGCACAAGCTCTACAAGAAGTACGCTATGATCGAACCTTGTATCATGAAGTTGTGTTAGCAGAGTGTCAGTGGAGCAGTGACAGCTAGAGTTCTAGGAGGCATCTAGCACATGGGCCATAGGTGCCTGTTAGAGATCAGAGTCATCAGTTGGGTAGTGGAGGCCTCCATGAGGAGGAGGGACAGGAGGGGTAGGGTCCTCACAACAAGACACATGATCCCTAGAGCGATCAATTTTGATACAGTGATGTATATGTAGATGCAACAAGTTTTTGATGATGTACCATGCATGATGTTCTGCATGATTTTTTTGTTTAAAAACTGTACATGGACACTTATTTTTTGATAAATATGATGACATGATTTGATGATCCTAAATGTGTATGCATGATGTTGCTTTATGGATGTTTATGTTTATGATATTTTATGAGTACTATATGTGATGTGTGATGTTATGACACTGTTAATAACATTGGTCATGCAAGATGTGTGTGATGTGATGTACTATTCCCTATGATGCATATATGATGGCTAATATGTGGATCATGCAGGTCCTAAATGATGGTGATGTATGAGATGTATGTATTTTGTTGTGTTATGAGATGTATGCATTTTGTTGTGTTATATGCATGGACTCACTATATGATTTGTGTTAAATGTATCATGATGTGTATGTGACAAAATGTAATGAATGTGATGATGATATCTAATAGATTAATGTAATGAAGAAAAAATGTAACCTAATGATGAACAATGAATGAGATGCATAATGTGGGTGTAACGAATGCAATATATGAAAAATGAATGTATCCTAAATGAAAATGTCACTAACATAATAAATCGCACTAATCATGAATGAGAAAAAATTGCAAAATGAAATGATGCAACACAAAGTGTAAATGTGAAACATGAAGATGTAATATGAATGAAACCTAAATGATGGGCTTGTGTTAGATTGTAGCTCATAGGTATCAAGTAGCCTAGCATAGGAGAGGGGGGTGGGATAAATAAAACCCTTTTCTCAAGTAGAGCGTAATTAAATCCTATACTACATGAAACCTAACTACATGATATCAAGGGATTCAGTTGTGTTTATATGGGAGAGCACACCCTAGTTTGATTTTGCAAAAGGATTTATGCACAAAATGCTATAGAAGCATAGATGATAAGATTCCTTTGTGTGGACTAGACTTTCAACAAAATAGAGACTTTAGGAAAATAGATTTAATTTTCATAGTCATGATGGAACAAATAACATATATGCACTAGAGAGGTCTAAGCACACCCAAATTATTTTGAGAGATCTTGGTGAAAAGTGTGCTAACTGGGTGCCCCTAGTAAGTAGCACATAGTCATAACTCTGAAACTGACATAAATCTAATAAAGCATCAAAAATAGATCATTCCACAAATGACATGTGTAGTTAGTTGGAACAATTCAAGTGATACCAAGATATGGAAGATCAAGGCACACTGTAAAATGCCACTACTAACACACAAAGATGAAATCAACCAAAAGAGACTGCATGACTAAGTAGTCATTCAATCCACAATTCTTGTCAGGAACATTAGTTTGAGAGTGAAGGTTGTAGTGCCATCTGTAGGAAGGAGTCATCCTAGGAATTTTCATTTGTCTAGTTATTGTAGTGAGTGTTCATTGGCAATGGTTGTGAAAAGAACAAGTTTCTCAAATCATTAATTCTCAATAGTGATTTTGTTTAGGTTTTGTTGCAGTCACTATTGTGGAAAAAATCTCAAGATAATGTGAAAAGGGTGAATATTTGATAGGACAATGCCTCATGGACTAGAGGTCTTTTGAAGGATGAAAATGGATGAAGGCCTCATAGACAAGAGGTATTTTATTGGAAGCATGAAAAGTGTGAGCGAAATAGGACTTCTACACAAAGATGGGATGAAATGGGGAAATGTGGTGAAGTGAGATGAGCCTTATAGATAATGGACCTTATTAACAACAAACTTTTTTTCACTTTTTAGTCTTTTCTTCAGGAATATTTTTTGAATTATTGTTGGAGTTTTGGATTTATTTATTTTTTTGGATTTTTGCGAATCTTTAACAACATTGTATAAGAACTGCAAAACTCAAGCATAGAACCACTTGAGGTGTTGGATATTTATAGGCTTAGGGAGTAGATCTCCCTCTAAAGTGGTAGTTTGATATTCCCCAAAACTATATTTGGCTATAATTATAAATGAACCAAGCCAATGAGCTTCAGATTTTCCTTTTTTTTCATAGTTCTAGAGATTTCTCATGTTATGCTGCAACACTAGATCACCCAACTCAAATTCCTAAGGTCTGACCTTTTTTGAAAGTAGAGATGAAGAATATTTTGATATATGTGGAGGTGGTTTAGGTCAGTGAGGTGTCTCTCATCGAGGAGTTGCAGTTATTGCAAGTGAGCAACTTGATGTTCTTCTTTAGACATTAGATTCTTAAGAGAGATTCTGGGGGAAGGGAGCTCAATTTTGATTGGTAATACAACCTCAGAGCCATAAACAAGGGAAAATGAAGTGGCTCCTGTGGGGGAATGGATGGAGGTGCAATAGGCCTAAAGGGTGGGAGCAATTTGGAGGTGTCAGTCATGATACCTACATCAACAGTTTTCTTTAGGATATTCAAAATATTTTTATTAGTGGCTTTAGCTTGGCCATTGCCTTGGGGGAAGTATTTGGTGGAGAAATGTTGGGTGATTTTTAAATTTCTATGTAATGTGGTGACCTCCTAATTTTTTAGAGGAGTCTCATTATCAGTTATGATGTCTTGGGGGATATTGAAATGACAAATAATGTAGTTCAAGATGAAATTTGAAACTATTTTTTTGGTGGTGTAGGTTAAAGGGATAGCCTTGACCCACTCTGTGAAGTACTCAGTGGTGGCAATAATATACTTGTGTCCATTTGTAGAATTTGTATATATTTGACCAACAAGATCAAAACCCCAGTGGAAAAAAGGCCATGGTGTAATTGTAGGTTGAAGGTCTTGGGTGGGAGCATGTATGAAATCTCCATGTTGCTAACAAGGAACACATCATTTCACAAAATGATAGGCATCAACTTCTATAGTAGGCCAATAATAACCCATTCTAAGGAGAATTTTTCTAATGTAGGCACCACATTTTCCTTGGTGAACCTCTCCTACCATCGTTATGGCTTCATCTAAATTGAGACATCAAACGAGGGTTCCATCAAAGTGTTTTCAAAAAACTTTGTCTCCTAGGATAGTGTATCAGGCAGTGTGATGGATGAAGGTTTTACTTTGGTTTGTGGAAAGGGCTATGGGAATTGTTTTGTAATGAAGGTAGGCAAAAATGTCAAAGTACCATAGAAACTTGGGATTGACAATCTCACACACCAACTTTGATTTAGGTTGCTCATAAGCAGGAAGAAAAAGATTATAAATAAGAAATTCACACTTAGAACTGTATTCAGGCATGGCAATCATGGAGGCTATGGTGGCCATAGCATCTGCTTCTTTGTTATCCTTGGTATTTGCTAAAAGACTATCTTAGTGAAGTGCTATTTAAGATCTTCTACTATCTAGCGATATGGCAACAACTTTTCATCCTTTGTTTGATATTCATCTATAACTTGTCTAATGACCAATGAGGAATCTCCAAAGACAAGTAGGCTCTTAATATTCCATTAGATAGCTTGACATAGCCCTATTACTAGTCCTTCATACTCAACTATGTTGTTTGTGCAAGGGAATGAAATTTTATAAGACTTAGGGATAAGGTTTCTTTGTAGTATAACAAACAAAATACCTGCCCTTGATCCTTTCTATGTGAAAGAATCATCAAAATAAAGCCTCCATTGTGTACCAGGGATAACAATCATAATTACATCATCTAGAAAATATGTTATGATAGGATGGTCTCCTTGAAGAGAAGATTTTTGCAAGTTGGTCAACAATGACTTAGCCCTTAATGGCCTTGTGGTCTTTATAGACAATGTCGAATTCACTTAAAATCAATACCCATTTTGTAGCACGACCAGTGAGGGAAGCTTTTTGATAGAAAATACTTGATGGGATCTATCTTAGTAATGAGATGTGTAGTATGACTAAGCATGTAATGGCATATTTTTTGTGTGCAAAAGACTATAGCCAAACAAGCTCGCTTAATAGCAGTATAGTTCAACTCATAGCCAACTACGATTCAACTAAGATAGTAGATAGCTTTCTCAATGCCATTTTCATCTAGTTATGCTAAAAGAGCACCTAGTACAACTAAAGTGGTAGAAATGTAGAGAATCAATGGTCAACCTGTTATTGGAGGGACTAATACTAGTGGCTTAGCTAGGTATACCTCCACTTTCTCAAATGCTTTCTGACATAGGTAATCCCATTGAAACTTGGTGTCTTTTAGAAGGAAGTGTTGGAGTGGATGAACTTTATCTACTAACTGGGACACAAACTATCTGATGGATTGTAACTACCCTTGAAAGCTATGAAGTTTTTTTAATGTAGTAGATGGAGGCATTTCCATGATAGCTTTTACTTTTATAGGGTCTACCACAATTCCTTTTCTTGACACTATGTAACCTAATAACTTTCCAGATTGGACCTCAAAAATACACTTTTTAGGATTAAGACAAACTTTGTATTTCTCTAACCTTTCAAATATGGTGGTAAGAATAGCAATGTGGGAATCACATGTCTTAGATTTTCCTAGGATGGATCATCAACATAGTCTTCCATTATTACATATAGAAGATCATGGAAGATTGTGGTCATTGCGTGTTGATAGGTGGCATCAGCATTCTTTAAGGAAAAAGGTATGACTTGATAACAAAAAGTTCCCCATGGGGTATTAAATGGCATTTTATGTTGATTTTCTTCTATAATTTGGATCTAATTCTAACCAAAGAAACCATCCATTAGAGATAAAATTTCATGGCATTCAAATCTACTATAATGTCTATGATAAGTAGTGGAAAATCATCCTTAGGACATGTGAGATTCAAGTCTCAAAAATCTAAACATATGCAAATGCCCCCAAAGGCTTTACCTACAAGAACAATGTTGCAAACACACTCAAGATAATCAATAGGTCAGATGAACTTTGCTTCTAACATGTTCTGCAATTCTACCTTTACCAAGAGTGCTACCTTAGGATGCATCTTGGATAACTTTCGCTTAATGGGTTTAATATTTGAATCCATTGCTAGGTGATGCATAATTGAGTTTGTGTTTAAACTAGGCATGTCTTTGTATGTCCATGCAAAATTGATTTTGCCTTTTTGTAGGAGCTAAATCATTACTTTGTGTTCTTCTAGACTTAAGGTAGTAGCAATGTAGGTAATTTGTGGATTATCTACCATACCCAAGTTAACTGGAATTGTTTCTTCATTCAATATAGATGAATTTTCTAGTGGTAGAGTTCAGAATGGAAAGTCAATTTCTCCCTCTTCTAGCAGCTCTATGAGGTTTTCACCAAAAGATGTGTCCTTTATTTTGTCTTTTTCTTCATCCATCCAAGAGTGCTCTAAAAGAATTTTCCCTAGAGTATGTTTCTTCTATTTTTTTCCTCTTTTTTATTTTTCACTTTTGCGACTAAGAGAGTTGACTTGGCTACTAAATTAGGCTTCCTCTTTGTATTGGATCTCATGCTCATAATATTAGAGATTCTCGAGGCCAAAAAGAGCCATCACTGCTTCATTAGAGTTACAAATATTGAGATTTGATGGTGTGTCTTGAAGGTCCCAGTCTATCATGTTAGGGTTAGTGAGGGGTAGGTTGGTGGATGAGAGTTCAGCTATGGTGATGGCATGGACATAGTTATCTAGGTCATCCACAATGTATTGGAAGGGTACTTTGAACAATTCCTCCTCTTCAATCTTAGAATTAGGTTCAACCGTATAATAGTTCTTAGCAAAGGACACCTTGGGTTTAATGGAGCCCAAACCTCATTGTTTAGGATAGCAAGAAGCCTCAAGGTGCTGTTTGATTCCATCTTCTTTAGGTCCAAGGTCAGTGTCATGATATCCCATGTTCTTAATGATGGGAGGAGCCTTGACATACTTATCTTTAGAGAATTCCACAAGTTCATATTTTCCATCATAATATAGCCAATCTAGGATATTAGACTCCATGTGTTGATCACTAAGTGAACCCAAATTCTCAAAGGGTTGTTTTATTAGCATGCATAGTATCCTTATTTATAAAGGGAGTTATTTGGGAAGGCTTACCAAAGGATCGGGGGGAGAGTGGTAGTTGTCCAATGCACAAGACATTCTCAAGCTTATACTCTCCCATTCCTTGATTAGCAAAGGTAATCTTCTTCATTTTAGTATTGACCTTGATACTTTCAAACTTCTCTTTTCCTTTATAGGAACTAGAATCAATATTGAATGACTTTAAATTATTTTGGAAGGTGTTTCCATTATGGTGAGAGATCTAGGTATAACTTTAGCAAACTCACTAACTAGACAAAAATTCATTGGGGCACCTTCCAATCTCTTACAAAAAGCAAAAGGCAAAGGATCTCTTAGAATTGTGACCTCTCTTCCCTAGTGGGAAAATTTTAGGCACTAATGATAAGTAGATGAAAGCACTTTCAATGTATATATCCAGGGTCAACTAAGCAAGATTTTATATGGTAAGTCCAAATCTAGGACATGACATTCAGTGTTGATTATGACTGGTCTAACTTGTAATGGTAGCATGATAACCCCTTTTGATTATCTTTCTCTTTCATCATATGCTTTAATGGTTATCCTTTTATTGATGTCTAGAAGATCTTCTAGGAGCCCCAAGAAGTGGATCATCTTCAATGTATAGAGGTTTAAACCATATCCATTATCTATAAGGACTCATTTTACTTTGTGTCATTATATAAGGACTTCAATGTGGAGTGAAAAATTGTTGTGGTGATTAGGACCTTGAAAATATTTGTTTGTGAAGAAAAGGTGTTGTTGGACAGAAAGATTTCCAATCATGGCAGTGAATTGGGATGCATTGATATTTTCAAGAACAAGAGACTCTAAAAGAGCAATCTCAAGGATTTCATTGTGGATAGGTGAGATGATGAAAAGCTCTAGAATGGATATTTGTGTAGTATTCTTCCCTAGTTGAGACAATAAATCATAGCAAGAAGTGGGTCTCCATGAAGTGGATGGCACAGCAAGCACATGTGGAACTAATGGATTAGTGGAATTGGGTGTGGAAGCTTGCAGAGTAACTCTTCCCCATTGAATGGTTGCACCATAATCAATCACTTGTAATACAAGGGCATTTACATTATTGTCTACTTCTTCAATGTGGCCACACATGGAGTCAAAGCCACATATATCATTTATTTCTATTTTACCACAAAAGGAGTCGAAGCTTGATCTATGGTTAGTAAAATAGTCATAATGCAATGCATTATATGCAGAAGCTCAGTTGATATTGTTTGTATTGTTGTTTCTATTATTGTTGTCATTTATGTGGTCAAGGAATGACTTTTGAAAGATTGTCATTTTAGCATGTTTAGAGGGTAGTCCTCCTTCAAGCTCAATTTCTCCATCATCAACAAGCATTTGGATGAATATTTTGAGCTTGATATACTTTGTAGTGTCATGTCCTTTGATACAGTGGTAATTACAATATTCATTTCCCCTATACTACTTGGATTTAGGTTGATTTCCATCAAAAGCCCATGTGTTTGGAAAAACCATCAAAGTGTGATCCACTAGTTTCTAGAATATGGCATCTAAGGGTTCTCAAAATCTAGTGAAATTTCTATTTCACTCATAGTTGAGATTGTAGTTTTTATTAGTATTGTTGTTGTTGTGAGAAAAGAATTGTGTTTGATTGTGAGATTGTTGGTTGTTCTAATTGTTGTTTTGATTCTGATTCTGAGTATTGTGATTTGAATTTCTTTGTTGTTATTGTCTCCTCCTTAAAGGTTTTACAAAATTTTGATATTAGTGACACCATCGTGGGTCACACATTTATTTTTGGAATAGAATTTTGGTTTTCTATTGTTGTTTGTTTCATTAGTTGATGATGACAAGTTATATTTTTTAATGGAACCCTTGTCTAAGAGTCCATTTTCAATGGTCTTGCCTTTCTTGACTAATGTGGAAAAGTCTTTAGGACTAGCCATCTTCATTTGTAAAGACATCTATGGAATCAAATTTTTGATGAATACGTCTACAAGGTGGGAATCTTCAATTTTGTAGGGCATGCAATTGGCAAGGTACCACCACTATTGTAGAAAATGAGAAAATGTTTCACCAGTTTGTTGTTTTCTATTGCACAAATCACTCAAGGAGGCATTATGTTCAATATTGTATGAGTATTGTGCTATGAATTTTCCTGTCAAGTCATTGAAGGTGGTGTTGAAACCTTTTGGTAAGTTCATTAGCCATTCAAGTGCAGCACTGCCAAGGCTTCTTGTGAAGAGCCTCATAAGGTAATCCTCATTGTAGGAAACTTCTTGACATAAGATCGAAATTCTTTGAGATGTGTGACAGGGTGTATTTCTCGTATGTATTTGTCAAATTTGGGAATCTCAAAGTTTGGTGAAAATGGTTTCATGTTGATAGATCTATCAAATGGAAAAGGCAAAATCTCCTCAAAAGTCTTTCATCCCTTTGTTGTTCATATTGTGAACAAAATTCAAGAGTTTATGTAACTATTGGGCCAGATCCTAGGTTGGTTATATCTGTGATAGTTGTGAATTGATGTTGAATCCACCTCCAAAGTTGTATAAGTTTCCAAATGGATTATATGGTGGTGGCGGATTATGAGGTGGTGGAGGTGGCAATGTGCCAATTTACCCAATGTATTGATAGGTAGTTGTTGGGATAGGCATGGATGTTTTCAACATATTTTTTGGCATTTGTAAATAGGAGAAATACATTGGTTGTGTTAGGACTACCATTTTTTGGATAGGTACTTGCCCAATGTTTAAGCATCCTACAACTGCACCTGTCAAGGTTGACTATGAAATACTAGCATGTGTAATTGTGTTGGGCATAGCAATAATGATTTTTTGAATGTGTTATGCACTTAATTGGAATGTGGGTTGCACTAAAGTTGATGTAGGTATAGAACTATTTCCCACTATAGGTTATTATCCCTTGCCAGATCTTTTTACTATGGAAGGATTTGGCAATACGAGAGCACCATCTTTGGTAATTTGTCTAAACAAAGTTTTGTCATCAAAACTCATAGGAACATTAACACCATTCTTGACAAGGTTTAGGTAGATCTTAGTTTTGTTCACCCTAATAGATTTTTCCAACATTTCCAAGTTGTATGGGTCTGCAAGAAATGTTTAAACATCACTAGGAATGTCATTATTTTCAATGGGGTCTTCATCTTGGTATACTTCTTCCTCATCATGTGTGTTACTACCTACAGTGATGTTTCGGAAAAGGGATTCTCTGGTTCCTATGTGGGTGTTGAGCTAGGCATGCCAAAGTTCATACTAGGGGGAAATGTGTTCCCCAATGAGCTTGATTAAGGAGGAAAAGGTTTATCCATCTCTTTTTGTCTGAGTGATTCCAATAAACAAGACATAGGGTTAAATGTGAGTTTGTTGGATCATGTTTATACCATACAATTGTAACCAATCAATGGGTGGAAGCTTTTGTAAGGAGAAGATGTGAGAGAGAAACTAAACCTTATACAATAAAAGGAGAAACAACCTAAATGTGAAAAAAAGACGTTGATTCAAAATACCAAGTGTGGTATAGGATTAAAAGTATCTCTCTCCTACCAAAGATGGACAAATGATATTTAGGCAAGCTAGGACACCAAATAGAGAATTCAATATTTGGAGATGGACTTGTGATCCAAAATGAGTGAGTACAACTATGATAAATCTTTTCTTATGCATAAAGGTCTAGTGTTGTAATCTTGAATGTCTTGTAATTAAGATGCTCTCAGGCCGAAGGATTACGATTCAAATGATCAAGCTCTCTAGAGGAAATTTTGCAAATGGAATACTAGAAGCTTCAAAAAAGAAGATAAAAAAATGGATTGATGTGGAAAATGAGGGTTATATGGTCACTATGTGGGTAGTTTAATTCTCTTTTACTGGAAATAGAAATTTTAGGTTTACTCTAGGGAAAATGGGCCAATTTTGAAGTTAAGCATTGTATAAGATTTTGTCATAATGATCTTGTTCATCCTCTTCCTTTTTTATTTCTTTGATAGCATATCAGAATTGTTTATCACTGTGTGATAGGCTTTTGGTATGGATAACTTCACCTGCTTAAGTTTGACTTTGTCAAACATGATAGGAACTAAATAACCCCAATAACAAGACCAAGTGCAAGAATCTTACAAAAAAAATGTTGTAAAAAAAAGACCCAATCAATCTCAAATGTTGGACCAAGTATAAGGACTTATGCAAATAACTCTAGGTCAAGAGGACCCACTTACAACCATTTTTCTCACTAAATGTTTAGCTCACCATTTCACTCATTTACGTATATTTGATGTTTGGTATTGGTTTTGGATTTGAACATAGTAAAAATTCTAATAAGGCTACAATTAGGATGTATAAAGATCAACTAGAGGGCATCCTTGATATACACAAGGTATCTGAGACCCAAATCTGTAGATGAAAGAAACTAGTGCCACATAGCCAGGAGGAGATGGTAAACCAAATCTCCACCTTCACTTCCCAAAGGTATAAAGTTTTTTTGGGCTTAGCAAAGAGTGACAAAATTTTACTTCCAAGAGAGGAGCCTTTGGATTCACCTCCTAATATTTATACTTTTCCAAAACACTAGAGTTGAGGTCATTCCAAGGGGTGACGAAATCCTTAAGAAGTCCTAAAAATATAAATAAGACCACTTATTTCTTGTGCACTCAAGATCACCTGAAAGTGCAAGAGGAGAGACTACGTAAGTGGCCTCCGGGTTTAAAAGACACTTATTCTTTTCCAATTGAAGATTTATATTTTCTATGTACTTTTGAAGGCACTCATGTTTATAGCATACAATATTCTTTCCAACTAGGCAATGTCATCATCATAATAAAATCAAGGATTTGTCAACAAAAATAAATCGATCATCATCAATATAAGAAAATCAACAAAGGTAGAGCAAATTCCCTTAAATCATTCAAGATTGAGTGTGTTCATTTTAAGCACCAAGTCCAAATGTTTCATAGCAAGCTTCTTTGTCCCTTAAGCATTCAAGATTGTATGGGAATGTTTTAAGCCCAAATCAAAATATTTCATTGCATTCTTCTTTAACCTTTAAGCACTCAAGAGTGTTTTTAACTATCTAACCATTCATTCTAATGAAAAGCTTATCAATCCCTTTAAGGCACTCAAGATTGTGTTTTTTTACTCTACACATTCATTCTAATGAAAATCTTTTTCATTCCTTTAAAGCATTCAAGAGTGTGTTTGAACATCCATTCCAATGAAATGTGTGTAAATTTCCTTTAGGACATTCAAGAGTATGTGTCTAATGTTACTTTTGAATGAATTAGAGAGTTTGTTTGGATTTTATTATTAGTTGAAACATTCATTCCAAGGGAAAATCATTAAGCCATACAAGTTCATTTATCCCCTAAGTCTACAGTTCTCCAAATTTTATCTCCTACAATAAAAATTTGATCAATAATCCTTATTCTTCAAACTAATAGTGAGTTAAGTATCAAGAAATTAATCAATCTATAAAAAAGCTAAGACGACATAATGCAGGAGCAGATGACAAAATTACAGAGATAAAAAAACAAAAGAAATTACAGACCTTTAGATCATAGATGACATAATGGGATCACAGATGATAAATCTCACAAACATCAAAAGAATCGCAGATGACAGTCAACTGAAACTACAAACTTTTTGGTCACCCACAATGCAAATGACAGAATAATAAACTATGGAGATGATATTTTATAGAAATTGCAAGCTTTTAGTAGCCCACAATGTAGATTATAGAATAAGAATATATGTAGATAGTGGCTTACAGAAACTACAAACTTTCATCACCTACAATGCAGATGAGAAATGGCAGTCAAGTCTATGGAGATGTCAAAGAAACAAAGATGATAGAACAATAATGTTTGCAAGTTTGAGATGGTTATTAAGTCTATCTTAGGTGGAGATGCCAAACCATAGAGATGAGGATCTACAATGACAATAAAGCATCTTTGCAGATGACACTGCATCTTAACAGAGATGATAGTTCACAGTTTTTTACAAAACACTCCAAGTTTTTGACTAAGTTTGAGTATAAAAAAGGGACGTGGGTCTCACTGGGTGTGTCAAAATGTATACATGAAAACCTATCCTATTAAGAGCATGCATAAACAAGAAAACATTAATTGTACATGTATATTAAAGATTTAAATAAAATCAAAATACAACTAATTCTACTTGAGTTTTAAAACTATGCAACTAAAAGACAAGAGTCCTCATGCAACCTCAGAGCAGCTCAATAAGGGCATCCACATGAGACTTTTTTGGTGTGCTCAATGATGAGGGATGTGGATGTGCTCTCCTCAAACACAACTAATGAATCCCTTCAAAACTGATTGAATGAATGCAAGAATGCATATATGAAACTATACTTAAATGTATGTGGAATACCTTCAAGAAATGGCTATGAGAAAGCCAACCTCAAAAGGATTCCAAGGATGTGAGTGTGGAAATGAGATGCAATGAAGAAATCTAACAATATTATGATATCATGAAACTATGCTAGAGCTAGGAATTGAGAGAATGCAAACAACTACCAAAGATTAGCTCTAAGCATGAAAATGTCTAACTCTAAACGTATACTAGCATGATAATAATGCATATGGAGGAGATGAAGAATGCTTGAGATAAGGGCTTCATTTATAGGCTTGTGAGAGGCCTTGAAGAGGTGGCATCTATGTGGCATCCACATAGGTGCCACAAGGGAGACACATAGGCTAAGTGGACAAACCATGCAAAGGTCAACATAAGCCTTTTTGTGATTAAGATGGCTCAAGGTGTGCTCACACATGTGTGAGAAACCTTGGAGAAAGGAAAGGAGGACAAGTGTCTAAGAGTGTAAGAGGCTTTTTGGAGAGATTAATGAAAGGGGGGCTTTCTTGGGCTTTGAGTTGATCACACATGTGTGAGCAACCACTTAGGGGCTAAAAGGTGTTTAGGAGGGTATTTAGGATAATTAAGTGGGATTAACTAGTGGGTAGACTGAGAAGGATGAGAGTGATGGGTGGTAGACTAGGTTTTTGGTGGGATTGGAATTAAATTAAATAGGATTTAATTTAATCATAGGATTATAGAATTTAATGAAGTGGAGGGAATTAAATAAATTAGTATTTATTTACAAGGGAATTTATGAAGCACTATGCATTAAATAAATTTAGCACATTAGAGATGATGCATTTAAATTAAATTTAAATGCTTTAGGGAGGTGAAACTATTTAATTAAATAAATAAAAGAATATGAAAAATATAATTAATTAATAGATAATTAATTATAGTGTCAAGGGAAATATTAAATCAATTAACATAGTGTTTAGGACAATTTTAAGTGTCTACACTCCCATCATCACTCTACCTCATCATTTTGTTTAGATTCCCACCCATCTACGAAGGAGCCCATTACCATTGTCATTTGGTCCAACTGTGGGACAAAGTAATGAGGTAAGGAACAACTCAACTATCCACAATTTAGAACCCAATTTTTAGTTATTTTCATATTACTTTTAGATAAGATATTTGATATTGTATTTTATTTTTCTTCTACAACTACCTAGCAAGCCACAAACTACATCACAGAGGCTCAATTTTGATGATCCTGTACAATCATAGATATTGATAGTGATATATTTGAGATTTGTATTGTGCACATTCAACATTTCTATTGTACACATTTGGCATTTTTTGGGTATTCAATTTTTGTATTATACCAATGAGACATAACATATTTTTGTAACTATATGATTGATAAGACATAATATATTATTCATTTTGATATACATTGAACTTGGAGTTCCATCCAACTTGTTCAATGTATGCATACAAACTTGTATTTTAACTTACTTTCTTGCAATTAATCAAACACATGAACGTTCATTAGTTTACATAGAAAATTTAACATGTTTATCAAATTCATTATAACATATAATCATATGTCAGTTATTTTGATGTAATAAGACATGAAAAGTAAAAATATGTCATGATTTTTTGTATTTGTGTCAAAGATTGCAACCCAATAGTGCTTAAAAACCCTTAGGGACACTTCCATTCAGTATGGTCAACATTGTTAGAGGGACATGATGGCTAAAATGAGGTTGGTCCTAGACTAAACCTAACCAACCAGAGCTAATGGAGTAGATGATTTGATCCTAGGACCAACGGTTTGAAATATACACAACAACTCATTAATACCTCGTATGAGCTTAGAGAAATGCTTGATCAAAGATCATAGCTTGATGGTGCTTAGAGACCCTTAGGGATGCTTTTTTTCAATGTCGTTCATACTATTGGAGGGATGTTGAGGTTGAAATGAGGTTGGTCCTAGACCAAACCCAACCAACCAGAGCTAACAAAGCAGAGATTAGATCCTAGGACCAATGGTTTAAAATATATACAACCTTGCTCATTTTAATCAAGCAACATTGTAACTTTTGGCAATAGGTGAGATATGGATGCCAAATCCAAAAAAAATGAATCTATACAAACTTAGATAGGTTTTTGTAGGGCTAGATAACATGATCTTGTAGCACTTGACAATTTCTCAATACCTTGCACGAGCTCAAAGAAATGTTTGATTAAAGATCGCAGGCTGATGGTGCTTAGAGACCCTTAGAGGCACTTTTTTTAGTGTGGTTGATACCATCAGATGGAGATTATAGTTGAAATGAGATTTGTCCTAGCCTAAACCTGACTAACTCGAGCTAACAAAGCAACCGTTGATTGCTAGGAAAATCCAAATTTGCTCACTAGGTCCTATGTTGGTCAAAAGTTGATCAATGAGTCAAAAGTTGCTCAATGAGTCAAAATTTGTTAGGGATGGGAAAATAAGGTATTAGGTTACTTAATAGGTCCTAGGAATCTTAACTAGGGTCCTACAATAGTCCTAGATGGACCCATTTGACTAAAAGATGTCAAGAGCAAAAATTGCTTAAAAGTTGCAAAGTTGCTTGAGCAACTTTTGCAATTTTTACAAAAAGTTGCAAATGGAAGTTTGGGAAGTTTTAACTACCCATGGTTGAGTATGAGCATGGGGAACATATTTTGGAAGGTTAAAAGGTTTTCAATCATATTCCAAATTGAAAAAATTGCACTTTTTAAAAAATTGTACTTTGCAACTTATTAACAACTTTTTTACACTATTATGTAATTTTTCTCTTCTCATGCTTTATATAGGGTGGTTATGTGGTTATTGTTGGAAAACTAATTGAAAAAAAATACTATCAAAGAGGAAAATTTGTTGCAAAGAAGGAAGATTGTTGTTAAAGAATGTTTTCAATCATTTTTTTGCCATTGATGTCAAACCTGTTATTTGTTGGAATGACAATTGCTTATAAGATCCAAGTACTATCACTTAGTTGATTGATGAAGAAGATTTAATCAACAAGATGTAACAAAAGTACCTAAGGGAAAGGTTGAGTTATGGTTTCGTAATAAAGTGCAAGGATCGGTTAAGACACTAGTAAAATAATGTATTAATAATATACTTGAAGATACAAAGGCTAGCCACACTTAGAAACATTGGAAGAATAAGTTGCAACAAGGTTGACTACAAAGCTTAACTAAGTTCATTAGTGAGTGTCAAGCAAGCTAGTTAGAGCCAAGAAAATTTTCAGTTAGTGTAGAGCAAATGAAAAATTTAGTGTGTGCCAAGTGATGCAAAAGGAGCCAAGCATGTTCAAGTGCCAAGCAAAGTAACAGGTGTCAAGCATCAGAAAAACTTAGTGGATGCTGAGTGAATCCACACTAGGATCCAAGCATCAGTAAAATGTAGTTGATGCCAAGAACATAGTATGTGCTGAGCACCAAAATTTTAATAATGTCGAGCTGCTACATTATTTGAAAAGTCAAAGATTTTTCAAATCTAAGCCGACAAGTTTGTTGCCTTGAATTTTGTGAACCAGTTGAAGGATAAGGATGATGAGCTGATGGCACAAAATTCTATTTAAACCATTTTTGAGTGAATTCAAGAGAATTTTTCATGATGTTTCTAGAAGAAACAAAATATGGGTTAGATTCAATGAATCCTACCTAATCCATTCGAAATGGAATTAAAGGAGGGAAGAATTGAGTGGCAAAAGAAATTCCAAACTTATATTTAAGGAGTCATAGACCAAGAAGCAAGAGCTTTTGATGTGCCAAATTGTGAAGTGGTTGAAGGATGTCAAGGAGAAGACATCAAGAGGAGAAGGAAGAACAAAGCATAGAGACTCTGCTTCAATTAGTGTTTAGAAGGAAGATTGAGCTGGTACAACGAGTATGAAGACTTAAGGAGACAAAGCTTGAAAGGAGGGCAAGCTATCAAAGTTGCAGAGATTGAAAGCTAGGCAATGTTGTGATCTGAAATTTGCAAGATAAGTTGTGAATTGTAATCAGGTCAAAACTCCTTATTGTTACTCTCTTGCAACTATATCAGTTAGGGTAAAAATCCTATGGAATTAGGTTGGTTTAACAGCCATTTGTAAATCCTTTAACAGGGTGGCAATCCAAGTGAATGTTTTAAAGTCCTCTAATCAGGCCCACTTCTAACAAGGTGGTTAAATCCTTTCATCAGGTCACATTTAACAGTGTGTTGTAGCCATTAATAGGGTAGACCTTTCATAGGGAATCACTTTAGAAGAGTGAGAATTGAGTAGCATGTTACTGGTTGATTTTTTCAAATTGGGTTTCCACGTAAATCATTGTGTTATATGTTGATCTTTTCATGTGTTATGCTTGCATGATGATTTACAGTAACTTGCTAAGTAAGAAAGTTTAAGCTTGGTTGAATGAACAGTTTTGAAGCCTCACTTTACTTGATGAAAAAAAATTAATTGGACATGTGGAACTTGAATAACTAATTCACCCACCCCCGCCCCCCCTGCTCTCAGTTATTCTAAAGCATTTATAATAATTGGTATTAGAGCCATCTGTTAATTTAGTTTCAAGGTACTAGAAGTAGGAAGATCAAGATGTCCAAGAGAGAAGTTTCAAAGCTCAAAAAAGATAACTTCATTGCATGGAAAAGTCTAATGAAATTGCACCTTGGATCAATAGGTATTTATGCAAAAGCCTCAATTGGAGTGGAACATGTAGATCCAGTTGGACCCCTCTCTGTAAATGATTTGAACAAAAGAAAGGAGCATAATCAGGTAATGTTGGAGATTTCCTCTGCACTTAGTTATGCTAAATTTGATGAAATCAAAGGTTTTGATACTACATTCAAGATGTGGAAAGCCCTATCAGATATCTATGGAGGAGATCAAAATGTTCAAAGAGCTAAGAGAGAAAGCTTCAAAGGAAAGTTTGATGACATGAAAATGGAAGAAGGTGAGAATGCTACTCAATATGCCTCCAGAATGAAAGAAGTGGTAAGTGCAATAAGAAGTTTAGGTGGTCATTTGGAAGATGATACTATCAATAGAAAATACTTAAGAACTTTTCTTCTCATCTATGTTATTAGAGTTTCAACCATCCAAAAGCTAAGGTGTGTACCATAAAACACACTAACCTTTGAAGGAATAGTTGAAAGACTCACTACTTTTGAATTGTCCAATTATGATAACTACAAACCTAAGAATCTTGAATCTTCTTTCAAGGCTAAGGTATCATTGAAAGATACTGAAGAGGTGAAATCAAAGAAGAAGAATAGAAAAGGAAAACATGCATCTAGTGACAGTAGCACAAATGAGGAAGATGTGGAACAATTGGAAGCACTATTAGCTAGAAGATTCCACAGAGGCAAAGGAAAATTCAAAGGTAAGCTCCCTATCATTTGTTTCAATTGCAATAAAGTAAGACATATTGCTGCAAGGTGTACACAGAAGAACTTCAAAGAAGATAACAAGTACAAGAACAAAAGAGATGATGATAGCAGAGATTAAAAGGATAAAGGAAAAAGATGCTACATTGTTGAAGAAGATTATGATGAGAATGATGATGAAGTAGTCTATGTATCCATGAAGGATGAATTAGATGAAGATGAAGCAACAGCACTGGTAACTTATGTGAACAAGAATGACAAGTGGATCATAAATAGTGAATGTTCACATCACATGACAGGAGACAAAAGTAAGTTTATTACCTTTACTCAGTATGATGAAAATAGTGTTAGATTTGGAAATGATTCTCCATGTCACATCAAAGGAAAATGTTCTATTAAACTTACAGAGAAAATTTCATGTGACAATGCATACTATGTAGGACTGAACTACAATTTGCTAAGTGTATCACAATTAGGCAATATAGGTTGCAAAGTAGAATTTGGAAACAAAACTGTCAAAATCTATGACAATGATGGAAATCTGATAGGAAAAGGTGAAAAAACTAGGAATAATTTGTTTTACCTAGATATGGAAGATGCAACTTGTCTAATTGTTAGACTTGATGATGTGTGGTTATGGCATAAAATGTTGTGCCATGTTAACTTTGAAAATCTTATTAACATCAGCAAAAAGAAGAAATTTAGAGGTCTTCCTAAGTTGAAGAAGCCTGAAAATACAATACGTAAACAATGTCAACTAGGAAAGATGACCAAGTCAAGTTTCAAAAGCAAAGCCTACACTTCCAAAGAAGTACTAGAACTAGTCCATACTAACTTAGTGGCCCAATAGAAGTGTAAAGTTATTTAGAAGATAGATACATAATGCTATTTGTAGATGATTGTTCCAAGATGATGACTACCATATTCTTGAAGCGAAATTCTGATGTGTTTCAAATGTTTTAGCGGTATTTGGCTAGAGTTAAGAAGGAAATAGGTCAGAATTTGAAGTGCCTAAGGTCAAACAAAGGAGGAGAATTTACATCAAAAGAGTTTGAGATATTTTTCAATGACAAAGGAATTAAAAGGTAAACATCAACACTAAGAACTCCCCCACATAATGGCATTGTAGAAAGAAGGAATAGGTCAGTGATAGACTGTGCCATAACATTGATGATGGAGAAAAATGTTGATCTAAAGTATTAGAGAGAATCTGTAAGTACTGTTGTTTACACCCTAAATTGAGTACAAGTCAAGAAAGGAACCAATGCAACACCTTTTTAACTATGGTATGGTCACTCACCTAATGTAAAACATTTCAAATTATTTGGTTGTGAATGCTATATTCTCAAAAATACTAGAAATGGAAAATTTGATGCAAAGAGTGATGAAGGCATATTCCTTGGATACTCCACTAGAAGTAAGGCATATAAGTGTTTAAATACTAACACTAATAAGATTGTGGAGAGTGTAAATGTGAATTTTGATGAGCATGCAGAAGTCTAAGTTGATGAATCTAGGAAATTAGAAGATTATAGATCCTTTGTATACTTCTATGAAGGAATACCAACTGAAGATGATGCTACCAATCAAGTTGGGAATCAGCAAAAACATTTAGTATCAATTGAGTCATAGCCAGTGAATGTCGATTTGCATTCAAAATTCAAGTTGCAAAATAAAGAAAATGCATATTTTGATTTTGAAAATAGTACACATGGAAGAGATAATGAAATACCTAACAGTGATGTGGAAAGTTACTCTGAAGTTGAAGGATCAAATATGGAAAGAAGGACAAAACCAAGACTAGGCAAGTATGTGAGAAGACATCACCCTATAGAAAAAATCATTGGTTACAAGGATGCAAGACCAATGACAAGGAACAGACTAAGGAATGAATCATGTCTACTGAGCAAGGTTGAGCCCAAAATAGTGAAAGAGGCACTACAAGATGATAATTGGTATAAAACTATAGAAGAGGAGATAGATCAAATTGAGAAGAACAAAACCTAGACCTTAGTTCCTAGACTAGCTAATAAAAATGTAATTGGTACCAAATGGGTCTTTAGAAACAAACTTGATGAGAATGGTGAGATAAAAAGAAATGAGGTCAAACTAGTTTGCAAAGGCTATGCACAAGAAGAAGGACTGGACTATGAGGAAACATTTTTCCCTGTTGCAAGAATGGAAGGAGTAAGAACACTACTTCCATATGTTGTCTTCAAAGGTTTCAAAGTCTGCCAAATGGATGTGAAGTCTACTTTTCTGAATGGTATAGTGGAAGAGGAAGTCTACATAGAACAACCAGAGAGATTTGTTGATGATAGCAACAAGGATATCATTTGCAAATTGCATAAAGCACTCTATGGTTTGAAGCAGGCACTTAGAGCATAGAATGAGAGACTACATAAATACCTTATGAAGATAGGATTTGAGAGAATAGATGACAACAACAACCTATACATCAAGGCAAAAAAAGGTAAAAATATTTTGATATATGAAATTTTTGTTGATGATATAATATTTGGAGGAAAAAATGTCCTATGCAAAGATTTTGTTAATCAAATGAAATATGAGTTTGAGATGTCAATGTTTGGAGAAATCAAATTCTTTGTTGGATTGCAAGTACATCAATTGAAGCATGGCATATTTGTGACCCAATCAAAATACATCAAGGAAATACTCAAGACATTCAGATTAGAAGACTCAAAACTAGTCAGCACACCAATGGTAACAAGACATAAGTTATCTAAAAATGATGAGTCAGCTGAAGTAAATTAGACAATGTATAGATCAATGATTGGAAAGTTGTAGTATGTTGTACATAGTAGACCAGGCATTGCATTAGCCATTGGAATAGTGGCAAGATTTTTTGCAAATCCAAGAGAAAATCATCTAATGGTAGTAAAGAGAATATTGAGGTACCTAAAAGGAACTGATGATTTTGGTTTATACTATAAGACGAGTGAAAAGTTTGAGTTAAGAGCCTACACTAATGTAGATTGGGGAGGTAATATTGATGATAGAAAAAGCACCAGTGGAGGAGCACTTTTCTTTGGGAAAAAACTGATTACATGGACCAGCAAAAAGCAAAGTTGTACCTCACAGTCCATAGCAGAAGTTGAATATGTTGTTGCTACTATCAACTGCACCAATATTGTATAGATCAAACATATGTTGCAAGGTATGAAGGAAGAGGTAAATGAACCTATGATACTTTATTGTGATAATATAAGTTCCATCAACATATCAAAGAATCCTATGATGCATGCCAAAACAAAGGATATTGCAATCAAGTATCACTATGTAAGAGAATTGATGGAAGAGAAGCAAGTAAGGATGGAATATGTCAGCTCAAAGGAATAGATTGCTGACATCTTTACAAAAGCACTACCTAAAGATGTTTTTGAGTATCTTAGAAGTAAGTTAGGGGTATACCCTTAGCCAAAGTTACTTAAGATAAAATCAAGATTTTCCTACATCAAATGAGTTGATTGTTGGCATATTACAAATTGATACAAAGGATATTTACTTTAGGCTCATGCCTGAAGTAATAAAAAGTGCAAAAGTTCCAAATTAGTCACAAGCATGGTGACAGAGGGAGAAATTGGAGTACCTATAAATGCTACACTTGCATGTTAAGATGTTGAAACAGTATGTCTTTGGCATTGTTGTCAAAGAGGGAGAATGAAAAGAAACTGATCAACAACATTTGATCAACAGCATTCAATTGGAGAAGTAGCAAGAAGATAATCAATGCATGTAGAGGGAGAAAGAATGTAAGAGGGAGTCAATAAAGCAAAAGAAGATGTTCAGATATGCAAAAGGAAATCACAACTTAGAGGGAGAAATTAGTACAGACAAGAATCAATGAGAGGAAGACAGTGTATCAACAAACAATTTAGAGGGAGTCAAAAGCTAGTTTATGTTGCTGATAGAATGAATAGTTTTGAATAAAGTTTTCTTTTTGGCATTTGATTTACTATTTTAACCTAGTTAGCATTTTGTTAACTTGATTGATCAGTTTGGTTTTCCATCACTACCAAAGAGGGAGATTGTTGGAAAATTGGTTGAAAAAGAATACTATCAAAGAGGGAGATTTTTTGCAAAGAAGAAAGAATATTTTCAATCATTGTTGTGTCATTGATGCCAAAGTTGCTATTTTCTAGAATGACAATTTCTTATAAGATCCAAGTACTATCACTTAGTTGATTGATGAAGAGGATTTAATCAACAAGATGTAACAAAAGTATCTAAGGGAAAGGTTGAGTTATGGTTTTGTAATGAAGTGCAAGGATCAGTTAAGACACTGGTAAAATGATGTATTGATAACATACTTGAAGATACAGAGACTGGCCACACTTAGAAACATTAGAGGAATAAGTTGTAACAAGGTTGATTGCAAAGCTTAACTAAGTTCATTAATGAGTATCGAGGAAGTTAGTTAGAGCTGAGCATATTTTTAGTTAGTGCCAAGCAAATAAAAACTCTAGTTCGTGTCGAGTGATATAGAAGGAGCCAAGCGTGTTCAAGTGTTGAGCAAAGTAACAAGAGGTGAGCATTAGAAAAACTTAGTGGATGCCAAGTGAATCCATACTAGGTGTCGAGCATCAGCAAAATGTAGTTAATGTCAAGTAACATAGTATGTGTCAAGCACCAAAATTTCAATAATGTTGAGTTGTTGCATTATTTGAAAAGTCAAAGATTCGCCAAATCTGAGCCGACAAGTTTGTTACCCTAAATTTTGTGAACTGATTAAAGGATAAGGATGATGAGCTGGTGGCACAAAATTCTATGTAAACCATTTTTGAGTGAATTCAAGAGGATTCTTCATGATGTTTCTAGAAGAAACAAAATATGGGTTAGATTCAATGAATCCTAGTTAATCCATTCAAAAAAAAATTAATGGAGGGAAGAATCGAGTGAGAAAATAAATTCTAGACTTCTATTTAAGGAGTCATAGACCAAGAAGCAAGAGTTGTTGATGTGCCAAATTGCAAAGTGGTTGAAGGGTGTCAAGGAGAAGAGTTCAAGAGGAGAAGGAAGAATAGAGCACAAAGACTTTACTTTGATTAGTAGTCAAAAGGAAGATTGCACTGGTACAACAAGCATGAAGACTCAAGGAGACAAAACTTGAAAGGAGGGCAAGCTATCAAAGTTGCAGAGATTGAAAGCTAGGCAATGTTGTGAGCCAAATTGTGATTTGAAATCTACAAGATAAGTTGTGAATTATAATCAAGTCAAAACCCCATATTATTACTCTCTTGCAACTATATCAGTTAGGGTAAAAATCCTATGGACTTAGGTTGGTTTAACAGCCATTTTATAATCCTTTAATAGAGTGGAATTCCAAGTGAATGTTCTAAAGTCCTCTAATCAAGCCCACTTCTAACAAGGTGGTTAAATCCTTTAACCAGGTCACATTTAACAGTGTTTTGTAGCCTTTAATAAGGCAGGGCTTTCACAAGGCATCACTTTAGAAGAGTGAAAATTGAGTAGCATGTTACTGATTGTTTTTCGCAAATTGGGTCTCCATGTAAATCACTATGTTATGTGTTGATCTTTTCATGTGTTATGCTTTCGTGATAATTTATAGTAACTTGCTAAGTAAGAAAGTTTAAGTTTGGTTGACTGAACAATTTTGAAGGCTCATTTTACTTGATAAAAAAGTTTTTATTGGACATTTGGACCTTGAATAACTGATTCACCACCCCCCCCCCCCCCCCCCCCCCCGGCCCCACCCTTTCAATTATTCTAAAGCATTTCTAATAGTAATTCACCCTTTATTACTCCTCTTCAATGCTTTACAACTTTCTTGCCCAAAGTTGCTTTGAAAGTTGCAAGTTGCACAATGCAACTTTTATATTTTTTTGCAACTTTTCACCAATTTGGTCAAATGACCTTCCTATCATCTGAAACTTAACCACAAACCTTACCTATGGTAAAAAATAACCCTAACTCTTTGAATACCCTATTTACCTCATGATGATGTCACCATCATGCCTTGTGCCAATTAGAGGGCTATTTTAAGCCTATAAAGGGGTGACATAGTATGACAGCAAGGACATGGTCCAAAACAACCATATCCAAGCTTGGCATATGTTGTAGAGAAGCTAGATGGGTATCCAATTTTATTTTTCTAATATTTTGGAAAATTTGGGATAAAATGCAAGAAGACAACCATCTAAATCCATATAAGTTGAAGATAATTGAATTTTTTTAAGAATATCATCAAACCCACAAAAAAGAATATTTATGGTATCTAAATATGCACATGTTACATGTCTTCTCTTTTTTATATACAAAATTTGGCATTTAAATATGCTATGTGATATCTCTTATCAGATTTTATACAATATATATCATATAAATATGAACATGTTACATTTCTTATCAGTTTTATATACAAAATTTGGCATCTAAATATGCACATGTGACATCTCTTATTATATTTTTATACAAAATATGGCATACAAATATGCACATGTTACATGTCTTCCCTTTTTCATATACAAAATTTGGCATCTACATATGCACATCACTACAAAGTTGCAATATTTTGCATTATATATATATACAAAATTTTCAAAATTATTCTACCATATGTACAATGATTCAACTATATAGCACACAATCAATCAAAAGAACCTTTTGGATCAGCTCTAACCCTTATTCTATTAAGTATTGCCTCATGATCAAATTCACCTACTTTCCACAACTTCTTGTTAAGATGCCTACCATGATATGATGTCAATTGAATATTTATTGCAACAATAAGGTTAAAGTAATGAATAATATGTTTGTGTGTCTAAAAATCCTCAAATAACCACGTGATGGAATTCTTAATAAGGTGCCTACATTTAATTGTAAATACAATTTAAACTCAAAATTGATACATTATATATGACAATTTGACTTAAAGAGATCTTCATGGAAGGGGACAAAAACATACTACCTTCTAAGCCATGTGCATGTCACAACGATGGATCCTATTGGGTACTCAATATCCTCACCATCAATGACTGTAGCTATCAGTTTTCTTTTGGGCTCATTACACCGACATAGAAAGTAATTTGTTCCTTCATAATTGTGATATGCAATAACTACATAGACATGACCTGCATTTTATAGAAGGATAAGTTAATGGAAAAATTGAAACCAATAAATTTCAACCAAATACTAAATTGATAACTTAGTACCTGGCTCAACTAGATCAGATACATGCTCAAAATCTGTTGATGCTTCAACCTAGTTGAGTTGTAGTGTTTTAGGAAGTTGGTATGAATCGATTGGATGCAAAGGTCTACAAGACCATTGTTCAACTCACTCTTTTGATTCATATTCATCCCATAAATGATGCATACACAAAGAGAAAAAACATGCAAGCTTTCTAGTATGAATAGCTAGTGACACTACATTTGAACTTTGAAATGAATGCATCTCACTTGATTCTATAAGTGTACAGTAATCTTGAAATTTTTCAATGTTAGGTTCATGTATTAACTAAGAATATCTAAAAACTATAGACTTTCCTGTATTACCTAGTCCCATCACAGAATTGCACCACTGGACGATTGTTTCAACATTTTCTAATATTGCGCCACCTTTGTACTTTAATTCCTATCTACTAAGGGCTCCTTGCACACATGCTCTAGCACCATCATGCTCTCCCTTTCCATTTCCTACCTTAATGAAATTCCAAAAATGTTACACTCTACTTGTCACATGCATCCTACACAACCAATAGACCATCCTTGCATTCTTGAATTGTGTGATGCAATTATTTGACCAGATAATGTGGCAATTGTATCTTTCATCTCTTTCCCTAAAATTTTCATTAAAAACTTTAAAACATCCTTGGACAAACTCTAATGAATGAGTTCAATTTTTTTTATATAGAAGTGATACTCTCTTAATACTTTTTTGTCATCTTTTTTGCTATCATGTGCATGAATAAATGTTATGTGTACAAAAATTGACACTTGTATAGAGTTGTAATACATTGGTTGCACTTCATCTTGAGGTTTTAGTGTATATTTTCCAATGAAATCAACAACTAACACAATTGTACCCAAGGGAAAAGTGTCCTTACATAACTTGAATTTCTCATCAAACCATCTAGCTCTATGTGTATGACCTATGTAGTCATAAACTATTTTCTCTTAAAATAATTTCATAAAATCAACTACACATACATCACTTTTCCCTAACTTATACCTCTTTAATTCTTTTCCATCTTTAAAACCATATATAACTGACTTGTACTTTCCAAGAGAAACTACTTTCTTGCCAGTTTTATGTGTGCTATCTAGATGTAGGCATCTATGCAACTTTTGCAAACCACCACATTGAGGTTAAAAACCTTTTAAACACAGGTCTTATAATAAATGCACCCATCATCTCGTTTACATAGCACACTTGCAATAAATTTTAACGATGACTTAGGAGGTAATTGTAGACCATATTCCTACAATATTTTGTTAGTATGTAAAGTACAACATATATAACGATAAACATTATTATGCATAGAAAACTCAACATGAACCCTACAACAACATGTAGTGCATGTATGATTTATCTTAACATAGAATGGTTTTGTCATCTCAAAAAATATTCGGCTGATTTTAATTTGAGAAAATATTTGAAGAAACATTTCATAAAATTGTGTTTGAGTCATATCCAAAAAAATATTTTGTATGTGGCTCATGGTTTGTTTTTCCAATTTTTCTTTTGGCAACATCTTTTTGGTTTGGTGAAGCCCTTGTGTTCTCAGACCAAAATTTTTTATTATTATTCTTAGTGCATCAACAATAACTTTATCCTTATGCGGGAGTCTACCTTGGAATGACTAAAAAGAAGTCTCATTAGAATTCTCAATTTTCTCTCACCTCACTAAGGCTTTGAATAATGTTGTTCTACTTATCCTTAATGATTTTCTTATTTTGCTTGCCATATGAGTTTTTGTCATTTTCTTTCCTATTATGGTTGATGTGAGGACCCGTCGACTTGTATTAGCATCTTTAGTATGTGCTTTTGAACCAATGAATTGGTATGCATCAAAGATATTTCTAACAATTCTTCTTTCACTACAAATTTCAAATGTTCTCAACCCCAAAATTCTCATTGTCTCTCTAAATTTCATATTTTTAACCATTTCAACAAAAATTTGGCATCTTCCACTTTGATTTAAATTTTTAAAATAGTTATTCCAAATCTTTTGAACAATTCTCCTACAATTTCTTTTTGACATGTTATCATGCATTGGCTTAAAAATATTTTCATCAATGTCAATTAGAAACTTTGGTTTTCTATGAATTATTTTAGAAGATGTTGATGTACACACATGTTCTATATCTTCATTACTTACATTATTTACATTCATCATTTCAACTTGAGATGTCTCATTAGGGGCATCAAGAGACATAAGTGTATTTGTCATAATCATTTCAATTAGGGCATGTTAAACATTTTCGTTTGTAAAATTAGGAATGTTTGTGACATCAATATTAGTAGGTAGATTTTTATCACTTACATTTGAAGCATTTGATGATGTACCTTCACGTAATCTCCCCATACACTCCCTTGTTTTTTCCTTTGTTGCCTCTCATTTTTCAATTGTTCCTCTTGTTTTTTCCCATGATTGTAGATGAAAATTACCTACAAACAATAACATGAATAAAATAAACAAGAAAATACAAAACTAAACAAATTTGAATGATTATTTTATGCTCAATCATAAGATACTAACATAAAATAAAATCTTGGCACATGAAAAATATAAAATTTAGCATTTTCAAGCACAAAAAACCTTACACTTGCATACCTGGTATAGAAATACATTAGAAACAGTAGTATAATCTAGTGGACCACACTAAAATAGCATAATAACTATTGACATGTTTTATTTACAATTTTCAATAACCCCATCAAGTTTTATATAACTCAATCGGGTTATTAAGTTATAACTGCATTATCAATATGGACAAATAACCCGATCAAGTTCGATGTTACTACTACACAAAGGTAGATTTAAGGAGGGAGAGAGTGGTGTAGAGAATAAGAGAGAGAGGGTGAGGATAGGATAAAGAGATAGAAGGGGATACAAAGAGAGAGAGAGAGAGAGAGAGAGAGAGAGAGAGAGAGAGAGAGAGAGAGAGAGAGAGAGACGTAAGATGGATAAAGGATTAGAGAGAGAGAGAGAGATTAGGGGATATGATAGTAAGAGTGAGAGAGAGGTAGAGAGAGAGAGTGAGAGAGAAGGGGATAGGAGAAAGAGAGAGAGGAGATATGAGAGAGAGAGAATAGGGGATAGGATAAAGAGAAAGAATTAGAGAGAGAGAGAGAGAGAGAGAGAGAGAGAGAGAGAGAGAGAGAGAGAGAGAGGATGGAGAAAGGATTAGAGGATATGAGAAAGAGAGAGAGGGGGGATAAGAGAAAGATAGAGAGGGGATATGAGAGAGAGAGAGAGAGAGAGTTATTAGGGGATATGATAGAAAGAGTGAGAGAGATGGAGAGAATAAGAGAGAGGGAGAAGGGGATACAAGAAAGAGAGGGAGGGTATAGGACAAAGGGAGAATATGAGAGAGAGAGAGAGAGGATGAAATGGAGAGAAGAATTAGAGGATATATAGAAAGAGTGTGTGTGTGTGTGTGAGAGAGAGAGAGAAGGGGGATAGGAGAAAGAGAGAGGGCGATAGGAGAGAGAGATGGGGGGATGAGAGAGAGAGAGATTAGGGGATATTATGGGATATGATAGGAAGAGTAAGAGATAAGGGGATAAGAGAGGGGGCATGAGAGAGAGATTAGGGATATTATGGGATATGATAGAAAGAGTGAGAGAGAAGGGGATAGGAGGGGGAGAGAGAAATAAAGAGATTAGGGGATATGATAGAAATTGTGTGTGTGTGTGTGTGTGTGTGTGTGTGTGAGAGAGAGAGAGAGAGAATGACTCTCTATCTCTGTCCCTCAATCTAACCCTGTGAAGTAGTAATACAAAACCTAATCGGGTTTCGTAGAACCTGATCCAAAAAACCCAATCGGGTTATGGTTTGTTGATAGCCTAGGAAAATGACCCAAAGGCTTGGGAGACTAATTTCCCTCCATTTTTTTTCCTTAGGACATTTTTTCATCTTCTGAGATAAATTATCATCTTTTTCTTCATTAGGTACACTAATGGTGAAGTGGGTATCTCTAAAATCACCACCATAATCTTACACATCTTCTTATCTTTCTAACCATATATTTTTTTCTTTTTTTGGACAACATTAACATTGTAAAATTTAATTACTTTTACCAATGCCTTGTAATTCCTCATAGACATATGTCTACCATTTTTTTAATAGCTTTTGATATACTTAACCAAATTCAAAATAAATTACATATTATTGTTCTACACTTGATTTATACACTTTTTTTTCAATTCCATTTTCAATTATTTTGATGCAAGTTATGCTCAACACACGAACAAGTACCAAAATTTTAGGATGTAGTCAATTCAATAATTTATAACCAAAAAATTACTCATCATAAAATTACTAAAAAAATTCACAACTTCTAGATATGACTCTTAACTATCATCCCACCAAAGGGATATGCAAAATACTAAATATAATAATGTCTTTTATGTTGCACACAAAAACATCTATGTTATGTTTTCTGAAAAAATTAGGAACTATTTTTCATGTGTGCAAGGTTTGACCCACCTCATCTCATCCATTTTTTAAAAACTCTAGTAGTTTAAAAAGTAGATTTAGATTACTAAAATTTATATGTTTTATACAACTTATAATTTTTAGTGGATGACCCTCAAATTTCTCGTCCAAGTTTAGGTTTACCTAATTTTAGAAAAAAGGTGTCCACTTATACCCCCCTTTTTGTACACCATCTTGGTGCACTCACCCAAATTTACATAAGAAACATATCAAGAAGGAAAGTGAAAACATAATATACAATCAAATCCAGTCAATTGTGCTTATTTTCTCCCTACCATAATGGCATCATGAGACCTCAAGGGCCCTAACCATAACCCTAAGAATGAATCTCAAATTTCCAAAAATATCATTAGAGTTGTCTCATGAGACTTTTCTTACCAATAAACCATTCATTAACATCACATGGAATAAGAAACATCTAACATGTTAATTTACCAATAGTGTCACTAATCCAAAGCAGTGATAAGAAGTGTCAACTAAGTAATGTGATACAACATCATAATAAAAGAATGCATCAAGTAACATACTAAACATCATCTAAACATTATATCAAATACATCCAAAATAAAGCATAACTCAAAAGAGAACATACTCTAGATACGCTAAAGTACCAAGTGAATATCCAGCACTAGCCTTAAACTAGAAGTAGACCATCTTTGTACACTAGTCCCCAATAGTTGTATAGATAGCTATGTCTCCCAACCACATGGTACATGTAGGCTCACACCCTTTGTGCTCATGGAGATAAGGACCTAAACACAATCACATAAGATAATCACCCATGGCTAACACACACACCAATCAAGAACATGATACCAATATTTATATGATCATGAAGACAATGCAATACATCTGACCACTAGTCAGACCTACTAAAGATAACTATGTAGGGACTCTAGTGGAGAATCATTACTTGTGATCAAGTAGCAGAAGTACTTTGAGCCTCTGATCAACTCCCTTGGGAGGCCAAACTCAAAATGTATCCTTGATCAACTCCTACAAGATGCCAAAAATTGCGCCTTTGACCAACTCCCTCATGAGGCCAAACATTGTGTCTTTGATCAACTCCCTTAGAAGGAAAGACACACACCTTTAGTCAACTCCCACAAGAGGTTAGGTGTTCCATAATCTTATGTTTCATAAAGTTGATTTACCCATTAGTTAAATTGGATTTCATTTATTAGAACCTCTTCACATTACCTTGTTAGCCACTTTCAAGTCAAGGTACATGAGAGAAGCCACTCCACATGTCTACCTTATATACCCATTTTCATTGCATGATGAGTGCCCAAAGGAAGTGCAAGTTCCCAACCCAACCCCCAAATTAACAATCCCTCAACTGGCCTATATCTAAGAGTTTGGTCTCACAAGATCCTATCATATGCATGTGCAAGTGCTCATGTGTAGGCACAACCATCTTCATGAATGTAATCACATAATACCAATGCAAGGGTTGGATACAATTGCAATAATCTCACTCAACCGTCCTATATCTGGGAGTATGGATTTGACATGAATCACAAAGAGGCAACAAAACACCAAACATCATGAACTCACTCAACCAGCCTAAATTTGGGAGTATGGATTCTACATGAATCCCAATGATGATATAATAAAATTATGGTCACATTTGAAACCTAACATACATTCTAGATTCATCACCAAAATAAAGGCCAAGAAATATCCAAGAAAACTGGATGGCACACAAAATGTGGCGATGTAAAAATTGCTCAAAAATCAATGTTGTCATAAACTAATAAAATTAAAACCCAATGAGCTAATCCACCCAACATCACACTTTTTAAATAAAATCATGGATTCAAACACTTCACATAAATCTAGCAACATAATAGTAGGAAAACCAACAAACCCACATGCTGAAAGCATCAAATACTCATACCCATCCAATCAAGTGATGGAATTGCATAAAAATGGAGGCGAACACTAGCTCTCCACTCCTTAACATTTAGCAACAAGAAACGGAAGCTAAAATGCAATAAAACCATAAAAACAAGAAAGCCTTATCTCACAGCCAAAAGGGCTATAAAATGGGAAATGATGCCATTAAATAATGGACCCATCAAATGTGTTGAACCACTCGACATAACAAGATTTCCTTGCTACAAATCTAACGAGATCGACCTCGCAAAAATCGACTACGCCAATCTCACCCAACGAGAAAAAGAAGAAAATGCCATGAAGAGGGTTTTGGCAATTTTCTTTCCAAGAATTAAATAATAAAGTGAAAAGTGAACAATAAAATTCATTTTTTCCCATATAAGCATTTTTCCCAAGTGACTTATAAATTAGGTTATTAAAATAACTTAATAATCAATTGGCCCCTTAACCCAAATAACAAGCAATTCTAATTGCTTGGAATTCAATCATGGAAAATTAGCCAACAATAAAATAAAGATTAAATCAAATAATTAAATCCCCATTAACTATAAAACATCATAATTTCATATTTTCCAAGATAACTACTGAAACCTAAATGTTCAGACATGCTTATAGGTCTAATCACATAATGCATTATGAATCCAAAAATATCAAAGGGTTAGAATAATAATAAAAGATACCTCACCTATACAGGGATGATATTAGCTCAACATGAATGGTCTGATCACTAAGCCCATGTGCCACTGCTAGGGATATAAGTCATGTACACTAAATGAACACAATCAAGTGTAGATTCACAATATATCATAACCAAAGCAAAAAATATGTAAATTATGTAATTAAAGCATATAAATAAGTTTCTTTCAAATAATCATTTAAATAACTCATTTTGCATAAATTAATGAAATGAACAAGGTAAATATATGTAGCACACAATTCTATAAATCTAATACGGATAGCTCATTTCCAATAATTCTAAGCATTTAGCAATAGAAATAATAACTAGCTACTCAATAGCAATTAAGGTACAATAAACACATAAGTCAACATGGTCAAACACATGAGTACACATTGTTACAAAAACCTAGTCAAGTGCAATAGAACAAATAATACACAGTGTAACCACTATTCACAACTCACGGTAATCACAGAAAAAGATTGTGATGTCACATTAATCTAGGTAACTACTAGCACAAACCTCAATAATACTACCAAATAAATCATAATTCCATGATCAAGTATAAGCATAAATTAATCTAGTTGATGCAACACTAATCAAATCATCCCAAGGGTGTAGACCACTCACAAATCCTAATCACGATCACTCACAAAGAAAGATCATCGAGGTAGCATCCATCACGATGACTTATAGAAATCAAATGGGAGAGGCACTACAAAAAGAGCCAATCAAATTTTAGATCTAAGAATGAAGACCTAAGATCATGACTTACTAAGGTGATATGAATTTGAGACTACAAAATTAGGATATGAAGAACTTAAGAAATAAAACAATATTGAAAAGGGGGAACTTACACCAACCAAGAAGCATCTTGAGAAGTTGTATACAAGCACAGACAAACTTGATGAACAAATTATGGCACAAAGACCTATTGGAGATATGACAAGAATTAGTTATGTTGAAGGAGAATCATCTAAAACATCTAAAGTTATAGAAGAAAAAGAACTTGTAAATCAACTAAGTCAACAAGAAGATTTGAATAAAGTGGTACCTAATCAACTTGACAAATCTAAAGGTCAAAGGAAATAATACAATGGAAGATGTTTTGCATGGAATTAACCTAGACACTTGAAAAAGGACTGCATGGGTAAGTACTCTAAATCCTTTTCTGGTTATTAATTATAATTACTTTATTTATGGACATAAATCTAGTGAATGTAGGAAACCTTTAGTTATGATAGAATAACATTGCAACTAGTAGACCAATGGGAATGAACAACTTAGTTTGGACACATTGAAAGAGATTTTAGACTACATATTAATCAAGTTAAACCTAGATATGATAAAAAAAAAAAAAAGTTATGAAATGTCATATTTGCAATAACTTGGGAAATAGAGAAATATTTTCAAATTTAATGATTTTAATAGCAACATGAGATCATAGAATATGAGGACACCAAATCATATAAGGAACATGAATAATAATGTAAGAAGGAATAAGAATGTAGAGGGAAAACAAGTGGAAAACGTCAATAAGACATTTGTGAAGGAAGGAATGCCTGTAAATACAAAAATGTGGATTGAGAAGTCAAAACAAACATATAAGAATAAGATGGGAACAATACCGAGTACTACACCCCCTTCATCAACTTGAATTAATATCTTTATAACTCAAACATGGGATATTGCACCTAAAATCTATCATACCCCTGGATGATAGAATTAATTTTTTGAGGTTAATAGTAGCATGAAATGGTATTATAGAATCTATATCTAATGCTGCAAAAAAATTTATGATCATACATGAGGTCACTAAAGAGTTGAAGGTTACAGTTATGAAGAATAGCTTTTTGTGTGTATGCACTTGTGCATTAATTGTAGATCCAATTTTTTGACGATTTAAGAGTTAAAATTTCATAGTTTGATCACCATTTAAATGATAAAGAAGTTAAAAGAGATAGAAAATTTATTTGGAAGTAAATCTGAAACATTTAAAGAGATTTTTCCTAAAGCCCTAAAATACAAAGTAAAAGGTGTTTATTTCATACACGAGATTATAATTTGCTTTGGATTTTAAGTTGAATTGAGAAAATGGATCCACCAGTTGTTTGTGATGTTAGATAAAGACCTAGGTATCAATTTAAGAACAACCTTTCATGTATTTAGGATATTATCTTGTGCAAGCATTTTCAAAAATTATTGATGAGGTTTTACATTGAAGATAGTTGTGCATACATAGATTGAAAATTTGAGTCAACTCAAGATAATGACACTCACGAGGATATGAGTGAGGTTTACAATAATAATATAACATTCAAGAAAGGATATGAGCATTTAGGTCAAGTAAACATAATGCAACACATATTTTATGAGGATTTTGAATAGCCTGAATGGACAAGAATCGTACTTAACATAATTCATGATAAAAATATTTTGGGTAGGAGATATACCAATCATAATAAGCAATGACCTAATCCATAAACTAAGTTTGAGTAATGAGAGTGGTGTACCTATTTATGAGAAGGAGGTTAAGAACTTATTTGAAGTTAACATTGGATTAAATTGGGATGGTAGAGGCATGAGATTGGACTAGATTAAGCAAAATGGTATGAGACTGATAAGAAAATTAATTGGCTACAAGATGAGTTACATTTTAAGACACAATTCAGTCATAGTTGAATTTATCCATGTTGCATATAAGATAACTACTGACCAAGGGAAAAAAAATATGTGTGAAATTTTAAGACATCAATTGATTGACAACATTAAGAGGATAAAGAAGAACAAGTACACACCTTTCAGATTTGAATCTTTGTTAATTAACCTATGCTTCCAAGTAATTAATAGACTTTTGGGTATGCCTAGTTATGAGTTGGCTACTAACAACTCTAGTATGGAATTGAATACCTATTACTTCAAGAAGAAGCCAACTGATAGGATAATAGAGAATATGAATAGAATGATGAAGTCTTTTGAAACTAAGATGAAGAAGAGATTTAGAATCCCTAAATCAATCATGAAGAAATACAAAGATGATATATGTTTTATGGTAGAAATTGAAAATACATGTATAGAGGTTGTAGAGCCTAGACAACTATACATTGAACCTATGGCATATGAAGTGATAGAATAAATGTTGGATGATTATGCACAAGAAATTCTAAAATTAGAGAGAGATGAAGAATTCCCTAGAAGGGGAACCTATGAAGAAAATTATAGTGAAGTAAGATATCATCTATATAGTAAAGAAATCAAGAATAAAGTGGATTAAAATATTGAGCAAATGATTAAGGACTCTAAAATGACAAGGCAATAATTTTGAGAAGCTAAGAAGATAGTTATGAGATGAGATATAGTGGTCAATCACATATACTCTTGGTTAAGCCACTTACAATTGAAACTACATCAATAGTAGCACCTACCTCAATAACACCATCAAAGGATAAGTGAAGATTACTCACATTCATACTACTACACCATAGTCAGCTCCAAAAAGGTGATAAACAAGATATTTACAATCTATTATAGAAAGAAAACCTATAGAAAGTTTGAAGAGGGAGGGAGATAAAAGAAGAGGAGTCAAAAGAAACACTGAAGAAAACTAAGAGAGTAAAACATAAGGATCAAGGACTAGACCCTAAAAATCCTAAACTCAAAATTATTTATAAAGGCAGAAAGAATCAAGAGGAGGTAAAATATGCAGTAGTAGAGAAGCCAAGGATGAGAGGAAATATTGCTACACCATAAGATAAACTTGAATCTAGTACTGGAAAGAAGAGGGAAGGTTGGAAGCCTAAATTAGGAAGAATGAATAATATGATCATTAATGATGGAAACTTGGACAAATTGAACAAATATTATGATTATGCACAAGAAATTTTAAAATTAGAGAGAGATGAAGAATGCCTTGGAAGGGGAACCTATGAAGAAAAGTACAGTGAAGTAATATATCATCTATATAGTAAAGAAATCAAGAATAAAGTGGATTAAAATATTGATCAAATGATTAAGGACTCTAAAATGACGAGGCAATAATTTTGAGAAGCTAAGAAGATAGTTATGGAGATGAGATATAGTGGTCAATCACATATACTCTTGGTTAAGCCACTTACAATTGAAACTACATTAGTAGTAGCACCTACCTTAGGAACACCATTAGAGGATGAGGTGAAGATTACTCACATTCATACTACTACACCACAGTTAGCACCAACAAGGTGATAAACAAGACATTTTCTATCTATTATAGAAAAAAAACCTATAGAAAGTTTGAAAAGGGAGATAAAAGAAGAGAAGTCAAAAGAAACACCCAATAAAACTAAGAGAGAAAAACATATGGATCAAGGACTAGACCTTAGAAGTCCTAAACTTGAAATTGTTTATAAAGGTAGAAAGAATCAAAAAGAGGTAAAAGATTCAGTAGTGGAGAAGCCAAGGATGAGACGAAATATTGCTACACCATAGGATAAACTTGAATCTAGTAGTGGAAAGAAGAGGTAAGGTTGGAAACCTAAATTAGGAAGAATGAATAATATGACCATTACTGATGGAAACTTGGAGAAATTGAACAAATATTATGATTTATATGATCCAAATCAAAAGAGACAACTTAAGAATGCAATGGTTAAGTACATGATTAATTTTAAGTGTATTTCACTCATATTCATGGAAACATTGTACAAGAATAGTATAATACTTTAGAAGCTAAGAAGCAAAGAGCGATGGAGGAAGAGAAAAATATAAGAGAAATTGCAGTTATGTATGTTAGATAGTGATGAGTAATTGTAGGATATTCTGAAGAGATCGGAACCACTCCTTAGGAAGAAAACCAAACCTATACAAACCATGGGAGGAATTTATGAGGAATTCATTTAGGAGAAAAAAGATGCAACACTTAAAGCACTTAGAGAACCTAAAGATTTACAACCTACAGATGATAATGTGCCTAGTGAATATCCCACTATTTTTACTAGTGAAGATATTGGCACTAAACAATATGTTAGCAATATAACTTAACTAGACATGAGTATTAATGGAGGTAAAATAATGATTGACACATTAGAGGACCCATTCTAAGACCAATCAAATTATAATTTCAACAATTTGGTTAATGAAAATGTTGAGGATTATTGCAGTGGAGACATGGCAGAAGATAGGGAGCAAGATTAGGATCCAAATATTCTGCAAGATGAGCAGGCACCTATGATACCATTATTGACTTGGTCTCAACCAATTATCATCATTTTTCCACCTAGATTTGAGGTTGAAGAAGTCAGTTTGACATAATAGAAGGAAAGTACTGAGCAGAAAGATTTATCAGTTACAGTTGCAGAAAAAGAACCTAAGATAGAAAAGAAGGAAGAAGATGAGCAAATGGAAAATCAAGCACCAAGGCACTGAAAGAAAAGAAAAAGTAGAGGATGAGAAAAAAGGAGAGGAATGATAATAGAGGAGGTCATAGAAATAGGGCAGAGAATAGAGGAGTCAAGAAAATAAACTCATATTATAGTTTTGCAAGCCTACAAAAGACATAAATAAGGATACTGTGGGTACTTCAAAATCTCCATTTAAAGCACTGATTGCAAATATGTCAAATGATGTCACAATTTTAATTGTAGAATACATGGACATACCCCAAATACATTCAATTATCAGCCTTTTCAATTGGGAAAATAGCAAAGAAGTCAAGGAAGATGAGTAAGGATACATAAAGGATGTTAGAAATTTCTATTGATAAACTACATATTACACTTCCTTTTCCCATTCACTTAGAAAAACAAGATGTGGAAAAGAAGTTAAAAAGGTAATAGAAGAGTTTGATAATTACTATTAAACTCTTTAAGAGGTAGTTATAATCAAAGTAGAAACTGAAAATGATGCTAAACTTAACTGTACTTAATATTTGCATCAAAGAGATGAGAAGGTGTATCTCTAAGGGTAAGGCATTGTATGTTGAATGTTCTAGGGCACATAAGAATACCCTTACCACCACCAAAGCTATAAATGAGATAGAATATAAGATAGATAAGTTTCCAAATGATCTAAAATACAATGATGTAGAGATCATTGTGATAGATCAGAAGATTTGAAAGGCAAATGACAAGCTAAGAGTGATAGAGCATGATAAGGAAAGATTATTAAAGAGATTCAATTTTCTTAGAGATCATTTGATGCGAAAGTTGGATTTATTAAAGAGACAATTGGATACTCTTTTGGAGACTAATGCATCATATGAGAAATTTTCCTATACTAATCTTAATGCAGCTCAATTAGCAACCTGTGGATTATGCAAAGATATCAACATAGCATATACATTTAAGACATCATGGAATGATAAATTTTTGATGGGGACACAACCCAAGAACAGAATGGACACAATAGAAAAGGGAAATTGTATTAACTAAAAAATAAGCTAGTAATTCAGTACACAGAAAATAAACTTCAAAACATGCCCTAAGGGCTTACAATAGCATAAATGTGGAGATAATTTCTCCTTTCAATACCTCCTCTCAAACTCCACTCCGAACTGCCTTTTATAATGCCAAAAATCTCCTTAAATAGACCCCGGAGGGTTAAGGACTAGGAGTACATTCTAGAAAGTGCTAATAGGCATCCACTAACCAAATAGAAGGTTCCAGAAGCTGCATTAGAAGTCAACACAAATCTAGAAGAATCCAGAAACGATAATCGAACTTCTGAGAGGCATAACTTTTGAACCGTAGCTCTGATTGACGAACCGTTTACATTTTTGGAAAGCTCTCAAAGCGCTCTATAGCCCTATGGACCAGCTTTGCTTGTCCCCCATTTTTTTGCCCTTTTTGACATCATTTAATGCCCCTAACCTAACTTTGAAGCATTCTTAGGAGGTCTCCACAACCCGAAAAATTGCAATAACTTTCAAACCATGGGGCCTTTTGACCTGATTCTTTTTTTGGAATGCTCTAAATTAAAATTACATTCATCTAGCCAATTTACACCTCCTAGTTCACCAAAATGATGGCTCAATTACATACTCCTATTTTTTCAAGATTTACATGAACACTGATAGTGGAACTGTGAGAGTTGGAACCTTTATTTGACCCAAATGGGTATCCAAAAATGAAAACACATGAAAAAAAAACTAAGTCTAAGTATTTTTTTTTGGGTGACATAGGATTGCCCTTATACCTCTGGATGCTCCTGCATTAGACACCTAGGGTAGATTGAAAAGTGACCCTGTCACTTTATGAATGGTAGAGGAAATCCCAAATGGGAAACCTTAGCTGCTGAAATCCAAGTTGAGTCCTCGATCGATCGTCCTTTCCATTTGACCAAATACTCTTCATACTACCTATTTTTGGTACTCCTACCCATACAATGATCTAGAATATCTTCTATCTCTTCCTTCTTAGAAGAATGAATTGGACATGGCTCTAACACCAGCTCCTCATCTGCACCATCATCATGATACTCTGTTAAATCTGCAATGTTGAAAATGGGAGAAATGTGAATACCATCTGGTAGCTCCACTTCATATGCATTTTCTGAGTCATGTTTCTTCAAAATTTTGCAGGGGCCAAATTTTTTCATTTTCAGCTTGTAGTAAGTACCGGCTAGAAATCTTTCTTTTCGTAAGTGCACCATGACTAGATCCCCTACTTGGAATTCCTTATGTCTTCTCCTTTGATCAGCCCTAGCTTTATACTCTTGATTCATCTTGGTAATGTGTGCTTGAACCTCCTCATGTAGACGCTTGATATGTTCAGAAAATTCCTTAGCTTCAGCACTTGTCCTCTCCCCTTGTTCTATCTTCCTCAATTCTAGTGCAGTCCTTGGGCTATTCCTATATACAATTTGGAATGGTGATTTTCCAGTACTCCTATTTATAGAGTTATTGTAACAAACTCTGCTTGTGGTAGAATCAAATCCTATCCCTTAGGCATATCCCCAACTAAACATCTCAGCAAATTGCCCAGACTTCTATTTACCACTTATATTTGGTCGTCAGTCTACGGGTGATGCATGGAACTAAATTTTAGGTATGTTCTCAACTTCTTCCACAATGTCCTCCAGAAATACCCCAAAAATTTAGTATCTCCGTCAGAAACTATACTCCTTGGAAGACCATGTAGTCTTACCACCTCTTTGAAAAACAAGTCTGCAATATGGACAGTATCATGAGTTTTGTGGCATGGAATGAAATGTGCCATTTTGGAGAACCTATCAACCACCACAAATATTGAGTCATTACCCCTTTGTGTCCTTGGCAATCCAAGAACAAAATCCATACTTATGTCCTCCCATGGCCTTGATGGAACAGGCAATGGCTGATATAGGCCAGTATTGTGACTAAACCCCTTGGCAATTTGACAAACCTGGCAACTCTATACAAAATTCTTCACATCTTGTGAAATTTGAGGCCAAAAATAATGTTCTCTAAGAATGGCAATGGTCTTATCTCGACCAAAATGTCCTGCCATCCCTCCATTGTGTTTCTCCTTAATCAGATTTTCCCTCATGGAACTCCTTAGAATGCACAATTGACTACCCTTGAACAACATGTCATCCTAAATCAAATAGTCTAACCACTTGCTTCTATCTACAACAACAGGTTCTTTACAAGCTTTCCATGCTTCAGCAAAATTAGGATCCTTGGGGTACAATTTCTTGAGTTCATCAAACCCAACTACTTCAACCTGCATTACTGTAAGCAACAACTATCTCTTACTTAGTGCATCTGCAACCCTGTTAGGTTTTCCACTTCTATGCTTCAACACAAATGTATAGCTCTGCAAGAACTCTACCCACTTCATATGCCTCTGATTCAATTTACCTTGGCTATTTAGGTACTATAATGCTTGATGATCAGTATACAAAACAAATTCCTTTGGCAATAAATAATGCCTCCATTTCTTTAAGGCCTGAACTATTGCATAGAACTCTTGATCATAAATAGAATACTTCTTTGCATCATTCAATTTTTCACTAAAATATGCAATAGGCTTACCTTCTTGGCTTAATACAGCCCCAATAGCGCTACCACTAGCATCACAATCCACCTAGAAAACCTTTCTAAAATTTGGAAGTGCCAACACAGGTTGTTCTGTCACCTTCTTCTTTAGAAATTCAAAACTTCTCGCAGCTGCTGTAGTCCATTTGAACTCTTTTCTATCCCCTCTTATTGTATCAGTTAGGGGTGCACATATGCCACTGAAATTCTTAATAAACTTCCTGTAAAAACTAACCAGACCATGAAATGATCTTACCTCAGTAGCAGACCTTGGATTAGGCCATTCCAAGATGGCTTTTACCTTCTCTGGATCCATTTTGAGACCTTCGGGTGATATAACAAACCCCAAATAGACTAACTCCCTTTTTGCAAAGATGCACTTCTTCAGATTAATTAATAGTTTCTCTTCCCTTAGCCTTTCAAGGACACTACAAATATGCAATAAATGTTCTTCCAAAGTCTTGCTAAAAATTAAAATATCATCCAAATAAACAATAACAAATTTTCCCAAGAACTTCTTAAGTACCTCATTCATGAGCCGCATGAAGGTGCTTGGGGCATTCGTCAATCCAAAGGGCATGACTAACCACTCATAAAGACCCTCCTTGGTCTTGAAGGTTGTTTTCCACTCATCTCCTTCTCGAATCCATATCTGGTGATAACCACTCTTCAGATCTATCTTTGTGAAGTACTGAGCTGCACTCAAGCAATCCATAAGATCATCCATCCTTGGCAAAAGAAATCGGTACTTGATGGTTATCCTATTTATAGCTTGATAATTTGTACACATCCTCCACTCTCCATCCTTCTTTGGTGCGAGTACTGCAGGTACTGCACATGGACTCGAGCTCTCTCAAAACAAGCCCTTCCTCAACAACTCCTGAACCTGTCTATTTAGCTCCTCTATTTTAGTAGGAGTCATCCTATGAGTAGCCTTGTTAGGCAAACTAGCTCCTGGAATCAGATCTATCTGATGATTGATTTTCCTTACTAGTGGCAATCCATCTGGAACATTATCAGAGATAATGTCTCCAAATTCCCTTTGTAAATCTAAAACTTCAAGTGGTATTTCACTACTACCTTCTTTATCTTTCCTAGGAATCAAAGCATAGCACATATGTTGATGTTTCATGCCATCTAAAAACTTCCTTCCATCAACAAGAAAAATCTTAGCACTACTACATACCTTTTCACCTTCCTTTTTCATGGGCTTCAATTTGTGGCAAACTCCATCCTTTGTCAGAGAGTATGTTTTTGCATGTCCATCATGTACTGCATGTCTATCAAACTGCCATGGTCTACCCAACAATAGGTGGCAAACATCCATCGGAATAACATCACAGAGAACTTCATCATGGTAACTCCCAATTTTGAATTTCACTAAACATTGTTCACTTACCAGGACCTTACGATCATCTTTTACCCAAGCAATCCGATAGGGCTGGGGATGTTTCTCCCTCTTGAGCTTCAGCTTAGAGACCATCTCTTCTGATACCAAGTTATCAGTGCTACCACCATTAATGATCACGTCACAACATTTATCCTCACATTTACATCTGGTACGAAACAAACTCCTCCATTGTCCTAGTTCAATCTCACCACTTAGTAGGACTCTTTCATTTACCAAGGTCTCTCCTCTTTCTGCATCCTCTGAATGTAATGATTGTGCATCCTCATCCACATGAGCAACCCTAGCTTGGCCCTCAGCTCTCCTATCTGTCTTTCCTTGTCGTTGAGGGCATTCAAAGGCACGATGACCTTCTTCATTGCAATGGAAATAGGTACCACGAAATCCTCCTCTTCCTTTTCCATGTCCTCTACCTCTTCCTCTCTGATTTCCAAAGTCTTGATTATGGGAGTGGTTGAAACCCTCGTTCCTCTAGTTCCTGCTAGTACCCACATCTTCATTTTTCTTTTGGGTTTCATTACGGCCTCCAGATGATCTACCGCTTCCCCTTCCTCCTTGACCGCACCCTCTTTGTCTTCCTTCAAACCTTTTATTCAACTTCTCTACAACTCATAGGGAAAATTGGTATGCCTCTTCAACGCTGGTCATTCTTACCAGACTTAATTCCTCCTAGATGTTAGGTCTCAACCCACTGATATAACGAGCAACCTTCTCCTTATTTGCTTCTACATGCCCTGCTCTAATCAAGAGTCGATAAAATTCCTTTGTATATTCTTGGACTGATCTTCTTGCTTGCTTTAACCCATGCATCTTCTTAAACAAATCAAGCTCATAGTCCATAGGAATGAACTGCTTCTTCAATTTGTCCACCATGTGATCCCATCTTGTGATCTTTGCCTTTCCTCTTCTGTTTCTTTCCAATTGGACCTCTTGCCACTAGATTTTGGCATGGCCTTTTAGTTTGGCCTTTGCAAACTTAACCCTATCTGGGTCCCTAATATCCTCATACTCAAAGTATTCTTCTAGTTCATTGATCCAATCGATCAACTCATCTAGTTTCAGATTTCCTGAAAATACACCTACTTCAATTGTAGGTCTTTTCCCAAACTTCGTAATGGCCCTAAAAAGCCTTTCCTCTACATGATTTAGAACTTCCCCATCAAATTCCCCTTCTGATCCAATTTCATCTTCTTCGTTGTCATCTTCACTTTCATCACTTGTGGCCACAGTTGCTCCTCTACGGAGCTCCTCCTGCAATGCTTGTACCTGCCTTTGGAGGGCTCTAACCTCCTTAGGATTAATAGCTCTGACCCTTCTACCACACTCTCTTCATGGAGGCATCTTCTTAACTTAAACCCACAACCACACAATCCTGGTGCAAACTGCCTCACAGTCGACGCTCTGTCTATACACTCAGGAAAACCAGCTCTGATACCACTTGATGGGGACAAAACCCCAGAACAGAATGGACACAATAGAAAAGGAAAATTGTATTAACTGAAAAATAAGCTAGTACATTCAGTACATAGAAAATAAACTTCAAAACATGCCCTAAGGGCTTACAATAGCATAAATGTGGAGATAATTTCTCCTTTCAGTACCTCCTCTCAAACTCCACTCCAAACTGCCTTTTACAATGCCAGAAATCTCCTTAAATAGACCTTGGAGGGTTAAGGACTAGGAGTACATTCTAGAAAGTGCTAGTAGGCATCCACTGACCAAATAGAAGGTTCTAGAAGCTGCGTTAGAAGTTGATGCAAATCTAGAAGAATTCAGAAATGGTAACCGAACTTTCGAGAGGCATAACTTTTGAACCGTAGCTCTAATTGACGAACCGTTTACATTTTCAAAAAGCTCTCGAAGCACTCTATAGCCCTATGGACCATATTTTCTTGTCCCCAATTTTTTGGCCCTTTTTGAGTTCATTTAATTCCCCTAACCTGACTTTGAAGCATTCTTAGGAGGTCTCCACAACTTGAAAAACTACAATAACTTTCAAACTATGGGGCCTTTTGACCTGATTCTTTTTATGGAATGCTCTAAATTATAATTACATTCATCTAGCCAATTTACACCTCCTAGTTCACCAAAATGATGGCTCAATTACATACTCCTATTTTTTCGAGATTTACACGAACACTGATAGTGGAACTGTGAGAGTTGGAACCCTTATTTCACCCAAATTTATCCAAAAATGAAAACACATGAAACAGAAACTAAGTCTAAGTATTTTTTTTTTGGGTGAGACAGGATTGCCCTTATACCTCTGGATGCTCTTGCATCAATTTTACAAACTTGAAGGAAATTTTTTTTGATTATATGGCACTTCTAGGAACTCATCCAGCTTAAGGAAGAAGAAGAAGACATCTAAATTTTGAAATGTACATAAATTTTGACTCACATTTTTCATTGGTATCTAAGGGAAGGAGGAGAAGAAATTGTAAGTCTTATGTAAAGTCTTTTATGCATACTGTAAGGAGGATATTAGTAAGATAAATATAGGAGTATGATCAGAGTAGTAGTAAAATATGAATGAAGGAATGAATATAAAATGATCCACAATTTTGCATATTTTCACAAGGCCACAACTTCACAAATTTTGAAATTTTGTCATATTTACCCAATGTTTCCATATGTTCCCATCAATGCCAAATGGGGGAGATTGTTGGAAATTTGGATAAGAGAAATTATTAGGGTTGTCATTTATGGAAAATAACTAATTTTGAGATGAAAAAATTCAAAATGAAGTTTGGAGCAAGTATACTTAAAAAATTGTCTAAGTATAATACTAGTAAACAAGGAACAAACAGATAGTTTTATTTGGTAAGCTTCATAGTAAGCATATTAGATTATGTGCAATTAATAATAGATAGAATAGGTATTATATAATATTTCATTAAGGCTTCTAAAGATTATATGTTGGTTTGCATCATTTTTGGAAGAATTTCCAATAACATGTATCACATTGCTTAACAGGATAACTAGCAGAATATTTATTTTTTAGTTAAGTAATTATTTTGGCTTGACAAAATAATTACTTAACAAGGTAGGGACGACATCCTAGATGTTAACCCTTGTGTGGAAAAATTTAATTTGAAGATATGGTAATGGGCAAGGTAGCACAAGGTTGACAGATCAAAGATTGTGGTATAAAGGAGAATAATTTTGTTTAGCGAAGATGGACCAATGATCTTGTAATAATAAGATTGATATATTTGAGTTTTATCTATGTTGTATAGATATGAACTTATGTGTTAGAGCATAGTAGAATAGCGTGTGAATATTATTCTGAAGAGGAACAAGGACTTATTAGATATAGAAGATATCAGTGCGGTCAAGGTTTTTTCTATATTCCATAACTTGTAAATTTATGTATGCATGTTTGGGTGGTGAGCTAACCTTGTATTTTGTATTGTAATAACAACTTCTAATAAATTCTAGGCTTCTAACAAGGATAGATACACTATACGGATGTAACAGACTCCTAATAGGATCAATATCTTTCACAAGATACTTTTGATTAGTGGATCATTTTGTGGGTACCATCCCCACTAGGGTTTCTCCTTCAATAGGATTTTCCTAGTTATTAAAATATGGTGTTATGATTTTTTATGTTGTTCATGGTTTTACTTTTCAATTTACTAATTTATACAAGTTTAAGAATTTTAAATGGTATCCATAGTTGGGCAAAAAGTTGTTTAAAGTTCATAATTGATTCACCACCACCCCCCCCCACAAAAAAAAACCTATATTGAAGAAATTTACTTTATAATAGACTCATATTTGGCTATTATTTCTATTTTTTAGCCTTTTTCCCTTTTTGATCTTTGAAGACATATTTTTTAAAGCATTTTCTTTATGCAAATGCACTGAGATAAAGTGTCACTATACATTGTATAATTGGGATCTAGCACATCTTGTGTCTTATTGTAGATGCATTAAATTATAAAGTGTAATAGGGGGTTGATGTTCACCTTTATTTTTCATCTACCATTTTCAAGTGAGTTCCTTCCATGACATTAGCCTTGTGATATATGTCAAGAGAGTGATCCTTCCATACATTATTATGTATTTTATTTGCACCTTGATGTTTTGGTTCTTTGACATACGATTATTTTTTGTCATCCTTTTTATTGTACCCATCACCTCTCCCTTGTCTATATTATCAGGGGTTTCTCCTATTTGTTCTAATGCTTCCTTGGTTTGATTGACTAGATCTTCAGGCTTTGGTGTTTATGTCATCTATATCTTCAAGTTTAGTTGTTTATCTTTGTTTGCCTCATGATTTGAGTAGTGGCATTTGAGTTCACTTGTGTAGATTATAGTCTTCTCTACCTATTCATGTTCTATATAAAAGGAGATTCTTCAAATCAATAATTACTCTTTGACAGTGTTTGAAGATTTTTCATGCTTTAGTGGTGTTCTTTATGATCATTCTTTTGTCCCTATTTTCTGGGACATTTTCTAGTTGTATTCTTCTTTAGTTGATGTAGGGGAAGAAAGAGGAGGATTAAGATGGAATAAACCCAACTTAAACCTACCAACACCCTTGCCAAGAGTTACACATGGAATCTTTATTCAAGCACATTAGCAGGGAACATAAAAGCTATATGTAGCAAATCTATAGTGTAATTATGTCACCTTACATGTAAGGAAACAACATGCTCGGCTATGAGGCCTTTCGAGTTACAGTCATGTACAAGGGAAATTACTAAATTAGAGAAAAAGCTCACATCTTCTATCTTCTTCTCTTTAAGATGATGATTTTCTACATCTAGCCAAGCTTCATTTATAGCTAGCTAAGCCACAAGTCAGCTAATTAGACATTTAATTACATTATAGATCTAGTATTGGAAGAATAAACCAAAACCCAAGAAAGGACAACATAAAATCATGTGCTCTTAAGAATAGGTCCAAACATGAGTTAGGAGTCAGCTTCCAACTGTGCAAGATTCCACATCAGCATAGGAAACTACTCCAAAAGAAAAAAATGTGCCTCACTAGATGAAAAATAATAAACAAACATTGCAAAGAATGACAAAGAACTCGAAGAATATAAAATATGAAAATACAAAAACTAAGGAAAAGGATCAAGGAGAGGTCCTTGACATGAAATCAAATGTGTACAACATAAAACCAAAAGTAACAATGGCTACTTTACGAACAATGGACTGGTACAAAAAATAAGAAATATTTTTGTTTGGTGCAAGATTGCTCAAATACCCAAGATGCTCATGCATTAGACACCTCAAGAATTCTTGATATTCTAACCTAAATCATAAAGATCCAACTTGGCTTGTGTAATCCATGAATTGTCTTCAATTGGTTTGTCTATCCACTGAACTAGGTATTCCATGTAGATTTTTCCTCTAGTACTTTTTCTTATTCTTCTATTCAAGATCCTCTCAATGATGCATGTCTTCTTATTTGGATAATGTAGGTTGTCTATCAATTCATTTTTTGATTCAAAGTACTTGGTGATATTGTCAATATTGAATATAGGTGAAATATCCATATCTTTTGGTAATTCAACTTCAAAAGCATTTTCACTATCAAACTTTCGTAAAATTTTATAGGGGCCATTTTTTTCATTTTTATCTTGTTGTAGCTACCAACTAGAAAGTTTTTCTTCTTCAAATGAATCATAACCTCATCTCCAATGTCAAAATATTTATGTCCCTTCCTTTTATCTTCTATTTGTTTATATTCCAAATTACGTCTTTCAAATTCCTTTTCACTTCCTCATGCAAATTCTTCATGAAATCTAAAAATTCTTTAGCTTTAAAACTTCTTTTTATCTTAGCATTCAGCTCCCTTAATTTAGCATTTCCCTTAAGATTCATCCAAATAACAATCTCAAAAGGTGTCTTCTTGGTGCTTCTATTCACATAATTGTTATATGTGAACCCTGCTTGTGCCAAAATCAAATCCCAAGCACAAGCTTATCTCCAACCAAACATCTCAACAAGTAACCCAAACTTCCTTTCACAACCTCAGTTTTTCCATATGTTGGCAGATAAAATATAGAACTAAACTTCAACTTTGTATTTAGCTTCTTCCAAAGTGTTTTCCAGACAATAGTCTTAGGTAAACCATGCAATATTACTACTTCCTTAAAGAATAATTCAGCCATGTGCACTACATCAAATGTCTTCTTACAAGGTATGAAATGAGTTATCTTTGAAAAAAAAAATCAACCACTACCAAAATGGAATCATTACCTCTCTCGTTTCTAGGAAAACCAAGAACAAAGTCCATGATGATAGCTTCCCAAGGCTTACTAAGAATAGGCAATGGTGAATACAATCCCAAATTCTGACTAGTTCCTATTTTAGTTTGACAATAACCAATCTCTACACATCCTTATAAATCTGAGGCAAATAATAGCTATCTAAAATTAAATTTACTATCTTATCAATCCCAAAGTGTCCAACAAGTATGCCACTATGCTTCTCATTCATGATGTTATCCCTCATCTAGATCCTCTAGGCATGCACAGTTGAGTTCCCTTAAACAATATGGCTTCCTAAATGAAATAATTAGTCCATTTATCTCTCAACATTTGATATTTACAATCTCTCCAAGGTTCTACAATATCGAGGTCAGTTTCATACAAGTACTTCAAATCATCAAAACCAAGTACCTCAACTCTCATCTTTGTTAGTAAATTACTTCTTCATCTCAAAGTATTAGCAACTTTATTTGGCTATCCACTCTTATGCTTTAATGAAAATGAAAATTTTTTTTAAATACTCAACCCACTTCATGTGTCTCTAATTCAACTTATTTTGGCTTCCCAAATATTGAAAATCTTTATGGTTAGTGTACAACACAAAATATTTAGGCATCAAATAATGTCACCATTTCTTCAAAGCTTGAACAATAGCATAGAATTCATGATCATAGAATGAATATTTTCTCTTAGCATTATTCAAATTCTCATTAAAAAAAAACTAGAGATCTTTCTTCTTAACCAAAAATAACTCCAATAGAACTTCCACTAGCATCACATTCCACTTGAAAATCTTTACTCAAATCAAGCAAAGCAAGTGTCAATAATTATGCAATCTTTTGTTCCAATGTTTCAAAACTCTTTTGTACTCCATGAGTCCACTTGAAATCCTTTTTATCCCCTCTCATAGGCTCAATCATAGCATCACAAATAGAACTAAAATTTTTGAAAAACTTCCTGTAAAAACTTTTCAATCCATGAAATGATCTTATGTCTCTAACATTTTCAAGTGTAGCCCAATTAAGAGTAGCTTTTACCTTTTTAGGATCCATCTTCAAACCATCATCTAAAATTACAAAACCAAGATACAAAATCTCTTCCTTCATGAATGAACCTTTATTCAAGTTAATCATCAATTTGTCCTCCTTCAATCTCTGCAATACTTGTCTTATATGCTCAAGTTTCTCTTCTTTAGTCTTATTGAAATCAAAATTTCATCAAGATATACAATCACAAATTTACAAAATAATTTCTTCAAAACTTCATTCATCAACCTCATAAAATTACTAGGTATGTTAGTCAAACCAAAAGGAATAACCAACCACTCATACAAATCTTCATTAGTCTTAAAAGTAATTTTCCATTCATCTCCTTCTCTAATTTTGATCTAATGATGGTCACTTTTCAAATAAATCTTGGTAAAATACTTTCTCTCATCAACAATCAATTATGTCATATTTCCTAAGTAAAGGAAATCTATACTTCATTTTTATCTTGTTTATAGCTCTAGAATCAGTGCACATTCTCCATTATCCATTCTTCTTAGGTGCTAACATTGCAGGTACTACACAAGGACTCAAACTTTCTCTAGTTAGACATTTTTCAAAAATTCTTGCACTTGTTTATTGAACTCAGCATTTTCAGCAGGTGTTAATCTATGTGGTTCTTTATTAGGCAAAGATCAAATCCATACAGTGACTAATACTTCTCATAGGAGAAAAACTATTAGGCACATTATCATAAATGGTGTCTTGAAACTTTTCGAACAAAGATTCAATCTCAAGTGCATGTTCTAGTTCATATTGTTTCTCAATATTTATAGGAATCAAAGAAAAAAAAATATTATGTTCCTTCATATCCTTAGAAATTTGTTTTCCTTTAAACAAACATACTCTGATTGTGGTACAGTGATTCTCCTTAAGCTTTTCTACCAAGGGCATCAATACTTGTTTCTTCACATCAATCCAAATAGTATACTGATTGAATCTATCATCATGCAAAGCTTTTCTATCATAAAGTAAATTATACTCTTTCTAGATCCAAGCAACATGGTAAGGTTTCATATGTCTCAATCTCTACAACTGCAACTTATTAACTAGCTCCCCAAATGCCAAACTATCAAAACTTCCACTATCAATGATCACCTTACAATATTTTCCAGCGATCTTACACCATGTCTTAAATAAACTCCTCCTCAAAACAAGTTCTTCACCAACTTCTTCACTCCACAATATTCTTCTCAACATTAGGTTCTCACCATTTTCAAGTTCATTAGGTATTTTAACAACTTCTTCACAAGAAAAAGTACTTTTGCTACTACCTTCAATATTCTTTCTAGAATTAGTACATTGAAAAGCTCTATATCCTTCTCCACACTTGAAACAAGTTCCCTTAATCCAAGATCTTTCCTCTCTCTTTCCACCATTATTATTCCTACAGTAACAAGTATAGTTACCTATAGTGTAGTTACCTATTTTTCCAGTAGGTTCTTTCCATTTTGTCTTTCCTTTATCTTACATTTTATTGACAAATCTTCTACTTTCTCTATAGGTTCTACCTCGACTTCTTTGAAATCTTCCACCTCTACCTCTTTTTCTTTTATCATGTTTCTTCACAAATCTTTCTTCAGCCTTTGGAGCATATTGGTATGCTTCTTCCACATTGTCCATCTTAACTTAGTTGATCTCATCTTGAATTGATGTCCTCAAACCTTTTAGGTTTCTAGCCACTTTCTTAACTTCATCATCCACATGTCTTGATCATCTTAAGATGAGATGTTAGAGTAATAAGGGGTTTTTCTTATTAATTAAATCATGTTGATTTAATTATTAAGTTGCATATTTTTTTATTTTATTGCTCAAGCTAAACTTTAGAGATATGATAATTATTTATTTATTAATTATTATCATGCAACTAAGTTTCCTTTTAGAATTTTGATCACCTATATTAGCTTTGGTCTCTCTTTTAATTACAACATTCTATTACATTATTTCTTTTGCATATCAAAATGTCTCCTCTTTCATGGATCATGGAATTTCGGCCTTCGTAGTTTTTTGCTTCTCTCCTATGATAGGTTTTCCTGTAGGTGATTCTTGGGAGTTGTAGATAACATATATATACAAACATGCCAAGTAGGATACATATGCATCATAAAATGGGTTAGCAGGGTAGACCAATGATTATAATCATAATCATAATGAAATCTAGTATATATAAATTAATCTCACATGGTAAATATATCCATCAATTGAAAATTCAACATCTTAGGCACATTTTGTAAAGAAAGTAAATATCACATGAGAATCCATAAAATGATACAAAACATAATGTCAGATATGAACATTAAAAATATTATCTCTAGGGTAGGTACTACATGAAACAATACGATTTTATGTCTATTTATGTATCCATTAAATCTATACAATCTTGATATTCTTGATCTTATACCATGCTAATTCGATGCCACAATTGAAGATTCATACTAATGAGAAAATATTTTAATTTTGCATAAAATATATTGTTCCATCACTCTTATTGAAGAAAATATACCAGAATTGACCAATTTGTGTTGATGAAGTAGCCAAAAGGCCTGCATAGATATTGAAATTGTCTTGATCTACATCCCACATGATCGATAAGAGCTCTTGTCTAGACTAACATTCTTCTTTTTTCTATTTTTGCAACCATGGAAGCTCCATAGATCAAGAACTCGACCAATGTAGTACCATATATTTATTTTTCTAAGTATAACAATTTAGAACTTTGTGCCCAATTTTTGTCCTATTTAGTGTCTTATTCATGAGTGAATCTTCTGTAGAAATATCTATTGTCATACATCGACCATATATCAAATTCTTTGTTGTCATTCCCTCGAACATCTTTCCTACCATTTTTATATATTTTATTCTACATGATAAACATATCAAATCAATGTGGAGTGGAATTAGGGATATGTCCCATTTTTCATCTAGAAAGAAGTGTAAATGCTTCCTTTTGTTGGAAACTTACAATTGGAACAATTTTCGTTTTGTCATTGATGTCATATCTACTAATAAGACATATTGCTACCTAATCTACATGTCATATCAATTTGACTAATGAAGAGGATTTGAGAAATTGTTCATAACAATAGCACCTAGGGGTAGGTTAAGTTATGAAAAGGAAGCTACAAATGGACATTTGATTAGATAGACTTTGATGAGACAAAGTTATTGTTTATATCAAGAAAACTAAGCTAAGCTGAATAATAGAGTAAAAAGTTAAGGAATGTTGAGTGATGCTAGTATCAACTGAGCCACAGTAAGTGCCAAGAAAATCTAGTATTGACTGAGCATCAGTATCAACTGAGAAAGATAGTTGATGTCAAGTCAAAAAATTTACAGTGACCTAGTAATTCAGTAATGATCGAATGTCAGTTTATTCATTGTTGAGTAACAGTGTTGAGAATGAATTTGAGAAAATTGTGATTCCCAGCCGACTCAATTGATTTCTTGGGAGATGTAAACCATGTTGAAGATAAGATTGATGATTTGGATCATTAAATTCAAGGTGAGGATTAGGTAAAGACCAAACAAATGAATTCCAAAGATGTTCCTAGAGGATGATTAAGAAGATGGACAGATACAATGAATCATTTTGAACCAAATCATAAACCATAAGATCTATGATGATCATGGAAAATGGTAAAGTGAAAATTACCTGTTTAAAGAGGTAAAGAGTTGAACACAAGTATGAGAGCTTTAGGCACATAGAAAGGGTGGATCAGAGTCACACAAGAGTTGAACACAAGTGTGAGAGTGAATGTGAAGCTAAAGGAGATTGCTTGCACAGATGTTGATATTGATAAGTTAATCTGAGCACATGGCTTAAGTTTTGTTGAGAGGAGAAGATTAATTGCTTGAAGGGTTTCCAAGTGAATCAAAAGTATAAATGACAATGGGAAGCTTATCAGTCAAGCAGAACATGTACCAAAAAATGATATGAACTTGCAAAGTGAGTTGTAATCATACATATCAGCACCTATTATTTTCTTTCTAATCATTGTAAAAAATTTGTATTGAAAACATTTTAATAGAGGTTGACCTAACAATTATTTGAAAGACTTAACAATCTATGTAAATCCTTTAACAAGGTGACATTCCAAATGGAATGATCAAAGCTCTCTGACAAGGACACTCCTAATAGGGTGATTAAATCCTCTAACTAGCTCATATATTTTAAACCTTTAATAGGGTTGGCTCCTAACAAAGCTCGCTTCAAAAGATTGAAAAAGTGGTGACATGTTGTTGGTGGCTTTTTCCAAATTGGGTTTCCATGTAAATATCCTACTGTAAAATGTGTGTTGAATTCTTTATATGTTTTACATTTGATAAAGTTTACATTCAGCAAAGCATATTATGTTTATAAGTATAGTAGAGACTGAGCAACAGTAGGATAAACAAAACAATTAATGTTTTATGATTAATTATTCAAATGGTACTTATGGACCTTGAGTAACTAATTCACCACCCCCCACCCTCTTAGATATTCTAAATATTTCTAGCACCTTTTCCCTATTAATCTGACATAAACTACTTATTTGAATGTTGTAAGAAATAGCATTTGGGTGCACAATTTCCTTAGTGCCAACTAAAAGTGTAATTTGTGCACCACTGAAGTACCTATTCAAGTGAAATTAAGTAATTACTAGCAGACCATGCAAAGCTACTCATAATTATTTGATATATAGCCTATGTTAGTTACATTAGGTGGAAAAGGCTCAAAAGTAGATTAAAATATACTAAGGTAAGGGTGGCCCCAAATGTTGTTACCTACAACATTCTAATTGTTGGTTTATGTCAAATACAATGAAAATTAATTGTGCTCATGTAAGATGGATAAGAAGTGATGAAGGTATGCTCTAATACCACTTGATGAAGGCACAACTCAAGACCAAAAATGAACACAATAGAAAAAGGGGAATATTATTATCAAAAGTGATATGCTCTTACATTTAGTACAATGAAATCAGACCCAATGACATGCCCTCATGCCTACAATGTTGTTTGATTCTAGAGAAAACCCTCCTCACAGTACCTTCTCCCAAACTCCACCGAAAACTACATATAATGCTAGAAATGACCTTAAGTAACCCGAATTAGGTTTAGGGTTAGGAATAAATTTTAGAATATGCCATTTAGAATCTATCACCAAAATAGAAGGTTCTAGAAAACATGTCAGAAGCCGGTGTAAAATTTAAAAAATCCAGAATTGGTAGTCCAACTTCTAGGAGGCATAACTTTTGATCCAAGACTCCAATTGACGAACTGTTTACATTTTTGAAAAGATCTCCAAGATTTTTATAGCCCTATGAACCAACTTCATTAATTCCCCATTTTTTGGGTCTATACAAGGCCATTTAGTGCCTCAAATCTGACTTTGAAGCAATCTTAGGGGCTCTCCAGGCAACTTAAAATTGCAATAACTTTCAAACCGTAAAGCCTTTTGACCTGATTCTTTTTCTAGAGTGCTTTAACTTACAATTATAATCATCCCTTCAAATTACACCCTCTAAATCATCATAATTATGGCTCAATTACAAAATAACTTATTTTATGCATTGGCACATATCCCAAGGTGCTCAAAAACTCTAGCCCAGAAAACCAATAGTGGAACTATGAGAGTTAGAATCTCTATTTGACCCAAATGGGTATCTAGAAATGAAAACACTTTAAACAAAAACTAATAGGAAACATATTTTTGGGTGATATAAGATTGTCGTTACACCACTAGATGCTCTTGCATCAGACACCTAGGGCAGATTAAAAAGTGACCCTGTCACTTTATAGCTAGTAGAGGAAAACCAAAATGGGAAACCTCCACTCTAGATATCCAAGTTGAATCTTCTATTGGTCATCCTTTCCACTTCATCGAGTATTCTTCATACTTCTTATTTCTAGTACTCCAACCCACACAACTATCTAGAATTTCTTCAATCTCTTCCTTCTTAGAAGGAGGAATTGGACATGGCTCTAGCATCCACTCCTCCTCTACACCATCATCATGATATTCTATTAAGTTTGCAATATTAAAAATAGGAGAAATGTGAATCCCATCTAGCAACTCCACCTCATATAAATTTCCTAAGTCATGTTTCTTCAAAATTTTGTAGGGGCCAAATTTCTTCATCTTCAGCTTGTTGTAGTTACCCACTAGAAATCATGCCTTCCTCAAGTATACCATAACCAAATCCCCAACTTGGAACTCCTTGTGTCTCCTCTTTTGATCTGCTCTAGCCTTATACTATAGGTTCATCTTGGTAATATGTGCATGTACCTCCTCATGTAGCTTCTTGACATGTTCAGTAAAGTCTTCTGCTTAAGCATGTGTCCTCTCCCCTTGCTCCATCTTCCTCAACTCTGGTGTAGTCCTTACACTACTCCCATACATAATTTGGAATGGTGATATACCAATACTCCTATTCACAAAATTATTGTAAGAAAATTCTACTTGTGGTAGAATCAAATCCCATCCCTTGGGCTTATCTTCTACTAAATACCTCAGCAAATTGCCCAAACTTCTATTTACTACTTATTTTTGTCTATCAATTTGCAGATGATGCGCAAAATTGAACTTCAATTATGTCTTCAACTTCTTCCACAAAATCCTCTAGAAATACCCAACAAATTTAGTATCTTTTTCAGAAACAATACTTTTTGGGAGACCATGTAGCCTCACCACCTCTCTAAAAAACAAATTTGTAGTATCCACTACATCATGAGTCTTGTGGCATGGAATGAAATGTGCCATCTATGCATGAATAGTTATTTTTAGTGAAAGAATTCCAAAATTTGTAATAAGAGTGAGTTCAAGAGTGATAAGGGTATATTCAAGATTGAGTAGCATGTTTTATAAAGCCTAATATACTACAAAATGAAAGATTGAGAATATTTTCATCTAATAGAAAAATTACTATTTAATGCAAAGAAGTTGGTGGACAAGAAGACATAAAACATCATGTGTTTCAAGGGAAATCATTCATCGAGAGTATCATGTCTATTTATAAAGAACACTTTAGATCTAATTTTAAATAACATTTTTGATAGAGAAACAAAATATCCAAAGTTTGAACAATAGTTATGTGTCCCAAAGGAGGAGTGGTTCAAAGAGAGGAAGGATAAAATCAAAAAATAGAAGTTTTCATTGAATGAACAATAGTCAAAGAGCATAGTTGTAATAAAGGTGAGAGATTTTTGGGTTTCTACTTGAATGTCAAGAAAAGATCAATGATTGAAGATAGGGTTTGTAATGTTAAAACCTTACTCTGCATTATATTTTGCATTGCTTTCTTTTGTTTGCAATGATGATCTATAAAATAAGAAATCAAATACTAGTGATCAAGTTACTATCAAACAATAACAAGGTCAAAATAATGAAAAATACTATTCATTATCAACACTAAAAAAATCAAAGATTTAGGTTTTTGAGATTATCATCATTAATCATAGTTGCAAAAGTGAAGCAATGACTTCTTATACAAAGATAGTATATGTTGATAAATAGTTACAAGGAGTATCAATTTGTAATAAAGGAAAGTTTGATAGAAGTCAATTGCAAACATATTGATATTAGAAAGATAATTCTATTACAATAAGAGCAATGTGGTAAACCTTTAAAAATCATGGTTGAAATGACAAGATAGAAATATGAGGATAGTAGTTCCTTATTTACAAAAGAACAAATATCAACATGATAGTGGAAGCATAAGATACCACAGAATAGTGATTTGAAAAGAACATGTTAAAAAATAGTGAAGACAATCAAAATATTCAAAGGGGTCAACAAAGTGTCAAACAGTGCTATTAGAAAAGATGAAGGAGATGTTATAAGAAGTATCCATCAAACCATACCATAGAACCCATTAAAATCAAGGAAGAACTTTTACAATGTTGAACAAAATAGAGCTAAGACAAAGAAATGCACCTAAATCTCTCTTCAAACCAATGCAAGGTAGCGGTAAACTAATAAGAGAAATGGTATTCACTAGTTTATCTAAAGAGATTAATAACATGTACAAGGAAATGAAAACTAGGTTAACAATTATTTTAAAGAGATCATGTATCATTGTTAACAAGCGGAAAGAATAATTGTTGGAATAGTGAAAGGCATCGTGGTAGTTTCTAAGAACCAATGGACTATTGATATGATGATAGCATTTCCATAAAGAAATATAGATGTTACAATCACAAATATATACAATTATAAAACAAAATGAAACCTTGTGAAAAAATAATCCAAAAAGACATAACATGATTTGTTTTCTTCACCATAATTTTGTATGTGGAAACTATAAGATTAGAGTAGTAATAAAGATATGTGGTGAGGAAATTAAACACATGAGAATGGTCTAACTGCTATAAGTAACATGAAACTTAGTGTCAAAATCCTTTGGAGAAAGGTAAAAGACATTGTCTAAGCATCCATAAATGTAAGGATTCACTATTAAAAAGGTAGCAAGAGTTGTAATAATAGCAAAAAATGCCATGAACAATATGTTGAGGACAATGGCTTTGAGGCATGAGCTAGTAGAAATGTAGGAACTACTATCACATGATATAAGATATGTCTCGTGAACAAAGTAAACAATACTAGGACATATGTACAAATAAAAATTTATAATAAAGTATATCTTTATCAAGATAGAGGAGATAAAAAATAGAGGTAGTTATTGTATGAAAATAGAGATGGATGGATTTTGAGTTTTGGGGGTTTTCTCTCTTCTAGGGTTTCATGTGATCATTGAGTTTCCTTGCATATAGCTCTCTATCTGAGCTTTCCTTTTGTGTTTTCCACCTATGAAACCACATTTACTACAAGACTTTTTAGGCTAGTGGTGACCCAGTTGTTGATACTAGTGTTCACGTTGCTACTTCAAAAAGCCATGGCACCTCCATTGAACAAACATCCTCGCAAGTTTGTCCCAAAGGTTTTTCATGAGGTAATCTTGATATTATCCTTCCTTTGCAAGAATTTGATGCTTCTTGTGATTAATTAGAACAACATTCCTTAATAGGGTATTTTGTGGGTAGGACTCCTCCTAGCCATGCTCTAAGAATGGGTTAATAAGAGTTGGACTCCTCATGGAGTCCACCTTGACGCTATGAAAAACCTTACCAAAGGTTTTTTTATTTCACTTTTTCCAACCCATCACAAGTAGACATGGTTTTTAGCAATGGTCCTTGGTCTGTGCATTCTTCCCTGCTTGTTTTTTAAATATGGTTGAAAGATTTCATTGTCTTTGATGACAAAAAGCTTAGGGTTCTTGTGTGAATAGAGTTGTCAGTTTTACCCTTGCCATGTTGGCTTTTTATTGAGTCCATTGCCAAGACTCTTGGAAAAGTTATTACAAAGGAATATGAAAAAAATTTCAATGCGCATCCTTAGAAACATGTTTGTATTGAGGTTGATCTCTCCAAGGATCTTAAGGATTTTGTGGAGATATAGATTGGTCCCCAAACCTTCTCTCGAAATGTGCTTTATTTGAACCTACCTAACACCTATTATAAGTTCCAGTCAATGGAACATAAGATTATGGATTTCCCTTTGGCTATGCCTGGGGTTAAACCCCTACCTAAAAAGGTTCTTGTCAAACTACCAAAAGGGAAGCAAAAAGAAGAATTGACTACTGTTGAGTGCAAGGGCAAGGCTCCCTTGGCTCCTAAATAGTCATATGTGGCTATCATTTTAGTTCTTCCTATCTCAACAAGAGTGAAAACCCCAATCATTGTAGGGATGCAAGTGATTTTTCGGAGCCAAACCTTGGTGTTTCACAAGTTTCAAACCTTGGTTCATAGGGGATTAAGGTAGCTGCCAAGGCTAACACCTCGGTTGTGATTTGAAACCCTCTTGTTACTTCTTCCATAGTGACTCAAATCTTGTGACATTATCGCAATCCTCTTGGACATGCTGAGAAACTAGAGGAGAAATGTCAGGCCATCCGTCTAGAGGATTTTCCTTCTGGCTTTAACCCAGTTTCAACTTTCTTGCAGAAAAGCTACTCCTCTCTCGAGGACGAGGAAGAAATAGAAAAAATTTCATGATTTTTTTATCATGGAATGTGTGAGGTCTTATAGACCTCTCTAGAAAGTACTATGCCAAGGATACCCATCATAGACTTGGTAATTTAGGTTTTCTCTGTATGCAAGAAGTTAAGATCTCCGGTTTCATGCTTTCCTCTACATGTCGCATCATTTGGCTAGATGGCATTATTTTTTCCTCTTAGCACGATTATGGTAGAGGTGGTGTAGTTACTCTTCTATCACCTCGTCTTCATTTTGTTATTATTTTTCATAATTCTGACCCCATACACAAAATCATTTCTCTTTTTCTTTTCTATTAACAATAATTCTTTTGGAGTTGTTAATATTTATGCTCCCAATGATGTTGTGGAAATGTCTCAATTATGGGTTTGGTTGGCTAACAACTTGCCTCCAGCTACTTGGGTTATGTGTGATGACTTCAATATGGTTGAGTTGGCCTCTGACAAAGATGGCATTTTCCCTTTTTGTTGGACAACTATTGAAAGGGAATCTTGGTAGTACATGCATAATGAATTGGGCCTTTTTGATCCCAATACTAACTGCTGCCAACATAGTGGGGTTTAGCACACTTGGTCCAACTTTTGAGCTAGCTTTGACTAGATTTTAAAACATCTTGATCATGCCATGATTATTGTACAATATTTTTTCTCCTTTTCTAGGGATCAAGATTTACTTATCATTCCCTTGCCAGATGTGACATTATTAGACCACTATCCCATTTATTTTGCTATCTTGTGGCACATAGCTATTCAGCGAGTTTTCAGGACTCAATTTTTCCTCAACACATCAGTGTTGATACATGCTTCCACTATTGCTCATATCCTACATGTCTATAATTTGGAGCCACATCTACATTCCTGGACAAGGTGGATTCAGTGGTAGAATGATGTCATTACTAGAACCACTCACCTTCTGTGCATCTATGGGCAGTAGTTGGCAATTTTTAGATAGTGGTCTTATGAATCCACTACCACTGCTTTCAAGAAAGCTTCTGAGGCTCTCAATTGTAACCTTTTTGATGTTGATTTACAAATTAAAATTGCCAAATTGTGCCATGAAAAATAGGTTATGGATAATTATGTTGCTCGAGGGGCCTAAATCAAAGCTCACTTTCATTGGTTGGAGGTTGGCAATAAAGCTTTGAAGGAGTTCTTTCGATCTCTTCGAACCTATCATACCAATTTTGGGATTTAAAAAATCAAACAAGGCACTTTTGTTCTCTCCAATCTCCCTAACATCCTGCAAGCTTTTATTCATCACTATGAAAACATGTTTGCTTCACAAGGAAATTTGGTTGCTTGAGAGGAAGCCCTCAAAAAGTGTATTTCTATTTCTCCAAACTACCTAGCAATTGAGTAACATGCTTTCTATGAGAAACTTCTTACCCTCTGAGACTTTAAAGAGGTAGTTTTCTCCATGGCTGATGATAAGTCCCCCCGGTGTGATGGGTTTCCTTATGAATTTTACAAACACCTCTGGGAGTATATTGGTCCTAATCTACACAAAATTTATCTTGAAACCTATCATTTGAAAAGCCTAGGAGCTATTATCAACAAAGGAAACATCAAATTCATACCTAAAGCTAGAGATCTTGAGGATATTTGTAATTGGTGGCCCATTACCCTTGTTAATGTGTCCTATAAGATTATTGTTAAGGTAATTTCTCTTTAAAAAATTTATCTCCTTCCTTTAATTGTGCGGCCCAAGAAAACTAGTTTTATCAAATCTAGATATATTCTTGACAACATCATTGTTGTCTAGGAAGGTATGGAGTAGGCTCCCAAATCCAATCAGCCATCTGTGTTTTTGAAAATAGATTTTACTAAAGCCTATGATTGGATTGAATGGCCTTTCATTTTGGCTATGCTCTGGGCTCTTGGTTTTGGTCCCAATTTTATGTAGTCTATGGAGATTCTCTTTGGAGATTCTAATGCTTGCATTACTATCAATAACTCCCAATTTGACACCTTTGGATTTTTTTGTTCCATCAAGCAGGGTTTCCCTTTGGCTCTGGCATTATATGTTCTTGTTGCTAAAGGGTTTGGCTACTTGCTAGCCCACTCTGTGTCTTTGGTTTTGGTTCATGGCATTTCTTTACTAGAATCCTCTTCCTAGTTGGTCAATCATAATTTTGCTAATGATTATTTTCTCACTCTTTTGGAGGATGAAGAAAACATCAATAATGCCTTGAATTGTCTTGACACTTTTGTCAAGCCTCTAGCTCTGCTATTCAATGGCATGAAATGCTCTATTGTCGATAGTTTTTTTTTCCAACTCCAACTTGGCTTAACCAATTTGAATGGAAATGGGTCACATGCAAGGAGATTTTCCTCTTTTTAGGCATTCCTTTTTCCTTTCAAGCATTGCTAGTGGATCTGTGGAACACTGTGTTTACCAGGATTACAAAGAAACTAGACTATTGGGTTATGAAACTGCTTTCTCTTGTGAGAAAATATTAAATTTTCTCTAAAGTTCTTGCAACTACGCATGTATATTACTCTTCTTGTTGGGCTCCTTTAAAAGCATCCTATCAAAAATTAGAGATGTTGCTTCATGATTTTCTTTGGGCTTCTAGTTCTGACCATCATGACTTTCATAGATTTGCTTGGGATTTTTTTGTCTCCCGAAAGAGTCTGGAGGCCTTGGCCTCCTCTCCATATAGAAACAAGGCCTTTCTCTATGTGCCAAATGAATTATTCATGCCATCACTGAAAATGAAGCTTGGAAGATTCTAGTTCAGCATTGCATCTCCTCTAGGTTTCCTATTAACAGACCTGCATGGAAGGGGATTGGCTTTCAAACCCTTCTCATCATGTGAGAACCCATACACATACAGGGCTCTTTTGTTATCAAGAGCATACATAAAGCTTGGGAAGTTGTTAAGCCTTGGCTTCGCTAGTCTGGTGATGATTTTTGTGATGGGCTCTCTTTTACCCAACAGAACATTTGGTGGTCTCCTCTATTTTCCATCCAGGGTATTCCCTTAGCCAAGAATCAAGGTGCTAGTGCTCTGTATTTTTTCAAATGAGGGTTTCCATGAGTCTCATATCTTGGGAAGATATGCAAGTCAAGTACCATCTTGCTCATTTAGATCGACAGACTTTTGACTTGTTGCTTTTTGCAATTTCATACCACTTAATTCATAAAGTGGCTATCTAGTCTATTCGACCTTGGTGAACTAACTAGAAGTGGTATCCTACCACTCCTTTCACCAACTACAAGCCAAGTTCGAGATATAGATGGCTTTCTCCCCATCTATTGATGGTGGATGCCCTCAATCAATTTTCAATCTTCCCTTTCTCAATGGAGAAAGCATTTTGACACTATTTGGAGTGCCATTACAGAACCAAAAATTGCTCTTTTTTCTTGGTGCTAGGCTTTTCAAGGTCTTCCCCTTGGCCTTGGCTTAAGCATATTGGGGTTCCAGATCCTAGGTGTCCATTTTGTGGCCAACCAAATTCTTTCTTGCATATTTTCTAGTTTTGTAGATGTGCTCAAAATTATTGGCACTGGAATCATGATTTTTTTAAGTCATTTCAGCCTAAACCCTTTTCTTGGCATATGGTTGTTTTGGGTGATTCCACCAAGATCCCTAGAAAATTTACCTAGATCTAGCATATCTTCAAGATGGAGATTTTCTTCACTATGTGGAAAGATAGAAATGTTCTTCTTTTCACTCACATTTTTCTTGATATAAATATTGCTATATACACCAAAGTGTGCATTTGTAATAATGTAATGATGCAAATTCAAGTGCAAGCAAACGAGGTGGCTCACCTTCAAGAGCTTCTTAATCATTGGGTTAATGCCCCTTGTATGATTGTTAGAGTACCTCCAAATGCCTCAGTTGATACCATATCACCCAGAGGCCACTGTCGAGGGTGCATTTCTTCAGGTTGCCACTCTCACACATCACATTCGCAGGCTTCCCGCCACCACTAGGATGGTGGTTAATGGCACCGCTCAATTTCCTCACCCCATGGTGGAAAAAATTGGTCCTCAGCTCCTCCTCTTGGTCCTTGGCATGTGTTTTTTGGACCATCTCACCTCTATAGCCTACTACAAAGGATGTTGACCAAGCTCGTGATGATGTTGCTGACATTTGGACTATTCCCAACCCACTTGTCAATCAAGGATAACTTTAAGAAACCCCTCCAATATTTTTTTCTTACCCTATCAAAAATCATTCTAAATGTGGTAAATTAATGTTTTTTCTTGCTTACAAATAGATAAATGATGGCTATTTTTTTCCTTGCCAAAAATGAATTAATAATGTCAGAGGTGAATTACTTGTTTTGTAAGAAAATGAATAATAATGGTCTTGGCTAATCTTTAGTGGTAAATTGAAAAATTGTTTAATCTAAAAGAAAATTTGCACATGTATTGGCTAGTGACTATACCGACTACTAAGTAGTCACTTCAAGTTTCAACTTGTGTATTGTCTTAGGTCTACTATTAATAATGTCATTACACGAGTGTCACTATTACCAAGTCAGCTACCATCACTTTTGTATTGTTAATACAATAGTTTTATCAATTGTTGATTAATTAAAGATCAATGACAAAAGATGCATTTTAGGGCCAGACACTTGAAAAGACCTGGAGTCGCATGAAATTCTCCAAAATGAAGACACGTGGAAAGTTTTGCACAAAAACCATTAACTAGAATGTACTCAATGTAGTGAACATCACATCAAGATTAAAATCATAAATTTTGTACTGACAATTACAATTATTACATTCCATTTATAGCCACCTTGGTAGGCACTTTTGATTGTTTGACATTAATGCAAGTACATTTCACACATTTGAAAATTAATAGGAATACGAAAAAATAAGATATGAAAGATAGTGAAAGACAAAAAATTTAATGCAACTACCATTAAATAGCCTCTTCAATTCCTCTTTCATTATCATTTCTCGAATTCTTGAATCTGAGTTTGGGTTGCAGAGTTTCTTAGTCATGGATATGCCAATTTGCCTGAAATGCACTACAATGGCTTTCCAAAAGCCATTTTTAGACACGATACTTGACAATTTCCTAGCCATGGTTTGCAAAGAAGATGCCCAAAGTCCTTTTATCCGTCATGCTTTATTCATGATCCTTAGCCATGAATTCTTAAAAAATGATAAAAGGTACCATGTGTACATAGATATTACCTCTCGCTTCCTCGCATCTCTTCTCGACCTTGGAGGCAATCAAGTAGACATTATGATGCTTCTGCATAACATTTTTAAGGAAACTTTTTAGAAGACGACGTCAAAATTATTGTATTGGTCAAGCAGGTACCAGGGCCGAGCATTGGCATCCCTTTTACAGACGTAGTAGACAAGTGCTGAGAGCAAGGCATAGGGAGCATTGTACAGAAGCATCCCTTCCTGTTCGACATAAATGAACAGCAATTGACTCGCCATCGAAAGTGGGTGCGGCTTGGAAGAGATTTCCTACAGAATTTTTTGTTTTTGGACAACATCAGTGAGACTGACTTCACATGGTTTGACGAGTTCAGTGACATCATCTTCTCTAATAGATTTTACACAGAGAGACTTGAAGACCTTTCTAATTCAAGGCTTCAAGCCCTCAACCCCTCAGTCTATTGATGCTTATAGCCTCCCTATTCCTTGGTTCCCTATTCCCTATTTTCTAAATCCTATAACCCTATTTCCTTGACCCTTTCCCTTTGGGAAAAAGTTGTTTTTAAGATATATGTTTTTTCTTTGGATTGGACCTTGCCCTTTAATGTAAATTATGAAATAGTGAAACTAGGCTAATTTAATCAGCTATTTTGAATATCTACGCTATGAATTAGTATTATGTACATTGTACACTCTAAAATATTATCCATGAAAATAATAGTTTTTTATTTCTAAATTGTTGTTCCTATTAGTCTATGACTTTGTTTTTGGCATCTCAATGCACTATTGAAATGTTAGTCTACGACTTTGTTATAAAAAATTAACTATTAATAGTTATACAGTTAGAAACAAAAAAAGGATTTCAAAAATCTCTTTATGGTTTCATATTTGATCAACGATTTATAGTAAAAAATTAGCCAATGAAAAAATTGTAAATTTGTAATATGTATATGTATGTCATTTAAATTTCAAAACCTGTAAAATTTGATAATATATGAATGCAGGGGCTAGGACCATGCAAGTAAATAGTTATTAGTTATAATAGTTTTAACTATTATTAATTTTTTTTAAAATATTTTTTTTTTTAAATAGTTTGTTAAAATTAAACTTATGATACATGTAATATCATGAATCATGAATCATGAATCCTAATCAATGATCATGCAATCTAAATTGTATAGATAATATTGAAATTTGATTTGAAAATAAAAAGTTCAAATTATAACTTATATATAAATGTTCATATAAAATATTGAATATTAATTTATTTATTCATTTCTTCCTATTTTGAAATGTAAATTTATTTAAATATCATGATCATCATAATATTTTTAACTTTTTATCATATTTTGTATTAAATAAAAAAATACCACAGTTATTTAAATTTAAAATAAGTTATCACACAACTCGTTAAAATAGTGCACCTAGTGAGATGTGTCCAAAAAATGATTTTTTAAACATTCGACCAAAGCTTAATCTAAAAATATCTAATAAATAAATTTAAAATTATTATTTTTTGTTAATAGAATATTGTATAACTATATGAAATGTAACATATATGTAACTTAAATGGACCAAATAGTTATTATTAATTACAAATATTTATTATAGATAACTTTTATATATAACACAAAATGACAAATACTTCAACAACAAAAAATTGTTGTTATAAAAATAACACATTATTATATAAAATACAACCTATAACCAACACAAAGGGACCATTAGTTGAACACTAAAAGTTTTTGACAATCTCACACATTTCATAAGAAAATAGAAAACATTTATTAGTATCCACTTTTTATATTTGTGAGACATATTATTGATATGATTTACTCTATGCATATACATTGCTAGCCCAATAGTTGTACACATAAGAGTAGTATTTGTACACTAAGATATCAATATTTATTTAATTGAGCATATTATGTTTCGAGTGACACACATATATGAAATAGCTACGATATTTTGATTTTTATTTGAGACAAAAAGTTATTTATTTCTTTTTGCAAAAAGAGGGGTAAAAATTTATTAAGACAAAAAGGAATACAACAAGGAGAGCTCAACAAGGAGCTCGATCCTGAGCAACAAGATCATCAAATTCTTGCACCATCTCAAAGGACAGTTGCCTCCTATCCCTAATATTTCAACCCGGATCATGACTAGATGCCCATTTGGCTAAACAATTAGCAGTTCTATTCCATTCACGAGGAATATATGTGAACCTAATGAACTGAAAAGAGGAAGAGAAGAAAAGAATCTTCTTAACAACAGTGGCCAGCTGCCAACTAACATCCTCAAGCTCTTGCGAAGAAAGCATGTTCACCACCACCTGGGAATCAGACTCACAGATAATCTTACTCCATCCCCGCAAGCAACACTGTTCCACAGCATATAAAATAGCCTGAGCTTCCATGAGATTTTTAGTATAATCACCCTTATGAACTGAGAAGAAAAATTTAACATCCCCAGAACTACAACGAGCCACTCTTCCAATACCAGCCAGACCAGGATTCCCACGGGAAGAACCATCATTGTTAATTTTTAGAATTCCACAGGGAGGAGGAGTCCAGTGCCCATCCCGATTAACTCGACCCTTCCTCTGATGGTGAAGCTACCTGGACATAGAAGGAAACCTATGAGCTGCAGCCCCATCCTGCAGATGAAAATTGAGGTGATTACAGATAGCAAGATCAACCGGATCCATACCCCCATCAAGCTCACACTTCACAAGAATAGTTTCCTGAAGAGAATGTGATATTTTCCACCAAATATGCAAAACACCAAGCCAAACATCTTGGAATATGCGACGATTCCTCTCCAACCAGCTATGCCAAAGCATGAAAGATGGGCCAGCAATCCAAGCAGCATGGAGAAAAGAAGACTTGGAGGGAGCAGTACTCAAGCGGGCCCAGAACTCAGGCAAAGAGGAAGCATGCCGACAAGAGCAACCCCAAGCGCTCCACCAAAGGTGCCATATCTGAGTAGAATAGGAGCAATGGAAGAACAGATGGGAGACAGACTCCTCTCCATTACCACACAAAACACAATAAGAGGGGCTCTGAAATCCACGTTTACAAAGATTATCCCAGGTAAGACAACGGTTGTGAGCCACTAGCCACATGAAAAAATTGCACTTGGACCAAGAAACTTTATTCCAATCTTGCTTCCACCAAGGGACCTCAGCATCCCCAAATAATTGTCTAGTTATCTCCTGATACCCTGCAGAGACATGATATTTACCAGACAAGGTACCGCCCCAAGCCAAAACATCTGGACCAAGCAAAGAAGAACACTCTCTAGAGGCCAGAATTTGATAAAGCTCCTGACGATCCATGTCTGTACCTCCAGGAGGCCAATAAGAAGAATGCTTCCATCTGTAACCAACAACAGGTCCCAATTGATAAGGAGTCTTGTAATGAGCCACTTTATCCCATCCAGCGGCAAGAAAAGAGTGACAAAGAGGCTAAAGATGAGGGTATATGGATAAAATGGAAGGGAATCCATCCCAAGCATCAGACCAAAACAAAGCCTGAGAACCTCCTTTACATATCCAAAATAGACCCCTCTACCAACATCGCACCTGTCTTCAAAGTATGCCAAACCATTGAGCCACGACCTTCAAGAGGAAGTGTAGAAACAGAGCAAGGATCAACACCATGAAAATATTTATGAGTGATAATACGAGCCCAAAGTTGATGTTGTCCAGAGCACCATCACCAATAAAGTTTAGCAGCCAAAGCTTGACTACTCAATAGAGCAGATCGAAGACCAAGACCACCCTCCTTTTTAGGCCTACAAACAGTTGCCCAATTAACCAAGCTCCATTTAGTACTACACCAATTACCACTCCAAAGGAATTGTCGAGAAAGAGCATCAAACTCCTTGAGAAAGTAAATAGGTGCAGCGTAAACCATGCTTCAATAAGTAGGAAGAGCTTGGATAACAGCTTGAAGAAGAGTAACCCGGGCAACAGTAGAAAGCCATCTATGAGTCCAATGATTTACCTTATCCTGAAGCTTGGTAATCAAATTTTGCCAGAAGAGACGTGGCTGCCTAGAAACAGCAATAGGGATGCCAAGATAAGTCAAAGGAAGTGATCCTATTTGAAACCGTAGGATACTAACAATCCTGTGCTGAATAGAATCAGGAGTGTTAAAAAAGTAAATGGAAGATTTGTGCTCATTAACTTTTTGGCTTGAAGCTGCCAAATAAACATCCAAAGAATGTCGAAAGGCTTCAGCTTCCTTGATCCTAGCAAGACCAACAAGAGCAGAATCATCAACAAATTGAAGATGGGAAAGAGAAGGTAAGCCATTACCCCACCGCCAGCCTTGAATAGAATTTTGGGACACCTGATGCTTAATGAATCTGCCCAAGCCTTCAGCCATGATGATGAATAGATATGGGGAGAGACAGTCACCCTGGCGGAAGCCTCTAGAAGCACCAAATAGTTGAGAAGTTTGACCATTAATAAGAACAGAAAAAGAGGCAGAAGTAACACAACTCATAATCCAACTCACCCAGTTAGAGCTAAATCCAAAAGAAAGAAGAATACTCCTTAGGAAGCTCCATTTAACTCTATAGTAGGCCTTAGCCATATCCAACTTAACAAACATGGCTCTCTCCCTTGAAGTAGCCATAGAGTGAATAGCCTCAGTAGCAATAACCACCCCATCCAAAATTTGTCTGCCAGCAACAAAACCACCTTGTTCTTCTGAGATAATAATGGGAAGCCACCTTTTCAATCTCTCAGCAATCAACTTAGTAATAACTTTGTAAACCACATTACATAAGGCAATTGGTCTAAAAAACTCCAATTGATTAGCACCCTCACTCTTAGGAATAAGAGTCAAGAATGTAGAGTTCAAAGCTCGAAGCATCTGCTTGCTAACATAGGATTCTTTAACCACCTCCAACAAATCATGATTAATGATGTCCCAAAATTCTTGAAATAATTCAACTAGAAAGCCATCAGGACTAGGAGCCTTCCCCTTAGGCATGCCAAAGACCACCTCCTCCAGCTCTTCCAAAGAAATAGGACGCATGAGATAATCATTCATTTCCTGAGTGATAAGGGAAGGAATACATGACAAAATAAGATTTTCTTCATTATCAGCAGGAGGAGAGTCCTCAGAGAAGAGGGTAGAGAAGTACCAAATAGCCTCCTAGAACAAAGCTAGCAAGGAATTCAGTTGGATACCTTGAGAATTAACCAAAGAAGAGATAGTGCTCTAATTCCGGCGAGATTGCACTATTTTATGAAAAAAGGCAGTGTTACGATCACCTTCCTGGAGCCAATCAACTCTAGCCTTTTGCTTCCAAAAAATTTCCTCTCAAAGTTTCCATTCTTCTAGAGCTCTAGAAGCAAGGGATTCAGTCTTGCCAAGATCCTCTGAGAAACCTCGATCTCTAATCTCCCTTGTGATGACATCAAGATCTTCTTGAGCAAGCCTCTTCATAAAGTGAAAGTTCCCAAAGCATTCCCTATTCCATATCTTGAGCTGCCTTTTAACATATTGAAGCCTTTTAGAAAATGAGAACATTGCAGTACCATATGCAGGAGCACCATCTTTCCACCAACAGAAAACACAATCATGAAGAGAGGAGTCCTGAAGCCACATCAACTGAAACTTAAAAGGAGGATGCTTCAGAACATAAGCCCCTATAGCGGAAAATTTGATTGGCCAATGATCTGAACCCCTCCAATCAAGGATTTCTGAAGAGATAGTAAGGGTGCCACTAACCTAGAAGCAAGAAACAAGAAATCTATCCAGACATTCTGAGATAGCAGCAACACCAATCCTACGATTATTCCAAGTATAGAGACCATTAGAAGGCTTAACATCAGAGAGATGCAAAAGAGATATATGTTGCTGAAGAAGAGCAGAAGAAGGCCCCAATCTAGCCAAACCACCATGCTTCTCCTCCGGACTTAAAACTGAATTGAAGTCCCCTGCTAACACCCAAGGATGATAAGGATGACAATTTCTAACATATTGAATATGTTCCCAAAGTTCTTCCTTTCCCACAAGATCAACAAGTGCATACACATTAGTAACCATGATTGCCTCTCCTGAGTCTAGAGCAGAAGCTACCATAGAGAGAGTTGAGCGAGAAGACATCAAGCCAAGAGGAGAAATTTTTTGAGGATCCCAAAATATAGCTAAACCACCCGCACTGCCTGTTGCCCCAACACACTGGCATTGGCCACAAGACCAAATACTAGAGGCATGTTGGACCATAGACTCCACAGAGAGCTTAGTCTCTTGGATACAAAAAAACATCAAGGCTATGATCAACCACCAAGTTATGAATAGCCTTTTGTCTAGGGATTCTATTCAACCCCCTTACATTCCATGAGAGAATAATCATCATTGGGTAGAATTGGGAAAATGAGAATCCAAAGGTTTCACTGAACTAGACTCAATCAATATATCTCTTGTGAGTTTAATCTTCTCTTGGTCTATTTTGCACCCACTCCTTAGAGGAGGAGTAGAAGAAGCCCGCTTAAAGGGTCGAGACATCAACCCCAAGGGGAGAGGAGAACCCTTGCCCTTACCTGATGGTAGCACATCCTTAACCAAGTCAGCTAAAACAACATCATTATCCTCCAACACTGCAGGAGTCACCTGAGCCTCTGTCACAGGAGCTACAGGGACCTCACAGTTCTAATATACTACAACTTGGGATGCCCCACAAGCATCATTAGGAACAGATCTCTCATCTGGGCAAACTGGATCAGTTTAGATAGGAAGAGGAATACCCTCCTCTAGAACCATACTATCCAGCACCTCAAAGCGGTTAAAACCTGAATCAGATAATCTTTCTTTCAAAGGCCTCTTTTGACCACGGCCCTTAGCACAAGGGCGAACAAGGGTAAATCCATCCTTATCCTGCATTTGAGCCTTACCCTTACCTGTAGCATCTTGTGGATTCATCCCCTTGGTAGTATTAGCCATTTGAGATTGTCCTTTCCCTGTAGTATCTGCCAAACCACCAGTATTGCCAGCTTTAGAACCATCCACTCCTTTGAAACTTGAGTTACGGGGGCACTGACGCAGTAAATGACCATACTCATGACAAATCCGTCAACGGAAAGGGAGAGATTCATAATCTAACTGCTGCACCCAAGAAAAATCTCCCATACAAATTTCCAAAGAATCTGGTAATGGGTTATTCAAATTAATTTCAACACAAATTCTAGCATAAGAAATAACCTTTTTATCGAGGGATTGATGTGCGATCGCAGTCGGCTTCCCCAACAAAGTAGCAATTTGTCGAAGGATGTCTTCACGCTAAAATTCCAAGGGAAGACGAGGCAAGCGAACCCAAACTGGCACTATTGAAGGGAGATCCTCAGCAGAATTAAAACCTGAATGCCAAGGTTTGACAAATAACCCCACATGGTTGTAGAAATAAGGGCCTCCTTCAAAAACACGATCCCGATCAGACATGCAAGAGAATACAACAAAAAAATAACTATTCCCCGCCAACATAATCTCCATATCGCCTTCCACCTGCCATGAGCGGCGGATAGGGAAATCTGGATTCTAGGAAATTTGCATATCAAAGCATGCTTGGTCCAATAATCAATGTCCTCCATTACAGTCATTGGAGGAATAACCAGAACAGGGCGATCATGGCTACGTGGAAAACAACCATTAACTTTTTTCAGCTTGGAGCTCTCCCCTGAATAAAACGATTCAGATTGCATTGCATGCATAGTTGGAGAAGAACCATCTGTTCTCACCAACGGAGAAGAAATCCCAAGCCCTGCCATGCAAACAATAAAACCCCAATCCAAAATTGACTGTAGAAGATTTCCAAAAACACCGACGCAAATTATGTCTAGTAGCTAGCAATCCAAACAGAACAAAAAAATAGTAAAGATCAAACACCAAGAACAGGCTAGGGGAAAAACCCTAGCCCAGCCAGCAACCCACGCTTCTCCACATCTCTCAGGACTACATGATTTTAATGAACATATGTTTTGAGTTATTTTTCATGAAATAGCACCAAAAGTTATTTATTTCACTCATTAATGAATTCATATATTTATTTTTTCTATAACATTTATAAGTTTTCATGTGTTCAAGTATTGGTATATTTTTTATCAATGTTTCAATTTTTTTTTATGTACAAATAGTTCAATTAATTACAATATATAGTATAATAATAAAAATGTGTTGGATTGGATTCTATGTTCATGATAGGGTGATCATAATTAGTTTGTGTCGTAGGCTATAGAACTATAGGCATCGACTTTTTTTAACTATTGATTAAACTCTTGAACATCAAGCAATTAATTTTCATAATTTTTCTTCTAAATGTCAAATTTTAATATTTGATAAAGTAAATTGCACAATTTTTAAGTTTGTAATTTCTAAAACTATTTATCTTTAATATGATTGATTAAAACAAATGGAGCGATAAGAGTGGATTTCAAGGAAAACTAAAAGATTATAACCTTAAAAAACACTAAAATTAAATTAAATTTTGATAATTAATTTGTCAATTATTTATTTCATACCTATCTTATCACCTAACTTTTTTCATTATGAAATATTTTAAATGATGAAGAATAGTTTATAAACAATTATCACATGCACATTTTCAATATATATTAATAATTTATAGATAATAAAACTATATTGCATTTTAATTTTGAAATTAATTAATAAATATGAATAAAAATACAGCATTTGTAATTATATTTTTAAATTTTAATTATTTTATTTAAATTAAACTATTGTCATTATTATTTCATATCTTGCATTAATTTTATTTTATAAAATTTAATATATCTTCATTGAATTTTTTATATCATCTTTACAATAAAAAGTTTATAATAGAAAAGAAAATCATTTATATAATAGAAAAGAAAATCCTTTATTTATATTAAATTATAACTATATAATAATTATTATAAATTATATTTTATATATATATATATAATATTTTATATAAATAATTAAATTAGCATCATGATTTTGACATGTTCAAACTTAAAAATAAAATAATAATAATTAATAACAATTTATTTAACAATATTTATTTCAATATTTTTCTTTATATTAATTAATATGCTATTTAAATTCTTTTCATGCTAATATTTTTTTAAATCAAATTTTTTACTAATTCTATCATTTTTTTTGGCACGAATTTAGTTGCTATGCAACCTTGTTTAAATAATTAATATTAGTTATGTGAAAGGTTTAAGGATTCATGATTTGATCTCGTTCGATGAACAATAGATCAACAACCATAGCTCTATTTCGAGCCAAATTTTAAAAGATTGAAATTAAATTCTATTTCCACTTGAAATCAGGGCACATGTAGTCGAAGATTCTTTCTTATAAGTTATATTTATTTCTAACTCCCGACTGTTGACTTAAAGAAAGATCGACGGTCCGAGATGAATTTCAAGTCAACTTAGGGAATGTTTTCTCATGTGCCTAAATTGATCCGAAATTGTGAAATGTGTCTGTTCATTGTAAAGCTTAATTAAGTGTCAAGACTCAGTTAATATTAATAATTATTATATTTAGTCTTTTAAAAATTTATTACTTAATCCCAACTTGGCAATGTTCCAATTGTTAATTAAAAGACAGATCAATGGCTTAGGATGAATTTTGGGTAAATTTTGGGAATGTTATCGCTGTTGTCAAGAAACATCCAGAATCGTGACAAGTGTCATAATTCTAGATGACTCTTGACAACAGCGATAGCATTCCAAAAATTGACCCAAAAATCTTATCGATTATTAAGTTCAATTTTTATTAATTTATCTATTTAAAATGAACAAATTTCAAAATTCAAACGTATATTAGTATAATAAATTTTTACTTTTTATTATTATAGTTATGTACATTATTGAGCCTTTATGTTGTTTACATATACATTGTACATAGTATTAGTAAAGTACCTAAAACCATTAATTACTTAATACTTACATTTTAGCTTTTAATTATTAACCTTTTATATTTATAAAGTATGAAATTCAGAGTTCTCCAAGTCGAGAGTCCAATACAATAGGGTTTTCAAATTTTAACTTTTCAATAATTGATTGAATCCCATTTTGTGTTATGAAGACTGAAAGTGTGAAACTTGAGTATCACAGGACAACACCAATTATTTGAGTATCTACTAGCACCAATATTGTCGAATCTTGATTCTCGATTCTAGGTATTTAAATTTTTTTTTTAAAAACTAGTGCAATTTGCAGCAATAGAAATCTTGATTTTTATTGTCTTAGGTTTACACTTAACAAATTTTTTTAATATGGCTTGAAGAAAAAATTTCTGTAATAACTAGTAGTAGGCATGGGAAAAACAAAGTCAAAAACCTCTAGTATGAGTGCAAGCATAAAGGAAAAGAAAGACATTATAGAACTCAAGCAAGTGTTACAAACCTCAGGTTTCACCGATGTCATGATATTTTTTATCGTGTTATCCATAAAAATTTGGGAATCATGGGAATTAGAGATTCATTATTTAATAAGTGGAAAGATCCACAAAAAGGGAGAAACTATTACAAATATAACAACAGTATTCATGCACATACAAATAAACTAGCTACTTTGGTTACTGGATTAGCAAACTTCGTTGTACCCGAAATATTCCCTTGCTATGAAATTGTAATACTATGCGCACAGAATTAGGATGAAAATAGAAAGGAAATTGTGAAGAAAAACACTCAGAAGGAAATTTTATTCATAACTAAGAGTGAATTTTTCACTCTATTAGACCTACGGCTAGGGTTTAAACTAGAAAGCTTTAACAAGTGCATTGACTTGGATAAACTAGCACAAGCTTATGACAAACTAGAAAGAGTTTTTCAAGATTCATATATTAACGGTTTAATAAACTCAGAGTCATCTACTAGTGTTACTAATACACTAGACATAGACCATAAGCCTCCTTATTAGTATGATATTTTTGTGCCATGGGTTCAAAATACTACTTTTTTGTTATCATTTTTTCTGGGATTGGACAGTAATAGGGAAGTGGGGGGCAGTGTTCTTGAAATGATTTATAATATCCATTTTTGAAGTTATTCAATTGAAAAGGTAGATGTAAGATATAATTTTGTTCAACACATTATTAAATCTATGCAACAATAATTACTAATGATTAAACAACGTGCAACTACGGGAAAGATGAAGAAATTTAGGTTCACAAGTTACTTGTGCTACCTTCTTTTAGCAAAGCATCACCAAATATTTGACACAAAGAACAACAAGCTTAATAGTGAGGTTTATAAGACTGATGAGAAAATCGAGAAGAAATCAGAGACTCCAAGTCCAGTATATGAGTGGACACATAAGATGAGGATGACTGTTAACAATAATAACTATAACCATTTTGTAAACTTTTTTTTGGCACCTATTTACCAAAAAATCATAGGCACTTTGATGCTTAGATTGCCTAGGTCTTGTAAAGATTGCATTCAACTGGGAAGTCAAATTCAATCAGCCAACTAGTTCTTCATGGAAGAGTACATTGTCTAAAGGTTTTATGATTCAACAATTGAACCATGCAAACTTCCAATCCATGTTATAGAAAGGCTTTTTGCACTAGAATATGTACGGCGGATGCAGAGCGCAAATGAACTTTTCACCTGATAACAAAAGAAAATGATATTTCCTTCCTTGCCTTTCGCATTTGGAGGCCTTACATTTGAGAGAAGCTTTCAAAGTGGAAAATGAATTAGTAACTTTTTTTGGCTTTGATTTTGTCAATTACTAGAATTATGATCCATTGAACATAATAAAAACAAGACTAATTACCAATGAGAAAGCTACAAGCAAATATCAACATCAGCAGATGTCATTGATAGAAAAGTTTAAAAAACAAGGATTCATGGGATGAGATTAAAAAAGAGATGGAGAAACATGCAATAGATAATAATATTTCAATGCAAGAATTGTCATCCCAAATTACGACATTACACATATTAGAGTCACACAAATCAAAGCCTCTAACATACATAAATTTCTACAAGAAAGCATCTCAACCTTCTAAAAGGTCTATGCCGAAAGCAATTAAAGAGGCATGCGCATTTGAATTGTGGTGTCAAACTAAGATGACTGATTTTTGAACAATGAGACAAAATTTCAGTGAACCAAAGACATCAACAGGTTTTGAGAAAATTGAGGAGGATGAACCTTTTCAGTAATTATTAGAATAAAGAGCATCCAACTGTACTATATGATTTGGCAGTTGTAGTGACAATGATATTTATAGACAGAAGGACCTCGAGTGTAATGGAGACATTGAAGGTATTCAGGATTTTGGGTCAACCAGGGGCAAACATATTGTTAATCTTCAAATGAGTGATTCAATTAAACAAATGTATAGTAAAGGGGCAACTATGATACAAAAAATGGGTTATGCGGGCATAGGGTCCATTGGTGCAAGTGGTTAAGGGATTAGGAATCTAGTTCTAGTACCAGACCCACCCAAAAGAGGAAGTAAACCAATCATTGGACTCTTTGATGAGATTGAAGATGATTCATCTAGAAAGGGGGAAAAAAACATTATACTTCTACTTCTGAAGGTCATCCCAACACATTATTTGTTAAATCTTCAAATCCAATTGTAGTCAATCTCACTGGCACTGGCACTAGCATGGATGAACCTCGCACAAAAAAGAAAAAAAGTTATGAAAATTACATTGCAAGCAATGTCAATGGTTATGTGTGCTAGAAAATGAGACCTGCAAGAAGCATGGGTTAACAAACAAACACTAGTTCAAAATCTTAAAATTGCATCAAAGACTCATCAAAATGAAAAGAACAAAATATCAACTAATGCTTGCTTGGGTTTTGCAATCTTACGCAACCAACAAATCCAACCTTTCAGCCACCTCTACAACTCAACAAAGGCACCCATGAGAGGCCATGTTGGTGTGTTAAGATGGGGGTATGTTTGGTGTGCTCTCCCAAACACAACAATAAATGAATTTCTTGAGTGAGTGAGTGCAAGTGTGTATGCAAGTAAGGTATGAATCTAGACTAAATGAGATGAATAACACCTCAAGAAATGGCTATGGAAAGAGCCATTCTTGAAGGCATTCAAAGATGAAGATGATATGTAATGAAAAACCTAACTAGATATGCAAACTATGATAAAAATGCAAGCTAAAATGAAGCTACAAATGCATGTAGAAACTAGATTAACAATGCATGATGTAAACTAAATCAACTACCAAATTGTTAGTATGAACTTACAAAATCACTATGAGACTCTACCAATGCAAGCTCAAACTACCATGAAAGCTCAAACTATGAATGCAAACTCAAATCTCAAACCAACATGGTAACAATGCAATAAAAATGAGATGCAAATGTTTGAGACAAGCCCTCTATTTATAGGCTTGAGGGAGGGCTTGGTGAGGTGGCATCCAAGTAAGTGCCACATAAGGTGACATGCAAGCCATGCAAATGGTCAAGAATTCAGAAGTTTACTCACACATGTGTGAGCAAACCTGAGAAGAAGAGTGGGAGACAAGAGTGTGTAGGCATGCCATCTCACACATGTGTGAGCACACTCTTAGGATAATGAGGGGGATTAGGAAGATAATTAGGAATGATTAAGTGAGATTAGAGAAGAAATAGGCTTAAGAGGATGAAAATGATGGTTCTAAGCTAGGCTTTAGGTTAGGCTTAAGATTAAATTAAATGAGATTTAATTTAATCATGGGTTTAGACGAATTAATGGGGTGTGAGGATTTAAATAAATAAAATTTATTTAAAAGGGAGGAGACATGGAGGATCATGTGTTAAATTAATTTAACACACTAGAGCTAGGAGTATTTAAATACTTAAGAGAATGAACTTATTTAATTAATTAATATAATTAAATATATAATTAAATAAGTAGAAAAATGTGAACAATATAATTAATTAATTAATAATTAATTACAATGTCATGAAAAATATTAAAATTAATTAATATAGTGTTTAGGGATGATTTTAAGCATCTACATTTTGCCCCTCTTTGATGTGGTGTCGAGATGACATCATATCAAAGAAAAAAAATATAGGTTGCCCCAGAGAAGGATAGGAGTCCTAGGAGTTGTGCCGAAGTGACAACAAGGGAGGAGGGTGCCCCCTCTCAAAAATTGCAAAAAAAATAAATTCTTGGCAATTTTTGCGAAAAAAGTCTTAAGAAAGAAGGAAAAGAAGAAAAAGGGAATAAGTGACAACATTTACATCACTTGCGAGTAAACAGGGGATAGATATGGCTCAGGGAAGAGCGGGGTTCAAACGGGGTCCGCAAGGGGCCTATATAAGCCTCCGAGGGGCCCAAAGAAGGTCATTGTCACATCACGAGTAGAGCACATAGAGCTAATATGGATCCCATTGATCGATTGCAGCTTGGTGAACACGTGCGGGAGTACCAGCAAGCAACTGAGATGGGCCCACCGATAAGTCATATGATCCTCTTCGTGTTTTGGTAGGTTAGGCTAGACTAGGTGCATGTATGAGGCCATAAATGCGCTAAAAAAAGGTCTGGGCAGAGACGACAGTCTCTATCCTGTCGTCTACGCAAACAACAAAGCAGGGATCTCGACATTCGCAGAGATGATAGGATACATACTGTTGTCTGCACATATGCCAAAAGAGGGAAGAGGGCCTACGAAGACGACAGGATCCAACCTATCGTCTGCGCGAACAACAAAGGGTAGCAGAGATGACAAAACTACATCGTCGTCTCTACAGACGATAGAAGATAGACAAACTGGCGTCTACGCCAATCAACATCTCCACTAATCGGCGTCTCCACTAATCTGCATCTACGCAGATTGGCATCTGCGTCAAAAAATGGCCATGCCAATGAGGGTAGAATAGGGGGAGGCAAGGGAAGATGCCCCATTGTAGGGACATCACAAGCTAGCAAAATTGATGCTCTACATGTCTATGCTATAGGAGGAGACGGTGGTGTTTAGGTCAAGGGAGCACTATCCTCCGACCATGACGATATAAGAGAGGCTGACGGATGCAGATTGGGGACACGTGCAACTATGTGGGCTAGAGCACGTTCACGAGTGGCCAGATTTGAGGGCCCATTCAACACAGCTATCAGCTCTCATAGAGTGATTGCACACACCCACTAAGAGTTTCCATCTTCCGACGAAGGAGACTACAGTCACACTCCTGGATGTGTGGCAGATCCTACGAGTACCGATAAGAGGTGTGTACCCTGAGTATGTACTGGAGGGGTTAGATCCGTTTCTGAGGGAGTGTATTGGCCGACTACGACAGAGATTTCCCATCCAGCGATCATGGTTGTCATGGAGGGGTGCACTAGAGCAGAGGCTACCGAGTCTAGCAGTATACCTAGCCTCACTGATATGGCGGATGCTGTCAGATCACATAGGACACGGGTGGTCGATCAGGTGGACATGAGTGCTGAGAACTTTGCTACAGGAGGAGGGAGCAGTCTACTGCTGGGGACAGACTATCCTGGCTGAGTTATATCATGATTTGCACATGTGTGCATATCGGGCCCAGCGCACTATGGGACCAAGACTGACACTACTGATGGTCTAGTCATGGGAGCACATTGGAGTCACACGATCGGTTACTCAACGAGAGACCAAGCAGCTTGGGGATCCATATGCCTACAGATACCGACCTCCTATCCAATATACATCAACAGAGTCTGTGGGATTCTGGCATCGGTGTATAGATGAAATCATTATGTTTGAGTGGACTCCCTATGATGAGGTAGAGTGATGGGGGCAGACACTGGTAGGAGGTGGGGAGGATGACACGGAGGATCAGATGTATCTCCCGTACACACAGACTGACTACTGGATCATTGGCCGATCTCTACGTGTGATTATGCGCTATACACCTTCTCGGGTGCAACGGCAGTTTGGTAGGGTACAAGATGTAGTACTAGATAGATTCTTATACCATATGGTGTCTCGAGAGTATGGTCAGCTATGGGGACATAGGACCACTATACGATTGGCTCAAGCGTCTTGGATGGGGATGATAGTAGTGCCATGGGTGCATGGTCAGGATAGGGGAGACGCAGGTATGACACCTACGTACACACAGTGGTGGGCAGCTCACCATCCGGTCAGGCTTACAGTGCTAGGGGCACCTTCACCAGTAGAGTAGGCACAGGGGGAGGGAGATGGAGCAGGGGATGGTGGACAGGTAGCTATGATGCCACTACTAGCACAAGGGGCACAGGAGGGACCACACGGGCACAGAGTCTGAGTGCGGAGAGGACCAGGGGCAGCACCAGCACGGGGGCTAGCATAGAGAGCACCCCAGGCACAGGTATAGCCACAGGCACAGGCACAGTCAAAGCCCCAGGCACCACTGCAGGCACCTCCTCAGGCACCACTGCAAGCACCTCCGCAGGCACCACCACAGGGACAGGTACAGGGAGAGGACCCATACATGGTCAAGGTCGAGAGGGATAGCCTGGGAACAGAGGTAGCTTGACTACAGGGCGTAACACAGGTGTAGCAGGCACAAGCTGTCAGCTTAGAGCAAGCCATGGCAGCCATACAAGCAAAGCTGCAGGTGTAGAGGGCCAGAGGAGACAGCTTAGAGCAGGCCATGGGGGCCATACAGGCAGAGTTGCAGGTGCATAGGGCCAGAGGAGACAGTGCACGGGAGGCCTTAGCAGTCCTACAGGCACGGGTGGATGTAGGGGAGTTTGCAGGGGTGGACACCCATGCAGAGCTGGGGGATCGAGCAGAGGCAGAGAGGCTTCGAGCTAAGGTAGTCGCCCTACAGGCTGAGCGGGCCACCCATCAGGTGCAACTGGACAGATATCGTAGGCAACGGGATATAGCCATACAGATGGTACAACATGGGGTAGCCATGGCAGTGATGCAGGAGGCCCTCACAACTAGCCAAGCAGAGACATTGGCCAAACGAGAGGCAGCCTATTATAGGTCACTATATAGGGAGGTCGTGCCTGCTGATCAGCGGCAGCTGGATTTTGAGAGGGGAGCCAGCTCATGGATCTCAGGTGGCAGAGCCAAATCAGAGCAGTCTGTAGGACAACAGAGACCTCCTCGAGGGGGGGATACAGGGGGGTAGGGCCCTCACAGCCAGCTACTTGATTGTATAGGGTGATCAGTGTTTTTGACAAATATGTGCAGATGTAGCTATGTTGATGATGCATTTGTACTACATGATTCTACATGATGTATATGGACTGTACAGACATTATTTTTTGAGATATATACATGACATGATTTGATGATTCTATGTGTATGGATGTATGTGATGCATATGTATGGATTTATGATGTAGATACTAACATTGGTGATCAGGATGTGATGCTGTGATGTTTCCTATGATGTATGCATATATATATGATGTCTAACATGTGTGTGATGCAAATTTATAAGATGTATGCAGGGATGCACTATATATATGTGAGATGATGTATATGCCCTTAGATGTGATGACTAAAGTGTATACAATTAATGAACTAATGCAATCTGATAAAATGAACTAAAAAAATATAAGGAACACTAAATGAGATGAATCAAATAAATACTATTGTAATGGAAAAATGAATGAATGCAATAATGAGAAGTTAATGCAACTTAATGGAAATGAACTAATAAATGAATATCTGTCATAATTGTCACTCATAGAAACCCAGTAGCCTAGCATAGGAGGGGGAAAATAAATAGGACCTTGTCCCAAGCACGACTTGAATGAAACCCTAGACTACATGCATCCTAACTACATGATATCAAGAGATTCTATTGTGTTTATATGAAGAGCACAACTTAAGTTGATTTTGCAAAATGAGTTTATGCATTATATGTTATAGAAGCATAAATGTCATGACTCTTTTGCGTGGACTAGACATACAAAACCATAGAGACTTTAGGACAATAGGTGTAGTTTGCATAGTTATGAGGGATCAAATGTCATATACACAATAGAGAGGCTCGGGCACACCCAAAGTCTTTTAGGGATCTTTGGTGGGATGTGTGCTAACTCGTTGCCTCCATTACGCAGCGCATTAACATAACCTGAAACTGACATACATGAAGTAAAGTCTCAAAAACAAATCATACCACAAAAATATGTGTAGTTAATGGCAGCTATTCCGGTACGACCAAAATATGGAAGATCAAGGTGCACCATAAAAGGCTATCACTAACACACAAATAAAATCAACCAAAAAGAAACTTCATAACCAAGTAGTCATTCAGTCCACAATTCCTGCCAAGAACCTTAGGTCTAGAAGTGAATGTCACAATGTTACCTATAGGAAGGATTCATCCTATGAAAGTGTGTCAAGTTGAAATGTCAAATGATCATAAAATTGTTTGTTTTCGATAAGGGCTGTGAAGTGAACAAGTTTCTTGCAGCATTAAGTCTCAAATGGTGATTTTGTGTAAGTCCAAGGGTGGTCACTGTTATCAAAAAGCTCAGCGTAATGGGATGACAATCACTCGACAGAAAATGCCTCGCAAACTAGAGGTCTTTCAAAGGATGGAAGTGAAATGGAGCCTCACAGACAAGAGGTCTTTTATTAGATGCATGAAACGCAAAAGGCTAGATGAGACTTTGCACAAGGGAAGTGGAATGGTGGAATGGAATGAAGCAAAACGAGCCTTATAGACAATAGATGAATCCATACTTTTTTCAAGAATAATTTTCTGCTTTTTAGGGCTTTTTTTTCAGGAACATTTTGTGATTTTTTTTGGATTTTCTAATTTTCTAATTTTTTTGGATTTTTGCGGGACTATAAACATTGTACAAGAACTACAAAGGCTCAAGCATAGAACCGCTTGAGATGCTGGATATTTATGGGCTCAGGGAGCGGATCTCCCTTTGGAGTAGCAATCTGATAGGCTCCAGAACCATATTTGGCTATAATGATAAACGGGCCTAGCCAATTTACCTCAAATTTTCCTTTCTTTTCACGGTTCTGGAGGTTCTTCATGTTATGCTACAAAACTAAGTCACCCACTTCAAATTCCCGTGGCTTGACTTTCTTATGATACTGAAGCTGAAGGTGATTTTGATACATGCGGAGGTGGTTTAGGGCATTCAATCATCTCTCATCAAAGAGTGCCAGCTCTTGCAAGCGAGCAACTCGATAATCTTCTTCGGATATCAAATTCTTGAGAGAGATTCTAAGGGAAGGGAGCTCAATTTCGACAGGCAAGACGGCTTTAGAACCATAAATAAGGGAAAATGGGGTGGCTCCTATGGGGGTACGGATGGAGGTACGATAGGCCCAAAGGGTGGGAGCAATTTGGATGTGCCAATCACGGCCAGTTGCATCAACGATTTTCTTTAGGATTTTCAAGATGGTTTTACTGGTAGCTTCAGCTTGGCCATTGCCTTGAGGGTAGTATTTGGTGGAAAAATGCTAGGTGATGTCAAATCTCCTACATAGTGTGGCAACCTCTTGATTTTTGAAAGGGGTTCCATTATCAATCATGATATCTTGAGGTATACCAAAATGACAAATAATGTAATTCAAGATGAACTTCGAAATCTGTTTGCCAGTGATGTAGGTTAATGGAATAGCCTCGACCCACTTTGTGAAGTACTCAGTGGCAGCAATATTGTACTTGTGGCCATTTGAGGAATTTGGGTATACTTGACCAACAAGATCGAATCCCCAGCAGGAAAAGGGCCATGGAGTGATGGTGGGCTGAAGGTCTTGGGCGAGAGTGTGTATCAAATCACCATGCTGCTGACATGGAACACATCTTTTCACAAACTGATATGCATCTGCTTCCATAGTGGGCCAATAGTAACCTGTCCTGAGAAGATTTTTTGCTAACGTAAGGCTGCTAGAGTGGGCACCACAAATCCCTTGGTGAACCTCTTCTAACATCGTTCGGGCTTCATCTAAACTAAGACATTGAAGGAGGGTTCCATCAAAGTGTTTTCGAAAAAGTGTATCACCTAGGATGGTATAACGGGCGGTTTGACGGATGAAGGTTTTGCTTTGGTTTGGGGTGAGGGCTATGGGAATGGTTTTGTGATGTAAATAGGAAAATATGTCAGCGTACCATGAAGACTCAAGACCAACAATCTCACACACCAACTCGGAATCAGTTTGCTCATAAGTAGGAGTAAAAAGATTCTCGACGAGAAACTCACATTTAGGACTATATTCTGGCATGGCAATCATAGAGGCAATAGTAGCCATGGCATCTACTGCTTTATTATTAGCCCTTGGAATCTGCCAAAAAAAATCTCTGTAAAATGTTGCTTAAGATCCTCAACTATTCTACGGTAGGGCAACAATTTCTCATCCTTGGTGTGGTATTTATCTATGACTTGTTTAATGACCAATTGTGAGTCTCCAAAGACAAGAAGGTTTTTGATATTCCATCTGATAGCTTGACGTAGTCCTGTGACTAAACCTTCATACTCAGCTATATTGTTTGTGCAAGGGAATGATATTTTATAAGACTTTGGAATGAGATCCCCTTGTGGTGTCAAAAACAAAATTCCTGCCCCCAATCCCTTTTGTGTAAAGGATCCATCAAAAAATAACTTCCATGGTGTAGTAGGGGCTAGGGTCATAATTGTGTCATCTGGAAAATTGGCTACAATGGGATGGTTCCCTTGAAGGGGAGCTTCAGCAAGCTGATCTGCAATTACTTGTCCTTTAATGGCCTTACAATCCTTATAAACAATGTCAAATTCAATCAAAATTAAGAACCATTTTGCTGCTCCGCCGGTGAGGGCAGCTTTTGATAACAAATACTTGAGTGGATCTATCTTGGCAATGAGATATGTAGTATGATTAAGCATATAATGATGTAGTTTTTGCGTACAAAATACTACAGCTAAACATGCTCTCTCAATAGAAGTGTAGTTTAACTCATAGCCAACTAGGGTTCAACTGAGGTAATATATGGCTTGCTCATTCCCCTTATCATCTAACTGTGCCAAAAGTGCTCCTAAGGCAACTGAAGTAGCTGAAATGTATAGAATCAATGGTCGTCCTGCAACTAGGGGTACTAAAACTCGAGGATTAGCCAAATATGTCTTAATTTGTTCAAATGCTTTTTGGCATAGGCAATCCCATTGAAACTTGTTTCCCTTGCGAAGCAAATGCTGAAGTGGATGGACTTTATCTGCTAGTTGTGACACAAATCTCCTAATAGATTGTAACTTTCCTTGAAAACTGCGGAGTTGTTTCAATGTGGTAGGTGGAGGCATATCCATGATGGCCTTCACTTTTGTTGGATCTACTTCAATACCTCTTCTTGACACAATGTAGCCTAACAATTTGCCTGATTTGACCCCAAATACACATTTCTTAGGATTAAGGCATACTTTATATTTCTCCAACCTATCAAAAATAATGGTAAGGACATCAATGTGGGATTCTCTTGTCTTGGACTTTCCTAGAATATCATCAACATAGCCCTCCATTATGACATGTAGAAGATCATGGAATATGGTAGTCATTGCGCGTTGATAAGTGGTGCCAGCATTTTTCAGGCCAAAAGGCATGACTTGATAACAAAAGGTTCCCCATGGGGTGGTGAACGCCATTTTATGTTGATCCTCTTCTGCAATCCTAATTTGGTTATAGCCAGAAAACCCATCCATCAAAGACAACATCTCATGTCCAGCAGTCAAATCCACTATGATGTCTATGTCAAGAAATGGAAAATCATCCTTAGGACATGCCAGATTTAAATCTCGAAAATGTGAACAAACACGGATGCCTCCAAATGCTTTCCCTATAGGAACAATGTTGGAGACCCACTCAGGATAGTCAATAGGATGGATGAATTTTGCCTCTAACATTTTTTGTAACTCTGCTTTGACTAGGAGTGCTACCTTAGGGTGCATTTTGTGCAACTTTTGCTTTACTAGTTTAATCTTGGGATCAACTATCAAATGATGTACAACCAAATCTATATCTAAGCCAAGCATGTCTTTGTATGTCCATGCAAAATTGATTTTTCCCTTTTTTAAGAATTTAGTCATGGCTTTTTGTTCCTCAAGACTTAAGGTAACAGCAATATAGGTGATTTGTGGACTATCCTCTGTTCCCAAATTGACTGGAATTTGTCCTCATTCAAAATAGGTGATTTTTCTGGTGGCAAGGATCTAAATGGAAAGTCAAGCTCTCCCTCTTTTGGCACCTCTAAGAGGTTTTCACCAGAAGATGCGTCCTTTATTTTACCTTTTTCTTCATCCAATAGCGCCCCAAGGGAGTTTTCACTAGAGGATGTGTCTTTTTTTTTCCATTTCTTTTTCTTTTTCACTTTTGCGACTAAGAGAGTTGACTTGGCTACCAAAGTAGGCTTCCTCATTGTATTGGATCTCATGTTCGTATTCTCGGAGACTCATAAGGCCAAAAAGTGCCATCACTGCTTCATCAGACTTACAGATATCGAGAGCTGGTGGTGTATCTTGAAGGTCCCAGTCTATCATGTCAGAATTGGTGAGAGGTAGGTTAATGGATGAAAGGTCATCTATGGTAATGGCATGGACATAATTATCTAGGTCATCTTTAATGTATTGGAAAGGTACTTCGAAGAATTCCTCCTCTTCAGTCTCAGAATCTGGTTCAACCGTACAATAGTTGTCAACAAAGGATACCTTAGGTTTAATGGAGCCCAGTCCCCATCCTTTAGGATAGCTATTAGCTTCTAAGGTTTTTCTAATTCCATCTTCTTTTGGTCCAAGGCCAGTACCATGGTATCCCATGTTTTCAATAATGGGAGTTTCTTTAACATATTTATCCTTAGGAAACTCCACAGGTTCATCTTTTCCATCATAATATAGCCAATCTGGGATATTATCTTCCATGTGCTCATCACTAAGTGAACCCCAATGCTCAAATGTTGTCTTGCTAACTTGCATGGTTTCCTTATTAGTAGAAGGTGACAATTGAGAAGGTTTTCCAAAGGAACAAGGGGAGAGTGGTAGTTGTCCCACACACAAGGCATTTTCAAACTTATACTCTCCCATTCCTAAATCAGTAAAAGTGACCTTCTTTCCTGTGGTGTTAATTTTAGTATCTACAACCTTCTCCTTTCCCTTGTGGGAGCTTGAATCCTCATTAGCTAATTCTGGTATTGTTGTGGAAGGTGGTTCTGTTATGGTGAGAGATTTAGGTACAACTTTGGCAAACTCACTTATTGGACAAAAATTCATTGGTGCACCTTCCAATCTTTTACAAAATTCAAAAGAAGTGGGATCCCCTGGGATTGTGATTTCTCTTCCTTGGTGGGGGAATTTCAAGCATTGATGATAGGTGGATGGGACCGCCTTTAGTGTATGTATCCATGGTCTACCAAGCAAGATGTTATATGGCAAATCCAAGTCTAAGACATGGCATTCAGTATTTATGATGGCTGGTCCAACCTTTAGAGGCAACATGATGACTCCTTTTGATTCTCTTTCTCTTTCATCATATGCTTTTATTGTGATCCTTTTATTAACATCTAGGAAATCCTCTGGTAGTTCCAAGAAACGAATCATTTTCAAGGTACAAAGGTTCAAACCGGATCCATTGTCTATAATGACTCTTTTAATCTTATGTCATTGTATAAGGACTTCAATGTGGAGCGACAAATTATGGTGGGGATCAGGACCATGGAAAGCTTTATCTGTAAAGACAAGGTCTTGTTCAGCAACAAGGTTTCCAATCATAGCAATAAATTGGGAAGCATTAATATTTTCAAGAACACAAGACTCTAAAAGAGCCTTCTCCAAGATCTCTTTATGGATGGGTGATGTGGTAAGAAGCTCAAGAATGGAGATTTGTGCAGCAGTCTTACCTAGCTAGGACAACACATCATAGCAAGAAGCGGGCCTTTGTGAGGTGGATGGCGCAGCAGGCGCATGTGGAATTGTTGGATTAGTGTTATTAGGAGTGGCAGCTTGCAAAGTGAGTCTTCCTCGTCGAGTAGTGGCATCACAATCAGTCGCTTGCAAGACAAGGGTATTCACATGAGCATCTACTTATTTAATGTGACCACATAAGGAGTCAAACCCTGAGATGTGGTTAGTAGAATAATCATAAGGTAATGCATTTGATGTGGATGCTTGATTCGCATTATTGGTATTGTTATTATCATTGTTGTGATCAAGAAATAGTTTTTGGAATATCTTCAATTTAGCATTTTTAGAAGTTGGACCTCCTTCTACTTCAATTTCCCCATCATCAACAAGATTTTGGATAAAAACTTTGAGCTTGATACATTTGTTGGTGTCATGTCCTTTGATATGGTGGTATTTACAATATTCATTTTTCCTATACCACTTTGACTTTAGTTGATTTTCATCAAAAAGACGTGTATTAGGAAATACCATCAAGTTGTGATCTACTAATTTTTGAAAGATGGTCTCCAAAGGTTCACGAAAGTTAGTGAACTTTCTATTTCGATCATAGTCACGATTGTAGCTGTTGCGTGGAAATAATTGTGTTTGATTTCTAGATTGTTGATTACTTTGATTGTCATGATTTGAATTGTTGTTGTTTCGATTGTGGTAGTTGTTGTTGTTCCCTCCTTGAAGGTTTGTGACATCAGTAACACCATCATGCATAACACCCTTATTCTTGGACCAGAATTTGGGTTTGTTATTGTTGTTTGACTCATTGGTGGAGGATGATGAATTATAATGTTTGATGGTACCTTTTTCCAAAAGTCCATTTTCAATATTCTTGCCCTTTTTGACTAAAGTGGAAAAGTCTTCGGGGCTATCCATTTTCATGTGGAAGGACATTTCGGGTATCAAATTCTTGATAAATATATCCACAAGATGGGAATCCTCAATTTTATATGGCATACGATTAGCAAGATGTCTCCATCTTTGTAGGAAGTTGGCAAAAGTTTCTCCATTTCGTTGTTTTGTGTTGCACAAGTCACTCAATGAGGCATAATGTTCAATGTTGTAAGAGTATTGTGCTATAAACTTGCTTGTCAAATCATTGAAAGAAGTAAAGGAGCCCTTAGGTAAATTCATTAACCACTCAAGTGCGGGGCCTCCAAGACTTCATGTAAAGAGTCTCTTAAGATAGTCATCACTGTAGGCTACCTCTTGGCACAAAATGGAAAATTCCTTGAGATGGGTGATGGGGCATGTCTCTCCTGTATAATTGTCAAATTTAGGTATTTCAAAACCGGTTGGAAATGGCACCATATTAATGGATTTATCAAATGGAAAAGGACAAATTTCCTCAAAAGAGACATCCTTCACCCCTTTTTTGTTCATGTTAAGGACCAAATTTCACAATTCTTGGAATTGTTGAGCCAAATCTTGATTAGGTTGCACTTTTGATTGTTGGGTGCTCACAAATCCACCTGCTAAATTGTGGGTAGTATGAGGTGGTGGAGGCACTTCACTTTGGCCAATGTATTAATATGCAGTTGTTGGAATTGGCATGGATGTCTTTACCATAGTGGCTGGCACTTGTAAATAAGAAGAATGCATTGTTTGTGTTGGAATTTTCATTGGTTGAGTAGGCACCTGTCCAATGCCTAAGCATCCCACAGTTGAAGTTGTCAAGGTAAATTGTGGAATGCTAGCATGTGTGGTAACATTGGGCATGGCACTAATGATCTGTTGAATATGTTCTGCACTCAATTGAAATGTAGGTTGTGTTGAAGTGCTAGATGTAGGCATAGCACTAGTTATCACCATGGTTTCTTTCCCTTTGCTAGAAGTCAGAGCTGCATTTGAAGTGGGCAACACGGGTGCACCACATTTTGTAATTTTTCTAAACAAAGTGTTCTCATCAAAGCTTGGGGGAACATTAACACCATCCTTGACCAAGTTTAGAAATATCTCAGTTTTGTTTGTCCTAATGGATTTTTCCATCATTTCCACATTGTAGGGGTCTGCAAGGAATCACCTGACATCGCTAGGTACATCGTTAGGGTCAATAAGATCTTCATCTTGGTATATTTCTTCATCATTATCCCCCAAAGTTGTGTTATGGAAGGGATCTTCTGGTTCTCGTGTGGATGTTGAGTTAGGTATACCAAGGTTCGAACTAGAGGGAATTGTATTCCCTAATGAAGTTGTGAGTGGAGGAAAAGAATTCTCCATCTCTGATTGCCTCAATGATTCTCACAAACATGACATGGGATTAAATGTGAACCTTCCTGATCATGTGTGTACCATACAAGAGTGATCAAGCCAATGGATGGAAGATTATGGAAGAAAAAGAAAATGAGGATAAGAGCTATTAACCTTATGTGATTAAAGGGTCAACTACCCAAGTTTGAACAAAAGACCTTGGTTTAGCAAAAAAAGATTGATTAGAGGATAGTAGTATCTTTCTCCTACCAAAGATAGCCAAGTGATCTTGTAGGCAAGATAGGGCACCAAATTGATTGCTTACTATTTGGAGATAGACTTGTGATCCCAAATAAGTAAGTGTGATTAGGATAAATGTTTGCTTATAGATGAAAGGTCTAGTGTTGTATTTTCAAAAGATGTTTTAAAGTTTAAGCTCTCTAGAAGAAAATTTGAAGGTGGAGGACTAGGAGTTTGGAAAGATGGAGGTAGATATTGTTGTGGTCACTAATGCGGCTATCTCAATCCTCGTTTACTGGAAATAAAAACCTTGGGTTCACTCCTAGAAAAACATACCAGTTTTGAAGTTTTCCATTGTATTCAATTCTATCATAACGGTCTTGTGTAGCTTCTTCTTTTTGAATGTCTTTGATAGCATATCGAAATTGTTTGTCACCATATGCCAGGTTCTTCCTTTCCTTGTAGACTAGTGGTTTGGACAATTTCACTTTCTTATGTTTGACTTGGTTGACTTTATCAGTCATGGCAGAAATAAAATAAAACCCAAATTCAGAATGACTAGACTCAACCAAAATGCAAACTACCAAAAGTAATCATGAGTCAAGAAGACCTCAGTTAACCTATCTCACTCAATAAAAGGTTACCTCACAATTGCACTCATTTTAGAACTTGTTTGATGTTTTGGCTTTGGTTTTTGAATGTTTGAAGAAGCACGCTGAACACACCAACAACCCTAATACGGCTATCTCTAAGAATGAACAAGGCTTATCTAGAGGGAGTCGTCGATATACACAAGGTATGTGAGGCCCAAATCTGTAGATGAAAAGAAATACTACCACACAGCCGAGGGGAGACAGTAACCCAAATCTCCTCCTTCACTTCCCAAAGGTATAAAGTTCTTTGGGGCTTAGCCAAGAGTGACAATATTCCACTTCCAAGAGAGGTGTCTTTCGATTCACCTCCCGATTTTTATACTCCGCCAGAACACTAGAGTTGAAGTCATCCCAAGGGGTGATAAAATCCCCAAGCAGGCCTCCTAAAAATAAAAAATAAAACCACTTATTTCTTGTGCACCCAAGATCGCCTAAAGGCACGAGGGGAGAGAATACGTAAGTGGTCTTGGGGTTTAAAAAACACTTGTTCTTTCCCAATGAAGCTTTAAGTTTTCTATCTACTTGAAGACACTCGTGATTAAAACATGTTAGGTTCTTTCCAACTTGAAATAGCGCCAACGTAAATGAAAACGCGAGTTCGTCAACAAGAAAGTAAAGCAAGTGCGTGAAAGTAAAATGCTGAAAAGAAAAATGCAAGAAATAAAGTCAATTTACCTTAGGGCATTCAAGAGTGTGTGACTTCATTTTAAGCACCAAACCCAAATGTGATCTAGCCTAGGCATACATGTCCATTTTAAGCACCAATTCCAAATATTGTCTAGTCTAAGCATACATGTCCATTATCTTTTAAAGCATTCAAGATGGTGTGAATTATTTTTAAGCACCAAATCCAAAGGTGTCTTCTACCTTAAACATTCATGTCCTTTTTAAGCACCAAAGTTCAAATGTTGGCTAATCTAAACATTCATGTCTATTTTAAGCACCAAAGTCCAAATGTGGGCTAATCTAAACATTCATGTCCATTTTAAGCACCAAAGTCCAAATGTGGGCTAATCTAAACATTCCTGCATTCAAATAAAAGTGTTTAATCCATACAAGTCAATTAGCCCTTAATTTTTTAAGTGATAAAAATCACTACAAATCTCCTTTAGTGATTAAAATCACTATTGGTTTTGCTTTTAATGTTTTTAAGGTTACTTCTCTGCATGAAAATCGTTAGTGAAAACCTACAAGTCAATCAGTTAGTGGAAATTATTGTTAAAAATTGAACAATTTTGGTAAATTGTAGAGACGCCAAAATACAGGAGCAGACGCAAAATGCGCAGATGACAAAACACGCAGACGCCAAACTAAGCAGACGATAATTTGAAAAGTGGAGATGCCAAACTTCGCAGATGACAAACTAGTGTTGCAAACGACAGAACTAACCTCGGAGATGACAGAACTAACCTCAGAGACGATAGAACTAACCTCGAAGACGACAAAATAGACTTCGGAGATGATAGAACTAATCCCAGAGATGACAAAACTCAACTCGGAGACGAAAAAACTAACCTCGAAGACGACAGAACTAAAAACATAGACGACAGAACTAGAAATGCAGACGACAGAACTAGAAATGCAAATGACAGAACTAGAAATGCAGACGACAGAACTAAAATAAGAGTATTGTTTGGAACTACTGTGAAGACATTAAATGGCACAGATGCTCATCTACGGAGACGTTGATCTGCATAAACACTAGTCTGCGGAGACGTTGATCTGCGCAGACGACAAACGCAGACGACGCTGCAACCTGCGGAGACGACAATGCGATGTTTTACGATTGAACCAAGGTTGTTTGTGAAATTTCAAAATAAAACCAAAGACATGGGTCCCATCGGGCGTGCCAAAATGTGTGCTAGAAAATGAGACCTGCAAGAAGCATGGGTTAACAAACAAATATTAGTTCAAAATCTTGAAATTGCATCAAAGACTCATCAAAATGAAAAGAACAAAATATCAACTAATGCTTGCTTGGATTTTGCAACCTTAAGCAACCAAAAAATCCAACCTTCTAGCCACCTCTACAGCTCAAAAAAGGCACCCATGAGAGGCCATGTTGGTGTGTTAAGATGGGGGTATGTTTGGTGTGCTCTCTCAAACACAACAATAAATGAATCTCTTGAGTGAGTGAATGCAAATGTGTATGCAAGTAAGGTATGAATCTAGACTAAATGAGATGAATAACACCTCAAGAAATGGCTATGGAGAGAGCCATTCTTGAAAGCATTCAAAGATGAAGACGATATGTAATATAAGACCTAACTAAATATGCAAACTATGATAAAAATGGAAGCTAAAATGAAGCTACAAATGCATGTAGAAACTAGAGTAACAATGCATGATGTAAACTAAATCAGCTACCAAATTGTCAGTATGAACCTACAAAATCACTATGAGACTCTACCAATGCAAGCTCAAACTACCATGAAAGCTCAAACTATGAATGCAAACTCAAATCTCAAACCAACATGGTAACAATGCAATAAAAATGAAATGCAAATGCTTGAGACAAGCCCTTTATTTAAGGGCTTAGTGAGGTGGCATCCAAGTAAGTGTCAAATAAGGTGACATGCAAGCCATGCAAATGGTCAAAAATTCAAAGTTTGCTCACACATGTGTGAGCAAACTTGAGAAGAAGAGTGGGAGACAAGAGTGTGTAGGCATGCCATCTCACACATGTGTGAGCACACTCTTAGGCTAATGAAGATGATTAGTGAGATAATTAGGAATGATTAAGTGAGATTAGAGAAGAAATAGGCTTAAGAGGATGAAAATGATGGTTCTAGGTTAGGCTTAAGATTAAATTAAATAAGATTTAATTTAATCATAAGTTTAAAGGAATTAATGGGGTGTGAGGATTTAAATAAATAAAATTTATTTAAAAGAGGGGAGACATGGAGGATCATGTGTTAAATTAATTTAACACACTAGAGCTAGGAGTATTTAAATACTTAAGAGAATGAACTTATTTAATTAATTAATATAATTAAATAAGTAGAAGAATGTGAACAATATAATTAATTAATTAATAATTAATTATAATATCACAAAAAATATTAAAATTAATTAATATAGTGTTTAGGGACGATTTTAAGCATCTACAGGTTACTTCACCAATGTATGCACCAATAGCTTCTGTAAAAAAATATTGAAAATAGTCCTAAAATGTCAGGATTTGGAATGGGTCATCTTCATTATGTTGACAATTCTCAAATACAATTGTAGGTGGAGTAAGTTTAACTGGAGTTGGAGGAGCATACAACAATACAACTGATAATTCACCTTTCAAACACTCAATTATGTCAGCAACCCTAGATTTTAGTTTGAAGGAATTTGCATCAAAGTTTGATCAGACAAGAAAAACAAATAGGCAAATTATGAAGACTTTGAAAAGTGATGCAAGTGTTGAATGTCAAGGATCTACTAACAGTAAATTTTCAACGTATGATCCAAACAACAAAATGATGAACTTCATGGCTATTATGGGACTAGCTAGAGATAACAATCCACTAGAAAATGTAATAAATCTTAATGATGTATAAGTTACCAGTATTCAAATGGATTTCTCAAAAGTGAAAAATGTTGACAAAATCAATATATCAAAAGAGACCAACAAAATGGTCTACTCTACACTTTTTAAAATGGAAAGGGAAAACAAAAGGCTTACAAAGGAAAAAAAATTGCAGGCAGACCTTGATAATGTGAAGGCCAAAGAGAAAGCAGCAGACAATAGATTCAAAGAATTGCAAAACAAGATAAAGAATTCATCTCCTTCAAAGCCAATTGTCCAACAAGAAAAGATAAATGAACAACTGAAAAATTTGACTAAAGAATTGGATGAGTGCAAAAAAAAATTCAATATGAAAAAACCTCTACTACACAGTTGTTTAAGTCTGTAGAGATTAGTGCACAGGTCAACAATAAATTGAAAACTGACCTAGACTCTGCTATCAAGGAAAATAATAATTTGAAGATTGAATTAAAGAATGAAAAGAAAAAAGAGAAGTCTAAGGAAAGGATAATTGATAATTTGCAAAAAGAATTGGGCAATGAGAAGAAAAAAGAGGAGTCTAGTGCAAACACAATCCACAATTTGAAGAAGCAATTAGAGAATATGAAGAAAAAAGAGGAGTCAACTACAAAAACAATCTTTGATTTGAAAAAGGAATTGGAGAATGTGAAGAAAATTAAGTCTAGTGCTACTGCAAATAGTAACAAAATCCACCATATGAAAGAATTGGAGAATACAAAAAAAAAAAAAGAGTCAACTGCAAAGAAAATCCTAGATTTGAAGAAGGAATTGGAGAATGTGAAAAAAGAGGAGTCTACTCAAACACTTCATAATTTGAAAAAGAAATTGGATAATTCAAAGAAAAAGGAGTCCACTGTGAAGACAATCCATGATTTAATAAGGGAACTCAAGGATGAGAAGAAAAAAGAACTACTACAAAGACAATCCAAGATTTGAAGAAGAAATTGGAGGATGAGAGAAAGATAGGAACTAATTGGCAAGGGCAACTAGAGGAAATACAAAAAAGAGTGAAATAGAAATGTTTGAAATGAAGAAAAAGATGGAGAATGTAATTGCACAAATAATAATGACATCTTTCGAAGACCATCATGTCAAGGATACTATAATTGTATGTGTGAAAACTTAATCTATCAGGAGCACACGTAAATAATAAAATTTAAGTAGCATGTGCATATCATAATATCAAAATCAAGAAAACTACTAACTAATATTTTGTTTTAAAACTAATGCAACCGATAAACAAGAGTCCTCACACAACCTTGAAACAGCTCAACAAGGGTGCCCATAAGAGGCCTTGTTGGTGTGCTTAAGTGTGAGGGATGTAGATGTGCTCTTCCAAACACAACTATGAATGAATTCCTTCAAACCAATACAAATGAATGCAAATATGTAAATGTGAATCTACACTAAAATATATGTGAAATGCCTTCAAGCAAGGGCTATGAGAAACCCATACTCAAAGGATTCCATGGATGTGAATATGAAATGGAATGAAGAAATGAAGCAAACTAACAATAATAATATAGTATGAGATGCAAGCATAAGTGCAATAAATCTAACATCTACCAAAAGGGGTTAGTATCATGCAAATCTCTAAAACAACTAGAAAGCTCTTACTCTAAACTAGCATGATAACAATGCAAATGAAAAAAATGGAAAATGCTTGAGACAAGGGTTCTATTTATAGGTTTGAGAGAGGCCTTGGGGAGGTGGCATCTATGTGGCATCCACATAGGTGCCACAAGGGAGACACATGGACTAAGGGGACAAGTCATGCAAAGGTTAACATAAGCCTTTTGGATGAACGTGATGGTTCAAGGTTTGCTCACACATATGAGAAACCCTGGAGAAAAGAAAGGGGGGGAAATGTGTAAGAGGTGTAAGAGGTGTGAATCAAATAATACAATGAAATTTTTATTGGATCATGAGCTTCTCACACGTGTGAGCAAACACTTAAGAGCTAAAAGGTGTTTAGGATTAGTTAAGTGAGATTAACTAGTGGTGTAACCTAGGTTTTAGGACGGGATTAGAATTAAATTAAATAAGATTTAACTTAATCATAGGATTAAAGAATTTAATGGAACGGAGGGAATTAAATAAATAAGAATTTATGGAGCACTATGTATTAAATGAATTTAATACATTAGGGAAATGAACCTATTTAATTAAATAAATTTAATTAAATAAGTAGAATAATATGAAAAATATAATTAATTAATAAATAATCAATTATAACGTCAAGGGTAATATTAATAAATTAATTTAGTATTTAGGACAATTTTAAGTATCTACATTTTTCCCCTCTTTGATGTGATGTTGGGACGACATTATATTAAAGAAAAAGAAAATATAAGCTACCTTAGAGAGAATAGAACTCATAGGAGCTGTGTCATAATGACAACAGGGGATGAGGGTAAATGTATATGTGAAAACTATCTTTCGGGAGCATGCATAAACAATAAAATGTTAGTAGCATATGTATATCATAATACTGAAATCAAGAAAACTACTAACTAATATTGTGTTTTAAAACTAATTCAACTAATAAAAAAGAGTTCTCACATGTAATGTCCCCATTTTAGCAGTTGACCAAGTGTGTGTGCGTTAGCCTTGTTCTACATGGTCCCGAGAGCTAACGAAGGGTTTAATGGGATCCTGGAGTGTTTTGGCCTAGTCATTTCCAGTTTGGGCCAAAACGAAGTTGATTTACTCAGTTTCAAGCATACTTACTATTTTTTGTAAGTCGGCAGGACACAGTGCAGGTCAATTTTGGTGATTGGATTCGATACTCCTCGGTGAGAGCTTTCCGATGAGCTATCACTCGCATTATTCGGAGTCCGATTGCTAATACATTTTAATGCCTGAAGTTTTATTAAAGTAACGTCTAATTTAATTGTAAAATATTAAAGTTTTACTTTAATATTTATTTTATGGTGATGTGTACCCAAGGGAGACATAAGGGGTATTTTAATATATGTTTTATATATTACACATCTTTTATCCCGCATTGCCCATATGAGTTGAGCGGACCCTTGGAAATAGAATAAAAGGAAGCATTTGTGGCTTCATTAGGCAAGTTGAATATGAGAAGAAATTGGTGTGTGAGTTGCAGCTTCGTTCTCGGCATTTGAGGACTTCTATCCTCTCTTGTAACATTCTAGACGTCATTCCCTTGGGGTTTGGCTTTTGGAATTCTTTGTTATTGGCTTCATTATCAGGCAGTTTAGTTGCATTTCCGGCTACAGACAAATTTGGTATTTTGCTCATATCTTTTTCACTACTTGTCCAATGCTTATGCCGCTTTGAGGGAATGGTATTATGAAGGTAGTGGACTGATTGAAGGACAAAATATTGTAGCAGCAAATTTGAAAGCATGGACTGGAGTATTATGTCAATATTGCTTAAGTAATTAGTGAGTTGATAAATCTGCCATGTATTTGGTTTTATGAATTCTGAAAAAAACATTTTATTAGCAGTAGTTCATTTCCACTTTGCATATCATTGTAGTTTCTTTCTTGCTTATGTTGTATGATACCAATTCCATGCATAAAACACAACAAACAAATAAACGTTTGATTTTTGGAGTTATAAGGGGTTTAAAACATTAAACAGAGAAATAAGAAGTTGAATGTAAACTGTTTGACATAATTCATTTCAGCAATTTGGTTTAGTTTTTGGGACATCCAGGGGTGCCCATTACAGTGGTATCAGAGCTATAAGTCCTTCCATCCTGTGGAGGTCTTATAGGAAATTTGGAACAGCCGGATAGAGGGAAAAAGTGTTTGATGAAATGTCAAAACACTAAAATCAGAAATAAGTAAAAAACACAGGCTAAGCATTTATGTTTTGAGCATGCGACAGGGGTCTTATAATTTTCGCGATACCAGAGCAAGACAAAATAAGATTTCAGACTTGCAAAGCAAACAGTCTAGTATGTCCGTGCAGGTGGACATTGAATCCAACCATGCAGACACAGAGGAGATATTCTTTGATCAGGACAATAATATGTGTGATCGAGATGACAGGAATACAGGATTAGGCGGAGGCGGAAATGTTGGTCCAGATCAGGGGGAGGTACTGTTCAGATAGTTACTAGATACATTAGAGCAGGGGCAGCGTATGCAGCAGGAGCAGAATAGGCGAATGGACATGATGTTGCAGCTCATGGCTAGACAGATGGGTGTCAATATTAATCCAGGTCATGCCAACAACAGAAACAATAACAACGAGGGAAACAATAACAACGGGGGAAACAATAACCATGGAGGCCAAGGCAACAACAATGGTCCTGAGAATAAAATTAATGGTAATAATGGACACGGCAACAATGGGAATGAGGCTGATAACTTTAGACACGTTGCACGCCCAGCACGGACCGCGAGCTCGAGACCTCTTCTACCCACTTTCCCACCCAGAGATCCGGTTCAACTAGTAAACGAACCGCAGATTACCGAGTTACAGGATCAGTTCAGGAGGGACTGGGAGGCTAGTGGACCAGAGTTTCAGGCGGATATTTCCCTTAGAGATTATATGGACTTGAGGATGAGACACATGCCTAAAGCAGGAGGGAGGAATCAAAACTTTGAGCTGAGGAAGAAAGTTGGAAAACTTTCTTTACCTTATTATGATGCTTCAGGGAAGATGACTGCACGAGCTTGGGTGCAGAAGGTAGATACATACTTGCAACTAAATCCTATGCCTGAGGAGGAGGCTATCAAGTATGCGGCTATACACTTGGATGGCGTTGCACATGAATGGTGGCATCATGGCATGGTGACTTTGGGGCATAATCAGATTACATCCTATGAGGAATTCACTGAAACATTGATTGAGAGATTTGACACTAAGGATCCGGAGTTACATTTCAAGGAGCTAGCACAGTTAAAACAGTCAAGTTCTGTGGATGCTTACATTGCCGAGTTTCAGTGCTTGTCTGTACTTGTTACTGATATCTCTCCTAGGAGATTGGTGGTGTTATTTTGTGATGGTCTTGCTAATCCATTACGAGGTTGGGTGAAGGGACATGATCCACTCACCTTAGCTGAAGCAACTAAAAAGGCACGAGATTTAGCCCCTTCAGTATACAAAGGAAAAAACCATTCAATAGATTCTTCCTACCGCAAGGACAAAGACAAAAAACCATTTCAGAAAGAGTATATCAAACCCAAAGAAGGATCAAAAGGACTAGACAATGAATCCTTGAATGAACTTCGAAAGAAGAAGCTATGCTTCCATTGTAGAGAGCCTTGGGACTTATCTCATAAATGTTCTCTCAAGGCTAAGGAAAATCAAATGGAGTATTTTTCAGCAGAAGAGTCAGAGTCAGAAGGGGAGGATCAGCACTTTGATTCAGATGAGGGTAACACTATAGAGGAGAGCAACATTCCTAAGGATGATAGATCATTGGCATGCTTGACAGTTGCCCAAAAGGCAATCACATTTAAGGTCAGGGGTACTATCCAGGGGCAAAAAGTGATAACTCTTATTGACACTGGGGCTACACATAACTTCATAGATGCACAGTTGGTAGCCAGGAGAGGTTTACAGATAGAGGAGCATGATGGGTTTGGAGTCATGGTGGCTAACGGTGATAAGTTATTATGCACTCGGAAGATATCTAATCTTCGCATCAAGTTTGGAGATGGCTACGAGTTGGAGGATGAGTTCTATGTTGTGGACATGGGAGATTATGATATCATCCTCGGCATGACATGGATGGCTTCTCTAGTTGAGTTCACACTCAATCTAGCGAAATTGGAGATGAGATTCCAGCATGAAGGCATAACTGTGGTACTTAGAGGACTTTCAGATGGAGGTTGCAGAGTAGTGTCCTTGAGGAGAATGCAGAGATTTGTTCATCATGATGACATAGAGTGGACGACAGAGTGCTACATTATGCCAACTTCACCAGAGCCACAAGAAAAGAGTCATCCACCAGATATCCAGAAGATACTTGATAGACACGCTAAAGTATTTAGCGATATTCCTCATGGGGTTCCTCCTGACAGAGGGATGGAACATGCTATTGAGCTTGAGGAGGGAGCCAAACCAGTCATGATTACTCCTTATCGTCATCCTAAGAAACACAAGGATGAGATAGAGAAGACGATTAAGGATTTGTTGGAGATGGGGCATATCAGACCCAGTATGAGCCCCTTTGCTTCAGCAGTAGTATTGGTAAAGAAGGATGGGACGATGCGCATGTGCATCAATTACAGGGCACTGAATAAGAAAACAATTAAAAATAGGTATCCCATTCCTAGGATTGATGAGCTGATTGATGAGTTGCATGGGACATGCTTCTTCACCAAAATTGATTTGCGATCCGAATACCATCAGATCAGGATGAGAGCAAAGGACATTGAGAAAACAGCCTTCCGATGTCACTATGGCCACTTTGAGTTCATGGTTATGCCATTTGGTCTAACCAATGCACCTGCTACATTTCAAAGTTGTATGAACCAGGTATTCAGGAAGCAGATGAGGAGATTTGTCTTGATCTTCTTTGATGACATCTTGGTCTTCAGTAAGACCTGGGAGGAGCACTTACATCATCTGGAGGAGGTGTTATCTATTCTAGAGAGAGAGTCATTGTATGCCAAAGAATCTAAATGTGAGTTTGGCATGACTGAGCTCCTTTACCTTGGGCATATCATTAGTGTAGATGGCGTTCGAGTTGATCCCGAAAAGATTAGAGCTATTGTAGAGTGGCCTACTCCCACAAACCTTACATAGCTTAAGGGATTCTTTGGTTTATGTGGTTTTTATAGAAGGTTTGTTAATGGATTCTCACAGATTGCTACACCCTTGACAGATCTTACTAGGAAAGGAGCCTTCGTGTGGATAGGGGCAGCACAGAGGTGTTTTGAGCATTTCAAGCAGGTAATGTCTTCATGTCCAGTTCTAGCTCTACCAGATTTCATGAAGCCTTTTGAGCTTCATTGTGATGCATCAGGTGATGGGATTGGAGCAGTATTGATGCAGGAGAAGCATCCCATTGCATTTGAGAGTAGGAAGCTCCGGGGAGTTGAGAAAAGTTATTCTGTCTATGACCGGGAGATGTTGGCCATAATGCATGCATTGGCCAAATTTCGATCATATTTGGTAGGTGGACATTTTGTGATCAAAGACTAATCACAACAGTATTAAATACTTCATGAGCCAGCGTGATCTTAATGACCGGCAACAAAAATGGGTGACTAAATTGCAGGCTTATGACTTTGACATAGAGTTTTTCAAAGGTAAGAAAAATGTGGTGGTTGATGCCTTATCTCGGAGACCTCACTTATGTGCTCTGGCAGAGATTTCAAGAGATTGGAGAGATCGGATTATAGCAAAGTATGTCGGAGATGCTTGGGCTTCTGGATTGATTTCAGGTACCATACATGATGATTGCTATGAGGTGATAGATGGATTGATCAGAGTTCAGGACAGGGTTTATTTGATTCCGTCATCACATTTGAGAGAGGCGATACTGAAGGCATTTCATGATGCACCCACAGCTGGACATTCGGGGGTCTTCAAGACCTACAGGCAGATCCGAGAGCGGTTTTCATGGAAAGGGCTCAAGGATGATGTTCAGAGGTATGTCAGGGAGTGTGTGGTTTGTCAATAGAATAAGGGAGAGCACACATTTCCTGCAGGTTTATTACAGCCCTTGCCCATTCCTGATAGGAAATGGGAAAGTATTTCGATGGACTTCATCACTGGTTTACCACGAGTGCACGGAAGGGATTGCATCTATGTGGTGGTGGACCGCTTGACGAAGTTTGCTCACTTCTTTGCTATTTCGTCCACTTACACAGCAACACAGGTGGCAGATCTTTTCTTTAGAGAGATATTCAGGTTACATGGACTGCCCAGATTCATTGTCAGTAATCGGGATAGCAAGTTTATGAGTGTTTTTTGGCAAGAGTTGTTTAGGTTGTGTGGTACAGATCTTACACCTAGCACTAGTTATCATCCGCAAACAGATGGGCAAACAGAGATTGTGAATAAATGGGCGAAAAGATATTTGAGGAACTATGTAACTACACAACAAAAGGCTTGGATCAAATGGTTGCATATGGGAGAGTATTGTTATAACACCACTTATCATATGTCCATCAAGATGACTCCTTTCATGGCACTCTATGGTTATGAAGCACCTAGCTTCATGGATTTAGTTTTGGGGGACAGTAGAGTGCCCAAAGCCAAAAACTTATTGCAGGATAGTTCGGACATCCTGAAAGTGCTCAAAGAGAATATACAACAGGCTCGGAATCAACAGAAATTGTATGCTGATCAGCACCGAATAGAGCATAGCTTCGAGGTAGGGGATATGGTTTACTTGAGGCTACAACCATATAGACAGTCATCGCTCAAGAAGAGTAGAGATGAAAAGTTGAAACCTAGATTTTATGGTCCCTATAGGGTGATTCGCAAAGTGGGCAAAGTCGCCTATGAGCTTGAGCTTCCAGAGGGAAATCGAGTGCACAATGTGTTTCATGTGTCTAGGCTTAAGAAAGCCATTGGTCAGAGTGTAGTGCCTTCTGCAGATTTACCCCCTTTGGATGAGGAGAGGAAGCTTGTGTTAGTACCCGAGGCTATTCTGGACACCAGAGAGAGGAAGCTTAGAAACAGGATAGTGAAGGAGTATTTGGTCAGATGGAAAGACCTGTCGGAGGAAGATTCTACATGGGAGAGTGAGCAGGTTATTCAGCAGGCTGGACTGAGATTGCTTGAGGACAAGCAATTTCAAGGGGGGCGGACTGTAATGTCCCCATTTTAGCAGTTGACCAAGTGTGTGTGTGTTAGCCTTTTTCTACATGGTCCCGAGGGCTAACGAAGGGTTTAATGGGATCTTGGAGTGTTTTGGCCTAGTCATTTCCAGTTTGGGCCAAAACGAAGTTGATTTACTCAATTTCAGGCATACTTACTATTTTTAGTAAGTCGGCAGGACATAGTGCAGGTCAATTTTGGTGATTGGATTCGATACTCCTCGGTGAGAGCTTTCCGATGAGCTATCACTCGCATTATTCGAAGTCCGATTGCTAATACATTTTAATGCATGAAGTTTTATTAAAGTAACGTCTAATTTAATTGTAAAATATTAAAGTGTTACTTTAATATTTATTTTATGGTGATGTGTACCCAAGGGAGACATAAGGGGTATTTTAATATATGTTTTATATATTACACATCTTTTATCCCACATTGCCCATATGAGTTGAGCGGACCCTTGGAAATAGAATAAAAGGAAGCATTTGTGGCTTCATTAGGCAGATTGAATATGAGAAGAAATTGGTGTGTGAGTTGCACCTCTGTTCTTGGCATTTGAGGACTTCTATCCTCTCTTGTAACATTCTAGACGTCATTCCCTTGGGGTTTGGCCTTTGGAATTCTTTGTTATTGGCTTCATTATCAGGCAGTTTAGTTGCATTTCCGGCTACAGGCAGATTTGGTATTTTGCTCATATCTTCTTCACTACTTGTCCAACGCTTATGCCGCTTTGAGGGAATGGTATTATGAAGATAGTGGACTGATTGAAGGACAAAATATTGTAGCAGCAAGTTCGAAAGCATGGGCTAGAGTATTATGTCAATACTGCTTAAGTAATTAGTGAGTTGATAAATCTGCCATGTATTTGGTTTTATGAATTCTGAAAATAACATTTTATTAGCAGTAGTTCATTTCCACTTTGCATATCATTGTAGTTTCTTTCTTGCTTATGTTGTATGATACCGATTCCATGCATGAAACACAACAAACAAATAAACGTTTGATTTTCGGAGTTATAAGGGGTTTAAAACATTAAACGGAAAAATAAAAAGTTGAATGCAAACTGTTTGACATAATTCATTTCAGCAATTTGGTTTAGTTTTTGGGACATCCAGGGGTGCCCATTACATCACACAACCTCAAAGTAGCTCAATAAGGGTGCCCATAAGAGGCTTTGTTGATGTGTTTAAGTGTGAGGGATGTAGATGTGCTCTCCTAAACACAACTATGAATGAATCCCTTCAAACCGATACAAATGAATGGAAATATGCAAATGTGAATCTACACTCAAATGTATGTGAAATTCCTTCGAGCAAGGACTATGAGTAAGCCATACTCAAAGGATTTCATGGATATGAATACGAAATGGAATGATGCAATGAAGAAAACTAACAATAATAATCTAGTATGAGATGCAAGCATAAGTGCAATAAATCTAACATCTACAAAAGGGGTTAGTAACATGCAAATCTCTAAAACAACTAGAAGCTCTAACTCTAAACTAGCATGATAACAATGCAAATGAGGGAGATGGAAAATGCTTGAGACAAGGGCTATATTTATAGGCTTGAGAGAGGCCTTGGGGAGGTGGCATCTATGTGGCATCCACATAGGTGCCACAAGGGAGACACATGGACTAAGGGGACAAGCCATGCAAAGGTCAACATAAGCCTTTTGGATGAAAGTGATGGTTCAAGGTTTGCTCACACGTGTGAGAAACGTTGGAGAAAGGAAAAGGGGACAAATGTGTAAGAGGTGTGAACAAAATAATACAATGGAAGCTTTATTGGATCATGAGCTTCTCACACATGTGAGCAAACACTTAGGAGCTAAAAGGTGTTCAAGATTAGTTAAGCGAGATTAAGTAGTAAGTAGGCTTAGAAGGATGAGAGTGATGGGTGTAGCCTATGTTTTAGGATGGGATTAGGATTAAATTAAATAAAATTTAACTTAATAACATGATTAAATAATTTAATGGAATGGGAGGAATTAAATAAATTAGAATTTATTTTAAAGAAGATTAATAGAGCACTATGTACTAAATGAATTTAATACATTAGAGGGGAAGTATTTATATTAAATTTAAATACATTAGGGAAATGAACCTATTTAATTAAATTAGTAGTAGACTATGAAAAATATAATTAATTAATAAATATTCAATTATAATGTCAAAAGAAATATTAATAAATTAATATAGTGTTTAGGAAAATTTTAAGTGTCTACAATAATAAACACGGTTAAGCTTATCAAACAAGAAAATTAGGACAAAATAATGAAGAATAGTGATAGTTTGTTTGAATGGCTTGATTTAAATAGAAATATCATATTTGTCTCTGAACATGTTAAAAAAAAAGATGTTGAGGGTAAAAGAAGTATCTTCACCAATTCCTTAAAAAATATGCTAACTAAATTTTGAATAAAGTACAGAGATCCAGTGGCAGGGATTTGGCAAACCAAAGAATAAATAACCACTTGGATGCTTTTGTAATGACCTTTGCCATCTGCCACAATTGTGAACAAGTAATAGAAATATATGAAGCTCTCGAATTTGCTTCTAGAGACTTGATGAAGATGAATCACAACATATTGAACTTGCTAAATGTTGGATTACCAAATCCAGCTTACTTAGACAGCAAATTCATTGGAAAAGAAGATTATATGAAAAAGTTGCACAACACTATGAATTTTGATTTAGGCAACTTGACTGAGGAAACCACTCTAGAGAGAATTGCAAGTTGCATCAAACCACTATCAACAATGAATGCAGTTATAGATAAATTCTTTGACTCATGTAAAAATATCTCTTCGAAGTATTCATTGTTGACGAGGTTACAACTATTTAGCTACAACCTCAAAAAAATAGAGTTTCCAAATGATGCAAAATGGAGCGCCCTAAAGAACATCATTGGAGCTGGGTCATCTTCTCAAACTATTATTGTTACTGTCAGTAATAGTCATAGCTGATAGCACTAAGAAGTAACAACTTAGTAAGTGATAGTACTATAATCATTTTGTTACTTGTTGCTCTTTAATTTCAAATTTTAGATTTAATTTCAACTTTGTTTAATGTTAATTATTGCAAGAATCAAGAGCCAGCATATTAGGATAGTTGGATAGCCAGGCACTGGCATACTATTACTACACAGAGTAGATGGAAAAAAATTCCCTACTCTTTGAAAAATTTGTACAATTAGCAATGTGGAATATTGGCAACGTGATTGTACACACATAATGTATTATGTAGTAATAATCTGATTATATATACAATTACAAACTGACCTGTAGCTATTGTTGCTCCCTTGTATCTATAAAAGGGAATTCGTCATTTGACATTGAGTCATTTCCAAAGGGTTGCAATTATTTGTAATTGTTGAAGTATATTTTATAGGGTGATTTATAATTATAAATTATAATACAATTTTTTTAAGTAAAGTTTATTCTATTAAATGCATTATGTTACATTTTCTTAAAGAAACTACAATCAATGAAAATCTAAAAGTAAAAATTTCTAAAAATTAAAACGAATGAAAATCTCAAGTTCAACATGTACTATCAATAAGAATAATGCAAGAACAATGTTGTTAACAATGAGGACAACACAAGAAGAATGTTTGTTACCCTAGCAGTGGCCACTGGTCGACTCTCGCTACCCTATCTGTGGTCGCTGATCGGATGTTGCAGGCTCCTTGCTCGTGCCTGTGCTCCAATTCGTGTTCTGGCTATTTGCCTTTATAGCTACTAGTTGTCAGGTGCTCTCTCACTTATTGTTGTTCGTAGGTTGTTGGTACAGGGTGTGGGAGTGGTGCCTTTGCCATTATGCCTTCTGCCACTATTTCAGCTAAATATGGGTCGACTCCTATGCCTTCAGGGGGTAGGGTTGCCTCTTATGCAGACGTGGCTACATTTGAGGCGAGTCTTCATGGTGCTATTCGAACTACTCATTCTGGGCCTTCTCATCCCTATGAAGTTTCCCCTATAAGTGTACCAAACCCTATAAGGGTATTTTTAGACCCAAATACAGTTGATGATATTTATAGTACAGCAGAAAAGCTCTCTACCTTTGCTACTATTTTTCGCTTTTGGGGTTTTTGGCCCTCTCTTGCTAATCTTCATGCTTGGATCTCCAAGCATTGGGAACCAATTTTAGACCATGATATCTATATCTTTCCGATGGCTAAAGGATTTTTCATAGTAAAGTTTAAAACTATTAAAGATAGGAAGACTATTTTGTGCTATAATAGTTTTTCGTGGTAGGACATATTTCCTCTTATGGCCAAACTATGGCATATGGTTTTTTATCCGCTTACAGAATCCTTTAACAAGGTTCCTATCTAAGTCCAGATTCTGAGTCTCCCGATGCATCTCTGGCTAGATTCTATTTATGAAGCTATTGGGGATGCCATTGGTGATTTTTTATATGTGGACTCAGACACTTCGGATATTCTCCATTTGACGTGTGCACGAATTCTTATAGGGATGGTATTTCAAAGGGCCTCCCAGAGAAGGTTTGTTTGGAATCCTCAAGGGGCTCTTGGACCCAAATATTGGATTATGAAGGTATCCTTTTTCGCTGTAGAAAATGTCATATGACAAGTCACATTGCTACTCGTTGTGCTGATGTGAAGACTAAATCAAGGCAATCACCTTCCTGGTGGTCAGGGCCTCTTCTGAACACTATATGATGGTTAAGTCCATGGATGCACCTCTAGATCCTATGGATGACCCTGCGGATGATTCCCCTGCTGATGATCATTCGGTGCTAGAGATAGCAGAGGATGTCTAGACTCCTAGTCAGGACCCTATTCCTTCTCCTATCCCTACCCCTATATTGGATGTTCCTCCTAGTCCTGTTGGGGCCCAAGACCATGTTCCCTCTCTTGCCCCTGCCCCTGTATTGGACATTCCTCCTAGTCCTGTGGGGGACCAGCTAACTACGGGCTCTTCTAGGGAGATTGTTGTTGCTTCTGATTCCCCTGGGTTCCATTGTTCAATTTCTTCTGGGGATTGGTTTGTTGAGGCAGCTAAGGTGGAGGATGGTTGGACTACGGTAAAAAGAAAGAAAACTAAGCCATCTGCTCCTCCTTTAGAAATGAACCTCTAATCATGCAAGGGAGGCTCTAAATCAAAGGGCAAATCGTGAGCTCCATTGTAGTATCTAGCTCTCAATTCAATTTTTTCCCTTCTAGTTGGATCTTTGGTTTTGGCTAGTGATAGGCTTTTCTGTCACCTTGGTTACCCTTTATTTGGAGGGTGACCAATTTCACTTTTCTCTGTTGTATTTTTGCTTCTGTACTTATTGAAAATCCTTACACTTGTACAGGGTTTCAAGCACCCTTCAAAACCTATTTTACTTAATCAAAAACATGTACTATTGTATTAAAACTAGAATCAATGAAAAATCTCAACATGTTTAAAAATACAATCAATGAAAATCTCAATTCTCAACATGTTTAAACAATACAATCAATGAAAATCTCAACATGTGTAGACTCTAAAAGTAAAACGTAGTTTCAATGAAAATCTCAACATGTAAGTTTGTAACATCAACATGTTTAAAAAAAACATTAAGCATCTACAAAAGGACAATGAATTAAGGTTATAAATTAACTTCTACAAACATAATTAATTAGTAGATAAAGTCTTAGATCAGAGCTACTAGCTTATGACTTGACTCGTGTAGAAGTTAGAACTTGAAGTTGAGAAGCTATTGTAGTTGCCACTCCGCCTAGATCGGCTTAGCATCACTATCATCAAAATCATCCTCATTTATTGCATATAACATTTCATTGTTCGTTGTGTTTTCTTTAGATTCATTGTCAGTGTCAATATGCATGCTACAGTCAACATCATCTTCATTACTTCCAATATTAGGACATGAATCACTATCGCCGCCACCGCCACTGCCACTACCACAACCAATGCCACTACCACTGCCACTTGGGTTTGAAATGTTCGTCATCCCTCTTCTTCCACATTTGTTTCTCCAAATGTTGAGAAATCTGTCATAAGGAAAACTATCTACCTCATACCTAGAATTATAGAGCCTCAAACAATTATCCAATTTTTTGTCTAATTTGTTTCTAACCTTTGACTTCAAGAAGCTTAAAGCACTAAAAACTCTCGCATCCTCCACTGAACTCAATATCATTGTCAAACACAAATCGGTATAGAATCTCTCGACTGATTGCTCTAACCATAGTTTTTCCAAAGCTTGCTTACTGCTCCCTCTTCATTTGGATTCTCCATAAGATCATATTGTTCCCTCATTATATTTGCAAAAGAATATGTTTGATCTCTCAGTCGAGATTCATCTAAAATTTCATTTATAGTTACTCCATTGATTACTTTAGGTTTGCAAAAATGTTGAATCAAAGTCTTCATCCTTCTTCGAAAATCAGTCGAACAGTTTAGAGACCAATATTGAAGAAAAACAATAAACATTGCTTCGAGCAGTTCCTCTGAAGGGATTCTGAATCTAATTTTTGATGAAAGATTGTAGCAAAATTGCTTCACAGAGTCAAGCGCAGAGTCTTTCATCTTCTTGAAATCTTCACTTATAACATGTGAAAGTACCTTCTTTGGTTCTGATTCTACTTCGCTTCCTACTTCGTTGGGGTTGGAGTCGGGGTTGACGCGAGCATAGTACTGCATTGGCATGTCAACTCCACATACCTTGGCACATTCCTCATCATTTGCACCAATATGTAAAAAGTTCCCAAGATTGTTCAAATCTATGATTTCTATCCACTTTGCAAACTTTGATTTATCTAATGATAGTAATCGATACAAAGTATCCAGGCTACTACATGTCATTTTACATAGCTTATTATATTTTGCAATGTACATAGCTCTTTGTTGAACCTTTTTTATAATATTTCTCATGTCCTGTAGCATGGAAAGAATAGCTGCTAAAGTTAAGAGTATCTTAACAATAGTTACATTTGAATATAGCCAAGGGAATTTGTCTCGCATAGAGTGGATTAGTCCAAACAATGATTGATATTTAGAGAATACTCGATGCACTAGTCCATCCAAAGAGATCCATCTAGTATCATTGCCTTTAAGAAGCTTCCTCCCATCAGTAAGTCCTTGAGCAAAGTGTTGAAATTCTCAAGCTCGTTTTGGACTTCGACAAAAGTATTGGTAAATCTCTTTGATTACAGTTTCAACTTTACTTACACAACCAAAATCGTTGACAATTCCAAAAACTAGATTCATTCGATAGGCCATGCAATGAATAGGAATAGCATAGGGTGACAAATCATTCTTGATTTTTTTGTAAACACCGCCTTTATGACCTTGCATAATCAAAGCTCCATATGCTTCAACACACACCAACTTTTTGGCAATCTCCATGTTATCCAAACCTCCACATTTAATTAGAGTACTCTTTAATAAATCATATAAATTTTTAGTTGTCGCACTACAATTCAATTTAGCAATAGATAGTAGAAAGGGTTGACGGCAAAGATTGTTTACAATATAAACATGAATGCACACCCAGGAAGTATTATCAATTGTTGTAACTTCATCTAGAAACAATGCAATGAAATTTGAGTGTTTTATTTTTTCTTTCATATCTTCTTTTTCAACATGTGCAAGACAACTAGCCCATTCTCAACTGATGTTTACTAACCAATGACTATTTGGATAGTTTCAAACTTTAAAAAAGTGCAATAAGGAAGTAATTGAAGGGTAGTCCGTCATAGGACTTCCTCTACTCAAAATATAAAAGACCACACTTAATTGAACTACTTTTTCCATATTTTTCACTTCCATTGCTTTTCTAATGAAATCTTCAATGGAACCTCTTACTGCAGAACACTTCTCCTATAATTGCTTGTGTAACTCGTATATTTTGGCATTCCTAATATGAAGATAGTTGTCCTTTATTTTCCAAGTTAGCATGGATTTTTCAACTCATCTATAGTTTCCTTTTTGTAAACTTTACCGAGATATTTTTCTATGGTATCAAGTTTAAATTGCAACCTCTTCTCTTTCTTTGTTATCTTTGTGCAAATCTTACATATGCATTCTACAAGAGGCTCACCATCAATTGGATTGGCCACTGGTTCAATGAACTAGTACTTTTCTAGCCATTCTAATTGAAAATTTCTTTTGGACAGATCCCAGCGAGATCGATCTTTTTTATTTGAATTTTCTTTTTCCCTTTTGTGCATGAACATGATTTATGAAATCACTTTTGGTTTTCTCACCTGATCGGTCATTAATCGATCCAACTCTATAATATCAATTTGTGACTCCATACTCAGAGGAAGTGCCTCCAAATCGTGTTTAAGTTCATCCTTGACTGAAATATCAGGTTCATCAACTTGAACTTCGTCAATATGGTCTCCAACTTATGATGAATCTCCCTTTTTAATAAGCACTGGAGATCTAACTTATGAATCTTGTAGGTTGCCAACATTTCCACCACCAAAATATGTTGATATGGTGTTGTGTTTTGATAATGATGGTCTCTCTTGGCTTTCAAGGATCCTACCGGAACTCTTGTTACCCCTCTTGTTTGACATTGCAAACCGATAAAGGATACAAAAAATAAATCAACTTAATTTTTGAACAAAAGACTCAAATAGTGATGAGTCAAAGACTATGAACAGTGACAATAGACTACTTATACTACATATAATAACAATAATATGATTCATTCTCATAAAAATGGTACTATCGATACAGTACTATAGTCTATGGTGCTACCCAATAAAATTCACAAACCTATAGGCTATCTTAGCATGTGAGATGTCCAGTCACTAGTGGACACTAAATAGTAAAACTAAAAAAATAACCAGTACCAGTATCACTGTCCACATAAAAAATAAATTAAAAATCACTTGTCTTTTATGAAAACCACGGTCCACGAGTCAATGGGCAATGCACTCAACACTCTAAAACTTTGGCAACAATAAGAAATGCCAGCCTCCAGACCAAAAAAGAGTGAATTGTGTAGAATAATAATATCTTGTAGTCCAATCTAGATTGGCGAATTACACAGGATTAACAAGCAGGAATTTCAAATGTAGGTTGAACACACCTTCCTATGCAAGCCCACAATAGGAAATGATTCGCTAAACGGGGATGGTGGGCGACATGTTAGGAAAATGGTAGGCAATGCCCAACCCAAGGGAAAATTATTTGGTTGTAGTAATGGCAGAAGAACGTTGTCCAATAAGAAGCAACACGCAAAGGATGGAAAAATGTTTAAATAAATGTATCTAAAACATATATTACATTGGCGATTGGACTGATATTTTTGACCAATCATGTGATAACTAATGGGCAACTACCACGGACATTGGACCTAAATTTGATAAATATCCAACAACGCAATTGACCTATGTTACATGTGTTATTTGCCAAATTACGATCGACCCATGAGACGAGATCACCAAATAGTGAAGATTCACTGCTAAAGTAATCTTTGCTACCAATCCCAAGGATGACTAGGGATTTCATGATCGGGATGAACCACCCCCCTCAGCTAGCACTGTTTTAGTTGCTTGAGGGTTACTTCTTATATGTTTTTTTAATGAATAGTTGTTGATTCTGGCTTTGGCCGTGTGAACCCTTGCAGGGTGATCTTATATCCCCCGTCCCTTTTTTGAGAATTGTAATCTTCTTATATTATTTATTAATAGAAAAGGACTATCCATCAAAAAAAAGCAGAGATAGATGGTGCAAGATATGGTAAGATTTATTTTATAAAGTAGTTGTATTTCAAGAACACAAAAAATAGTGAAGTTAGGATGGCAATCCAATGAGTGTGCACTAAAGCTTCAAGACGATTTTCTAAATCAAGGCGTCTAGGGTTTCAAAATGATGCATCAATATATCATTGAACACAAAAGACATGTTCCACGACATTGTTGACAATGAACTTTCAAAGAGATTTAAAAAAACCTTGGATCATATAAGTGGTTCAAGTACACTTATGGCCTCAAAATAAGAACTGTTGCAAAGAGAGAACTTTCTCATCAATTAAGAAACTCACATCTATCAAGGGGAGTCTTGAGGCTATTACCTTCATATTTATTTCAGTTAAGTCCCCCTTTTGGTGGGTTTTCCTCCTTTGTATGACCTAATAAATATCATTAGTTTTCAAAGAAAATGGAGCAATTCTACTTTAGTTTAAGATCCCACATAGGTGTTACGTTAGTTGAGGAGTTTAGGTAAATAACTTAGAATATATGTCCATTCAAAATAAATTCACAAGAATTCAACTATATAATAATGCAAAAGAGTTTGTTTCCAAGATAATCGTACAATCCACAAAGTTTGCATGGCATATGCATTATTCATACATAGGTAAAGACATGGAGCTAGCCTAGTTTGTCCAAAATCCTAATATGTCAGTTTCCAAGGCATATCATAAAAAATGTCAATTTCCTTATGTGGCCATATATAGTCAAACTTTAGTACACAAACAAAGATTTCGTTTATTTCCTTTCCTTACAAGCTCTGAAATAACCAAATGCTTGGTGATGATTCGATGAATAAATAGTAGTCCTCTCTACACCAACAAGAATGTTAGACTAAAGAAAAAATTCAAACCTGAAGGATCTTAGGAGGAGCAATTGGCAATCTCTGCACACACATACTAGTCTCCTTCTACACATGACATGACATGAGATGGTTTAAACTATAGTCTCCTTCTGCACATGGAACGACACACAGTAACCTATTCAGGGCACATGATAGAGAGGACATGATATTGAAAGGAACTCTGGTTGCTAATGGCTCATGGCTACAACTCATGGAGAAAGCAAGCTCACAAAATAAGAAGATTCAATGTCATGTTTATAATTATATTGAATCAACTTCGATTTTTGGCACTTCCTCTGTGCATAAAGGTTTCCAAGCAAGTGTTTGTCAAAATGCCTATTTAACCACAGTATTCTTTGCATAAGCTTCTAGTTGAGGGTTCAACTCTCTTGGATGTGGGACTTGTGTTCGGCGGTCCCCAATGTATCATGTACCCCCCACTAGATCCAGTCACACTCCAGCAACTCCAATAGCTTGCTGACTGTTTGTCTATCATGGAGTCTAATAATGCATCCCTAAAAGACACGGCTCTTTCGTCATCCACACTTTCTCTTAAACTCTTTGATTGGTTGTGCGTGGTCAAAGTTGAGAATCGTACTCTACAAGATATTGTGCAATCCCTAGTCACCTACTTTGCAAGCCTCAGATCGGATCTAGACTCTGTTATCAAGAAGCTTAATGAACTGGATATTATCAAAGAGAAATAGTCAAAGGTTATAGAGGCATTGCTCTTTGTTGTCTGAAACTAAAGAAAAGTTGAATACTTGGGCCTCCTTGTGCAACTATGCTATTGTTGCGCCCCTTGTTGATCTTGAGTTGTTGGTTCAAGGAAAGATATATGACGAACGTGGAGGTAAACTCATGAATTGAACCTATGGGTCCATGGTCTCCCCCCAATCTTGAACCATCTCCAACTAGGTACTCCTTTCTCTTAGACCAGCTTGATATCTCGGACATCACACTTGACAGGTGTTGCTTAGGCCCTAATGACACTATTTATTCAATTTCTCTCCCTCTCTAATAGGTTGCGGGCTCTTGGGGCTAAGAGGAAGTTATTCCCTCTTCCCACCAAGATTTAATTGGATGAAGACCTCACAAAAACTCAGATGACCGAGTTGAAGCATTCCAAGAGCGTCATGGTTGAGGCTAGGTGTAATGGTAAGTGGGCAGTTATCTGTAACCTCAGGGCAGTTATTCATGATTCTCCTCCTAGTGGTTGGGTCTCGAGATAGACCCCCAAGGCTACATGACATTCTCGCCAACAGTTGGTCAAGGGTGGACCCTACTCTAAATCTCTTCTTATCAACTTTTGGAATAGTAATGGCTCTGTATGGTTCCTCCTAGGTCTCCTCCATGATGTTGTTGGTTCTGTGGATATCCTAGTCATCACTAAGATGCATGAGAGTCTCGTTCATCCTCTTCTGAGTTTTGTTGGGTATTAGTGGCTATTTACTTGTACGGAGGACTCGTGGGCCTCTAGTGGTGTTCGAGGCTTAAGTGGTGTGGGTTGTTTGGTTAGAAATGATCTCTTTAGTGCTACCTCATTGGTCCACACCAACATCCATGCCAGATTCATATGGATTTGTATTAGTCCTACTACTCAGCGTCAAAGGGACATATTTATCATTGTTTATTACTTCCCACCTACTTCTTTCCTGTATGCCATTCACAGTGCAGAGATGGGGGCCCATTCCTTGACTTGTACGAGTGCATCTCCAAGTTTGCGGCTATGGGCAACATCATTTTACTATGGGACTTTAATGCCTAGACCAGAGATTTGCAAACTCTTATGCATGATCACAACTCTTATTGGACTTACACTTCTGAGATGGATCATGCTTGTCTGGGTCTTTATCGCACTTTAGAGGATTATCAAGGGCCACTCTCTATTTACGATCGTCACCTCCTCCAGCTTCTGAGTACTTCGGCCTAGTAATTTTGAATGGCCTCCCTTGCTTTCACGGATCTGAGTTGCTCACTTGCAAACCCCATGGTGGTTGTGCCAATGTTGTGTATTATGCCCTCGCTTATGCCCCCTCCATTCCCTCCATTTTTCGCTTCACCATCACCCACCTTCCCCTGGCAGACCATGCTCTTCTTAGTATCATGATTCACTTCTCCCACCGTCATTTGCCTCCTCTCCTCATCTATCCTCCTCATGTGCCCAACAAGTGCCTATCTACACCCCTGTCTGCTTCCACTTCCTTGAGAGTGATGATGAACTTTTCCTCTTCCATCTCTGACAACTCCTTCCCCCAGTTTTTTCCCTCTTGTCTTGTGAGGTCTCCTCCATGTTTGATGTCTTAGCCACTACAATCTAGGAGTCTTCTCTCCTCTCCATCCCACACTGCCCTCGTCGTTGTGCTTTTCGTTGTAACACTTGCCCCATGAACCGTTGGTTCGATGACAACTGTAAATCTTTCCACCACCGCTCACTCTCTGCATTCTTATCACACTTAGAAGATTTCATTAGTATTGTTTGCTCCTATAGTTGTTTCCTTGGTTATAAGAAGTGTTTGTTCATTTCTTCCTAGTTCTTTTCCCTTTGTGAAACTTTATCCTGCAACCCGAAACTCTTCTGGCATACTTTTTTCCTCCACCACTCCTCCCTGCCCTCCACCCTTGACCTCTGCTCCTTCGCTACCCATACCTTCACTCTCTATGATATCCCTAGTTAGCCTCCTCTCTTGTTTACCCCGCCTCCCATTTGCCACCGCTTCACCTCGTCCATCATACGTAAGGCCATCAGATTCATGAGCTCCAATAGAGCTATGGATGAGGAGGGTTTTCAAGCTGAGCTCCTCAAGCTCAGCGTCCCCATATTGGTTTCCTTTCTTCCTATGATCAATAGTGTGGTTTGCACCGACTTCCCCAATTTATGGTCAAGGCACATCATCTATCCAATTTTCAAGACCGGCTCAGCTTCAAATCCAAGTAACTATAGAGCTATCATGATTGGACACACCTTTGCTGAGCTCTATACTACAACTTTGAACATTATTCTTCCTAGCAAGCTTGATAGGAGAGTGTGCAAAGATAGGGGTCAGGCCAATTTTTGGGTTGATTACCAAACCATGGACCATATTTGACATTGTGGTCCATCATCGAGGAGGCCCATCATCACTTGGAAAAAGTCTATTGTTGCTTCATGGACTTTTGTAAGGCCTTTGATATCGTTCTGTGGGTTTCCCTCTTCCAAAGATTGAGAGACATCTGTATTTCAAAGATTTTGTTGAATTTCATTATGAGATTATATGAGAGTGTTACTGGTAGAGTTAGGATGCTAGAGGGTTTCTCTACCCCTATTCAGAGCACCATTGGGGTGAAACAGGGCTGCCATCTTTCCCCCACCTTGTTTGGTATCTACATTGATAAGTTGGAGACATTCCTTAGAGACTCCTCACTACTTGCAGAAGGTTGCTACCTGCATCAAGTCTTGATCTCCATTCTCTTGTTCGTTGATAACATGATCCTTTTGGCCTCCTCTCCTAAGTGTCTTTAAAGACTCCTAGATGACTTGGCCTACTTCGTAAGCTCTCTATGAACTTGAGCAAGACTTGGGTTATGGTCTTCAACTGCTTGAAGACCTCTCATTTGTACTTCTACTTTCAGGGTCATGAGATCGAGATAACCACATCATATGTGTACCTTGGGGTCAAGTTCTCTGGACCTCTCTTCAATTTAAGACCCACCATCCAACCCAGGGTTTGCAATGGTATGGGCTCCCTTGCCATGCTTGAGAGATAGTGCTTTAGACATCACTTCCAGGGCACTTTGTCAAAGTTGTCCCTCTGGACTCCTTGGTCAAACCGACAGTTCTTTGTGGCTTAGTGGTTTGGGGGCCCTCTCTCCTTGACTCTAACTAGGCTTTCAACGAGCATGTCCAGACCCTTTTTCTTCGGCATATTATCAAATGTCATTAGTTCACCCTCACAGTATTGTTCTGGCCAAGTTCAGGGCCCATTCGATTAGGTTGGCCACCATTTTCAATCTGATTTGGTTTCTTCATCATCTTCATGATTTTGTTTACTCTGTGGATAACCAGTCGAGACACTCTTACATGGCTTATTGCTCCTCTATCATTGTTGTAGATTCTTATCCGTCCTCCTAGGCCCGTTGCTAGTCCACGCAAGCTTTGTCTTTGTCGAGCTTGACCAACATTGATATTGACCACCTCCCTCCCTTCCAATTCTCTCTCAATGCTCCACCCACCTCCTCCCCTCACAATAAGAGTTGAAGCAGCATGTTAGACTTGACATATATAGATAATATATCACCACGACATGGTGTAACCCTGCAGGCGGGTTACACTCGAAGATGGCCTTTTACTCTGAGCACTTTCTGATCATCAGAGACAATATTATTATGCCCCCAAGCTACTTGTCTCATCATTGGTGTCATGTCTTACACATCTCTCTGAGCTCCTTCAAGGTTGGCTCCCACTAGCTTCAGATTCAAACAAATCACCACATGGACAAAGAGGACCAAACTTGCCACGTGTACCATGGGCACAAACGAGATGGAGATCCATTTCATTTTTCACTATATCACCTACTACAAGATTCGTGGGAAATTCTATTGCTTATTTAGGGAGTGTAGCTCCCTCGCTACCTTTTTCAGCTACACAGAGCAAAGATGTCTTGCACTATACCTCAGAGAGGCTATGCAACTCCGCAACCACACCTTACAGCTCTTTTTCCCCAAAGAGTGACCTTGGTTCAGCTTATCACTACTTTCTTCTCTCCCTCATCTCCTGCTAGTGGGACAAAGAGGCCTTCCAATGCCACCATCACCAGCCACTCCAGATCTGTGAGACCTCATTGTGGTTATACTCATCAGCAACACTCTCCCAGCATTTCTCGGCGGCAATTTAGGGCACTTGCTCTCCCTAGTTCGTACCCTTCGGTGCTTGGCTTCTTTTTACAAGGGAAGGACCCTTAGTCCTTGTCTCATTCTTGTGCTCCTTGCTTCTTTTTGTTTCTTTTTGTTTCTCTTGTTTTTCCTATTTGCTTCTTTCCTTGGTACCGTTTGGTGCTCTTGTAGCTAGCAATCTTTTATCTTGTACGTTTTTCAGTCTCATAGATCCTTGTGGTCTCTTGTTGGACATTAATAAATTAATCTTATCTACTTGTGATGTAAAACTTATATTTTAACTTTTACTATTCCAACGTCAAATACATTTGACAAATATCTAACACTCTTAAGCAAAATAATCTCTTTATACAACCTCTTCCATGAAAAATAAGAGACGAGCATAACTACAAAGTGCAAAAGCAATAAATACAAGAGCTAGAAAGAAAGGGAGACCACATGCTAACATATGGCTTGGTAAGATCGATTCTAGAAGAAGTTGCAAGATCATGCTCCATGCACTCAAATACAAGATACAAACTACAAGACAATCTTAGAGTTTCTAACCCCAAAATATCCCTATCCATAAACTTTACAATTTCACATTCCAAATTGTCAAAGTGAACCTTCTTTAGGGAAATAATTTTTCACGAAAAGAAATTTCTCAAGCTTTATAAACATTGCTATATGTTCATTGCCTGGTTTGTCAAAACTGGTACGTAAATTATAATTCATATTTGAGCAACCAATATCAAACATAAAATAGAATCAAATAAGCAAAATAAGCTTTAGTAACTTTGTTAGCTCACATGATGGCAACTTTGAAATCTCTTGCACACAGCCATGTGCTACATTGGCTCCTTCTGCTCCCATGTTTGTGTCAAATGGTTTTGGTCCAATGGTTTTTGTTGGTATGGCCACTGAGGTTGTCAGGATTGACTCTAGAGGGCCTAAGTGTGCTTTTGCAGGTACCTTGGCTCTGGTGGCGGTTGTTGTTGTCAGTCGCCTAGTCCTTACTCTTTCTGTAGTGGGTGGTGTTGGAAAGGGTATCTTCTTTTTTGCTTCTCCAGTGTTTGAGCTTTATTTATCTCTGACGAAGGGATTCTAAATGGGTCTCCATTGTCTCACTTTGCTACTGATAAAATGATGTTGGAAGTTGTGGCGTGGAAGGAGGTTGTTGTGGGGGTTTTGGGGGGTACGAAACGGCCCTCTTACACCTAATCTGTATGTAAAGGTGGGGGTTTGGGGGTTATCACTAAGTTGACAAATTTTAAACCCTTTCCTACATGTAGACCTAATTCAGTCAATGTGGATAAAGATACAGTTTCAGAGACTGAAGAAATGACTACAACCCTTGAGGTGGACATGGTTATTTGTCGATTTAGGGACTTGGCCTTCTCTCAAGGAGCTTCACGCTTGAAATCACTAAGCATTGGGCTCCATATCTCACTAATTTTGTTTGGATATTTCCTCAAGTAAAAGGTTTCTTTATTGCTAGATTCTATAATGCAAACAATATGAGAACCACTCTATTTGACCATTTCTTCACATGGGAATGTTGCTTCCTTTTGATGGTTAAACCTTGGCATAAGTACTTCAACCCTGCCACTGAATCTTTTTGCAAAATGCCTATCTAGGTACAACATCCTAACATCCATCTTCATCTCTGGCATGATTTTGTTCTTGAGGAAGTTAGTGAGGCTTTAAGTGATTTCTTAATGGTGGATTCGCAATCTTCTGATATATTGCACTCTATCTATGCTCAAATTCTTCTTGATATAGATGCTTCTAAAGGCCTTCCAGAGGAGCTTAAACTATCTAGTCATTTAGGCTCTTGGATCCAATCTTTAGATTATGAAGGTTTTCCATTTAGATGTAGAAAATGCTTCAAAACTGAGCATGTTGCAACAAAGTGTGAAACTAACAAAGTCAAATCTAAGAAACCCTCCTCATGGTGGAAGGGTGCATTGTTGTAGCATATACGGTGATCAAAAAAACTACATCTAAGGGGGAAGCTCCCTCATATGATATTATTGCTCTTTAGCGACAGGAAGGTGATTATATCCCTTCTCCTGATCATTTGTTGGAAATTGGTCTTGGTCAAAACGATGTTGTTGCAGTCCCTCCTATGGATGGCTTTGTTCACGGAGTCTCTGGTGTTACTTTAATTGTTGTTGTTGATCTGGAATAATGTTGTTGGCTTAGTCCAACATGGTGTTGTTGACCCTATTGTGGCAAGTGAACAATGTAATGGCTTTGTACCTTCCGTGGGAAAGTATAATGTTGTTGGCCTTGTCCAAAATCGCTTTGTGACAATTGGCCATATCATTAATGGTGTTGGTTTTGACAATTATGTTGATTCAATGGTCTGGCACTTTGTGGCAACTAAGAATGAGGAGGGATGGATTATAGTTGAAGGTAAACATTCAAAGAGATTACTATCTCATAATTCTCCTAACACCCACAAGTTGGGGGTTGAGGGGAATTCTTAATTCTGTTGTTTTTTCCTTTTTGTAGAGTGGTCAATTTATTAAGGGCTTATCCTATCCTTCACCACCAGTTTGTGTCGGTGGGGGTTGCAAGATGTATGGCACCCACTCTTCTATCTATGTTATCTTGTGTCTCTGCCTCTTTTCTCTTTGTAGAACATAATGTTTGGTTTGGTTCCCAAAATTTTTTGCTTTGCAACAGCTTTGTATTTGGGTTTCAAAGACCCTTCAAAACCTTGTCTTACTTAATCAAAAACTTTGTTAACTCACAATTCTAATAAAAAGGTATATGTGTCCATGGCCATTAGGTGATCTTATTTTATCTAATTGGTAACAAACCAAATATAGATAGACACTCTCTAAATGTATAAAATTTAATAAAATAAAAAAGTCATGGATCATTGAACCCAATATAACCATAAACTAGTCTTCTAGAATGAAAGCGTTTTGGATTGTCTTTCATGATTCATCATCATATGATTTCAGATTATGTTATACCATTTACCATATTGGCATCATGACAATACTTTGCTAAAAAAATAGCAGTGACTCTTTGGATCCTCTATAAATCTTACTTATCTAAACTTGAGATAAGGAAATTGCATCATTGATTGTATGAGTAGGATCCATCATCATGATGAAGAGAGAAAGCAAAAGAAAATAAAAAGAGTTGGAGACATTAACTCTCTTAAAAGGCGAGGGGTGTTAGAAAGAGTAGAGAAGTAAAGAGGGTCAACCATGAGTCAAAGATAAGACCAAAATAATAGAAAAGGCCAAATATGAAACAATAATAAAACCAAGCAAACAAAGAGAGTATCAAAATGACCAAAAGGGAAGCCAAAAGGGAATAATACTAACCAAACTAGTTTTTTAAAAATAAAATAAAATAACCATAAGAGAAAAAGACAAACAAATTTGAGATTGACAATAAGAAACATAACACAACCAAATGGACAATAAATCAAAAAATAAGAATATAAAAATATATAGAAACAAAATAAGTAAATATAAACACCCAAAATTTAATTAATAATAGAATGTATGTGAGTGAAACAAGAAATTTTAAAAGGACAATTATACATACAACAAAAACACAAAATAGAAAAAAGTGCACAAAAGTGAAAAAGAATGCATAAATGAACTCACAAACAAAATAATCAAAAACAAAAGAAAAAACATATATAAGGCTAAAGAAAGATGAAAATATAAAAGATATCATTAAAAATAATAATAATAATAATAAGGAAGACAACACAAAAAGACACACACACACAAATTGCATATGTATATATGTACTAATAATATTTGGTGTTTTATGTTAAATTTAATATTCTAAAAAGTCAAATAATAAAATGCTAGAAAAATAATTCAAAATAATAATAAGCTTGAAGATAAGTTGCAAAAAGGTGTGTGTTTGTGTGTGTTTGTGTGTGTAAAAAATAAAACACATATAATGAGGAGAGCATATAATAACAATATAGAAATACATATGTATGTCTATCAAGCTCGTGATTGATGTTTTCTTCATCACAAATTTGAAGGGCCTCTTGACCATTGGATCCATAATGTTTCATGGTGAGCAACACATCCAAGAAAGGGGGGAGTTACCAATTGGCTTCAAGCTCCAACAAGAAGTCATCAAGCTTATCATGACCGTGGGTCCAACACTCATTGGTGTCATCGACATATCAATTCCACCATTTGGGCTCAAGGGGAGAGGAGAAACACAGGAGAGCCCACAACTACTTCAAAATTCTCCACAAAAAGATTAGTTGCAATAGAGGCAAAACAAGAGAGCGCATAGCTACTTCATCAAAATACTCGAACAACACCTTGGAAGGAGGAAAAAAATACATTTTAAGCACAATTCAACCAAGGATGTAATCTTAGTGTTCATCTTGCATCTAACAAGCTCTATGGCATTAAAAATGGAAATTTTGGTGAAAAGAAAGACAATGTCATAGCTCACTAAGAAGATATTGTTATCTAAATAAGCATACTTGATAGAATGAATGAAATGTCGTAACTCTTTGATTAACGAGTCCAAGTGGTTAAAAAGTGGGGAGATGATCTTGGTAGGGAAGGTCGCAGGTAGAATCTTGGAACAAGGGTTTAAGAGGAGAGAGCATTTTAGTAAACAAACATGCTTCTCAAGGTGGACATGAGCTAGGAAACTCAAGGTAAAATGGTTGATGAAGAAGGGTGAGGAGAAGTGAAGAAGATTACAAAAGGGCTAGACAAAACCACGTCCTGAGGAGGAGAATGAGCAACAACACAAAGTACGGACTAAGTATAAATCTTTTTTTTTTGTCTCATAATGCATGCTTACTTAAAATTAAAACCTAAATCCATTTCTATAAAAAAACATTTTTATGATATTAGACTGCTTGTTTGCAATAAGTTCACTAACACTAAATACTTAAGTGTGCCCATTTCAAGTTGTGGATTAAAACCTCTTATCAGTCCCATTTTTTCTTTTAAGTGTGTTACAATTTTAGTTGGAAGATTTGCACATTTCTTTTTGATGTTGATCTATCCAAGCCAAAGGATTTTTTCCAATAGCTGATTACCAAAAATGTGGGTTTTATATGCAGCGTACCACAATCTAGAAGAAAATATTGTAATAAAACAACAATAGAAAACATGAAAAATAGAACAAAATATTGTAAAAAACCAAAACAAATAATAATAGCTTGAGCACCCCCTAACCTATGACCATCAAGATTAACATGACTTTACCCCTTTGGGATCAAAAGAGGGCTTAGATGCCTTTAACTTTCTCACCCCCAACAATGATCACCCTCTTCTTCCCATGTGAAGGAAGATGGACCCAACACTGGACCAACATCATCATTAGAGAAATTGCTTACAAAAACCATCTCTAGTGATACCATTGATTTCCCTCCTTAAAGGCAAAGCATTATCACAAATTCGATCAAAATTAGTAGCCATAACACTAGGACTCAACTACTTGTGCAATGAGAGATGCCACATAAGGGTCCATTTGGCCACAAGAACAAGAATGTGGGAATATATATTCTAGAATAGACTAGGAATACATATTCTTGTTCTCTGTTGAATAATTATTGAATAATTCTTGCGCCAATTTTAGTCACTACAAATTACTTTGAATTTGAAAGGGGAAATTTCTTTCTTTGACATTGTGAGTGAATTGTGTTTATCTCTTTACCATCAATTCCAACAATAATATTCTTCTAACATTTTTGTATGATTGGGCCAATGCGTTTGAGCTAAATATCATACTATTTTGCAAGAATAACAAACACTTATTTTTTGGCCAAAATTTGAATATGTATTCCTATTCTCAATTCCAATTTGGCACACCAAAACAGAGGATTTGAGATTTTTAGAATTTATAAATGCCTATTCCCATTTATTTCATATTGTCAAACAGGGCATAATAGTGTTTGGTTCGTGGAATTGTAGAATTTTTTTAGGCTTTTACTTGTCCTATTTGTTTGTTTATCACTTGCAAGTGTTTATTTGTTTATCACTCGCAAGTGTACACTCGCAAGTGTACACTCGAAATTAGATGTCAATTCCAAAAAATAGTCCAATCTAATTTTTTTACACTCCTCAAAAAGCATAACCATTTTTTTATTTTCAATTCCTAGTTGCTAGTGGGAACTAAGATAACCTAGTTTTGAGACAAATTAGAACTCTAGTATTGTAAATCCATTTTACCAATTTTGAAACAACCGCAAAAAAAAATTCAAATCTAGATTATGAAAAATCCAATCCCCATCTACAAACCAAATGGGCCCAAGGGAAACTATAGGGGAAAACATAGGGGTGGAAGAATATATATGGCTTGGGTGGTGGTAATGGCAATGGATGATATTCAAAATTATAAGGCTAAGACACCAATATGTTGAGATAGCAAAAGCTTGATATGTTATTCATGAGTTTGTTGTGTTATTTGCTTGACTAACAATTCAAAAATTATGCAATAGCAAAGAGTTTACAAGTGAGGAAATATAGTATGGTTATTGCTTTGATAACTAGCATCATGCTCATCTCTAGCAAGGGTGTCAATTTGCTGCTAATGGCAACTATCCCTGATAAGCAACATATGTTTGGAATTTAGATGCAAACTCCGAAGAATTGTCCAACCTAATTTTTTTCAACACCACTCAAAAAGCATAACCATATTTTGATTTTCAATTCCTAGTTGATAACCTAATTTTAAGACAAATTAGAACTTTGGTAATTCTAAAATCCATTTTACCAATTTTTGAAACAAACGCAAAAAAAAAAAAAAAAATCAAATCTAGATTATGAAAAATCCAATCCCCATCTACGAAACAAATGGGCCCAAGGGAAAATATAGAGGAAAACATAGGAGTGGAAGAATATATATGACTTGGGTGGTGGTAATGGCAATGGATGATATTCAAAATTATAAGGATAAGACACCATAGCATTTTAACCTTAATAGCAAAAGCTTGAGTCGCCAATATGTTGAGACAGCAAAAGCTTGAGTGGCCAACATGTTGAGATAGCAAAAGCTTGATATGTTATTCATGGGTTTGTTGTATTATTTGCTTGACTAGCAACTCCAAAATTAGTCAATAGTAAAGAGTTTACAAGTGAGGAAATATAGTATGGTTATTGCTTTGATAGCTAGCATCATGCCTATCTCTAGCAAGGGTGTCAATTTGCTGCCAATGGCAACTATCCTTGATAAGTAACATATGTTTGGAATTAGATTCAAACTCCAAAAACTCGTCCAATCTAATTTTTTTACACCTCAAAAAGCATAACCATATTTTGATTTTCAATTCCTAGTTGCTAGTGGGAACTAGGATAACCTAGTTTTGAGACAAATTAGAACTCTAGAAGTCTAAATCCATTTTGCCAATTTTGAAACAAATGCAAAAGAAATTCAAATCTAGATTATGAAAAATCCAATCCCCATCTACAAACCAAATGGGCCCAAAGGAAAATATAGAGGAAAACATAGGTGGAAGAATATATATGTCTTGGGTAGTGGTAATGGCAATGGATGATATTCAAAATTATAAGGCTAAGACACCATAGCATTTTTAACCTTAATAGCAAAAGCTTGAGTGGCCAATATGTTGAGACAGCAAAAGGTTGAGTGGCCAATATGTTGAGACAGCAAAAGGTTGAGTGGCCAATATGCTAAGATAGCAAAAGCTTGCTATGTTATTCATGGTTTTATTATGTTATTTGCTTGACTAGCAATTCCAAAATTAGGCAATAGTAAAGAGTTTACAAGTGAGGAAATATAGTATGGTTATTGCTTTGATAGCTAGCATCATGCTTATCTCTAGCAAGTGTGTCAATTTGCTGCTAATGGCAACTATCCTTGATAAGCAAAATATGATTGCACATTTAAATGTTTAATTTGTGGAGGACTTTTTTGGGTTAAGTCAATGCTGAGTTCATTTGTATAGTGTGGTTATTGCTCTGATAGCTAGCATGATGCTTATTTCTAGCAAGGGTGTTCCAGATAAGCAACATATGTTTGCACATTTAAATGTTTAATTTGTAGAGGACTTTTTTAGGTTAAGTCAATGCTGAGTTCATTTGTATAGTGTGGTTGTTGCTTTCATAGCTAGCATCATGCTTATCTCTAGCAAGGGTGTCAATTTGCTGCTAATGGCAACTATCCTTGATAAGCAACATATGTTTGCTATCCTTGATAAGCAACATATGTTTGCACATTTAAAAGTTTAATTTGTGGAGGACTTTTTTGGGTTAAGTCAATGCTGAGTTCATTTGTATAGTGTGGTTGTTGCTTTGATAGCTAGCATGATGCTTATTTCTAGCAAGGGTGTCCTTGATAAGCAACATATGTTTGCACATTTAAATGTTTAATTTGTGTACTTTTTTGGGTTAAGTCAATGCTGAGTTCATTTGTATAGTGGGGTTATTGCTTTGATAGCTAGCATGATGCTTAGTTCTAGCAAGGGTGTCAATTTGCTGCTAATGGCATTATCCTTGGTAAGCAACATATGTTTGTGCATTTAAATGTTTACTTTATGGAGGATTTCTTGGGTTAACTGACTGGAGAGTTCATTTTTCCCCACCTTTAGTAGAATTCATTCACAAAGGTTTCTTTCTTGTTACTTTCCCAAATGTGGAAGACTGCACCTTTGTTCAAAACAATGGACCTCGGCATTTGTGGCTCCTGACCTCCTTTATTGACCCTGGCAATACTTGTATTACATAACTTCATGTTTGGAACCAGCTCTACATCTCAATTGCCTGAAATTTTGAGACTACTGACCTTATCAAGGTTTTGATATACTGACCTTATCAAATCCATGCGATGTAACCCATGTACTTGATAGGGATGTTTTACAAGTTGAGGTCGAGCAACTTTCTTTGGAACCCACTCACATCCTCCACGCCATGCCGGCACTTTTGATAAGCTTAAGAGGTTTCTGCTGAACATCTGCGCCACTTCTACAAAGCTTGTGTCGTGGCCTCTAAGGATTTGGATCACCTCTTCTCTAGGTGCATGGCTTCAGCACTCGAACTATGAAGGTTTCCCATTTGTTGTTTTCGGTGGAATCTGATTGGCCACAAGTTTGCTGGTCCTGACTGGAATTTTGTTAATGGTTTTACATCTCTTAATCTTAAGAGGTGGCTTCACGAGGAGGATAATTCTGACAGTAATTTCATTTGGCAGAATCAGAGATTCATGAAACAACATTACCCTGTTCCTTAATGAGAAATGAAGTTAGGCCCCTCCATTTGATGAAGAGATGGGCGATGCTCAGCTGAAGCCCACAGTAACTAATTAACTGGTCTCTAAAAAAAGAAAATTGCAGGCTTGCTCACTTTGATGATTACCCTCATTTAGGGAGGATCTTAACGATGACTGCTGATTTTATTAATGATTTGGTACTCCCTATTAAAATGTGATCAATCTCAAATTCTCAATACGCATGCCATTTCTACACCAAATTTGCCTAAAAAGGGAGAGACGCAAAATTGAAGCAGTGAATCTTCCCAGCGTACTATGGATCTTCTCCTTACTCGGAGTAGAAAAAAAAGGTTTGGCTGACTAGACAAACTGATTGAGTCTGGTTAATAGATTATCTAGTCTATGTTTTGCTTAATCCTAATTTGCCTGTAGACATCTCATGTTCTCATTGTTTCCTTGTGAGCCATCCTTTAGGTCATCTGTATGCTTTATATCTCTTGGAGTTGCATACTTCTCTTTGTCTCTATGTATGTTAGGTGTAAATAGAAACTCTCCACAAGAAATAAATTAAAAACATGTACCAAAACCAGAAAAATAAATCCAAATGGCAAGTTGGATAACAAAGAATGGCAAGATTATTATTGTAGTCATAAACTCGGAACAATGAGTATCTCACTGCTGTATAGCACAGATCGAATATAGTAAATACAACTAATATTTAAAACTTCAATACAACTATAATTTAAAAATACAATACAATTGTTTGGTGATTATTTAACATACTTAATAATAAAACAAGATGCAATTTAGCTGCTGCGTAGCTGATTCGTAGAAACTGATATTGAGTAGTTATCAGTATGAATGTTAGGTGCTACCCTGCAAAGTCTGACACAAAATAAAACCCTAAATCTACACCGCTAAAACTGATACAAAAACTGCCCTTCGCGAGAAATAAGACAGTTATTCTACATAGGATAAGAGAGGTAATTTATACTTAGGTCAATGAATCCTGTATAATTTATACTTAGGTCAATGAATCCTGTATAATTTATACCTTGGTCATTAAATCCTAGGCATTGGCTGTTCAAGGAGTGATATAAACATGACAAGTCGAAGCTGTTACCATTCCACAATCGCATGACCCTTGGCAGACTATATGCATCTCATTGATTAGTATAGTTTGAGGCCCATGCTTAGAAAACTGAGACAAGGAAAATAAGTTATGTCCACACCCACACAATTCTAAAATTCTTCAGATCTGACTAGAAAGACTAAAGTAAAACCACTTCGCATACAACCAGCCTATTATGCAACGCGTAGTTGCTAGTCCCACACCATAACCTCACCACGCTACACTATATAACGAAATATGCCAGATGTACTAATACATAAAAAAAATCAAATACACAAACAAGTGCATGTTTAAAAATACGCCAAAAGACGCCTGAATCACTGGGATCTATGAAAGGGAAAATAAAATGTGGACACCATTTGACACAGACCAACCACAGTAAATGGGGATAAATAGTCTGCTTGGATAGTGACATGTTAGCTCCGTTTTCACAGGGCTAACAGAGAATCTATATGCGAAGGGTAACTAAGGGAAAGCGGCAGCAAAGAAATCCGCCTCACCACTCTGCCCTTCAATGAGAAAAAGAAGATAAACTGGAAATGTAAGAAACGCGGTAACCATGAGCAAATGAGAAATTGCGCACGGCCATATGCTTCTATGAAATCATTACTGTAGCTACAGCCACAGTGGCAAAGCAGGAAGTGGAGAATAACATTTCGCCCATCTCCTGGTACATGTAGCGGATCATATTCTAGAATATAATGCTATTTACTGTAAAGTGCAAGCAATGTAACGAGAGAGAAAAAGCATTTTCACATTACATACCACAACATACAAATATAACCGACAGACGCTCGAGACTCGCTCTGAACCCTGCGCTACGAACAGCGCGGATGAAACGAAGCCCTCGAGAGTGCTACGTTAAAACTTCATCGAAGATATAATAAGCAAGCATTTTAAAACCTAACCCTAACCCTAACAGACATATAGACCTTTGCCGATGCGATTGTGTTTCCGATGTTCTTTGAAGCTAGGGGGAATAATTCAAACCTAACATTCATTTAAAAGTTAGGGAATTTCTCAATTTAATTATTTATGGAGCATTATGGTCGTGAATTGCATTTCACAAATTAAAAGTGTGGTATAAAATTTATCCTTCGGTTCAAATTTTACAAGTTTATTTGTATCATTGGTGTATCATAATTGGGGAGTTTTTATTTGCAAAAGTTGCATGGTTATTAGGGCATTTGAGGAAAAAGTATCGGATCAATTGTGTAATTTATTTCCTTGTTTAAGCGAAGGGTTAATGATGCAAAAGGGATCATTTTTCAGGGAGCACTTTGGAATGGTCATTTTTTGACCCTTCAACACTCAATATTCTCTATAGGGAGCTTTGTTAATTTACATAAGTCAAGAAATCATTTCAAGGTTGTTAACTCGCATACGAACACAACCAAAAATAATCTTTATAATCTGACATGTAGTTTGAACTCTACTAGTACACAAAGATTATTTGTCATAGAAAGTGTGTGTTTTTGTGTATTATTTGTGTGTGTCTGTGTATCTAATATGAATCATTTTCTACTTAGAGTTTATGGAATTATTTCTGAAAAAATCTCATGGATGGTGTAAGTTATTGGGAGATGTGTAATGCCTCGCAAGTGAACCCAAGAGAAATTAACCTACTTAATTACAATGTTTATTGAACATTTTTTTAATTAAAAGCTTATACAACATCAAGATAATAATGTGGAAGCAATATAACACATATTCATCAAGTATACACGAGCAACGCAATAACAATTTCTATTTCTCAAGGGTTCCTTCAAGTTGAGTCGCATTTGAAAAATATTATTAATTAAAATTAATCTTTGGGTACAATATTCATAGCCATGAAGAAATACAGATGCATAATCTCATAGGAAAATGTATAAATACAATGGATACAATGAAACACATCCAATAGGCAACATCCATTGCACATATTGAGGGTATGCAATAATAATACAAGTACAATAGAATAGAATGCATCCTCATGTAGTATCTCAAGATACAATATGCATGAATACAAAGTTACATCAACTCAATAGAAAGTCTCCAAGAGATACAAATAAAAATGGTACAACTAGATCAATAGAACATCCAACATTGGTGTCAATCAGTGGAGAAGCCCAAATGGTAAGAGGTCACTACCTTCCAACCTTGTAGTAACTTAGGTCCACTCCTACCATGTAGGAGAGATAATGTGAGATCCACATGTGAATATCAAATCACAAAACAAATACAAGGTTGGGAATCCTAAAAGCTCTTCTACCTCAAGGGTACCATCAGTGTCAATCAACGGAGAAGCCCAAATGGTAAGAGATCACTACCTTTGACCTCGTAGTAACTTAGTTAGGTCCACTCCTACTATGCAAGGGAGGTAATGTGAGATCCACATACAGATATCAAATCACAAAACAAATCCTCGATTGGGAATCCTAAAAGCTCTTCTACCTCAAGGATACCACAAACTACTAATAAGAAAAGATAATGAAAGTTCAAATGACAATCAACTAATACCAACATCACGTCCAAATCAAGTACAAAAACCAATGAGAAATAACCACTAAAAGAATATCAACTTCCAAATTAAATCCAAATAACTCAATCGGTAAATACCAACAAATAAATGATTACAACCAATAAATACCAATCACAAACAATAAATAACATTCAACAACAAGTAGGGTGTTTGAGGAAAAAGTATTGGATCAATTGTGTATGGGTTAATGGTGCAAAAGGGATCATGTTTCAGGTGGCACTTTGAAATGGTCACTTTTTGACCCTTCAACAATCAATATTCTCTATAGGAAGTTGTACTAATACACATAAGCCACAAAATAATTTTAAAGTTGTTAACTCGCATACAAAGACAAACCAAAAAAATCCTTTTAAATATGACATATAGTTTGAACTCTACTAGTACACAAAGTTTTTTTGTCATAGAATGTGTGTGTGTGTGCGCACACGCGCGTGTGTGTCCTAATATGAATCATTTTCTACTTAAGGTTTATGGAATTCTTTGAGAAAAAATCTCATGGATGGTGTCAATTATTGGGAGATGATGTAATGCCCTGCTAGGGAACCCAAGAGAAAATAACCTACTTGATTACAATATTTACTAGACATTTGTTTCTTTAAATTTTATACATCAAGATAATAATGTGGAAGCAATATAACACATATTCATCAAGTATACATGAGTAACACAACAACAATTTCCATTTCTCAAGGTTTCCTTCATGTTGAGTTGCGTTTGAAAATTATAGTTAATTTAATTTAATCTTTGGGTACAATGTGCATGGTCATGAATAAATACATATGCATAATCTCATAATGAAATGCATAAGTGCAATGGATACAATGAAACAAATCCAATAAACAACATCCACTCCACATATTGAGGGTATGTAATAATAATACAAGTACAATATAATAAATACATGCCCTCATGTAGGATCTCAAGATACAGGATACAAGATACATGAATGCAAAGTTACAACGAATAAATAGAAAGTATCCAAGAGATACAAATAAGAATGGTACAACTACATCAATGGAACATCCAACATCATTGGCGATCAGTGGAGAATCCCAAATGGTAAGAGGTCACTACCTCCCAACCTCATAGTAACTTGGTTAGGTCCACTCCTACCTTGTAGGGGAGATAGTGTGAGATCCACATACAAATGTCAAATCACAAAACAAATCCCAAGTTGGGAATCCTAAAAGTTCTTCTACCTCAAGGGTACCACAAACTTCTAATAAAGAAAAAGTAACAAAGGTTGAAATGACAATCAACTAATACCAAAATCACATCCGAATCAAGTACAAAAACCAATGAGAAACAACCACTGAAAGAATGTCAACTTCCAAATTAAATTCAAATAACTCAATCTATAAATACCAATAGATAAATGATTGCAACCAATAAGTACCAACAACCAACAATAAATAACATTCAACAACGAGTAGCACCTACCAAAGGTAAATAAAAAATCTATGGAGAAGAATCAGGCTACGTACTAGGGAGTGTGATCACATGGTCAAACTACTTGAGTTACCCTAGTTTGGTCTCTCACTAGACCCCAAACTCTCAAGCATCGAGTTACCCTAAACTAGTCACTCTGGACTCCAGAACCTCAACGTGACACATGCAAAACCATAATACCCTCGCATAAAGATGAGGAAAACCAATCATACCTCTCAATATGAATCATCCCATTCTTATCCTTGGTCTATACAAGCACATAAGGCATGGGTGAGACAACATCTCTATTTATCTCTAAATATTTAATTACTATGTTATCACTTATTGCACAAATTACGATAGATTACTCTAGCACTGACCACTTTGAGGCTCAGACCCCTTTTGTAAGCCACTCTCGTAGGACATACCTAAACAACCTTCCCTAAACTCATAAACCATAATTGTGCCCCATACCACAAAAAAATGATAATCAAATTTGGTTCCATGACAAGCAATTGAAATTTGCAATGGTTCTCATAAATCCAAAGTAGTTGTCAAGGCAACTTCTATATTGCCTTAGCATTTGCACCGCTATCTAGTAGCATGTGTCATCGGCAAGGGGTGGGGGATGGGGTTTGTAGTGAGTAATTTCATAATTAAGTAGTTGTTAGGAGGAATTGTACCAAGGATCATGACGATTGGTATTAGTGATAAACTTGAGCACTAAATGTAGTACGTATATGGAATAGAATGGTATGGTAATTTTGGGACAATCATTGGTATGGGTATGTAACTCAGTTTGGTACAATCAGTAAAAGACATATTTTACCATTTTGTGCATTGATCTGATTACTTAGATAGATGTGATAACAATATTATGAGTTATATATTTGCACATGTTGTTGGTGACACTTGTACCATATTGGCATAAACATTTATAGTGTCGTCGCCTAAGTAGAACCCAAGGTATGATAGGTGAAAGGAAGATAGGGGTCTAATGGGTCAACCTTTTGACTAGCAAACAATAATAACATATAGCGACATTGAGGAAGGGGAAGTGACTAGAGAGGATCAATTGACACAAGACCTTCTACAGGCATGGTACATAGTGGTTGATGATTACATCTAGCGGGAGGTACAGCAGAGGGCTCTCCCGATCGATATGGTATGTGTCAAACTCATGGTGAACAAGGTTATGTACGATATCCTGGACAATCTTTTCAAACTTCTTGCTTGGAGGTTGGTAACAATGGAAGAGGAGAGAGAAGCAGGCATGCGACAGTAAAGAAGGTAGCAGATGATGCAATAGTTCTATCAATGGACCCACATAAAGGAGGAGTCCAAAGATACTAGTAATCATGGAAGGAATCCTTGGTGGAGGAATTGAGGGACATAAGGAATTGTAGAAGAAACCAAAACCTCCACAACTAGTGCCCCTCCTCCCCAACAAGGATAGATGATGCAAGAAGGATGCTCCAATGGAAATCACTAAGGAAGGCATTGTTGGTACACCAACAAGAAGAGGGGAAGTGTAGATTAGATGATCTTTCCCAACAAGTATGAGGACCAAAGCATGCTCTTACCGAGGATGAGGAAAAAAACCTAGAAGGGGACGCAATAAAATTACTAGAGAGTACAATAAGGGGAATTAGAGTTATCTATCTCAAAGGCATTGATCATAGGGTACACCGAGCTAGAAACCCATGGAAGGTGGGAATCCCACTTCCACCAAGGCAGAGGGGGAGACGAGTGCAAGGGTAAGGAAGTTCCACAAGCTCCTGGAGTAAGAGGAGAAGAATGAGAGAAAGGGATCTTTGGAAGCCAAGAAGGGGAAAACTTGCAACAAAGCAATAGAAGAAAAATGTCGAATATACTAGATAAACAAAAACTTCCTAATTATAAGGGCAAAGGATCAAAGACCCCACAAGGTTTTGCAAGACATGTGTAACTATATGGGAGGTAGGAGGACAAGATGATAAAGATTATTGGTCTATTGACATGTTTCGTCAGTAGGGGGTGGGGGATGGGGTTTGTAGTGAGTAATTTTGTAATTAAGTAGTTGTTAGGAGGAATTGTACCAAGGGTCACGACAGTTGGTATTAGTAACCAACGTGAACACTATATGTAGTACACATATGGAATAGAGTGGTATGGTAATTTTGGGACAATCATTAGTGTGGGTATGTAACTCAGTTTGGTACAATCAGTAAAAGGCATATTTTAACATTTTGTGCATTGTTCCAATTACTTAGATAGATGTGATAATAATATTATGAATTATATATTTGCATATGTTGTTGGTGACACTTCTACCATATTGGCATAAACATTTATAGCATTGTTGCCTAAGTAGAACCCAAGGTACGACAAGGAAAAGGAGGATAGGGGTCTAATGGGTCAACCTTTCGACCAGCAAACAATAATAACATATAGCAACATTGAGGAAGAGGAAGTGACCAAAGAGGATCAATTGACACATGACCTTCTACAAATGTGGTACATAGTGGTTGATGTCTACATCTGGCGGGAGGCATAGAAGAGGGCTCTCCCCACTAGTAAGGTACGTGTCAAACTTATAGTGAATAAGGTTATGTACAATCTCTTGGATAATCTTTTGAGACTACTCGCTTGTAGGCTAGTAGCAGTGGAAGAGGAGAGAAAGGTAGACTTGAGAAAGCAAAGAAGGTAGCAGACAATGCAATGGTTCTATTAATGGACCCACATAGAGGAAAAGTCCAGATATACTAGTAATTGTAGAAGGAATCCTTGGTGGAGGAATTGAGGGACATAGGGAATCATAGAGGAAACCACAACACCCACAACTAGTGCCCCTCCTCCCCAACAAGGATAGATGACGCAGGAAGGATGCTCCATTGGAAATCACAGAGGAAGGTGTAAGGAAGGTGTTGTTGGTACACTAATAAGAAGAGGAGAAGCGTAGATTACACAACCTTTCCCAGCAAGTATGAGGACCAGAGTGTGCTCTCAACGAGGATGAGGAACAAAACCTAGAAGGGGATATAGCAGAATTATTAAAGAGTACAGTAAGGGGAATTGAAAGGTTAACTATCTCAAAGGTACTAATCATAGCATATACTAAACCAAAAACCCCTAGAAGGTGGGAATCCCACTTCCACCAAGGCGGAGGGGAAGATGAGCACAAGGGTAAGGAAGTTCCACAAACTCTTGGAGTAGGAGGAGAAGAATGAGTGAAAGGGATCTCTGGGAGTGAGGAAGGGGAAAACTACAACAAAGAAATAGAAGAAAAATCTCAAATACACTAGATAAACAATAACTTCCTAATTTTAAGGGTGAAGGATCATAAGACCCCACAAGGCATTGCAAGACATGTGTAACTATATGGGAGGTAGGAGGACAAGATGATGAATATTATTGGTTTATTAGTGTGTGTCGTTGGCAGGGGTTTGTAGTGAGTAATTTCGTAATTAAGTAGTTGTTAGGAGGAATTGTGCCAAGGGTCGCGACAATTGGTATTAGTAACCAACTTGAGCACTATATGTAGTACACATATGGAATAGAATGGTATGGTAATTTTGGGACAAACATTGGTGTGGGTATGTAACTTTGTTTGGTACAATCAATAAAAGACATATTGTACCATCTTGTGCATTGTTCTAATTACTTAGATAGATGTAATAATAATATTATGAATTATATATTTGCATATGTTATTGGTGACACTTCTACCATATTGGCATAAACATTTATAGTGTCATTGCCTGAGTAGAACCCAAGGTATGACAAGGGAAAGGAAGTAGGGGTCTAATGGGTTGACCTTTCGACCAACAAATAATAATAACAAATAGTGACATTGAGGAAGAGGAAGTGACTAGAGAGGATCAATTGACACATAACCTTCTATAGGCATGGTACATAGTGGTTGACGACTACATCTAACGAGAGGCACAATAGAGGGTTCTCCATCGGTAAGGTACGTGTCAAACTCAAGGTTATGTACGATCTCTTGGACAATCTTTTGAGACTGCCTACTTGGAGGTTGGTAGCAGTGAAAGAGGAGAGAGAGGTAGAACTGAGAGAGCAAAGAAGGTAGCAAACAATGCAATAGTTCTATCAATGGACCCACATAGAGGAGGAGTCTAGAGATACTAGTAATCAGAGAAGGAATCCTTGGTGGAGGAATCAAAGGACATAAGGAACTGCAGAGGAAACCACAACCTCCACAACTAGTGCCCCTCCTCCCCAACAAGGATAGATGACATAGGAAGGACACTCCACTAGAAATCACTATGGAAGGTGTTGTTGGTACAACCAGAAAAAGAGGGGAAGTGTAGATTACATGACCTTTCCCAACAAGTATGAGGACCAGAGCGTGCTCTCAGTGAGGATGAGGAACAAAACCTAGAAGAGGACCTAGAAGAATTACTGGAGAGTATAGTAAGGGGAATTGAAAGATTAGCTATCTCAGAGGCATTGATCATAGGGTACACCAAACCAGAAACCCTTGGAAGGTGGGAATCCCACTTCCACCAAGGCATAGGGGGAGACAAGTGTGAGGGTAAGGAAGTCCCACAAACTCCTGGAGTAGGAGGAGAAGAATGAGAGAAAGGGATCTCTAGAAGTTAGGAAGGAGAAAACCTACAACAAAGCCAAAGAAGAAAAATGTTGAATACATTAGATAAACAAAAACTTCCTAAGTTTAAGGATGAAGGATCAAAATACCCCACAAGGAATTGCAAGATGTGTAACTATATGGGAGGCAAGAGGATAAGATGATGAATATTATTGGTTGAAGGCCTTTCCTACCACCCTATGGGGAGTGGTAATCAAATGGTACATTGATTTGGAAGACATATAAAAGGCCACATGAGGTGCCTGAAGGAAATGTTTTGATGTAGAATTCAAATTGTTAAGAGATGATGATGAGGTGGTCATAAAAATATATAACACCCACTAAAGGAAAAATGTAAGTGTCTAGGTATACCATGGGAGATTAAAGGAATTGATACGAAATCTAGACAACAAACCAGTGAATGAACTAAAAAAAGGTGGTTCATTAAGGGATTGAGTCACTCCAATTGGAAGAAAATGAAGGTGGTACCTCCATCCACCTACAAAAGGCTAGTAATAGGGCTATGGATATTGGGAGAAAAGATAAAATGTTTGGAAACAAAAAGAAAAATAGTGATGTCAACAATAAGGAAGAAAGAAAAGAAGAATAAAAAACCATCTAGGCCCTCTACAAGGGCACGATGCAAATGATGAAGAAAATCAAGGGAGAAAAAGAAGTCAAAGGAGGCAAGGAAGTTTGGTGTACAAAATGTCAAGGCGAAGGGCACGCAAAGGATAACTACTAAAAGGATTTATTTTGTGACATCTGTCAGGTAGCGGTACATTGCCTTAAAGAATGCCTATACAACTTGAAGGTACAAAGTGCACAAGTACTCCTCATAGGAGAACAATCTACACCTCTCACTACCTCTCCAAGGAACACAATTTTTGATGCCTCCCTAGGGGTATATCAGAACATAAGACAAGGAGGTAATAACAACACCAACACACCATGTAGTCACATCCAGTATGACCAAAAAGGTTGCCCAATGATTCAATTCTGAATGTGTAATAAATGGGGGCACTTCACATGTGACTACCAAAATGGTGGGGGAGCAATTTGTATATGTGGTATGGCCCAGGGAACCACAAAGATGTAGATTATCCTAAAATGCATGCAATCAACATGTTGGAAGTCAAAGAAACATAAGAAAAAATTATGGTAGTCACTCACCTACAGGCCAAAAAATCCTCTCAGCGTGATCCCCAAACAAATAAGGGATGACTAAAGGAGGCACATATGGCATTGAAAGAGGAACAACACCACAAGAAACTAAAGCATTCCATCTGATCTGTGTCTGAAACCAACATAATCAGGCATATGTTACAAGTTATCATACCAGTAAGGGTGGCCAACCTACTAGAAACCTTGTCACAACTAAAGGTAGCAATCTCTAAGATAAGAGAAGATAACATTAAACAAGGAGAGAGTACCTTCAAGGAAGGCGATAACAAAAAGGAACAAGAATCAAAAGACATGCCAATTCCAAAACCAACACTCTTTGTAGAAGAGATGGGAATAACTCCTTTCATGGCAGAAATCAAAATCACAAGTCACCAATTGACTAACACCATAGTAGATGGAGAATCTAGGGTGAACGCGCTTTTCGGAAGAGACCCAGAGAGCTTTGGGTAAACCCATACTCTATCCACTTACCTTCCACCTAATAGGAGTGGATCATCATGGCATCAAACCTTTGGGTACACTAATGGACCAAAAGGTAACACTCAACCATTTTTCCTATATTTTATGGCTATTACACTCGAGAAGGAGGGTTGTGATGCCTTATTAGGAAGGGAATGGCTAGTATTGGCCAAAGCCAACCATAATTGGAAGTGAAATATATTATCTATTGAAAGTGATGGAAGAAGTACACAATTGACTTACAAAACTAGGTAATAAGTCAAGAGTTGGCATCCGATTGAAAGGCGAGGAATGTGATGGAAAGGGAGAAATAAAACAAGACAAGGAATGCATCTTAAGACTTGGAAATTATTTGAAGGATGAAACAAACTCACTAAGTGGATTGTTTCATTGGAAAATGGAGGAATACGGGGGTATTCAAGCCAAGTTGTAATATGTTAGAAATTGTCGAAATAGAGGAAGAGGAGGATACATACCCTAAGGAATATAAGGAGTAAAAGGAAGGAATGGTACTAGTAGATGACACACCAACCCACAAATTTAGAAAAAGAAGAAAATATAAGGTACGAAGAACCAAGGATGGTAGAACTTAACTTGGGAGATCAAAAGGAACCAAAACCTATAATGGTGGGGGATGACTAGGACCCAACCCTTAAAGAAGTGACACTTAAAATAATTTTAGAATATAAAGATGTCTTTGCATGGACATATGAGGATCTTAAAGGAGTTCCACCATAATTGTGTGTACATAAGATACCAATAATGCTAGATGCTTGACCTATGCGGAAGTAGTCGTACCTTATGAACAAGAATTACACAGCCAAAGTACAAGAGGAGATCAAAAAGATGCTAGATTGTGGGATTATTTTCAAGGTACAAACCAATGAGTGGATATCCCCAATACTCATCTCATTGAAAAAAGAAGCAAATCATATAAGAATATGTGTGGATTTTTTATGCTTGAATGCATAGACAATAAAAGACCCTTTCCCTATACCTTTCACAAGCACTATATTGGAGGAGGTAGCTGGACACAAGATGTACTCATTCATGGATGGGTTCTCTAGATATAATTAGATTAACATAGAAAATGAGGATAAATTGAAGAATACCTTTGTAGTAGAAGATGAGATATATGCATATAATAAAATGTCATTCAGATCATGTAATGCCTCTACAACATTCCAAATAATTATACTTCATATATATTTGATACAATAACAACCAAGATGATTAGTCGGTATTCAGTGGGAAGTAAACTCATCCACCCATACTACGAGAGTGTATGGAATGGTGTAAGAGGGCATGACTAGCTTCGAATCCTAAGAAATGCCATTTAATGGTACCCCAAAACTGCTAGGGTATATTATATGTAAATAGGACTAAAGCCTAATCCTGACAAAATCAAAGTTATTGTCAAGATGGAGAACCCCCAAGATGTGACTAGTATAAAATCATTCATGGGCCATATAGGCTATTACAAAATATTCATTAAGGGGTTCACAAAAATTTCACTACCACTAGAAAAGTTTATGCAGAAAGGAGAATCATTCACATGAGGAACATAGCATAGTGATGTGTTGAAGTAACTCAAAAAAAGGTTGGTAGCAATGCCAATATTGATCTATCCTAATTGGAGAAAAGCATTCCATGTACATGTGGACACCTCAAATTTTTCCATCGGGGAAACATTGTCCCATGAAGGAGTGTAAGGGTTGGATCGCCCGATCTAATTTGCCAATAGATTACTCTCAAAGGCATAAATAAATTGTAGTACAACTAAAAGGGAGGCGTTGGGCATGGTACAAAAGTTATGCCACTACCTCTTTGTCACATTTTTCAGATTTTTTGTAGATCACTAGGCACTCCTCTACCTTGTCAACAAACCAATAATCCAAGGGAGGGTAAGTAGATGGCTCCTCCTACTCAAGGAATTTATTTTCAAAATTGTAATATGATTTGGTAAAATCCATGTCATGGTAGACTATCTTTCTATTATAAGGTTGGGAGAGCTGATAGGAGTAAATAAGGATTTTCTAAATAGGCATCTCTTCCACATAGTACTTCCAAGTTGGTATGAACAAGTAGGGAGGTACCTACCCTTGACATCCTTTCCCCCAGACATGAAAACCAAGGAAAGGAGGAAGGTAGCCTTGAAAAGTAAAACATTTAGCTCATAGAAGGTCTACTTTATAAGATGGGCCCTAATCAAGTACTATGAAGATGTGCAGTGGAAGAAGAGATACTAAGTGTGTTGCATGAATCTGATGATGGACTGGGAGAAGGACACATAGGGCCAAATACCACAACTAGGAAGGTACTTTTGGTTAGTTTATGGTGGCAAACACTGCATACATATGCCAAGCAATGGGTGGCAGGATGTAACACGTGCCAATGTACAGGAAAACCAACGCAAAGGGACTTCATGCCACTATTCCCTTCCCAACCTTAGGAGTTGTTCAAGAGACGGGGACTCAACTTTGTAGGACCATTAAAAAAAGTACAACCAAACACTATTGATATATTTCAGTTGCCACAAAATATCTAACAATATGGGCAAAGGTGAGGGCCCTTATAAACAACACAACAACCAGTATAGCCAAATTTTTGTACGAGCAAATTGTCACAAGATTCAAAATACCAATCTCCATTACATGTGATAGAGGGGTGAATTTTACGAACTAGGTGATACAAAATATGACTCAAGAATTTTCCATCTTCCACAACTTGTCCAATCCATACTACCCACATGCGAATGAACAAGCATAATCCAAAAATAAAATTTTGGTATCAATATGGAAATAGTAATGGGAAAGTAGGTTCTCGGGGGGGGGGGGGGGGGGTGTTGAATCAATACTCAAAACTTTTACCACTAAAACATTTCACCATCATCCATCTCATAACTTAACATGTAAACTAAAATATGTAAGCATGCATCGTATCCATAGCATAAAGTAAATCAACACATAACACAAAATATTTTGGTTACCTAGAAATCCTCCAAGGAGAAGGTAAAATTGAGGTGGGGATGACACCCACAAATCTTCACTACTATAGCACTAAAGTATGGCCAATTATGGCTACAAAGTTTTGATCATAATCTATGATCTACCTTATGAGAGGTTTTCCCTGTTAAAGGCTTAAAAATATTGTTAGGTCTCACCTCGACTAAAGGATTTAAGCTCACAATTAAGTAAGCACTCTATTAGGAGATTTACAAAAGTTTGTTAGGATTACTTTGTTAAGAGATTTACCCTATATCACCTATTAAAATGATTTAGTACCTGATCCTTTGGTTAGCACCTCTTTGCTAGATGTCAAATCTCCTCTTTACAATTTGTATCTTGATCCTCCTGATCTAATACATCTTCTTTGACCTTTTACTCTTTAACTTCATAAGTGATTTGTTCTCCTTAGCTGATTCTTCTCTATTGCTCATTCAATTATCCATCTTCTTCATGCCTCTTTCGCACAAGATACTCTCCTTAGTATCTTCCACATTAGTCTCTAAAAATGTAATTGACTAGTGCCAGGAGATGTCTTCAATGAAGATCTAGTAGACTTAAGATCTCCTTGCAACCTGTCAATTGTTTGTTGAGTTTCTTTAGTAAAGTAATCAACATTACATGGTTTACTATACAAAGAGTAAATGTTCTCCAAAAATTTAATCACACTATCCATTTTAGTTGATAAATCAACTTGTCTAAGTTATATGGCACTGGATATCTTATCCATGACCTTAATGTGAAATTTCTTTTCAGACCATTCCAATAATTTTACATTGGCACCTATATCTTCATCTTTAATCTTATCAACTATATGTACAAGTTTCTCTAAGATAGTCTTATTGGACAATGAGTCTAAAATATCAAAAGCATCAATGAAATATCTTTTATTTCATGCAAAACCTACTTTTGCTTCTGAGCTTCTTTTGCTTTAATTTCCTCTACAGGGAGTCTTGGAGTATCTCCATCTCTTACAATGTGATTGTTGTTGGATTAAACTATGGTAGAACAATCACCTCATCTAAAATCACATCCTCCAGTGATATCATTTCAACACTCTTTGGTTTGCTTGTACTCAACATTGATATCTGCAATGGTGTGGCCTAAGTACTTTGTGTATGAAGAGTTTAGCTATTGGGAGGAGTTGAAATGACTAGAAAAGTGACCAGTGTCTAAATTGATGCTTGCTCCTCAGTCTTAGTAGTCATATTTATCCTCTTTTTCTTGATCATCCTCTTTCTAATTTTCAACACAATTTGATGAGGTGGGTACAATACTGACTTCCTTACCCTTATTCTCTTCATTTCCTTCCTTGTCAGTTACCACAAGTGTTGGTATACCTAAGCTTTCTAGACTAGACAGTGACATAGCTGGTGTATCTGCCTCTTTCTCTTTCATCTCAATGGAAAATGTTGGCATTGTAGATGGTACATTAGTAAGCTCATCTTTCCTCTCCAAAACCTTATCTTGTGATATTGTTTGTTCATTTGACTCTTTCTCTTTTGTCTCTGTAACAAGTGGGGGAACAATATGTGTCTTCTTGTTGTGTCTTAGTGGGTGCCTTTGCAAATTCATCAATCCTCACCAATACAAGATTAATGCATGGTATTGCTTTATTGGTGGATTCTTGCTACAATTTTTTTATATCATCTTCACTTAGTGGATTTACATTTTGTATAGAATTATCAGAAACTTCCTCAATGGTTACAGAGTCTTGTTGACTCTCTTTCTCTCCTTGTAGAGTACATATGCTAGGAAGCTTAATATTCGTGTCCTATTGTAGGTCATCCTCTATTTCATCCTTAGCTAGTTCTTCCTTCTCCTCCACAACTTTTTTTGTCTCACCTTTCTCTTTTGCTAACTCAACCTTCTCTCTTATTGTATTTTATTTATCTTCTATAGCTTGTGTAGTTAAACCATAAATTTACTTCCAAAGTAGTGTACTTTGGTTTACCACCTCTTCAATTTGCTTCTTTAGAATATGAAAAGCTCTATGTTTAGGAGTAAATCTCCCTTTATACTTCTCTATGACTTTGGCAATTTTCTTCTTATCTAGACTAGGCATAACTTAAGCTAGAGTTGTCTCTCTTATCTGCCTTTCAGTAGCCATATTGAACTTCCACTTTTGCTCAACTCTCTCATATGGACTTTTTGGAATAGAGTTAGCAATCTCTAAAGGAGTTTCCTTAAAAGTAGCCATCATGTCATAAATAGCTTCTTCAACATTATTTTGGTCTCCTTTATCTGACTTATCGAAATCAATGTGTGTAAATCTAGATAAATTTTAATTGTCTTTAACATTCTCACATATACTGACAATATTAGATGAAGGATTGTGGCTTACCACTTTGAATTGACTGATGTCATCTGATTTTGTCCTTTCATCATCTGATTCCTCTCATGGCTTATACTTCCTTCTTAGTTTCTTAGCAATCATGCTCAACTTTGTTGTGTCATCCTTCCTTTTTCCTTTGGTAGATTGAGCTTCCTTGGCTTTTACAGTGCTAACCCTTGTGCTTGACCTTGTCAAAGGTAAAACTGGATTTTGTTCTATTTTCTTTGCTACCTTCTTAGGTTTCTACTCTTTCTTCTGTTGTGCCTTCATCTTCTTTCCTTTTTCTTTGGGTTCTTTCTTGGCTTCTGCCTCATCCTCCAAAGATTGATCGTCACCTTGTCCTTGTGTTATTTGTAGAGGTTCTTGACCTTCTTCTTCTTCTTCACCTTCACCAAACTTCTCTTTCAATTTCTTCACCATTTTGTTTTTCTTTCTTTCTGATGGTGGTAGTTTGCAAGTTTATAATAATCCTTGACTTGGCTTCATCATAATTTTCGAATGATGTAGCATCCCTGTCAATTTCTTCTACCAACAATGTAATGATGATTTTTGATGCTTCATCAACATTTACCTCATAAGGTAATGGTCTCAACCATCTAACCCTTGGAATAGATGCACTTGAAAATATGTATAGTCAACATCTAACAGGAAACAAACATCATTATAATGTTCTTCCACTAGAAACACGGGAATCCTTGATCTCTGCTACATAGACTTCTTAAAATCTTCAAAATAGCTAGTCATTATTGAATCAAATTTTCACCTAACTGCTCAATATGCTTCCCTATCTGTTGGGTAACTAACTCACCGGTCTTCCAAACTACCTTGCCAAATGTAGGAAAATCATTTTAGACATAGACAAATATGCAAATAATGAGTGAGTCAAACGTACATTGTGAATTCTTTTCCTTTCTAATAGCTTCCAAGTTTTCTGACAATTATTGAAGTTGTAGCTCGGCTAGGTCATAGCTGTGATCACATTTAACAATCTTGTAACCTAGGTCCATGATACTACATGGTATACTATTGAGTCTGCTAGATTGATATAATCTATGTGCTATCACACGTACTACAAATGCAATTATAGGGTATGTGATTGTATACCCCTCTTGTTCCATATTGGTCCAGTGTTCTTCTCAATTACTTCCTTGGCATCACTCCTTGTACTCTTGGGTCTGTTTAGGGTAGGATACCCTATTACCTTATGAATAATTCTTTTAGAAATTCTGACAAGACCATCCTATAGCCATAGTTGTTTATCATGAATTTTTCTCAACAATATCTTTATCCATTTTATCTTGAACATCTAAGAGAAATCTAGGGCACGGATCAACCCTTTGCACTCTACAATCTTGTTCTCCTCCTTCAAGACTTCATTTTCACATTACCTCTAGTAGGTCTCCTTGATCTCTAGGTCTCCTACTTCACCTATCTTGCACATATAACAACACCCAACATCGTGAATCATCAAAATCTTCAATGGGATCATCAATAAAGTGACTAACAGGTCTCCCTTATATGTGATTTTAGGTATGGCTTTAAAATTTGGAGGTTCCCGCACATCATTATTGATTAACTGAACATTCATAACCTCTTTACCTTCCTTTCTCTCTATTGTCGAAGAGCTCGTTGCCATTTTCATTATCTAGGGTTTGCAAACTTGAAACAATGTAACTCAACACAAGTGAAATACCTCTCAATTCAATGGAATAGTGTCATGTTGCAGTAGAATCTTGTTTGCAGTCACTAAAATACTCTTCACAATTTGCCTTCTTGCTCTTTGATCACCTGGTAAGTGCAAATGACTCAAAAATTGACTATATAACCTTGAAAACCTTGGATTTGCTGCTTAGTGAATACAAAGTTGTAAGCTCGATCAGTAAAGGATTTTCAAAATGCTTGGTTAACATAGCAAGCTTGGCAACCACTACGATACCTTCATAACTTGATAGTAACTACAATTCTCCAATACTCGACAACAACACAAAATATATCATAACGATAGATTGCCTCAACCTTCTAATCACTTCATTGTATCTTAATTTATGTTAATAAAACCTTTTCATTCCTTAAATGCTTGGAACTAATGCAAAATATGTCATTTCAGATATCAGTTCCACAGATACCTTTGATTGCCTAGTTGGGAGTGATGTGATCACCTGATCCATTGGATAAAGTGACCTCATCTTGGCTTGATGTGTTGTAATCTTTCTTCTTTCTCCATGTCTTGTTCATATGCATCTTTGTCTTTTCAACATTTACCTTTGCTTTGCCTTTGTTGAATTGATTGCTCAATGTAGGTGATCGAGTTGGGCAATTTTTGCTTACATGATCGACCTTAAGACAACTGAAGCATACAATCTCTCCATTTAACCACTTTTTGTAATTATCTCTAAAGTGAGTTCTTATGTAATTTACAACAACATGACCATATTCTCCACAACAATGAAAAATTTACCTTGTACTGTAATTTCAATTATAAGAATTTCCATGATGATGTACCTTTGTTTGATGTCCACTTAGATTTATAGTTGCATTCATATGCTTTATGTCCATACTTCTGAAAATTGTAACAATATCTTTCAAATTTTTGAGTGTCGATGGTCTTGTTCTTACATTCATATGCCTGTTGTCCTTGCTTCTTGCAGTTACAGTAGTATCCTCTATTTTTCTGCTTAGGGGTTTGATTGCTAGTGTTACTCCTATAAACATTAGCTGTATGACCTAATTTTCCACAATGATGACAGGTGGATTTTTTAGTCTTCCCCTTATTATTCCTTTGTTCACCACTTTTAGATGATTCTCCTTCCTCGGTATTAGAATATCCCAATCCAACATTATCATCATTTGTCCTTGGTGTGTTCATCAGTTTCTCAAAGTACTTTATGCCTTCACTAGGTTTATTGAACCTTTCAATAAATTCCTTTTCTACTTTCAATTCATTCTACAGAAGGTCATTCTATGATTTCACAATTGCAATCTTAATGTCTTTCTTGTTCAGTTCTTGATTTTCAATCTTCAACTGATTCATTGTGTCCAGATGCATGTTTGCTAGTTTTTGCACATCTGATGTCTTCTCCTCAAGTCTTTTTGCCATTATTCTCTTATCTTCTTCAATCATGACTTTGTATTCCTCGTATTTATTTTTCAGTTCAGTTATCTCACACAACATAACTGGTTGAGTTTCTTATTCCCATTTTAGATTTCTCACTTCTTCATTTAGGGCATTATTGTTTTCTATTAGATCTGCAATTGCTGCATCAAATTCTTTAGAGTTCTTGTCCTCAAACAATCCAGTAGTCTCTTCTTCTTGACATCGAGTGTCATTTTGTTAAATGTCCAATTCCTTTCTTATTTTCAATGAATGTTGGAGTTCATCTCTTGCCTCCTTAAGTTTATGTAGGGCAAGCTATATTTCAATCTTCTAGTTCTCAATAGTCTTTCCCAATTTGTATACTTCCATCTTCAAGATCTTTCCCCCAAAGCTATCAAACTTTACTTTCTAGAGAATAGAGCTATGATACCAATTGTTGGAAATAACAATGTTAAACTAGAGGGGTGGGGTTTGAATCAACACTTAAAACTTTTACCACTAAAACATTTCACCATCATCCATCTCATAACTAGCATGTAAACTAAAATATGTAAGAATGCATCACATCCATAGCATAAGGTAAATCAACACATTTTAAAAAAAAATGGTTACCTAGAAACACTCCAAGGAGAAGGTAAAATTGGGGTCGGGATAAAACCCACAAATCTTCACTACTACATCAATAAAGTGTGGCCAGATATGGATACAAAGTTCTGATCATAATCGATGATCTACCCTATGAGAGGTCTACCTTGTTAAAGGCTTACAAAGACTGTTAGGTCTCACCTTGAATAAAGGATTTAAACTCACAATTAAGTAAGCAATCTGTTATGAGATTTAAAAAAGTCAGTTAGGACTACTTTGTTAAGAGATTTACCCTGTATCACCTATTAAAATGATTTAGTACTTGATCCTTTAGTCAGCACCTTTATGCTAGATGTTAGATCTCCTCTTTATGGTCTGTAACTTGATCCTCCTAATCTAATATATCTTCTCTGACCTTTCACTGCTTAACTTCACAACTGGTCTATTCTCCTTAACTGATTCTGCTCTACTGCTCATTCAGTTATCCATCTTCTCCATGCCTCTTTCACACAAGATACTCTCCTTAGTATCCTCCTTCACACATTACTCCCCCTTAGGGTTCACCTCTTTAAGTAGGCATCTCAACATGATCTTAGGTAATAATCAATGATTCTAGTTGATTGCTATTGCCGCCTAATGGTTCTCTTTTTCTGATTGATTGCATGAATTACATAGGGATGCATGACATGACTTGATCCTTATCTCTTCATATAAAAAATTCAAGATTATGTGGCCAAAATTGGTTTGCATAGAAGTTTATGCCATTACAAACATTTATGTCATTTGACTAGTTACTCGACATCAATAGGATTCTAATGCTCAGCCTTATCTGTGCTCTTGTGATAATTACTCAACTCCTAAATCGGTCAACATGCACTAACTATTCAACATACGCTATCTACTCGGCACATACTGATTGCTTGACACTTACTAGTGCTTGAAACTAACTATCATATTACTTGACATGTATTGTCTAGAGACTTATGCTTGGCATGCTTTGATCACTCGGCTCACACTGATCACTCAGCTCACTCTGTTCACTCAGCTCACATTGATCACTCAGCTCACTCTGTTCACTCGACATGCACTATGCACTCAACCTAAATAGTAGCTCGATTGTAGTGATGACCAACTAACTATGCTAGATGATGACTAAGTGTTTTGTCACTATAATGTACAACTAGGAAGCTGTGGTACTAACATCATTCATTATACCAAACCTTAGGGTGGTAGTAGAAAGTAGATGGGGGTAAGAAGACAACTTAAAGGAAAGATTTAAAAACCTCATCAAACTAGAGGAAATGTGAATAATGACACAATGAGCTATAGAGGTGGCACAAAACCAAAGAAAATATTGGCACGATAAGAACCTCTAAAAAATAAATTTATGAGTAGGATAATTGGTTTCAAAATATAATAGTCATAATGAAATCAGACCAATGAAGCTTAAAGTAAGGTGGTTGAGTCCATTCAGAGTAAGGGAAATCGATAGCAATGGGGCAATAAAATTATCGACCCTTGACAACAAACCAATCAAAGAACTAGTAAATGGGTCTAAGTTAAAACTATACTAGGAACAACATGTCAAAGGAATCAATATGTTAAGGTATGCCACCAAAGGAGGATAGACACTAGGACAAAGTAAAGAGCTAGAGGATGACCCAATTATCACTAAAGAACCTTTCAGACTAGACTTAGACTAGAGAAAACCTCTTATAGACCCAAAGTAGCTAATTGTCAAGAAAAAGGTAGAAGGAGTGACAGTTCCAAGGATCCATAAACACCTCACAAATACATTGTTCAAACCTCCCACATTATGGATAAAAAATAATGGCTATTAGAAAATGAGGGAACCTTGTTAAGGAGGGAAGGTTTTGTATCCTATTATATTGATGAAGAGGCTAATAAAGAGCAAGATACAAAAGGGTCCTAGCAAAGCATGAAAAGAGAAGATATAGAAGGAATTGACTTAGACAAAGATGGTGATACTATTAGACCCCCTCTCAAGATGATGGTGAAAGTTGAGGACCTGTTTATCTTCTCAAGGGAAAGCTACCTAGATGAGATAGTGGAGAAGAGTGAAAAAGATGGAGAGAGAGCACCACACAAAAATAAACCAAATTGGTGATTCCTAACCCAACTGAGGCACCAACAATGGAAGAAGAAAAAGCCATTTGGAATCACAAGTATGGAGGGTGGTACATAGATGGAAGCTACAAAGGTGTGGGCCCTACCCCATTGGTGGATAAGATTTTTGATCTTGAATAATTAGGGACATGTTGTGAAAACAAATGCTATTAGTCATTTCCAGGCTCTTGCATGTGGCAATATGTGTATGAAGTAAAGGTCTGTGACCAAGAAGAAAAGGGGATGAAAAGGAAGTCAAAAATATAAAACATAACATTTAGTCAAACTAGTCAAACATAAAAAGGTAAAAGTTTCTTTGGAAAATAGAATAAAATAAAATACAACCATAAAAGCAAGAAGCCTAAGACATAAATCTAAAATCATAAAGAGAAGGAGCAACAAAACAAGGAGGGGCTTGTACATGAGGCCTTATACCATATGCCAAGGAGTACACTTATACATGGGGCCATGTACACAAGTTGGTGATTTTATACATTGGTAGGAAAATGCGTACAACATCGTACATTGGAGGGGGGGAAAATATCTTGTACACCAAGTGGAAGCAAGCAACTTGTATGTTAGACAAGTCCATATGACAAAAGGAGGAACAAACAACTTGTACACTAACCAAGGTTGTACTACCATAAGAGGAACTTTGTATGTGTAGAGAGAAAGCAAGAGAAAAGATCATATGCACGCCATGCATGAGCCTTGGGAGGAGATACCACTATATGGAGAAGATGTGCCTTACATACGCATGTCGTAGGTAAGAGAAAATTGAGCAACATGACTAATAAATAATTGAAAGGCATGATGAGTGAGGACTGCACAAGGGGGGAACCCTAGTAGGGTTGAGGAAAAAGATAAATGTGAGAGAGAAGAGAGAACCCAATAGATAAACACTATGGCCAGAACAAGTAAAAGCCAAAATTACAATTAAATGATGGAAGAAGTTTCTGCTACAATTATCAATTTTGAAGGGGTTGTCGTAATATAATGTAGGAATTGGTGGCAAGGAACACCCGATTAACATCCATTTAAGGTTGCACTAGGAAAAACAAAGGTAGATAAGATTATATTTATATCATTTTTTATCTTAAGGAGTTTGAACCAAATTTTCAAATCCTAGTGCATGACTATGACAAGAAAGGCCATAAGTCTAGTACTTAGTACTTGCAACAAAATATGACAGCTTCCTTTGTACCACAAAATTTTACAAAACTATTTGGGGTCCCCAACAAAGGGCAAGAAGCGGTTAAAGCTTTGAAAATGACCGTAGAAGAAAGGGCACATATAGTCAAATTGGTATGCAAGGATAATTTGACACAAAAGCAACGAGAAAACATCTGGAGCAACAATAGAGGCATCAAAAAGACTTTTTTGATAAATAAAAAATGGCGGTGTATAGTGGACCTTGTAAAAAGTAAATTAACTAGAGCGAGTCGCACATCAAATATTTCCCTTTCCATGCTTCCAAAGGTAAACGGTCTATATGAGGGCAAGGTTTACAATTGGGCTCATCTACTTTCATATAGGCTAAAGGAGTTTTTTTTCCAAATGAAGCACAATACTTTTTATATGTCGTATCATGCTATAGAATTATTTTTAGAAGCTCTACACACATAGGTGGCTCCTAAATATTGGGGAAGTTTTGTTCCTACAAATAGGGTTGAGCCCTATAAGTCTGCCATGCTATACTAGATTCACATTGATACCATAGTAGGGGAAGGAAGTACCGGGAGTTTGGAACCTCACAAGAAGAAGTTAAGGAAGGAGGAACCCACCACACAAAATTCTGGCATGGAAAGAAAATCAAAAGAAGAGGAAGAAACATCCTCGAAAGAGGAATCTAGTTCGCAGGAAGAAGAAGAACATCAAACTTTGAGAAAAACACTAGTGGACACATCCAAGGAAGTGGAAATGGTAGAAGTCATGGGGAGGTCACTCCTAACGATGGCAAAAGGCACACACTAGGAAAAGGAGGAACCAAGCCACACAAAGAGCAACAATAATTCAACTACATGTTGTACATGTTGTACATGAGCCAGTTGTATGAGCCATACAGATACTAGTTGTACAAACTTTAAAATGGAAGGCACATGTAGCTATACAAATGTTGGTCATAAGAGCCTTCAGATGGAAGGAACATGCAACCATACATGTATGGCCACAAAAGAATATAAAGGCACAACTAGTGGACCCACCTTTGTTGACTGAGATGCTAAGAAGATAAATTTTGCACCGCTAAGCTATCTGAAATGGATCATCTTATTCCAAGAGGTAGAATGTCAAGTACTAGATTAATAGATTTAAGGGGTACCAAAGCGGACAACCACATAGTAAGACTTGCTACACCATAGGGGATTGAAAGAGGACAACCAATTGCATTATTTGTAAAACCTAAGATAGCATCGATGGAGGCATCCACACTAGCCCTTCCTCCCACTTCTATGATAACCTCATAGTTAATAGGGGATCCACAACATCAATAACATGATTAATGAGAGGGGGACATTGGAGAACAATAAGAAACAAAGATACATGCCTTACTTGCACAAGATGAGTTGGGAGTAGCAAATATGCCACCACCATCCCCACATTTGCTAGGAGGAACCACCCTACTTATACTAGAGGAACAACCACACACGGGAACCATAGATATTCAGGAAGAATGAGAAACAGTAGGAAGCCAACTGGATATAGAAGAAACCTTGTCCACACTATGTGATGATTGCACCCAAATTTTTTTGGTAGAGTTGGAGATCATAACCAAGGCAATAGATGAAATCCAAAAGAGGGCCATAGAGGCTGACATGACTACTATAGTTTCACAAGATGAGTCCCTCTTACACTTCATGTAGACAGAATGACAGCAAGATTTTAAGAGGACATTTGGAGACCATGGTTGGCCTATTGATGAGATGAAGGTTAGTCCTAGCACTGGCAGGTGTCACAAGTGGTACAAGTAGGGCTTTGACTCTAGTTTTGTCCAACATGAAGGGAACTTTTCAAGTGGTGTTCTTTGATCTACAAAAGGCCACTTGGGAATTGGCACAAATAGAGGGAGATTGAGTAATTTTGACTAAGCAAGTTGAGAAATTGGAAGTTGAACTTAAGAGGGAACATACTACTCATGCAAAATAGCTAGCAATGACAAACAAGGATAGAATGAATGCATTGAGGCTTTTGCATGGCGCACATACTAAACAACTTACGACATAATGGGATGTACAACTACTTAAACAACAACTTGTCTACCTCATGACCTCCATTGCTCCACGTGCAATGCCAATTTCAGCTTCACCTCGAGGGACATCATCTCATCACTCTTCTTGAGCTTGCTAGTTGTTTGGAAATGACTTTTTTTTTTTCTGGGGGGGGGGGGGGGGGGGGTGGATAATGTAGTGAGTAATTTTGTAGTATTGGTATTAGTAACCAACTCGAGCACTATATGTAGTACACATACAGAATAGAATTGTATGGTCATTTTGGGACAATCATTGGCATAACTATGTTTGGTATAGCCAATAAAAGATGTATTTTACTATTTTGTGCATTATTCCAATTACTTAGATAGATTTGATAATAATATTCTAAACTATATATATGCATATGTTGTTGGTGATACTTCTACTATATTGGCAAAAATAGGGTTCGTGAACCCCATGAAATTTTTAATTAAATATTTTTTTATTAATAAAATTTAAATGATTAAAATCTATTTTTGAATATAGAATTTTTAAACCAATTTGTCGTGTGTGGCTTGATAGGACAATTTCTACCAACTAATCAAATTTTTTATTCATTTACCAAAAAAGGTAAATACATATTTTAATCAAAGGCAACCAAGCAATTTGTGGATTTAATCAACATAATATTTCATTTAAATCGTAGCTGATTTAATTGTTATTTTTTCGCACATTTTCTATTGTTGAAATTCTAATATTGAAAAGGGTCTTAAGATGAATAAAAACTTGATAGTTTTCAAAAAAAATCTACAATTTTCCCAAATATGTTGATTTTCTACCGAATTTCAAGTAATAAGATCAAACAAGTTTTCTCTTTCTAAATTTTGCGACATATTTTTTAATCCCAACCAATTCAATATCAAAAATCAAATTACATACACCTAGGCAAACATAAGGTAGACAGATCTATTCAATGAAATCCTACAACAGTTTTTCAACCCTACCTCGGAATCAAAAGTTGAAATCTAGGACAACCTAATAAATTCATGCAATCCAAAATACTCCTAAACTTTGATTATTATTTTTTAACTTTGATCTACTTATTTTCTCTCCCAAAACTTGTATGTGCCAAATGAACCAGAAAGCCTCTACTAAAGAGCCATAACCATAACTAGGGTTTTTAATCCTTATTTGTTTAAAGCCACTTACTTTATTTAAAATCAAATACTTTTAATTTATTTATTTCCCTCGTGCATAATTTAAACACTTTTTACATTAAAAATACTATTTTGTTTCTTTTCCCCACATTTTTTCATTCTTGCATAGCACTTTTAATTGACATGATTTTTTTTTGATAGGTAATCAATCAAAACCTAGATTATTTATTATTCATTTTATTATTGTTGTTAAGTTTAATTATTATTATGTGTTATTCTCATGGAGTAGATTTGAACCTAAGACCTCCCCAGTGAGAGGCTCACAATTTACCGATGTGTTATAGGCTCTTGCTTTACTAATTGACATGATTCTTATTTTAGTTAATCATTGTTTTTAAGGCTCACCAACAATGCACAACTCTAATTTTATTATTACTAATTAAATAGTTACGATAAAGTGGTATTTAATCTTTAATATATATTTTTTCAACTTTTAAACTTAGACTTTTAAATTAAAGACCTTATTTAATTAATTAAAAATTATTATATTTTAATGTCTCATTTAAATTAAATTAATATTCAATAATCTATCTATCATATTATTATTCAAACATTAAAATTAAATAATTTCCTAAATAATTCACATCACCCAAACATAAATGCAACATAAACAAAATTGACCAAAAACCAGAATCAAATAGCATGCACAAAGATAAACACACATGTTTAAAAAGGGTAGTCAGTTACGTACATATCCTCCTTCTCAGCAAAATAATTAGGCTTAGGCTAGGATTTGGACCTAAACGTTATCTCCCCTCTCTTACCATTGAATTATTATGATAAGGCACACTCATCCTGACAATTTAGGGAAATTGATGCCTAGTACTTGCAAACCTACATAAAAGACAAGCATGGACATACATGTCTATCTAACTAAACAAACAATGGGAGGGAGTGGTACATCATGTAGATCCATACACATAAGTGACTATGACTCCCTCCCTCAACCACATCAAGTATGTCAAACAAAAATATAAAATAGACACACAAACCATACACATGCAAGTATGGGGTGATTACCATTAATAAATCATGAGTACAAATAGTAACATATCATAACATTAGCACCTCATCATCATGAAAGCAATTACAATTACTAAATAAGAGCAATATAAAGTATTGTTATTACAAAAGTAATCATAATCATCAAATAAACACATGTAATGTATCAACTATGCAATCTCTCCTTGTATATAATCCAAACATAAAGTAGTGTCACACAACTATAAAACCAAACATCTCTAAAACTAACACATACATGAAAATTAACCTAAAAGAGTTTGGCAATTAAGAATTGAAAAGCAACCTACTGGTGGGCACTGTCGATGATGTTACAAGTAGAATTTCAATCAACTTTATGTTTATGTCAATGAGAATTCATACCCATTAGGTTAATTTGGAATTTGGTGTTGTTGCTAAGATCGAAGGTGATTCCTAAGAAATTAGTAAATTAGAACAAAATAAGGGAATTCAATCATAATATATTTTTTAATTTCAATTGATCCTATTCTAAAATAGTAATGTTTTTTTTAAAATAGTATGCAATTGACTACTACAAACTACTAGGGTACCAAATTACCAGTTAAACAATGGTATTGTATATGGGATGCAAAGAGTAAAGACTGCAACTATATGATATTTTGTGATTCTTTTGTTAAATGGATATTCAAAGCTCTTGGTCATTAGGGGGAGTACCTCTCAAGTTAAGAAGAGTGTTCAAGCCATTGGAATATAATAAACATGTTATTTTGGAGACTAGTTTATCAGAGGAAACCACACTTTCATCAAAGTTTATGGATGGAAGCACAAACCCCATAATTTTTTTATCTTTATCCTAGAGAGGATAACATTTCTAAAATTCACGTGGAACATTCTATGGCTTGAAAAGGAGTCCATGGAGAAAATATGGAAGGGGACATTTTTACCCCAATCAAATTTTACAAGTCTTGTGGTTGTTTCAAAAACTATTGAGAAAGCGCAAAAGCGCTTTTGAAGGAAAATTATCACGTGGAAGATGAATAGTGAAGATTACATGATCCTAGGGGTCATATTAATTCTCATATTAAATGTATGTTTTGTAATAACATGGAGGGGGTATAACTAGAGTTTTCCTCAGAGATGAAGATATATTGCAAAGATATAAAAATTGAACATTTTAAGAAAGACTGAAGAAGAATGAAAGAAGAATGGCCAACCTCCTTTTTTTAATGAGATAAGTAATGATGTTACAAGGACAGAGGCGTGCCCTCTCAATTTTGAGAAATTATATGAGAGATATATCAGCGAGACACCACAAGATGTGAAGCCTTTGCCCAACCACATTGGAAGTTAATAATTCAAGATTTATCTCATTCAAAAACCACTCTTGCCCCCCCTCAAAAAAAGAAACAAAATATAAAATAAGTGAAGATCAATTAGGTTTTAGACTAAGTTAGTGACATTGAGGAGGCAACGAGTATTCTTATGTACTAAGAAATTATCAGGAAGTTGATAAGCCTCAATCTCCCCTATTATAAGGGATAGAAGCCCATAGATCTCATTGATGAAAGAGAGGTAATGTCTTTAATATTCCTTGACAGTGGAAATTTTATTCAATATCGATAGTTTATTTTGGATTCAAACGAAGATGAAAGAATTTGAAGAGAGAAAACAAGAAAACCTCATAAGTGTTGAGGAAGGAAGATATGAGGAAGTGATTAATAAAACTCTTAACGATATGAAGTTGGATGAAATAGATATCACGTTAAGAGTGAGAGAAACAATTCTAAAATGTAGTATCTTGATTGTTCCCTATTTGTCTCTAAAACATTTGTTTCTATTTTATCAAGTAATAAAGTAGGATGATCCAATATTTGGTACAAAATTTTATATAGATGAGATGATGAGTGGATTAGGATATAACCCAAAAATAGAGGTGTTGTTGCGTGGGTTAATTTGAGGGGACCTCATGAGCCTAAAAAGTTAGACAAGGTGAAGGGAAAGGATGGTTTAGCTACAATACAAACCATGGAGAATATTCTCCCACTAGAAGCACACACTAAGCTCATGTACTAGGCAATGATCACAAAAGACAAGGTCAGGCATATGCAACAACAAATTGATTAGAATGAGTAGTTGTAAGTTGAGTTGGATAAATTAGTAAATGAATTATATGTTGAAAATATTTCTTTCAAGAGGAAAATAAAATAATTAAGTGATAATTAGAACAAAGGAATTGTATTCAATAAGGATGTTCCCACTTAGCTTATGAATGTTGACATAGATGGTGAAGATTGGAAGGAATAAAAGGGAAATCATGAAGAAGAAATTAAAAGATAAAAAACTACTGATGAAGAACTTGTCCAAGAAATTTCGTAATAGGTGTGTGGAATATTGAAGCAAATATCACTTCATAGGGTTGATTTAGTCATTATCAAATGTGACAATGTATACAATGAGTATAGTAAAATACTGGAGATGCAGTGGACATTTCAAGACAATAGGCCAAAGCTTAAAGGCCTTATGAAAAGGTGGAATCAATTTTTTTTCACTCAGTTATGTAGATTTACTCAAAGGAATCCATATGCACCTCCTAAGATAGGAGAAACTAAAAAAATAACTTGTATGATCATGCATGAACTCAAATATACCACAAGAAGAGAAAAGAGGATCAACGAAAACATTTATATTTTCCATAAAATAAAATTTTGGTGTATTTGTTAACTCATCAATAAAAAGGGGTAAATGAAGGGAATAGGAGAGTGGACCATTGATTACAAGAGATGTCTTCTTGGATCATGTCTCATTTGAAGAAAAATAGGAGCATCAATTTCCAAGTTTTCAATGTATTTATGGAAAAGTTATAACATCGAATTCTAGTTTTTCAAAGTTTATGTTGGAGTCATGAGTAATACAAGACAAGAAACCTAGATGAACTAAAGACATCATTTTTATGTAATCTCCACTTTATTTGACCAATTTGACCCAACCTTGACCATTAGGGCTTAACAGGCCAAATTGTTACATAGTGGCTTGTTGGGTTGTTACATAGTGGCTTGTTGGGCCTTGTAATTGAAATCTAATGCATGAAAAGACATGCTTATTGAGTCCATTTTGAAAAGGCTAAAGGGACAAATTTCAAGTATAATGCATATGAACCACAATGTATCATTTGGCCTATAAGATTGATTAAAATGGATAAGATCATTTAAGAAATAGTCATCCCAGGGATTTCTAGTGTTTACTCCATAAAATATCATTTGTTATCAAACCAATTTCAACGGTTACATAGATTAAATTGCAATTTGGAAATTTTGACACATTGTCATTACAATGACCCTTACAAGTTCATGAATGTGTTAAACATGGTTGAAATAATTTTAAAAAAATCATTCTCATGTTGGTCTACCACATTTGACCACAACGTTAAAGTTTCCCTAATAGCCTTGCAAAATGGTTTCAATTGAACCAAGCAAGTTGTCCTTACAAAATGACCTTATAGCCAAGAATTAATCCTAGTTCATCTTCGTGATCCTAGTGCTTTGAGCACAAGGAGGAGCTAAGATTAGTTCTCGGTCAAAGCATGTAATGAGGAAAGGTAAAGTCTATTTTTATTATTCTTGAGTCTAGTTATGTTTTTCATGTTTATTTAAATCCATCTTGTAAGGCCATAAGGCCAATTAGAACCTAGAGGGTCAAAGTTGGTCATCAATATTAGCAAGTTCATGCAATCCATAGGTCTCTAGCGAAGCTAACACTAGCATACCTACAAGATATCATTAACTATTTGTTGTAGCTCCTTGAAGAAGCATGGTCAAATATGTACATCTCTTTCAAAAGATATAATCAACTAATCATGTTTAAAAATATATAAATTTTCAAAGGGAAAGTGAATCCTTAGGAAGTATACAATATTGGAACATTATCCTTGCTCCCAAAGTACAAAGAGAAGGTTAAGAAAGGCTATTATGTCGATGAAAAATTACAATTTTGCCTAAACTTGTATCACATTGATTGATAATGAGCCCTGAAGGATAAGTTACCAATGTTAAACAATGTGGAGCAATATAATAGGAACTTAGATGTTTTTAAGAATGATAATGACAAAGATACCACTCGTTGTCACCTATTAGTTGAGAGATATCATAGTTACTAAATTGTTGAATTGTACTATTCAAAACTTGATATTCATTAGTGGAGTTGTCACGGGATTGATGATATATACAAGAAGGAGAATCTTTAAGATCTTGTTTATGTTTATTTCTTCACTTAAGACTACTAAAAAACTTGGCATAAAGAAGATTGAACAAAATGCTATCTTTTTGTAATTTGAATGAGTATTGTAGGAGAATCAAGACTTCCAAGAGGCCAATCAGGCAAAAACATTCAAGTTTTTGTAATAAGGCCAGGATAAGGTCATTCTTGTCATGTCCTATATAGTTTATGATATTTCATGCACTAGGTTTCAAACATGAGGCTATTAGAGCCAAAATGTATATAATCAATCCATTGAACCTTGTTGGTTAAAGATTAGTCAAAGTGGTCAAATTAGGTGGGTAAAGCATAAAATAATTTTTATAGTTTGATTCAATCATATTGATCACGTTGCTATGTTTTTCAAGCTCATAATTTGAAAACATGTAAAGCTTGTTAGTGACAACTTTGTAATATTTGCATTAACAAATAGTTTACTTGATAACCAACATCCAATTTGGTTAAAATTGGTTGTAAACTAACTCAAACCACTATAGGAGGTTCAAATAGCCCCTTAAGGTTAGGGTTGGACAATATTAGAAAAGGGAAAAGCAACTTTGAATAATGAACAATGTAATTTAAATGTGATTTCTTTTAAATTTTCCACATTAGTCATGTGTATCTTCCTTTTTCTAATGAATTTCAATGCAAATTCAATTTGGAAAAGTTTGAACATTTATCTTTCATTTGAATCAACTTTCAAGATTTGTTGTTCTCTACAAAGAGAGATACATCTCATTTTGTTGAAATTATGATAAACACTCATTATTAAGGGTACGGACATAAATGTTTTAATAACTTGTGCATTCTCCATTGAAAAATTTATAATATTTTGATTTTGGTAGTACTTTTGACCCTATCTCAATTGATTTTTCTCTCAAGTCAAATAGTGGTGTATTGGTCGAAATCCATGACGCCCTAGCATGATTGGCATAAGGATTTGATTGTCCACAAATAAAAAATGGCTTTATTTGATCAAAATTAATTGTAAAAGTTTCTATTGGATGGGGAAAGGTTGAATAGATCTAAAAAAATCCTTAAATGACTTCTCTAATATGAAAAGTCATGCTTTTGTATTACAAGTCTCTGATGATTAAATTTACTATCAATTATTTGGTATTCAATAGTTGCAGTAGCAAGAATTTAATGCATTGATCTCCTTTGAACACATGATTGATTGTCTCTCTCTTGATAATATCTAAAGGCTTGTAGTCTTTGGATAAAATTGCTCTTTTATGAACATTATAAAACTTGACTAGGATTTGATCAGATGAGCATTGTAAAAGATGCTTGAAGATTCTAAGCATACATGTCTTGTGCAAAATATTATTGAATTTATCCACCACCTTGTTTTAGATTATTTACATGTTCTTAAAACATCTTAAATTTAATTCTTTCTAAACTTGGGGTGGGTTAGGGTTAATTAGCATTCCATCACTAACACATTTGGGTTAATGAATAAAATATTTTTGGTTTGGGGTTTGAGAAGTGCTCAAGAAGAGGATGAGATGGACATAACCTATGGCACAAGATAAATTTTCATGGTGACAACTTGTAACATCCCTCCAAATTAGTCCTATGCATAAATTAATACAAAACAAATCCTAAATAACTATACACAAAATGTTCTCCATAAAAAATATACCTAGAAAACTCCAAAGACATGACCAATATTGACACCCCTTGCAAATTTATTTGAAAAACTCCTTTAATACAAACAAAATTACCTTCAAAGTCTATAAATGCTCAAGAAAATTCTATGTTTGGGCATATAAAAGGGTCCAAGAGAGTTCTAGTGTTTAAGGATAAACACTAATACAAAGGAAAATAATAAATACAAAATAAACCCTAAATGACTACATACAAAACCTTTTTCCATTATAAAATAATATTAAAAAAATAGCAAAAAACTAAAGACATGACCAATAATGACATCCTTTGCTTATAGAAGATAGAGAAATCAAACTGTATTTGAAAAATGCTTTAATACATGCAAAATGATCTTCAAACTCTATAAATGCTTAAGAAAATCCTCTGTGCAAGCATATTAAAGGGTTCAAAATCTTTGAGTATAGACTTGCAAAGCAAAAATCCCCAATAATAACTCTAGCTATAGGTTGTGAATGACAAGTTGCAAGCTCTGGCATGTGGGTGTTTCTAATTGGAGCTTCAAATATACAAAATAATTTACATGAATGAATGTATGTAGATAACTGTAAGAATTTGCCTGAGGCAATAATTCAATGCCAAGATCAAGAAGCTCAACAGATAGCACAAGAGAGACAAATGATGATCAAATGAGAATGGATATCAGATAATTGAATACACACTAGAAGTGTCTGTATATAAAGGCAACTAGAATGACTAGGAGTCAACAAAAAGATAAACATCACAACTAAGCACATGTCCACCAAGAGTGAATTATCCTCCATTGAGCATAGGAGTTTGTGTGATGATGAGAGGATCAGTTTACATAGGTGTATTTCAAAAAGAGATGTTGTAGACACCATGTGCTCAAATAAGTTGCTAACTCATGTGTTGTTAACAAGACAACTCATGTGTCTATGCATATTCCTAAGTAAACTTAAGTAAAGTGTAATGATAATTAATTATTTACACTAACAACCCTCCTTAAGTGTAACTTAGGGGAATGCACTTAAGCTCACAGAGCTAAATGCAAGATGCAATGTGGGTCCCGACTATTAGGCCATGTTAGGTACCCATGTACAAATGTAATGCTCTACATACAATGCTATGCAATCTCTTTGAAAATGGAGAAAGAGGGAAAACCTCATGGGAAAAACCTCCTCCAAAAAGAGAGATAAGTACAATAAAGAAGAGAAAAGTCATAAGACCCCCCTTGGTAAAAAATCCCGCACCCCCAAGAGATCTCACAAATGAAGATACTTGACCTCAATGAAGGGCTTGGTGAAGATATCTGCAATCTACTATTCTGTAGGACAATACTGCAATGCAATGACTTGCTCATGAATCAGCTCTTTAATGTAGTGCATATGAATCTCAATGTGATTTGTGCATTGACAAACATTGGATGTTTTGAGATTTCAATGGCACTCTGATTATCACAATGTATGACTGTGGGTCTAGGTATGTAAAAACAAACTCCTTCAAAATATGCTATAACCAAATGGCTTTTGTAGCCATAGTGACATCTCCTTGACACTTAGCCTCAATAAATGAAAGAGTAATAGTGTTCTACTTTTTACTCTACCAAAAAATGGGGTCGGAACCAAGATGAAACATGTATCCTAAAGTGCTTTTGCGAGAATCAAGATCCCCTACATAGTCTGAGTTTGTATAACCCACTAATTGTAGTTTGGTACTAGTTGCATAACATATCCCATATGTATGTGTACCCTGAATATAGTGTAAGATGTGTTTGGCTACCTTCCAGTGAAGTTCATGTGGCTCTTGCATGAAGCAAGAAACCATGCCAACTGCAAAGGATATGTTAGGGCATGCATGTGTCAAGTAGATGAGATTTCTAACCAACTTTCTATACAAAGTAGCATCAACAAGTGGAGTGGAACACTTTTCTTCTAACTTAACACTTGAAAGAAATGGAGTAGATGCAGCCTTGTAGTCACTCATGCGAAATTGAGCAAGTAGATCAAGAGCATACTTGGGTTGAGATAATATGATCTCTGATGAAGATTTTTGTATCTCAATACCAAGGAAATAATGAATTAGACTCAAGTCTGTCATGGAAAATCTATCCTGCAAAGTAGACTTGACAATATCAATGATGGATGTTGTACTCCCTGTAATGATTAAGTCATCAACATAAAGCACAAGCAACGAATGAGAATCATCCCAATGAAGAATGTAGACATTCAAATCTAAATGACATCTGGTGAACCTTGATGAGAGAAGGAAAGAATCCATCTTGGCATACCAAGCTCTTGGAGCTTCTTTTAATCCATAGATAGACTTTTTCAACTTGCAAACCAAAGTAGAATCCTGAATGAAACCTTGTGGTTGCTCCATATAGATCTCCTCATAAAGATCACCATTCAAGAATGCACTCTTCACATCCATCTGATGAACAACCCATCTTTGAGTTGTAGCTATAGCTAGTGTCAAATGAATGGAGTTCATTTTTGCAATTGGGGCAAAGGTCTCAATGTAGTCAATACTAGGCACCTGTGAGAAACATTTTGCAACAATTCTAGCCTTATACTTGTCAATACTTTCATCTGCTACAAATTGGGTTCGATAGATCCACTTACACCAAACCAATTTTCTTCCCTTGGGAAGCAAGACTAAGTCCCATGTGTTGTTTCTCATAAGAGAATTGTATTCTTCCTCCATTGATTTATCCCATTTTGGAATTCCTAAAGCTTCTTTGAATGTTTGAGGATCAGAAGCAACTGCAATATATAAGCATAAGGGAGTGAGTTATGTTGTGATCTTGTCCTCTTAGTATCTAAAGGATTCCCTACCAATGGTCCTGCTGCATCCCATGTCTACTAAGCCCATTTAGGTCTAGTGGAAGAAGATGTAGAAGTAGAAGGGATTTCCTCAACCTCATTTATCTAATGCCTATGTTTGGGCCATGGATGAACATCTTTGGAGTCATTTTCTTCACTACCACTCTCTTCAATGGAGGAGGAAGGAGGAGTTGAAGAAGTAAAGCTTGGACAACTTTCTTCAAAGTGTACACTCCTCTCATAGAAAATTTCATGTGTTTCTAGATCCATTAACTTGTAGGCTTTATGAGAGTCTACATAACCAACAAAGATGCAAGGTTTACTTTGAGGTTCCAATGCCTTGCATTTTTGTGGAGGTATACGTGCCCATGCTGGACAACCAAAGGCTCTAAAATGCTTTACAGTAGGTTTCCTTCCATTCCAAGCTTCAAAAGGAGTTAAACCATCCAAAGCTTTATGAGGACTCCTATTTTGAATGTAGTTTGCACAATTCATTGCTTCAACCCAAAAAACTTGATCAAGAGACTTATGCAGTAGCATGCAAGTGGTCATCTCCTTGAGGGTTTTATCCTTCCTTTTTGCAACACCATTTTGCTGTGGAGTGTATGGTATTGAATGCTAAAGGTCAATTACCTCTTGAGTACAAAAATCTATAAGTCTTGAGTTCACATACTCCCTTCCATTATTTTTTTGAAGAACCTTGATGGCTTTCTTTGACTACTTTTTTACTTGAGCCTTGAAGGTGAGAAATTTTTCAGACACTTCACTCTTATGAGACATGAAGAATACCCAAGTATAGTGAGAATAGTCACCAGTGAAGGTGAATGCATAGTGAGACTTTCCAAATGATGGCACTAGAAATGGTCCTGCCACATCACTATGAATTAGATCAAGAACGCTTTGTGCTCTCCAAGACTTCCCCTTGTCAAACATTTTTTCTGGATGCTTCCCAAGTGTGCAACTTGAACAAATACCATCTGAGAACTGGACTTGAGGTAGATCATGAACCATGTTCTTGCTGCTAAGCTGTTGAAGATACCTCTAGTTGAGATGTCCAAATCTCTCATGCCACAGTTTGCTTTCTATATTTGAATGAATTAACATGGCTTGTGTATTATATTTAGGCACAAAGGAAGAGAAAGTGTAAATCCTTGAATCATGTTTAGCTTCACCTATTGTAACCATAGAATCATCTTTGATGCTTTTCACAACTAAATCTAGAAGAAATTCAACCTTGTTTCCACCTCCACATAGTGAGTGATTTGGTAGACTGAAAGAAGGTTGGAGGTAAGATTAGGAACATAGAGAACATCCTTGAATGCTCCACTTTCCATCTCAAATTCACCTTTTCCTTCAACTTCTACTTTAGTATCATCCCCTACAAATATGTGAGGTACCTCTGAAGGTGTCATTGAAGAAAAATCTCTCTTTGAAGCCCCCATGTGATGTGTGGCACTTGAGTCAATAATCCATTCCCCCTGATTGACAGTGTGTGTGAGTAAAGCTTGGCCTTTTCTCTTAGAATATGAAGATGATGACCCCTTTTCCTTATAAGCATTAGGCAATGGAACATTGTGGTTCTTCATGATGTTTTTCAATTCATCAATTTTCTTGTGATAACACTCATGTTCATCATGACCAATTCTTTTACAATAGGCACACTTCTTCTTTTCCTAATTATTGTCCCCCCTTTTGTTGGTATTTGGAGAAGACTCACCTTGTTGATTTGATTTAGGTGGTGACTTTTTTGTGTTCCCTTGTTTGTTATCTTTCCTCTTCTTTTTACCCTTGCCTTTGTTTGAACTTTCACCAGTTGGATTTTTAGAGCTCTCATTGTTAGCCACCAATGCCTTAGACTTTGAAGACTTGAGAATCCCCATTGTTATTAACTTAGCTTGTTCATTTTCTAACAACTGGGTATGTTCATCAAAAGTTATTTTCTAATAAGAAGCCCCTAAGGTTGCCTTTGAGGTGTTGAAAGTAGAGACAAATGTGGAGTAGTCTGATGGCAACTTATTTCAAATTAGATAAATCAACTTGTCATCCTTAATGGGACTACCATAATCATCAAGTTTTGTTATCAACTCATTCACCTTAATGATAAAATCCTGGATGGAAATCAAAGTTCTTAGGATCTAGGGAGATAAGTTCATCTTCAATCTTGTAGACATCCTCCTTAGTTACTTTCCCATATAGCTTTTTAAGGGTATCCCAAGTTTCCTCGGATGTATCATATTTTATGATTGATAAAGGATCTTGTCATCAACTCCTAACCTAAGGATTCCTAGGGCTTTTCTATTTGCAAATTCCCAAGCACAGATATCACTTTGAGCTACTTTATCACCTGTGGGTTTAGGAAGAGATCCATCTACATATTGAAAAACTTCTTCATTCATTAATTCACACCATTTTTTAACTAACCATGAGGCATAATTATGTGGCATTAATTTTGGAACCTTAATGTTTCCCATAATGCAAGGAAAGAAAGATAACAACAAGAAGAAAGGAATACAACACAAGAGATACACACCCCCCCCCCAATGAATTCTTTACGCACTTTATACTTAGTGCGATTTCAATAGCCACTTGCCAATTTAGGACATAAGTGGACTTTTGATTTTTCTATTTACAACCTCCTCTTGGAGTTCAAAACTGGTACTCAGCAATGTAGCTCAGATATACAATGAATTTGAAGTTTGATCAAAGCAATACAATAAAGGGATCGATTTCTGAAAGTGTTGTTTCTATCTATACAAGCCTATAATCTGATTGCAGATCTAGAAAGTAGATGAAAAATTATGCTCTGATACCATGTAAGAATTTGCCTAAGGCAATAATTCATTGCCAAGATCAAGAAGCTCAGTAGATAGCACAAGAGAGACAAATGATGATCAAATGAGAACTGATATCAGATAATTGGATATCAAATAATTGAATACACACTAGAAGTGCTTGTATATAAAGGGAACTATAATGAGTCAGCAAAGAGATAAACATCACAACTAAGCACATGTCCACCAAGAGTGGATTATCCTCCATTGAGAACAAGAGTTTGTGTGATGCTGAGAGGATAAGTTTACATAGGTGTATCTCAAAAAGAGATGTTGTAGACACCATGTGCTCAAATAAGTTGCTAACTCCTGTGTTGTCAACAAGACAACTCATGTGTCTATGCATATTCCTAAGTAAATTTAAGTAAAGTGTAGTAATAACTAATTATTTACACTAACAATAACATGCATATAATTTATTATGTTTTAATATAGTATAATTGTATTACTATTTAAATTTGTATTGTGATATATATATATATATATATCAGTAAGAGACCGAAGCCAAGGTTAATTATTATTATTTGTTGTGATTAATTATTTTTATTATTAATTAAGCTTGAGTAGATTTGAATCCAAGGCCTCCCAGTTAAGAGGCTCACAATTTAGCATTGTGATGTAGGCTCTTGCCTGATATTTTTTGTTTTATGTTATTGAATACATGAATCTTTATTAAAAATTTAATAGAATAATTTAATAAACTATTTTTTTTATAATGAAACCTTCACTTGAATAATGGTCACATGTACTTCTACTAAATTATTATCTTCTTGGATAAGTTCCTAGTTTTTGTTCCACACCCTAGATATTGATTTAGAGCACATCCCAATTTAGACCATGTCCCAATTTCATTGATTATTCAATAATCAAGACCTTATACAAAATCACAATTATATATTGAAGCAATGTGATTAGAGATCTTTCTCTTTAATATCTCATAAAACCCAGTTTTTTGTGTGCCCCTTTTATGAAGGTTTTCTCAAAATAAACATGGCTAAAAATAAAAATTGAAGAATGAAATTGGGTGCATTTTAAAAACATTGCAAAAAAGATCCAATACCAATTAATAACCTTAAATTATATTATTGCTAAAATAATTAATGAAAAATCCACCTATGAAGAGGAGGAAACCTCATGTCCTATCTAGAGGAGCTTCTTAGAGAATAATATACTAGAGAAAATATTCAAAGAATGTTTCGGTGTAGGAGGGGGATATAAATATAAAAAATTTCCACACATCCACTAAGAGAAAGGAAGAGCATTGACCTCATCACCTCTTTAGATGATTTAAATATGAAAGAAAGAGGAAATATTAAAGAGAAGGTTGTTATAGTATTCAAGGATATACTTATCAATAGGGTTGTATTCAACCAGGCTTGGAGTTAGGATTGTATTTATATTAATATTAGAGTTAGGAACTATTAGTAAAGAATAGATCAAATTAGTTGGAGTAAGGTTTAGAGTTAGCTGTAGGGATTGATTACTATTAGGGTTATAGTTTATTAACTAGGGTAAAGAATTAATTAGGGTCACATTCAATTGATATTCAATTAGGATTAGGATCTACAATAAAGGTTTTGATTAGGGTCTTTATCCAATTAGAATTTAATTAAGGTTTGAATATAGTCTTTAACTATTATTATGCATTAGGACCTCTAGGGAGACCTTATGTATCATTATGGTCCTAGTGTCTTTTAAAGGGTCCTAGCGGGATTTAATGTGTTCTAATGGGTCTTAATGTGTTGCAATGGGTCCTAGTATTTCCTAATGGTTCTAAGACACATTAACAACTCTTAAGGGGTCCTACGATTAAGATTGGGGTCCTTATCCAATCAAAATTTAGGGTTGGGATCTTTATTCTATTAAAATTTAGGGTCCCAAGATAATTAGGTTTAGGATTTATGGTCAAGCTTTTGATTAGGGTCTTTCTCCAATTAGCATTCAATTACTATAGGTCTTATGATGCCTATTATTTATTGGGACCTCTGAGGGATCCACATGTATCATAATGGTCTTAGTGTGTTTTAATGGGTTATAATATAACCTCGAATGTGTTCTCATCAGTCTTAACATCTTCTAATGGGTCATAATATTTCCTAATGGTCACAAGACACATCAATAGTTCTTAAGGGGTTTTACAATTAAGGTTAGGATCCTAATCTAATTACAATTTAGGTTTAGGGTCTTTATCCAATTATAATTTAGGGTTAGGGTCTTTATCAAAATATAATTTAGGGTTTAAAATATTTTTTAAAATTAGAATTAGGGTACTAAGATAATTAGGGTTGGTGTCTACAATTAATCTTTTGATTAGGGTCTTTATTCAATTAAGAATCAATTAGGACCCCTTAGGACACTTATTGTGTATTAGGACCTCCAAGGAACCCTATGTATCATAACAACATTAGTGTGTTTTACCAGGTCCTAATATGACCTAATGTGTTCTAATGGGTCTTAATGTGTTGTAATGGGTCATAATATTTCCTAATGGTCATAAGACACATTAATAACTCTTAAGGGATCATACAATTAAGGTTAGGATCTTTATCCAATTAGAATATAGGTTTAGGGTCTCCAATTATAGTTTAGGGTTAGGGTCTTTATCAGAATAAAATTTAGAGTATTTATCCAATTAGAATTTAGGATCCTAGGATAATTAGTGTTAGGGTCTACGATTAAGGTTTTGATTATAATTCTTATTCAATTAGATTTTGGTTAATGTTTTAACAAGGGTTAAGATAATTATAATATAATTAAGGTTTTAATTAGTCTTTTTATCAGATTAGGACCCCTTAGGACACTTATTACACATTAGGACCTCTAAGGACCCCTTATGTATCATTATATTGGTCCTAGTTCATCCTAGTTAGCATATTCATCTAAGTTACCCTAACACACAAGATCATATAAGATCATAATGGACTAATGCATACAATTTATTACAGGGTAACTATAGGGTTGTTGCATTGATCCATATGAACTAGTTATTTGAGATTACAATTTAGTCCACATAAAATCATGTGTGACCATCCTTTGTTTAACTAGAAAATATTAAACCATAATGACATATGCAAAACATTAGAAATAATTTAATCATGACAAATAAAAATGTATTATAAGATCTAATGATCTGGTCCTAGTTCATCTGATCTGATGGACGGATCTAGACTAATTGCAGTATTGAATGCTTAAATAAAATCAAATTAGCGGAAGTCTTAATACATTTAACATAAATGAAATTAAGCATCACAAACTCAAAAGCTTGAGGTGAACTAAACAGAATTGAAAGAGAGAAGAAGATAGAAAGTGCAAACAAAGTTTGATTTCAAAGTTCGCCACAAACGTGACTACGTCTCTGAGTCGGCTCCAATAGAGTACGACCGATCCGATTAATCTCCAGAAATCAATTACAAATATGCACCAAAGAAGACCATTTCTTCTAGCACTTCGATAGCATAACAATACTCTAAAGTATGAAAATGCCTCCAAAAAATCTCCTAAAAAAAATCTCCCTATTCCTTTGGAAAACTTCACCAAGAGAAATTTCTCTCCTAGTCTCCCTTAATTTCCCATTGCCTCCAAATGACATCCTACCGCCCTTTTTATACAAAATAATTTACTTAAATTGGCTCAAAACCAATAAATTTAATAATAGGGAATAAAACAAAACACCCCCCCTCGAAAATCTCCTTTTCCATTTTTACATTTTGGCATTTATATAATTTTAGGGGTTAATGTTGTTAAAAATAACAAATAAATCTATTTTAAGGGGGCTCCGCTGTTTGATATAGGTTAAATAACACATCTGTCATGCATTTAACAAGCCACATCAGTGGTGTATTGGCATGTAGCTATTTTAGGGGCTGCCAGGTCGAGGGTTCAACTCCCACCTATGCATCTTTTCAAATGGCTTTGGCGGCATTCATAGTTTAAATAGAAAATCTGTTACAAAGTTGCTAAATGCTCCATGTGGTCTAGTGGCAAGGAGGGAAAGTAGGGAATGAGAGGTTGAGGGTTCAAACCTCCTCAACAAATTTTTAAACCACCAAATTCGAGCTTGAGGTGCCATGTGGCACTATTTTATTTGCTCATATTTTTGACATGTGTCATCACTTGAGCTATTGATATCATGATGACGGCATAACTATTACATTTTGCCTCCAAAATTCAGCCGACCATAACTTTCACATATGAAGTCCGTTTTTGACGAAACAAACACCATTGGAAAGCTCTCATCAGGCTCTTCATTTTGAAATCCATTGTTGACCACTTTTAAGATGGTTTGATTTTGCTCCTTATCTAGCTCTCTGGTCTACCTGTTGACCAAAACTTTGACCGAGCATAACTTGCACAAACGAACTCCTTTTTGCTCTGTTCAAGTTGTGTTGGAATCAGGACGCTGAGATCTTTTTGATGGTGCAAAAATCTAAAGATTTGAAGACACTTCAATTTTCACTGAAATTATCCACCGGATTAGGCCTCCCCACTGAAGACCTTTTGGACCTCCAAAAGTGACATTTACTCTGACATTAAGTGAGGACTTGGCCTCCCCACTTGTCCTGTATCATCTGTACATCTGAATACCTGAATCACAAGCACAATGAAGGCTGCAACAACATTGTTGATCATAAACATTATTCTATCACTTCCATAAGCATCTACATCAGTTTTCATAGCCACTAACCAACAAACATTGACTAGCATCAAGCTAAACAATAATGTAGAAATGAAAGAGAATAGATCAACAACATATCGATCCTTCATAACAAGAACACTTTTACCCAAGGAACCATCAATGCTTTCAATCATTATTCCCTCATGTTGTACTGTGGGTGCATCCTGCAATATCTGACCCTGGTTAGCTACTCCAAGTTCAAGTGTAGAACCACATGTACTGACAGACATAAGAGTTAACTCTTTAGTTGCATTAATTACCCTCTTTAACTGCCTTGTGTTTGCAAAAGAACGATCAGTCTTAATCCTGTTAGAATGTACAACATACTGAATGCCATCTTTAAACAAGTGATAATGATTCTTCTCCCTGTAAAAAATTGCTTTTCTATCATAAAGATAAGGGCTACCAAGCACTATCCCACAAATATCCAGTGGAACCACATCAAACTATACTTTATCCACAAACTTACTAGTGATTGTGAATCTTAGGGTGCATTGTCTTGTTAATTGCAGCTTATCATTTTCACAAATCCAACCTAGTGGATAAGGTTTGTTATGTAATGTGGTTTTCAATCCCAAGTTCCTCACAATACTTTTAGAAATCAAGTTCACTTGAGAACCACTATCTATGAGTGCATCAATTTTAGTGTTCTTAGCAACAACCCTTAAATGAAACAACTCATTCCTTTTCTTATCTTTAAAGAAATCATTAACTGTAGAAGTAGAAGCACAACTAGTAATAGAAACACTAGAAATAGGAGCTTTACCTTTCAAACCCATAGCTGTTATCTTAGTCTCATCATCTGAATCTAAACCAAGATCCATAACAACATTTGCTGCTTTCTCCTTACCTTTCTGTTTCTGATCAAATTTTTGAGCCCACTTAGGCTTCAATTCGGAATGCAACTTCCAACAATGTTTTTCATCATGGCCCTTCCTATCATAATGAGTGCAAGAAAGTTTCTCATCCTTCTTAACTATAGTTGCCTTCTTTCCTTTCTCTATCTCTGCATTCTTAGAAGATTTCTTTACATCATTATCAAACTTATCAATAAAAGATCCTTTACCCCTTGACTCTAAGTGTGTAGCTTGAACAGACACTTCATCCAAATTACAAGGGCTCAATACCAAAATAGAATGTCTAAGGTAGGAATGAAGACCTCCTATGAATTTCAACAAAGTATCCTGGGTGTACAAAGGAACATTCAAAGCAATAGCCCTTTTCCTAAATTCATGGGTGTACTCTTGGACAGTTTGATCTTTCCCTTGCCTAAACATTTTCCAGTCCATCATTAACTGTTGCATATGTCCTAGGGGATAAAACTGCTTCTTAAGAGCATTCACAAACTCTGCCCAAGTTAAACTGACTCTACCATGTTGTGAAACTTCTACCTTTGTCTTACTCTCCCACCAAGTTAAAGTTGTACCTCCTAACCGAAGAGTAGCTAGTTGAATCCTATCAACATCATCAAATAGGTTTTGGACTCTACAGTAGACTTCTACTTGTTGAATCCAATCATCCAATTTTTCAGCATCAAGTTCACCACAATACTTAGGCAAGTCAAATTTTACATCCAGTTTAATCTTAGGCTTATACCCACTCTTGAAAGGATTAAAAGAAGTAGAATGAGGAGAAGATGGGGAAGAAGGAGAAGATGAAGAAGATGATGAAGATGGGGACGGAGGTTCAGGAGGGTCACTACCACCTCCTACTCCTTTGACTTTGTCATCCTTTACTGAGAATTTTGCTTCCTCCTTCTTCTTAGCCTTATTTGCCTTTCTCAATTGTCGTTCGTGTCTCTCTTGGAGAAGAATGTCCACCTCAGCCTTCATCTCGAGGAATGCTCTTCGCAATTCCATCTCACTGATCTCATTAGGAACCTCCATTCCAGAAATAGACATCTTTGGAAATGTCCTACGCTTCCTGATCTTAGGATTAAATTCCTCAAGCTTGCCTTCGCCCTTTTGAATCATGGATCTTGTTAGCATTCAAAAAACCAACTGCAATAATAGTCAATTGAGCTCTGATACCACTTGATCTGATGGACGGATCTAGACTAATTGCAGTATTGAATGCTTAAATAAAATCAAATTAGCAGAAGTCTTAATACATTTAACATAAATGAAATTAAGCATCACAAACTCAAAAGCTTGAGGTGAACTAAATAGAATTGAAAGAGAGAAGAAGATAGAAAGTGCAAACAAAGTTTGATTTTGAAGTTTGCCACAAACGTGACTACGTCTCCAGGTCGGCTCCAATAGAGTACGATCAATCCGATTAATCTCCAGAAATCAATTACAAATATGCACCAAAGAAGACCATTTCTTCTAGCACTTCGATAGCATAACAATACTCTGAAGTGCGAAAATGGCTCCAAAAAATCTCCTAAAAAAAATCTCCCTATTCCTTTGGAAAACTTCACCAAGAGAAATTTCTCTCCTAGTCTCCCTTAATTTCCCATTGCCTCCAAATGACATCCTACCCCCCTTTTTATACAAAATAATTTACTTAAATTGGCTCAAAACCAATTAATTTAATAATAGGGAATAAAACAAAACACCCCCCCTCAAAAATATCCTTTTCCATTTTTACATTTTGGCATTTATATAATTTTAGGGTTTAATGTTGTTAAAAATAACAAATGAATCTATTTTAAGGGGGCTCCGCTATTTGATACAGGTTAAATAACACATCTGCCATGCATTTAGCAAGCCACATCAGTGGTGTATTGGCATGTAGCTATTTTAGGGGCCGCCAGGTCGAGGGTTCAACTCCCACCTATGCATCTTTTCAAATGGCTTTGGCGGCATTCATAGTTTAAATAGAAAATCTGTTACAAAGTTGCTAAATGCTCCATGTGGTCTAGTGGCAAGGAGGGAAAGTAGGGAATGAGAGGTTGAGGGTTCAAACCTCCTCAACAAATTTTTAAACCATCAAATTCGAGCTTGAGGTGCCATGTGGCACTATTTTATTTGCTCATATTTTTGACATGTGTCATCACTTGAGCTGTTGATATCATGATGACGGCATCACTATTACATTTTGCCTCCAAAATTCAAACGACCATAAATTTCACATATGAAGTCTGTTTTTGACGAAACAAACGCCATTGGAAAGCTCTCATCAGGCTCTTCATTTTGAAATCCATTGTTGACCACTTTCAAGATGGTTTGGTTTTTCCCCTTATCTAGTCCTCTGGTCTACCTGTTGACCAAAACTTTGACCGAGCATAACTTGCACAAACAGACTCTTTTTTGCTCCGTTCAAGTTGCATTGGAATCAGGACACTGAGATCTTTTTGATGATGCAAAAATCTAGAGATTTGAAGACACTTCAATTTTCACTGAAATTATCCACCGGATCATCATCTTAGTTAGCATATTCATCTTAGTTACCTTAACACACATAAGATCATATAAGATCATAATGGACTAATGCATATAATTTTTTATAGGGTAACTATTGGGTTCTTGCATTGATCCATATGAACTAATTATTTGGGATTGCAATCTAGTCCACCTAAAATCATGTGTGACCATCCATTGTTTAACTAGAGAACATTAAACCATAAGGACATATGTAAAACATTAGAAATAGTTTGATCATGACAAATAAACAAATATGTTAAGATCTAATGAACACAAGTTATGTATAAGTTAAGGTAATTAATAAAGTTCACCTATAATTTTGATATATAATTATGTATCATAAGGGTCCTGGTGGAATCTAATGTGTTCTAATAGGTCTTTAGTTGTCATAATGGGTCTTAATGTGTTGTAGTAGGTCTTAAGGGGTCATATGACTACTTAGGAACAATTACGAACCAATTGTGACCCCTTAGGACACTTTTATGTATTAGGACCTATTATGTATCATAAGAGTTGTAACATGTCCTAAGGGGTCATAGGACCCATTATGACTACTTACAATGTGTTAGGACTCATTAGTGCATTGTACGATAGTAAATTTGTTCTAGGGGGTCCTAATATGTTCTAATGGGACCTAATGTATCATAATGGATCTTTTTTTTCTCGTAATGGGACCTAATGTGTCCTAATACTTCCTAATGGTCCTACAACTCATTAATGGGTCATACGACCCCTAAGGACCTCTTATGATACATAATGAGTCTTAACATGTCCTAATTTGTGCGCTAAGGGTACCTAAGACACGTTACTTGTTCTTAAGGGGTCCTAAATGCTCACATGACACATTAATGGGTCCTACAACCTCTTATGATCCCTTATGAAAAATAATGGGTCTTAATATGTACTAGGGCATCTTAAGAAAAATTGATGAGTTTTAAGGGATCCTAAATAGTCTTAAGGGGTTATAATGTGTTCTAAGGGGTCATATAAGGTACATTTAATTTTATTTGGTAAGTCATATGAAACAAATTTTTATCCACCCATATTAGTACATCCATGTTGTTTTCATTACATATACATTAATATATATAGAAATGTCAATACATTTGATCTTATCAGGAGTCATATTTTTAAGCCTTCATAAACATTATAAGCATCCATTATAAACATCCATCATAGAAATCATATGTGTAACATAACATAACTCATTAGGTGCATCATACATCATAATACAAACTCATTATAGATATCATGCATGCATACATCACATAGATATAATAACCATCAATTGTCCATATAGAAACATGATGCATAACCATCATAATCATATATTACATCACATCTATTCTCCATCCTTACACATGTTAGCATATCATATCATAATAAATAATAAGCATGTCGCACATCCTGCATACACAAGTGTTAGAATCATCATAAATATTTTGTAATCCATCACAAAACATGTGATTCCATTTCCTATGGGTGATAACTTATCTCCTCCTTATCATAGTCTCTTATTGTCTTGTCTATATGAGAAAGGACATTTTAATAGTAAATCATTCTAGTTAAATCAATTTAGTCCATCAAATTATGGTATTGCAATTCAATTGATGTCGATTATCAATATAATCACTCTTGCAACTTGTTGCAATTGTCTTGCCAATCTCTTGTGGAATTTCTCTTGGTCTTTCATTTGTTCCTCAGGGAGTTGTAGAGTCACCTAAGAATCTAACAAGAATGGTCAAAACCCAATTTTCACAAAATCTAAGTCCATAGTGGTAGACCAAATTTGTGCATAGGACTGTGACCTTTAGTTATGCAAATTGCTTGTATAGTTATCAAAGTGACCAAGCCTATCAAAAAATAAATATTATTGATTTTATGCATTTTTCCAATATATTATATTCTATATAATTATTACTACTAAGTTTGATTATTATTTGGTATTTAATTTAATCAAATCATAATTTTGGTAAATGTTAGTTTTTGGTGACTGATTAGGGAAGTAATGTACATACTTCATAAAATTGTTTTTGGGCTACTATTCGCCAATTGGTTATTGTTTATATTCGTTAATTTATGGCTGACATGTTGTAACTAATTTTAACCCTAAAGTGGCAAAAATACTTGTATAAAAGGGCTTAGGGTTAGGGATTGTTTCATAAGGTGTGATGCAAAAATTGGTTCTTATGGCGATATTGAGCTCTAAGGAATTACAAATTGTAATTAGGTTGTAATCATTGGATCGTAATAATATTGGACTTGCTGTTTGGTGGACGTAGCCCAAGGATTAGGTGAACCACATTAAATCTTGGTGTCTTGTGTTCTTTTTTGTGTGACCTATTTTTTTTTTTAATTGTATATATTTGTATGTAATTGTTATTTCTATCTGAGGTTTAATCCTAAAAAGTGGTATTAGAGTGAGGTTTTTTTTAGTTATTCTTTGCAGGAAAGTCTCACGATTGAGTGAGAGTCTCACAGTTGAGTGAGAGCGATGGCAGATGAGAGTAAGCTGAGGGTCAACAAGTTTAATGGGCAGAACTTTCAGTTATGGAATATGCAAATGGAGAACTATCTCTATCAGAAGGATTTATGGAAGCCATTGGAAGGAAAAACAAAGAATTAGGGATTTATGACAAATGAGGACTAGGAGATTTTAGATAGAAAGGCACTTGGAAGCATTTGATTATGCTTGGCACCATTAGTGGCATTTAATATTAAAAAAGTAAAGACAATAGAAGAGTTGATGGAAACCCTAACAAAATTGTATGAAAAGCCCTCCACTTCAAATAAGGTACTTCTCATGAAGTGTTTATTTAATATGAAAATGACAGAAGGTGGGTCTGTTGTGAATCATTTAAATAAGTTTAATACTATTACTAGTTAGTCATCTTCTATGGGTATTAATTTTGATGAAGAAATTAGGGCTCTCTTGATTTTGTGTTCTTTGCCTAAAAGTTGGAATGGCTGTGAGTAATTCTATTTTTGGATCTAATACCCTAAAATATGATGATGTGATCGGTGCTATTTTGAGTGAGGAAACTCGTAGGAAATCCGCAGGTGGATCTACATAAGGAAGTGCTTTGAACGCACAAAGCAGAGATAGAATGACTGAGAGAGGAAACAATTCTCGAAATTGTGAGAAATCAAGAGGAAAATCAAAGGGGAAGAGGTCTCAATTGAGAGGACCGAACAACTACTAGTACTGTAGGAATCTAGGGCATAAAAAGAAAGATTGCTGGACTCAAAAGAAAAATGAAGGAGATAAACCAGATGGAGACAAGGAAGCAAATATGGCAAGTAACAAATCCAAAGAGGATGCTTTGCTTCTTTCTTTAGAAAGTGTTGATGATTTATGGGTTTTATATTCTAGTGCTTCATTTCATACTACACCTCATAGAGGTTATTTTATTGATTATGTCCAAGGGAATTTTGGACTTGTTTATTTGGGAGATAATGAACCCTGTCAGATTGTTGGAAAGGAAAGAAGTTAAGATTAAGTTGTAGATTGGAAATCATTGGCTACTACATGAGGTAAGACATGTTAAAAGGTTGAGTAGGAATTTAATTTCTGCAGGGCAACTTAGTGATGAGGGTTGTGTAGTTACTTTTAATGATGAAAATTGGAAGGTTTCAAAAGGCTCCCTTGTAGTAGCAAAAGGTGTGAAAGTAGGCACCTTATATCTTTGTATAGGTCATATTGTTCCTTCTACTTTGATTGTTTTAGAGAAAAATGAATGTTCAAGAACAGTTGTTGCAGTTGAGCAGGGAGAACAAATAGCTATTGTAGATTCTGATACATCACTACGGCACAACAGACTTGGGCACATGAGTGAGAAAGGTATGGTTTGAAATGTGTTAATATGGATTTTTGCAAAAATTATGTGTATGGAAAACAAAAGAGAGTGAGTTTTGTGAAGATTGGGAAGGAAAATAAAAGAGAGAAATTAGAGCTTGTGCATACAGATGTATGGGGACTGGCTCAGGTATCTTCCCTTGGTGGCTCTCATTATTATGTTACATTTATTGATGATTCAACTAGAAAAGCATGAGTTTATTTCCTTAGACAAAAATTTGATGTATTTCGAACTTTTAAGAAATGAAAATGCTTGGTTGAAAATGAGACTGGTAAGAAATTAAAATGTCTTAGATCTGATAATGGTGGTGACTATTGCAGCCATGAATTTGAAAATTATATCTCCACTAATGGTATTCATAGACAAACAACTATTCCAAGGAGTCCATAGAAAAATGGAGTGGCTGAACGCATGAACAAGACTATAATAGAGCGTGTAAGGAGCATGAGGTTGCATGATGGGTTGCCCTTACATGTGTGGGCAAAGGCTGTTAATACTGCTGTATATTTGATTAATAGAGGTCCCTCTACTCCTTTGGGTTGTGGTATTCCAGAGAAAGCATGGACTAGTAAGAAGGCGAGTTATGCTTTTCTCAAAATCTTTGGTTGTGAAGCATTTGCTCATATAGATCCTGAAAATAGAACCAAGTTGGAAGCGAAGTCAAAGAGATGTGTATTTGTTGGATATGGAATTAATGAATTTGGCTATAGGCTTTGGAATTTTGAAAATCGTAAAATTGTAAGAAGCAGTGATGTCATATTCAATGAGAAAGTGTTGTACAAAGATCTATTGCAGCAACATAAGAAGAAAGAAGATGATTATGTAGCGCTGGATGATACTCCAAAAGATGATGTTCTAGCAATTCCTAATGATGTGAAACAACCACAACAACAAATACTATACACACCAATTAATGTTAGATGGTCAACAAGGCTAATTAGACCTCCAGAAAGATTTTCTCCTTTGTTGTATCTTATTTTACTTACTAATGCTGGTGAACCTAAATGTTATGATGAAGCTGTGCAAGTGGATACTAAGATTCAGTGGAAGTCTACAATGAAAGACAAAATGGACTCTTTGCTAAAAAATAAGACATGGAATTTATGCAAGTTGCTTGCATGTAAAAGGGCTTTACAAAATAAGCAGGTTTATAGGTTGAAAGAAGAGGTTGGAGGTAAGCAAAGATTTAAAGCCAGGTTAGTGGTAAAAGGATTTGTATAGAAAAAAGGCATTGATTTTGATGAGATATTCTCTTATTTTCTTAAAATGACTTCTATTCGCACTGTTTTAAGCATTGTGGCTATTGAAGATTTGCATTTGGAGTAGCTTGATGTTAAAACAACCTTCCTTCATGGTGATTTGGATGAAGAGATATATATGGCATAGCCACAAGGATTTCAGGTCAAAGGTAAGGAGAACTTAGTGTGCAGTTTGAAGAAAATTTTATATGGCTTGAAGCAAGCACCTCAGTAATGGTATCTGAAATTTGATAGGTTTATGCGTGAGCATGGATATAGGAGGTGTCATTTAGATCATTGTGTTTATTTTAAGAGGTTGGATGATGATAGATACATTATTTTATGTTTATATGTTGATGATATGCTTGTAGTTGGGTCTAACATGGATCACATTAAAGGGTTGAAATGCCAGTTAACACATGCATTTTCTATGAAGGATTTGGAGGCAGCAAAACAAATCCTCGGTATGAAGATTTGCAGAGATGGGAAGAACATGAAATTGATGCTATCTTAGGTTGATTATGTTGAGAAGGTGTTGTAACATTTCTATACGAAGAATGCTAAAGCTATGAGCACACCTTTACTTGGTCATTTGAAGTTGACTAAGGAGATGTGTCCAAAGACATAAGAAGAGGATAAGATGTCCAAGGTACCCGATGCTTTAGCTGTAGGAAGCTTGATGTATGCTATGGTATGTATTAGGCCAAATATTGCACATGCAGTAGGAGTCATTAGTAGGTGTATGAGTCATCTAGGAATTGAGAATTGGAATGCAGTAAAATGGATTCTCAGATATTTGAGAGGAACATCCAATAAGTGTTTACATTTTGGAGGCTTTGCTACTGATTTACAGGTATATGTTGACTCTAATTTGGCATGGGATATTGATACCAAGCGAAGTACTATAGGTTATATATTTACTGTCAGTGGGGTAGCTATGAGTTGGGTTTCTAGGTTATAGAAGGTTAATGCTTTATCCACTGCAGAGGTAGACTATGTTGTTGCTACAAAGGCAACCAAGGAGATGATATGGCTATAGTTCTTCTTGGAAGAATTAGGACACCCTCAGAGGGATAATTATTTGTTTACAGACAGTCAGAGTGTCATTCATCTTGCGAAGAATTCTGCTCTGCATTCAAAGACAAAACACATCTAGTTGCGGTACCATTTCATTTGGTCAATTTTGGATGATGGACAGTTAAAGCTAGACAAGATACATACAGATGACAATCCAACATATATGTTTACAAAGGTAGTGACAAGGGAGAAGTTGCATTCCTCTTCAACTTCAGTTGGTCTTCTAGACTGAATAGGAATAAAAGAACACCAACATCCAGGGTGGTTTGATCTAGTGGGAGCCCCATGTGGTAACAATATTGCTACTGGATCAGTCCCCAAGTGGGAGCTTGTTGTCTAGTGTGGAGTTTGGTCAGTCCCCAAGTGGGAGATTGTTAGTTTGTGGCGACTGATCAGGGAAGTACTGTACATACTTCATAAATTCTTTCGATTTTTTTTTGGGCTACTATTTGCCAACGATAGGCTACTATTTGCCAATGGCTAATATTCGTCAATTGGCTATTGTTTATATTCGCCGATTTATGGCCAACATGTTGTAACTAATTTTAACCCGAAAGCGACAAAAATACTTGTATAAAAAGGCTTAGGGTTAGGGATTGTTTTATAAGGTGTGATGCGAAAATTGGTTCTTGCGGCGGTATTGAGTTGTAAGGGATTACATATTGTAATCAGGTTGTAATCATTGGATTGTAATAATATTGGACTTGTTGTTTGGTGGATGTAGCATAGGGATTGGGTGAAACACACTAAATCTTGGTGTCTTGTGTTCTTTTCTGTGCAATCTATTATTTTCAGATATTGTTTATATTTGTATATAATTGTTATGTTTGTTTGAGGTTTAATCCTAACATAGGGCTTTAACCTTAACTTTATACCTTATCTCAAAATTCTAAAATTAATCTATCTTATTTTTAATATTTATTTTATGATCTTTATATTTGATTTAAGAATATCATTATGAATATACTTTTTTACTTTCATTATTTCTTATAGTAATTCCACACACAACTATTGTTTTGTTTTTGCTCCACATATAATTGGTAACCTATTGATAAAATGATAACACACATTTTCTAAATTTATTTGAGTATGCCATATGCATTTCACATGTATACATTATGAGAATTCTCTTATGTTGATGTACACTATAGGATTCATTACAAACAAAAATGAACTATAGTAGACCCGCACATGCATACGAAAGAATCCAAAATAGCACAAAAACTATGCATTAAAATACTATGATGGGTCAATGAGTTTGATTAAAAAACTACACATTTAAATCCTAATAGCAATATCACAAGATCAATATGACCTAAAAAATGTTCAACATGTAAATTCCATTTTATTTTCCATTGTCAATAATGCTTCTAATAATTTTTTTAATAATAAAAACATCATTCACATCAGAAAAGAAGAAGTTCAAAATAACTTATTCTAGATATGGAACATTTATATCTATATTACTAGGGTCCTCAAAGCAAAATGAATAAATAAAGATTAAAATTATCCTTTATATATATATATATATATATATATATATATTCATTAGATATAGTGAACTATTCTATTAATTTTTTATGCTTCTACGTCATAATTCAAATAGTGCAATTTTCAAAAGACATGTGAACTCTCAAAATTCTAAATTTTAACCATTATGTATGACATGTTTAACTGATTGAGGAATCAAAGCTCAATGCTCTACAATCACAACATTGCATTTCTAACTCTTCAAAAATAAATTTCTAGGCTCATGATTGCAATTCTACCAAAGATGGCTTAAAAAACCTTGTTCACACATCTCCACTAACTAAGAGTCCTCAAATTTACCCTACATTTAAAAAACAAAACTTTCTGCTAAACCAACTAATATTTTCTACACCTCTAAAGATATTTAGGTATCATTACTCCTACTATATAATATTAATTTTAATGAACATACAAATTCCCTGTCTTTAACGATCCTTACCTTTTCTATCTATTCTCAAAGCACTTCAATCCAACTATTCTAAAGGCATGCCATTTAAATATCAATTTTAATAGATACCATTGTACTAATAAAAAGAGTTTTTCACAATTTATTACTAGTTAATAAATTTTGTAAATTGCTCTCGTGAACAACACTTGAAACATTTATTTCAAAAGAGTATATTATAATGGATCAATGAATCACTTCTACCATAACACTTTATACAATAAATTGTCACAAACCTATCACATCAAGGGAAATTTCAAATATCACTTGTTATTCGACTATGAACAAGAAAAAAGTAAGAACTACAATAGAGAAACAAAATGATTCGATAAGAAAAAATAAATAGACTAAGAAGGATGAGAATCACAAACAACACATGCTATAATATAAAGTGAGAAAATCAATAAAAAAATTACATTTAAAATTATGCAACAACATAAAATTATTATTAGATAAATTGTAACTATTGTCTAAATATAGCGATGAAGAGCGAGAAGTCTGTAGGAGGTCGTCACTAGAATTTGGGTAAGACGAGTTTGAGGATGAAGTAGATGGTGATAAGTGTTATGTTGGCGGTTCTTGGGTTGCTTTTGGAAACCTTGAAGGATCTTGTGGTTGGAAGGGGGTTTCAAAGGATTTTATATTGGCAGAGGGTCTTTTCCTTCAGATCCTTGCCAATCTTAGAATGACGTTCCTCTTGGATCAATTTGTGGAGCACCAGTTTGTGGTGCTGTTTGATGAAGGCTTTACTTTGTGGTGGAGGCATGGGTTCCTCTCTACTCACACCCCATCTTGGGGATTCCTATGGTGATCTGGGTTCAACATGCTGGGTAGTCTTCAACTTTCTAGGGGGCTCTGCCCATTCTCCTTGGGTCACGCCTCAAGGCGGGGAGTCTTCGACTCCTAGATGGCCTTTTCTTAGGGTCCTCGTTCCTACTGGTATGTTGAGAACCCTCTTTGTGTTGGTGGGAAGTGCAGTGAGACGATGCTAGTGGGAAATTTTGGTCCCTCCTTGTGTGGTCTCTCCTCCATGCGTGGTTGGGGTGGAAATGGGTGGCCCCCCTATGGAGATTGTGGAGCTGAATGTGGGTAAGCTTTATAGTGCTTTGTTTGTGCTTTGTGGTGGGGCTGTGAGTTTTCTTTTTGTGGATTCTTGTTAGCCTAAGTGGTTTTCTAGTCAGTCTTTGATCATCTATGACATCCTTGGATGCGTGGTTCACTCCCCTCAATTTACTTACTTGGTGGCCTTACAGAACCCTTTGGTTTTGTGTAAAATGTTACTTCCCAAGAGGCTGGCTTGGAACTTACTGTCTTCTTCTCCTTACATAGACTCTATGGAGGTGGAGTAGTCTCCTATTCAGGTGGGGATGTTCGTGATTTTGGGAGTAGAAGAGACTCCTATTGAGGATGCTAGTATTTGGGTTACCTTTTGTGCCAATGCTGATAGTTAGAGGTGCAACTACTCAAATCTTGTTTTGTTGACCTTTCCTCTCCCTGCTCCTATTGAGGTGGAAAGGGAGTTTGTTGTGGGGTGGATGTTCTTTGACAATGTTGGTCATTTTTGGACCTTTGCTCTTAAAACTAAGATGTGGACAGGTTATTTTTTGCTTGATTTTGTTTCTTCGATCATAGTATGATGAAAGTTTCTCTCTTTTTGTTTCTTTTCTCCCTATGACCAAGTGATTGTTGGCAATTTTAAAGGGCTCATTCTGGTCCCTTGCTTTTGTTTTTGGTAAAAGCTTGCAACTTTTGTGAGGGCTTGTCCTAAGTTGATCTTTCACAATGTGGACCATGATTGGTGGTTCACTCACACCCAAACCACCTTTGTTTTTGACATAAGTAGATCTTGGATGTGTTCATCTCGTCTTTGGTCACTAGTTGTTATTGTGCAGTTAATGCACTTTACTGGGGTCTAGTGACAATCCTTTGGGGTTTTTCTTTGATTGTACCACGAGCCAACACCGTCTTGCTAAAATTTTATTCAAAAACTATCATATATAAATATCAACCAAACTAGCACAAAATATATGCATTCAAATATGACAGTCATCTACATGATAGCAATGCAACAACAATTTTTACAATCCAAATCTCATTTCCATTTTCCTTGAAGTATTATGGGTATTGACCCCACATTATCAAATATTTGACCACCTTATTGCAAAATTTACAATGTATTCTACCCTTAAGTTCTTTCATTAAAATATTGAACAACAATCATATTATAAAATAGATACTAGATAACCAAACTTGACGACCACAACAATCAAACCATACATTGTACAATAAATTTTATCTAATTACAAACATTTTGCTCCATTCTACGAAGCGAACATTTTTCTCTCTTCTACCACGCGTTACTTACTCTCCTTCCCTTGTAAAGTAATAATGACTCCGAAGGCAGGAACTTGAAATGAAATGAAAGGCTTCTGATACTTTTGCTTCACGTTTACCTCACAGCTCCAATTGCAACGATTTCTGCCCTGCAATCGACTGAGAAAACAACTACAATGCTGCCTTTTCTGTGTACAAATTTCAAATTGAAGCTTAATTCGCACTCCATTGAGTCGTCACGAGACCATGCAAGTAGGAGTGAGCGAACACGCTTTGCATTTTAAATTACAAGAAGAATCCGAATTCTTGCAAGTATATATATTGCTAATCCTAATGCCTTGCCACAAGCCAATCACATCATTCTCACAGGATTAATTCATCTCACGTCAGCACGCCGTGTTACATTATGTACTAAGCGGTGGAGTTTGAGTTATGTTTGCAATGTGCTTGACAAAATGTCTTAGAGAGAAAGGTCTCCTGGATTGTAATGGACAGCAGCTTATTCTATACATGACCTGTGCAGCCTCAGATCTACATGCCATCAACAGATGCAGGGAGATATGATTAAACATGGGGTTCACTGCGATGTTTTCGTAATGATACCGCAATTGACGTGTCTGCGAGGTGAGCTTATGTACTATGCAGGCCAAGTGTTTGACAAATGCCTGAGCGTAATGGATAAACCCAGAATTGGCAAATTGTTGAGATATTTAGGATTTTTGAATGAACGGTTAAATTAAATGTTCATGGGAGAGGAACAGAGTGGGTATTCTTGACAATGCTATGAAGTTCTAGGATAACAATTTTGATGAAGTTTTGAGACTATTAAATATATACTTATGTCTTGAACAAAGATGAATTCTATCGCTTTTGCTGGAGTTGAACACGTCAACTGGTAAGGCTGTCCGTGGGGACATGGTTAAAAATGGTCTCCTGGAAGATATAATCATGTGTAATGCTCTTGTGGATACTCTTGCCAACTGCAAAGGCCTAGGGAAGCATGGAGTGTTCGGAAAAATGCATAAAGGTTAATTTATCCAATGGAATGTGAAGATTGTGGGATACACAAATAATGTATGTTGATGTGGCTAGGATAATTTTTTATGAAAATGCCTGATTGGAATGCGGTGACATGTAAATTGACGACCGCAGGATATGTACCGGATGGGTGTCTATATACGGCCGCAAAATTATCTGCGACAATGCAAAAACTCTAGTCTGATAGGATATGATGGCTGCTCCATAATACCAGGTCGAGTTTTCTAATTAAGGAGCTCTTTCAGCAAATCAAATTGTTAGGCATCAAGCCAACTTGGATTACCTTTTCTACCGTTCTTCCAGACTGTGCCAACTTGGTAGCTCCGCAACAGGCGGAGGAGGTCCATTACTGTAGCCCATAAACCTGTTACTATTATATTTTTCATTTTAGAATAGCCAATGATTGGATCAATTATTAGACTTGTCATAAGTGAAGAATTGTCTGATTATGTGGATAGTCTGAAATTGCCGCCCTTTAATGCTGTCTTGAAAAATTATGATTAAGTGTATCACTAACTTGACTAGTGTGATAGATTGTTACTAATATCTTATTTCTTTTTGGGTTTGTATGTTAGGTGCACGCTGTACTTAGACTAGAGAAAGGTTTTCATGCAAGAGGACGAGGTTCAAAAAGGCATGGCGAAAGAGGTAGAAAATTTACGAAAAACCATGTACACACATTGTTGGTGTTTTAAAACGTTAGGTTTCAAAAACCCAATGATGAGCACATAATACATCTAGGGGTAGCTAATTCCCATGTTCAACATACCTATTCAGACATTGGGGCCAACTATTAAGCTATACTCCTACTTCAAACTCTGCAAAACCTAGGCTGGTGAACTTCAAAACCCAATGATGAGAACATAATACATCTAGGGGTAGCTAATTCCCATGTTCAACATACCTATTCAGACACCGGGGCCAACTATAAGGCTATACTCCTCCTTCTACTTCAGACTTTGCAAAATCTAGGCGGGTGAACCTTAGATTCTTTCATATAGTACCAGATCCTAAAACATATATATCTGAATCTGGATAAAGCAGATTGAAACTCCAATTCTTTTATGCTTATGCAAACAACATAGACATGAAATAGTTAATGACATGACCTATGAACTTGATAAGTTAAGTGAGGGTAAATCCTTTCAGCTCTTCAACATAAAAGGGAAAAGACTTTGATTAATGTGTTGATTATCAACAAAACCAAGGTATGAACAACAAACATATAGATCCTGTAGCTGATCAGTGCCTTATCTATTGGGCAATTCCACAAATCACTAGCACACATCCTTAGATATCATTGATACATCTCATATATCAAGACTCTAGATCTATCCTATCAGTTTGTGAATCAGACATCTGCATCAAGACTAATCTTCATACTTGACCTATCCTTCCGTGAAATTTACAAGCCTGTCAAATATATCAAGCATTTACTTGGCTCTTTGTTCCAACAACAAAACATATTAAGACATACAATTTAAAAGGAGTTGTAACTAGGTTTAAGCTCTTTGTTCAGAAACCACAAAACATTACAGATAACACAGATAGGAGACAAGAATCAAACTGAAGATAAAACTAAATTGCTGCATTTTATTTATTTCTTTGAAACAAATACATAAAGGATATATGAAATAACTCATAAAACAACTGAATAGATCAGAACTGTACATTATACTTCATTAATACTGTTCAAATACATAGAGAAATGTTGAAGAAAGTTGGAAACCCAGCTGAGAACTTGCTCAGAAAAAATGGGAACCAACCAGGTGGTATCACAGATATGGAAAAAATTATCCAAGAACCTAGAACCCCCCAAAGAAAGAGAAGAGAAAAGAATATAAAGAATGGAAGAAATCTCGGATATGCTATGATGCTGCTATTTGTCCACTTGAAAAACCTCCATCTGCTGATGTAAAACTTCTCTCTACTCTCTTCCTGTAACTGAAAATCATATCTTCATCGTTTTTGTTGAAGAATGCTTGAAATATCTTCAAATGATGGAATCATTGACTGCAAGAGATGCCAGATCTGATACTAAAACAAGGGCTAAAATACCCACCAAATGGCTTTGAAGGCAAAATAACACTCTTAGGAACATTTTCCCCCAAATCTGAAGCCAACAAACTCCCCTGTTTGCTCTCTAATTGAATCTGAATCTGAATGATGAAAAACATCTCTTCTGCTGAGAATGCCTCCACTTTCACAAATCTGCTTATAACTTCTGCTTGAGTGAACCTACATATTCTCACTGCAAATTTGGAAAGTTCATCTTCTGCCCTTTCCAATAGTATATTGCACTCCATATTTTGGATAAAAGTGGCCCCTCTTGTGTTGATTTGAAAAATCAGGCCCTTGGTCATGGGAAAACTTTTTTTTCCTTCTATTTTTGCTTTCGGGTCAAACCCTTTTTACCTGGCTTTGCCACGTGTCACCATGGGATTGGTTTGTCTCTGCTCTGTCATTGCCACCCATGACATGTGTCACCTCGTCGCTTTCCCACTTTAGCTAGAATTCGAGCATCTTCAAAATGCAGGGAAGTGACGATCATCGATCTACTTTTGATCAACGATCCTGAAAGATCTTGGTTATAGCTGTATTTCCTTATGAATCGGGGCCCACTAGGACACGTGTTGAATGGTTGCATTCTCACTTTGGTTATTCTTCACACATCTTTAAAAAGTGAGAATGCGACAGAGGTCGATCTTCTATGATCTGACGTTTATGATCAAGAATTCTTTTCCTTATGCTTCACATCTGTAGCAAATTAAAACTCGCCACTTGGAGCCTCGTACTGATAGCAACCTTTGGCAACTCATAGCATGGGCTGACCTTACCATATTCCATGTGTCGTTATGTCGCTTTCTCGCTTTGGCTAATCTTCGAGCATCTTTATAAAGTGAGAAAGAGACAACCATTGATCTACTTTTGATCAGCGATCTCTATAAAACCGAAATTTTGTTGTCACAGTTAGGACCTTCGACCAACCAGAACTTGCCATATGTCATCCTTTTTGCAGCTTCGAAGCCATTTTCTCACTTGATCCATGTCAGAATGCCATGTGTCTTCTTTCCGTGGCTTTTGAGAAAGCAAGACTGCTTTAGCTAAAATCAGCCTGAAATTCATTTGGATGTTGACAAGTGTCATTATTTCGAAGATTTTCTCTAAAACTTGTTGTCCTTGAACATTTAGGCCTGAAATAGGATTTATACCGTCTGATTTACAATCATCTAACGGTTATTTTACTATGTTTTCTTATTTATGGGCTCCTTCTTACACCTTGCAAACGTGGACCAATCATTAGTCAAGTCCAGCTGATTCACTAGGTCCCACTATGTCCACGTGTCGAACACTCGCATTTTCGTTTTGGCTATCCTTCATGCAACTTTATAAAGTGAGAATGCGACAAGAGTTGATTTTCTAAGATCTGACGGTTTGGAAGATGCATTATTTTATATTGCTTGGAAAACAAAGAGGGGCTTGCAGGGGTAGGTGTCATATGGTCGCTTTCGCACTTTAGTTAATTGTCACGTGTCTTTGAAAAGCGAGAAAGCGACAATCGTTGATTTGCCTTTGATCGACGATCACAAAAGTGACTCTCCTTGGGTTAAGGACTTAACAATAAAATAACGGGCAGGCTAACCATAGGCAAACCTAGGGTTGAAAAGGAGTCAAGTGCTAGGGTAAAAAGATTTTCGTGAAACATTTAAAAGACTGCGCAACAATTATACAATAAAAGGATTTTCAAAGGTTTTAGGGCTTTATTTAAAAACCTTCACGCACATGTTCGAAAACACAAACATTGTGAACCAACCTTTTAGGAACGTAGGGCACAAAAGACATTCAGGCAACATTAATTAGGGACTTTTCTAGGGCATAATCAATTAAAAGATACACAATACCTGCTTGCAACTAGATTTTTTACTACAATTTTGCAGAGTTTTAACATGTAAAAAACCAGGCCAACACACACCACCTAGATTTATCCTTACATTCCTGATTTCTGTGCTAGTTTGTCATCCTTTCTTTCTTTGGTATATGTCGACAGACATAATGTTGGTAGTGTGCCCTTGATTGTGTAATCCCCAAAACGGGTAAATTAGGAAACATACAGAATTTTTTCACGGTAGTCACTTGCTCTCCCTACATATAGGAGTATGGAGGAGTCTCACATAAGAGAACACATGTAATATATAGAATTACATGTGAGGAAGTTGTAAGATAGAAAAGAACAAAATCTAGAGTTAAGTTTTCTTTGATGTACCATAAAAAACCACAATAGCTATGACACTAAATACAAGGACATAAAAGTGAGCACATGTTGGAGTTATAAGAGGGATATAATAAAAAAAATGAAAAATAATCATAACATACATGGTGTCATGGTCTACATAATAGAACCTTGCATAGATACTACAAATTAGCAATTCCTAAATGGGAATTAAACATTATTCTAGCACCTCAAACAGTGTTTAATTCACATATCTCTTGCATAAAGGAGTCTTCTAATAGTTTCAATTTCATCTTGCATAAATCTTTAGTTTAGATCTCAGCCATTTGATCTGCAGTTGGATCAATTGCTTTTCTCTACACCTGCTCTTTGATGAAATGTTGTGCACCTTCACATGCTTGGTCCTAGCTTGGAATATAGGGTTCTTCAAAAGCTGATTGACATTCTAATTGTCACAAAACTCTGTAGTAAAAGCATCTTGTACAAGCAAAGTTACACAGACTTGGACTAAGCTAGTGTCATTGAAGACAAGACATCTGCGTCAGAGGATGCATTCATTTTATAATTCTAGTGTGGTTTATTGGTGCATTAAGAAACAGTTATTCAAGGCATGTTGGTTTTGAAATCTAATGTGGTTTATTGGTCCGAGTCTGTGTAATTTTGATGTTTCAATTCAGAACATAAGTTAAGATAGTCCAAATTTCATGGTTTTTCTTTCCTTTCAAAATCCTTTTGTGTCCTTCCAATAGAACAATGGATGAAGAATTCATAAGCTGTTATACAACACTGAAAAAACTAGTACAGGCCTAGTGGTAGTTCAAATAAATGAGACTTCCCACAAGATGTCTATATGAAATACCTTTAAAAAGTATACAAGATTTGAACCTTTGATCTTGAACCAACGCTTACAATCTGATGGAGCCTTATTTTTAGTCTCCATTTTTTATTGCGGAGAGTGAGCAAAGGTGGAAGTATCTTCAAAGTATTCAACCGTAGATTTGATTGCCATCTTGTTAATGAGCTGTTTGGAAGTACTACAATGGTTTTCAGTCGTACATATGAATCTACAAGAGGACTTTCTTTGATCCTTTGTAATCTTGGACTTGATGCCATTCCTATAAGTGGTCAAATAAGTCAGCCAAAAGGAATTGGAGCTCTAAAGAAGTTCAAGGCAGTCAGCAAATTATAGTGCAGAGATAGAGGAATGTTGTTTTGGCACATAAATAAAGAGCAGATGATGACAATTATCTTCAAACAATATGGATAGCTATAAAAACTTGATGAAGCCAATCTTCAACACAAGGATTCATTAGAGATGACAAATACATGGCTACCTTTATTAGAAACTTCATCAGATTTTAATATGTTGAAATAAGTACTTCTGTCATGAACGTATTACAATTGTTTAAGCTTCACATAACATATAATCATCAAATGAATCACTGGTACAAAGTGCAGAATTAAAAATGAAGACTCCATCACAGAAGATAAAGAAACTAAGAGGGCTTGGCGGGTTTTCACAAGTCAATCCACAAGAATATGGCTACAGGTCTATATCTGAAATAAAGAATACCATAAAAGTGACATATCTGTTCCTACACGTGCACAGGAAGATTCAGATGAATCAGCGTGAGGATGGAAGACTATGTCAGTTGTATAATATGAGCAACATCAAGCAATTTAAATGAAATAAACTCTTTCCGTGAGCAAATACGTTTGCTAAAGGATAAGCAACAATCCAATCCCTAAATCCATATCATATATCCATGAGACAAAAAACGGCAAGAGCGTAATACATGGAGGATATGATTATCAGTAACAACAGGAGTTTTCAATTGAAGTTCATGTGCTAGATTTAATTCAGATATACACTGTGCCAGTTTTCATTGAAACCCTGGTGGAGAATACAACATATCTAAGTCTGATAAATATCGATGAAGATGAAACAGTGTGTGCAGCAGCAAGAAGGAATACTGCACTCAGTAAGAAAGGTCAAGAACTATTGTTAAATCTTTGAAGGAGCTGTCGAATATGAAGATAATTTCCATGACTTAGCAGATTCAGAATGACAAGGATGATTTGTTGTCAGAAAAATGTCAGAGTTAGAGGCATATCGAAGACCATAAACAATTGCGATGTTGTTGAATGCATAAACAAAAGCTTGCTCGATGGATGAACAATGTTCGAATAGCAATGACCAAATATCTTAAAAGAATATGGTGGTATAAAAAAGGGGAAGTCACGATAATATTAAGTGTGATGTGGCATCAAAACAAATTATTGAAGTTTATTATGCTATCACAATAAGGATAGTTTATTAATGAAGCGATGCAATTAAATAATATGACTTTTGAATTAAAAGGTCACATCCTATTGTATACACAATATAAATAGCTAGAGTTTCATTTCAAAAGATATATTTGACAAAAAAGCAATAAGAAAAAGAACATTTGTATGGAGAAATAAGGAGCTTAAAATGGCTTTGTAATATAAATTCATGTATTATATTTTAATGATAAATAAAAGTCCATTTCGTGTGTTATTTATTTAAAAAAGGCGCGGAGAATTAAATTGCAGTTGATTGGTCCTTTATAATCATTTAAAAAAATTCTGTGAACAATTTATGTCAGATAAGTGGACGAAGTTATTTGTGGCATTTTAAACCGAATCATTGCAAATATTGTGAAGTATTTAATTGTTCCCAAATCTGTGTTCAGTCTATCTCCCTGACCTTAGGAGTTAAAGCACACTCTGGACTAGTTTAGAATTGTGTATATATTTGATCTCTCGTGTCTTGATTATTAAACTATTTATAGTTTATGTGCATAGAACATTATAAAGTTGTATGTTATAATCTTCATTACAGTTGATTTTGTTGTCCAAAAAGGCACTAGTCTTTTAAATCATTGAGATACTATTATTGGATTTATATTTTAAGTCAGAAAATCTATAACTTCTATCTTACAAACCTCAAATCCATTGTTCAAAACCTCATACAAAAACATTCATTTCAAACTATCACATAACTTTATATTAATCAAGTTCAAAGACTTTGCCAGTTGGAGAACTCCAAAGCTTAAATTTGCTATAGAAAAGCCTTGAACCAAGCAGTCAACATTTGAGGTGAAGGTATACCCGCTTGGGTGTATCAGAGCCTAAAGTGCAGGGGAATCAAGGTGATTCTCGTTCATTGACTAGAACCGATTTGGAATCCTATTGGAGAATTGGCAACCTCCTGGATTTCCAATCTTCGGTTTTGGGGACCAACAGATTGGTGACTCTACTGGAGAGAGTTGCTCACAATATATATTGTGAAGTTACCCAGAGTTTCAGATTTCATAGACCAGAATCAGAGAGTAGTTGTATCAGTTTGAGTGGAAGCGTACTCTGTTGGAAGTGAGAACCTAGAAAGATCAACATTTTCCTCGAAAGAGGTGGTCACTCTATTTAAAAGGATTTTAGTTGGTAGCTCTGCTAAGGGAAAAGACTCAGAAGGAAATGATTTAATCATGTAATATGGAGAATATGTATAATGATCAGGAAACGGATCTATGTTACACCATGGAGGAAGCACACATACACCCCTTAGATGCATTTTTCAATTTCGAAAGATATGAAGGCGAATCCACAACACATTTGTTTATAAGGATGGTGAATATTTTTCAGGAAGTACCTTCAGACATCATGCCTCCACACAAGGAACTTATAAGAAAATTTCGTGAGTTGGGAATCTCACTGGATGACCTGGATTTGAAGCTTCTCTTTCAAATATTAGAAGAAGATGATGAAAGTCCTAGTTATATATCTCCTTTGGATGCATTTTTGAACATAGAAAAGCAAGACGAGGAATCTACAGTACAATTCTTTATGAGGATGTTTAATGCCTATCAAGAAATACCTTCAGAATGTAGACCATCCTCTAATCTTTTGAACAAAATGCGAGAACTAGGTCTCTTGTATGATCATCAGTTTCTTATCTTTCTCAAACTTGTGGATAATGAATTGGTTGCAGAGGAGAATGAATGCAAGACTGAAATAACATGAGTCAAATGATGTTTCGGACTTGAATGGAGAAGAAATTTGTGGACAGTTTGAGGAAGAATCCGATTATGATGATACTTGCATAACAACATATATTAGTGAATGTAAAAATGAGGAAGAGGAATGTCTCAACATGGAAGAAATCTCAGCCTTTTAAGATCTGGAATATCAGAAGTATGTTGAGAAAAATGGTCCAATTTTTTTTTCAATCCACCATGGTAAGGAGGTTGACAGATCAGCACATATTCAGGATGTACAACATGAAGGAGATTCAAATTGTGGAGATGAAATTGATCTTTGTGGTAGCTTCAGTTGACTTAAGTGTGAACTCTTTCAATAGATGTCTTCCATCCTCCCTCATAAACTCGATGTCCTCCTTCAAAGGTGCCCTATTATTATGCAAAGTATGATCTCTTTATATTCATTTCAGATTATCAATGCCTTTGTAATAGTAGACATTTTGAAACATTTAAATTGTGAAGGATCTCCATGTCCCAGAGGATTCTTTCTCCTTCCTTTTGGATTCATTTGGACATCACATATTCCATGACACTTCTAATGCTAGACAAATCATTTCCCGTTACAGCCTTACTAAGCATGGACCTATCTCTTGGGTGAATGATGTATTGTCCTTTATCAACACCATGCATAATATCTTTGGTAGCAGCAAAAAAAAAAAATCTCAAGCATCATCATCAATTTGATACCCCTAGATACCATACTCGTAGATAATTTCTCATGTTAGACGATAGCTTGAATCGAAATTTGTTATCACGGTTTTGGTTCCAAATTCAATAGCATCTTCGTATATTTTACTCACAAAGCATCTTGACGTTCAATATAGAAGACAATTGTATGTTCAACCTACAACTCCAAAGGCTCAAATTGAATCCCCCATCTTAGTATTTCCTCGCAGCCACTTGGTAACTCAATAATTTCCCACGCCAAACTCTTCAAATTAGACCTAGTCAGATTTGTAGATGCCTATAAATTATAAATCTCCAATCCACAACTCTTTAGCGGTTTTGCAAACAATTCTCTTCCACAATACATTTTTGGTGTATTGGGGCTACGTCCCAATGCTTCCTTAGAATTTACATCCTCTAACCACAACCTTCTGCAAATGATCGTTTGCAACTTTTAACTTCACACTAAAAGAAAAAAATGGATTTGATACCTAAATGGTTCTATCAAACTAATGTTATAAATGTTATATCTCTTTTAATTTCATTTTTCCGCACTGCAATCTCCAGTTTGATTGGAGGTAAGATGTGATTCTTCCTTACACGGATCTACTCACGGCAATAATTTTTAAAAAAATAAAATAAAAATAAATTATGTGTATATATATATATATATATATATATATATATATATTCAAGCATCCATTCATGGAGGGTTACTGAAATCAATAGTATTAATATGAAGCAATCCACATCATGATTAAAGAACTCCATGATCCTCATTAATGTGAATATGCCCCCAGATATTCGAACCTGGCTCTGATACCATATTAGATTTTCCGGATCTGCTGCAAATGTAATAGCACTGCCATTGAATCTAGTTTGAGTTTTTCAAGTGCAACATTCTCTCATATTTATATTGAGCATAGGTCATGAATAGACATGTCCCATGTCTATTCGATAATCAGATAATTAAAGAAATAAACATCATAGTTATACATAACAATAAACTCATATATGATGAACACACATGATAAAGACATCCGAATTGACTAAAACTTTAACAGAATTGAAGTTCGCGCACTAGTTTTCATTGAAATCCTGGTGGAGAATACAACATATCTAAGTTTGATAAATATTGATGAAGATGAAACATTGTGTGCAGCGGTGAGAAGGAATATTGCACTCAGTAACGAAGGTCAAGAACAATTGTTCAAATCTTTGAAGGAGCCATCGATTATGAAGTAATTTCCATGACTTGGCAGATTTAGAACGACAAGGATGATTTGTTGCTAGAAAACTGTCAAAGTTAGAGGCATATCAAAGACCATAGACAATTGTGATGGTGTTGAACGCATAAACAAAAGCTTGCTCGACGGATGAACAATGTTCAACGACAATGACGAATTATTTTAAAAGAATATGGTGGTATAAAAAAGGGGAAGTCACAATAATATTAAGTGTGATGTGGCGTCAAAACAAATTATTGAAGTTTATTATACTATCAAAACAAGGATAGTTTATTAATGAAGCAATGCAATTAAATAATATGACTTTTGAATTAAAAGGTCACATCCTATTGTATACACAATATAAATAGCTAGAGTTTCATTTCTAAAGATATATTCGACAAAAAAGCAATAAGAAAAAGAACATTTGTACGGAGGAATAAGGAGCTTAAAATGACTGTAATATAAATTCATGTATTATATTTTAATGATAAATGGAAGTCCTTTTTTCTTTTTATTTATTTGAAAAAGGCGTGGAGAATTATATTGCAGTTGATTGGTCCTTTATAATCATTTTTTAAAATTCTGTAAACAATTTATATTAGATAAGTGGACAAGGTCATCTATGCCATTTTAAACTTGATCATCGCAAATATTGTGAAATATTTAATTGTTTCTAAATCTGTGTCTAGTCTGTCTCCCTGACCTTAGGAGTTAAAGTGCAATCTGGACTAGTTTAGAATTGCGTATATATATTTGATCCATTGTGCCTTGATTATTAAACTGTTTATAGTTTATGTGCATAGAACATTATAAAGTTGTACGTTATAATTGTCATTATAGTTGACTCTATTGCCCAAATAAGCTAAAGCACTGGTCTTTTAAAATATTGAAATATCATTATTGGATTTATGTTTGAAATCATAAAATCTATAACTTCCTTCTTACAAACCTCAAGTCCATTGTTAAAAACCTTGTACAAAAACATTCATTTCAACAATCACATATTTTCATATTAATTGAGTTCAAAGACTTTGCCAGCCGGAGAACTCCAAAGCTTAAATTTTCTATAGAAAAGCCTTGAACCAAGTAGTCAACGTTTGAGGTGAAGGTCTCCCTGCTTGGGTGTAGTGAAGCCTAAAGTGTAGGGGAATCAAGGTGATTCTTGTTTGTTGCCAGAACTAATTGTGGAATCCTGTTGGAGAATTGGCAAGCTCTTGGATTTCCAATCTGCGGTTTTGGGAACCAACACAATCCTTTGTGTGAAATTGCTGCAATACACTGTACATATTTAGATTGATATATCTTTTGTCTGCCATGCTCCCCCAGCCAAGTAATAATGGAAAGGACCTAGATTAGACATCCAAAATGGTTTATATATTTGTTTCCGAAGAGGTGAAATTTGTAGCTGTGATGGTGAGATCATCAACAAAGTTGAAAAACACAACAATTTTACCCTAAACCCTAAACCCTAAACCCTAAACCCTCCTCATTTTTCACATACAAGTTATGTTTAAATTCACATCTAGTGAATTTGCAGATAGTAAATGTCTCACCAATGAGAGTGTAACTAGTTCTTGGAGATTGCTTTAGCTGATCTAAGATTTTCTTGAGCCTATAAAGAAGATGCTGTTGGCTTATTTGAACAAAGCCTTCAAAAACACTCAAACCCCTGCATCAAAAATGCTATAAAGAAATACACATCCATTTGTAATGGCTTCCAACCAAATTGTGCTGCAAGATTCAACAATCTGATTGTAGCCATCTTTATGACTGATACAAACATTTCTATACCTTGAAATTGAGCATAACCTTTGGCTTCAATTTGAGCATTGTACCTTTGATTATAAACTATCAATGTTGGTTCTAACTCTATAAACCTAGTAGCATCCGTTCATTCTTTCGTTTTGAGGGAAGTTAACTAGATATCGAGTGATAATTTTCAGGATAGAATAAATTTCATCTTCCACTGTATCTTGCCATTGAGGTTGATTTCAAGTCTACTTATGTAGTAGGTTTATCAATGCAGACCATTCAATATTAATACTTCTTGTTTAGACAATTATTATTGATGTGTACAACTTGTTGCCTTTTTGGTTTCAAAGTAGCATTTTGGGAGATTTGTCTTCTAAAAAGTTGAAGAGATCATCTAATTCTTTCGTTTCACTCCACTTTCACTGTAAATTGTTTATCTTTTAGTCATATCAATTGATTCATTTTCATCAATACCATTTCCAATAGACATAGCCCCTTCACCATCATCCTTATTGATTACAATATTAAGCCCAAAAGGATTCTACAGTAATTTTTTTAAATTATTGCTATACCGAACAAGAATACATTGAACACTTTTAGCATCCAATTTTGTCCTTGAAGTTTGTGTATATATGCAGTAGATTTAAAATCAAAGACTGCCAAGGGTTCCTAGCAGGCAATGCTTCAGAAGTAGTATTACCAACTGCTTTACTACAACTTTTATATTTGTACACAACTGAATGAAAAAAATTTGCCTAAAAGCCATTTAGAGATTTTTCATACTGAGGCTGTTCTTTTTTTGGTCACACGAAATTGTTTCTGAACATGTGATTTTGACAATTTGCTGTTTGATGCCATTATCACAAATTTGATAAATTCAATGTATCTGTAGTATGTACCCATCATCACTGTCACTTCTCATATATTTCACTTATGTTTGAGAAGTGAGCCCAGATCTTCCCATTGAAAGTCATCAATGAATTTGATGAAATGCATTGCTCTTCAAGTGAACTTGAAAAATAGCTAGTCACGTTAGTGTGAGTTAGTTGTATTTTTTTAAAGATTTGCCATCTGATTTAGCAATTTTTCCCTATAAATTTACCATGCACACATGCTTTCCAACTTCTATCATGCTTTGTTACTCTGAAGGTATACCATGTACCTTATTCAATTTAATCAATGGCATTTAATTATACAGTATACCAATTAATTCATTAAATTAATGATTATTATGCCCCAAGTTTGCACTTAAATAAAAATAACAAACAACTGCTAAAAGCAGTCACATTAACCAAGTTACCAATTGTCCAAACCCCAATAATAAACAAGAAAGCTCCAGCAACTATGACACTAACATGTTGGAGAGTTTATCTCAACACACAGCAGAAAACAATATAATGATCATTATTAGATGCACTAGTACGATCAAAGTCTTAAGCATAGACGGTAAGATTTATGCAGGAATTAGAGATTTCCAGAATCAAGAAATGCATCATGAGGTCCACTGCCAACACCGCTGTTTTCACACTCTTTATTCTTCATGTTCTCAGTTGCCAACTGTCTCAATCTCCTACTATTGATCCACTTAAAGGTTAATATAAGATTTAACATTGTTTGTATCTGAATTTCCTGTCCCAACCAAAATTATCCTTTTTCTTTCATAATTTTCCTCTAGAGGAAACAGGCCTTACAAATGCTTAAGTACATTATTATTCTATTACTAAGTTTCTTTAGGTAATTTGTTTCATCCTAGGTAGCTAATAAGGATTTGTCATGCTTAATCAAGTGCTACCTCTACCTCATCATTCCTTGATTGATGGAAGGAAAAATGATTTTATCTTTACTAGTTTTTTCCTGATTAAATCTGTAATGTCCCCATTTGGAGCACCTTCTATTTTTACCTGCAAAGAGCTAGGGTATCATTGTCTTCTATTTTTGCCTGCAAAGATCTAGGGTATCATTGTCTTCTATTTTTGCCTGCAAAGAGCTAGGGTATCATTGTCTGTTAATTAATATGGCTTCAGATCTGGTTTGATTCCTATTATGAGAACTACTACTCTCCTCCTTTGATGTTTTCCCATCTCCTTTATTCTCTCATTCGATGGTTTCCTATCTCTTTTTTCTCCCTCCTTTTCTTATTCCATATGTCCATATCAAACTGTAGATATGACTCAGCAATCATCTGGTTTCATTATTTACTATTGGACAGACAAGCATACTCATAGCATTATATATATGTATATATACAGTGACTTTCTCATACCTGATACCCAAGTATTAATATCGATTGGTAGTTGCACAAATATGTTATTGCAGCTTTCCTTCTATTGATGCTTCTCTAGTCTCCTTATTCGATAATTGATTTTTCCTCCCCCATCCCTGTATGGAGGGACTCGGACCCAGAGATTGCAGAATTATAATAATGATTGTTATGGGTATGCCCTTCAATTCATGTCTGTTTATCCCCTCCTCATGGAAGAGTGGAATCAGTTCCCATATTTGTATGTATGTATGTCTTGGGAAGACTGGTCGGTTTCGTCCCTTAAATGTCAAGAGATGTGTCTTCTAAGATCGTACCTTTTCACAACTTGAATATGCTATTTGTTAAAGTTATATAGTCAAGTTGGATAAACTAATTGCAGGTATCAATATACACCATATGTATAGTTATATCTAAAAATTATTATATATAAAATATATATGCTCGATCAAATATATATCTTACTAAATGAACTCAAATATTATTTGATTAAAGAAATTAGTATAGTAAAGATTGTGTGTGTGTGTGTGTATACACTTATTTAACATCTTTACATATACTAAATCTCAAACCTTATATATTTGGTTGAATATATATTAAAACACATTATAATCATTCATGAATTGATTGACTGCAAAACTTTGACCGTGCGGTTGTTTTATGTTCAGGTCATCACTAGTTTAGAGGAGTCATGACACAAATTTGATCGCACCTCCTTCAGGAGTCCTGATCTACTGTAGGTCATGACTCCCACGGTTGTATAAACAAATATTGACTGCCACTCACAATAAGCCATCGAATACATACATTAATACAGTCTTCTAAAGCATATCGTCAGCATCAACATTTAATGTGACATCCACCTTATTACAGTGTAAAGAGCTTTTGCAGTTGCTACAGTCTGTGCAGTCTGAAATCAAGACAGACATATTGGTTAGTACAGCCTGAAATCAGACATAGAAATTGAGAAGCATTACAATCAATGATTCATAAATAAATCAATGTTATATATTTCTATTAAATCTCATATATCAATCTGATCTAGAAGTTTAACATGGTATCAGAGCAGTGTTGTTATCAGGACATCAGATCAGGAATCTGGTCTCAGAACAGGTTTGAGAAGTTCCAGAATCCACCAATAACATCTTACAGCTAGAAAAGCAAATATTAGTGATAGCAGGTCCATTGTGTGCCTCTATAGCTAATATCACAAACCTATAAATTGAAGATCATGGCAGGTTTAGAAGTATTTGAATTGATGAAGCACAGAAGTTCACCAGCAATGTAAAATTTGCATCACATATTGATCTCTTTAAGCTTTAAGTAGTAAAGATGTTTGGCATCATGAAAGGATATTTTTAATGAGGTTCACAAAAGCACAAAGACTTTCTCCAACAAGAAGTACCAGGTCAATATGAAGTACAAATATCAAGGGTATGAATTTCTGTCAGTGCTTGAAATTACCCTCCCTCAAATTTCAGGTACAAAGTTGCTGAAGGTGGGGCATTTAAGTCTGAAAAGTTTTTGGGATAGATTGAAGAAGGAAAAAGATCCTCACTGTCGATAAGATTCTAGAAAGTGGTTTAGCTCATGCAGGAGGATTTCCCATATCTGTGCAGTGTACAAAACTGGTCCTTGTATGCATAAAGTGCTATCATCCAGAGACTCAAGAGATAAGAACAGTTGATGATAAGTTGATTGCCGAGCTTGACAGAGTCTCTTTTAGCATCATTTTCTGATTTGATGCATATGGACCATCATTGGAGCAAATTGTATCAAGGATGTTGATGTACAAATAAGTATTTATTTTTACTTATTCACTGTAGTCTCTCTCTTATTTGTATTTCTATATGTACTATAAGGGCTATTTGCGTTGATTTTTTCCTTTGTCTCCGGGGATGTTCTTGCAAGAAAAGAAGAATGGTATATTAGTCATGCTACCAAATATTGTGCAGGACTCATTCTAATGATAGTGGCTCCAAAGAAGTTTTGATCTAGGATTCCTTAGTCATTTGATGATCATGTTTCATAAAGTGAGGCTCTTCAAGTGAATATCTTTAATTATTAAGATTATGAGTATCCTTCCATATCAAGAGGGGGCCTAAAATTTCATTAGAGGCAACCTTGGACAAAGATGTATGCTTTCATGATAGAAGGAGAAGATAGAGCATATGTTTCAGTTGATTTTGAGGATCTTGATCATATTTTTTCAGGAGTAGACAATGCTGAGATGGTTTTTCTACTGATCATAAAACTATAGAAGTTAAAGGACTATGATTCATGGGATGAAGTTCCATGTATGTAGACTGGAAGGCCTAATGCAAATATCTAGACTATAACATTCCTAGATAGATGGATATTTGTTGAACCAAAGAGCATGACACAAATTGCTGCCAGGAGGTCAGAAGGATGATACTTCATCATAGACAACCTTGTACTAAGAGGTCACAAAAGTTGATATCAGATTGAAAGGGAGTTTGACTTAATATATGCTTTTGATGTCATGTATGTGAGTGCATGATTTTAATGGGCCTGCCCCCTGTGTACATGAGGAAGTGATGACTTTCAAATGATCATCACTTGTATTTGCAGGATTTATTGAAAGGTGACGATCTTACAATAACTTAAATATTTCTATTGTGATAGATGTCATTACATTGACAGTCTATGAGTTGTTTGTATAGACATGTCATAGGTACTTGGTGAATGTCGTAACATGATATTCACAAGGCTATTACCTTATAATCATTGGAGTACTTGGTGAATATCGTATGAATTGATATTCAGGAGGCCATTACTCATGATATCAAAATGTTGGACATCTTCCAATCAAAGATATTCTTAAAATTGTAATTTCAGATATTACATTGAAGTAATATCTATTCCGTGTTTATCCTTCTTAACTAATTGTAGATATCTATGTTCACCACATATATAGTTATATCTAAATATTATTATGTAATCAAATGAGATATATATATATATATATATATATATGCTCAATCAAATATATATCTTATTAAATGAACTCAAATATTATTTGATTAAAGAAATTAGTATAGTACAGATTGTGTGTATGTATATATATACATACATATACACATAAACTTATAAAATTTCTTGACATATACTAAATCTCAAATCTTATATATTTGATTGAAGATATATTAAAACACATTATACATTCATGGATTGATTGATTGCAAAACTTTGACAGTGCAGTTGTTTTATGTTCGGGTCATCATTAGTTTAGAGGAGTCATGACCCACATTGGATTGCAACTCCTTAAGGAGTCGTGATCCACTGTGGGTCATGACCCCCACCGTATTATAAACAAATGTTGACTGCCACTGACAATAAGCCATCAAACACATACATTAATACAGTCTTCTAAAGCATATTGTCAGCATCAACATTTGATGTGACATCCACCTTATTACAGTGTAAAGAGCTTTTGTAGTTGCTACAGTCGGTGCAGTCTGAAATCAAGACATTTATATTGGTTAGTACAATCTTAAATCAGACATATAAATTGAGAAGCATTACAATCAAGGATTGATAAATAAATCAATACTATATATAATGTCATACACCAATCTGATCTAGAAGTTTAACACTGATTGTAATTGGTTAACTAATTTAATCATTGGTTCTATTATATTATATTATAGTTTTTTAATTTCTATTTACATTTATAATTTAATTGTATTATTTAATTATAATTATAATATTTTAATATTTATTAGTGTTAATTAATTTTAACCTTATTTTAGAGGGGGGATATTACAATCAACCCTTCCCCAAAACTGTTTGTCCTCAAGCAATGACAATTTTGATGCAAGTCTTTTTCATGTGTGTAGCTTCTATTGTGTCACCCTGATATCAACTCATCTTGCAGATTTGAGTCCAATAACCCAGATTCATGAATTGCAAGGTCTGTAATCTTAGTTTTCTTTCTTCACTCTAAGAGAAGGAACAAGGTTGTATCATCAAATTGATCTGGATTGAGCCGATGTACATAGTAGCTTGTCTCTGTTTATGATCTCCAATATAATTCATGTCTTTGATTCACTCTAAGCATATTCTCATATTCTAAATCAACCAAAGTAGAATTACAACTAGAGCACATACATGAAAGAATGAAATATGCATATAAATATATGAATACACAAAGCATACACAAAGTATACACATTAATGCATGAAGACACAAAACATACATAGACACATGAATGCATGAAAACATGTAGCATAAACAAAGTAGACATGTATGTATCCAAACACAAGCATACACATGAGTATATATTGAGATGTAGGTTCACTTGGCCCACAAAATGCAGGAACATCCAACCAGGGCTAGATCCATCTCTTTGAATAACCAATCCACAAGAGCCAAGAATGTCCAAGAAAGATTGGATCCATCTCTTGAAGTAATCAATCCACAAGAGGCAGGAACATCCAACTTGGACTAGGTCAATCTCTTGGAGTAACCAATCCATAAAAGGCAGGAATGTCCAAGTAGCCAATCCCAAAGAGTCAAGAAAATTCAACCAAGACTAGATCCATCTCTTGGAGCACCCAATCCACGAGAGGTAAGAACATCTAACAAGGACTAAATCAATCTCTTGGAGTAACCAATCCAAAAGAGGCAGGACCGACCAACCAGAACCAGAACCATCCCTTGGAGTAACCAGTCCATAAGAGATAGGAACGTCCAACTAGGACCCGATCCATCACTTGGAGTTTTTTCGCATAGTTTCTTTTCCTTTAGGCTTTGAACCATCCATTTCAGTTCCTAACGTTCTCAATATATTGGCAGCCAATAAATGACAGCTCCTAGAAAAACAAGTCTTTCTCTAAATTGAGGCCTTGAGCAGCAAATTAGTGCTCCTCACACCACAATTGAATTCTAACAATATAAGCTACACTAGTTACACTACTCATAATTGAATCTCAAAATAAGAATATCAACGCTACCATCAATACACTATATTGTTTTGTTCAACTCAAATAAGTTTTTCAATCTTCAATGGCTATGAGATTTGCTTGTGTTGAAAAAAGGTTGCATGACACTTAATGTAATTGAAATACTCATCAGACCAATACTCTTTTGCAAGGTCCTTACGTCACTTGATAAAGTCAGCCTGCAAATTGTCTCCAACAATAATAAATCACGGATGATAATGCAGTCTGCTCAAATATAAACATTAATAAAAAGACTCCGATGCCTTCAAACTTTAATATGCACAATCTTTAAAATATTGACACAGTTTATTTATGGGTCTAGAATTAAATGCTAGCTTAACTCCACAGTACTTAAGGGATGGAGCCCACAGTGCTAACATAAACCCTCAGTCAGCTATGGTCCATGATAACATCTTTATTATTTCCGATAAACATTAAATCTGCGGTACTTCAATGCTTGCCAATCTTATTTGACATCGCTGATAATAATCAGCCAAACAATATATTAGTCTCCATAATATTCCTTATCTAACTCCACCAAAAAAGTTGTACTCTTCCTCATATACATTTGGTCAAACAATTGGCATGGTCGCTGAATTATTATGACACTATTTCAAACCGTTGAGACTAATAGATTTCAAGTTTGCTATAGTTGATGACAGTGGCCGTACTACTAAAACTTTTGATCCTAAGCCTTAATTTCGGCCTGTCCTCATCCCCTCAGTTAAATACAGCACCATACACTTCATGAGGATGTTTATGCTTTTCCCAACATATATATTGGCTTGCCTAAGATATATATTATTGCTCGGTAATGTGTTGACTCCATACACAAAAATATTTGAGTGTTTAATATTGTTGAATGCCAAACATTTTCAATTGCATCTTCGTTTCATACTTTATTCAGATTAGTAAACTGTGCATTGTGTAGGTGATGCAGAGCATAACGAGCCCAATCACAAGTCCTATTCATTTAAGGACAAATCTCCCTTCTTAAAGCGATACAACTTCTGATTTCAGTTCCCACCATACTTTACACCTATTCAACATCTCCTTAGGATCAACACATTTATCCCTTAACTTGCCTAGAACTCCTTACTCCTCCCGAAGACCTATTAATGATCAGACCAAGCATTGGTCCACTCCCCAATCCACTACCACTCTTCAAACATCACTCTGATCAATCCATTCGCTGATCATACTTCCCAATCTAACTGCACCTTTAACCATCACTGTTTGCATCACAAGACTCGAAGTCTCTGATTGCATACATGTTCCCATGTACCCTATGACAGCATTCATGCCCCTTCAACACAAATTAGGATCATACTTCGTTCCTACTGATCATTCAAGACATTTGTTCATTCCTTCATGAGACCCTTACCACACTCAAACTCGTCTAACATGCCACGGTCCTATTCACTATAACCCTTGCGAGTAAGACTCTTTCTTTTATGACCACCCCCTTGGCCTTATAATCAGAGGACTTTGCCTGTACCATACTCAATGCCTATCAATCCATCTAATTTCAGATTTCCCAACGTATAGCAGTGTTCAAATCTCTTTACTGTTGAAACAAAATTTATTGGGTTTTACATAGACCAGTACTCAGAAAACAATATTTTTTACACCGATAATATTTATTCAATCATTCCGGTGAATTCTTAGGAAAATTACCTCCCAACAACATATCCAAACTGCAGAAAAATCCAACGGTCACTTTGTGAGATATTGGCCCCACACTGAGGCTATATTTTCTGACAGTCAATCCCTTCAGCAACTATTAGTTTTCTATATCCAAAACACATGAAATGCTGTGCATGGCCTTGTGCCACATTAAGGACAGGTAGAATACATGCATCCCCATCTCCCAAACATAGGGGTCAGAGCTATGTAAGTTTAAAAGATATCACATTTTTAAGGTCTCTATTTTTCCTAAATGAGGGTTTGGACAATTAATCTTCAATCACAGATATCTTTATCTATTCCAAATGAAATCAAACACTATCAAATCTAAAAGAACAGTGTTTTAAACCTTTAACATCTTCATCAAAAAGTTCCTTGCAAATAATGTCAAATAGACCATGGACAATGCAAATAACTATCAAAACATGAAGTAATGCAGGAAACTCAATACTATTGTTAATCAGAATGTACTACATCCACTCCACTCTATGCCACTGGGCACTAAATGCTTTTATATGCTTTTATAGATGCATGCTAACTCCTAAAACTGACAACCAACCATAACCACTCCTGAACTGACCACGGACTACTTGTTTAGTTCATCTATTACATTGATTTTTGTGTTGTCCTATGTTACTCGGGGACATGTTTCCAGCCCTAAGCCTTGAGTTTCGGAAACCGTTCCTGTTTCGGGGACTTGGGGACGGCCGGAAACATTTTCAAGCCGTCCCCACCCAAGCAAGAAAATTGGAAACCCGTCCTTGAAACTTCGGAAACGGTCAACGCGTTTCCAGATGGTGTTGACCGTCCCGGGGACTCCGTAACCGTTTCCCATCCGTCTTGGGGACTGCTTGAAGTTTTCGATTTTATAATAAAATTCAACTTTAAAAAAAACATTAATAAATGGTGATTTTCTGCCCATTCGCTGGCCCCACATTAAAATAATAAAATATCTTAATATAACCCATGTTGAAAGATTTTTTTTTTTGGAAGCCATTACAAACTTAGTATCCAAATATGACTGAAAATTAAAACTTCAACTTTTGTTCAACAAACCAGACTTGAAAATGATTGTAAATCAGACTTCTATTTGATATTCATATTGCAGACTTGAAAATGATTGCTGCTAGGTTGACGAATACTCAGATTGTTTTCAGCTTTGATAATGCTCTGATAGCAGCAATAATTGCCCAAAAATTAATTGTTGTAGCCGATTACTACCCAAATAAGATGGTTGCTACCTGTCTAGGAAGATTTGGCACAAAAATTCGCTGTTCCTCCAAAACCCACAAGAAAGGGCTCTAAAGTCTAATCTATGGTAGATTGATTCTCTCATTTGATGTCATCCTATGTTCCAATTCTTAGATGATGATTCGATTTGATGCTATGTTCTATGCTCATTTGATGAATTAAATTGATAATTTTAAACTATTTTGCTATGATGAATGTGACAATGTTATGGTAAAAAAAAAAACTGTCTCGGAAACCCGTTTCCTTGTCCCCCCCTCCCCCTGTCCCGGAAACTCGGGGTAACATAGGTGTTGTCAAGTTGACAACTTGGCAACTTACATATTCCCCTTACATTTCATACTTATATTTTGTCCTTTTACATTTAAATGATCACCAAAGGACTCCCATAATCATTTCTAATATCAAACCCTTATGCTACCCCTTAAACCCTTACATGATCCCTCATTAGGCCACATATGCCTGTATGGTCACTTTTGATTACATTGACATATTTTGACACAAATTGTATTAAAATGGCACTAATGGCCACAATGACATCAGAATCACCTTATAAGTCTTATTAGCCTTCAAATGATCTTGTTTTCTCCAGATCCCATTATGACCCTAGTAGTGTTCCTTGAGTCTTTAGCGCTCCTGCACCATACTTCCCACCTTTGAAATGTTTCCAAGTCCCTTGGAAGTTGGAAGTACCTGCAATAAAAACATTAGGAAAAAAATCTTTATTTTGACACTTGGCTTGAATAGGTCATCCTTGATCCACCTCATCCATGCTTGGATCTGCCCTTGCTGCTTCATCTTTATTTTTGGCTTCCCATTCCTTGGCAATGCATAACCTTCTTTCTGCTCACTGCTTTTCATCATGTCCTGATCTTCATTTTCATCATCTCTATGGCATACACATGCAAACTCACCAAACATACCACCCAAAGACACTCTTATGTCTTGTTAACAGAAACAAACTCAATCTCCATTCTTGGAGAATAAACCATCTCTTGAGCGTCCTCATGGCCCACCAACTCAACTAATTCATTTTTAGTTTCCTCCCTAAAAAGAACCAAATCAGACTTCTCCATTGAACCACTTCCTTATGCCATCACTCTTGGCATTCCAAACTATCATTTATCTTCAAGGCTGTCCCATTAGCCTTCCATTTGCTGTCATAGGAGTACTTTGAATAGTACTCTTCCTCTCCTCGTTATCAACTTCTTTCTTCCTGCTATCCTTTGCACAGGCCACATCAACTTCTTGACATTCAAATGCCAGCTTGATTGTTGCTCTTCAATCATCTGTTCCAAAGCCTCTAACCTCTCTCTTATCTCGTCTCTTCCTCTTTCTTCTCTTTTCCTCTTCTTGCTTCCTTCTCTCTTCTTCCTTCCTTTTCTTCTTTCCATTCTTCCAGTAGGTTGCCATCACCTTTACCAACTACGTCTCAGTTCATGTCAAAGTCATCTTGTGCCTATCCTAGGCCTCCTTTTTTAACATCCAACTTGTAGGTCTTATTAGCCTTCAAATGATCATGTTTTCTCCAGATCCCATTGTGACCCTAGTAGTGTTCCTTGAGTCTCTAGTGCTCCTGCACCAGTAGGTCGCTAGTCATCATACTGGTGTCTGTCCAGCGTGTTGTCCTCCAAGGGCGGTCTATGCATCCCTTGGATTCATTTTTGTAATGTCCTGTTCAGGGATTTGGGCAGGTTAACAAGCATTGTTTTTTCCTTCTCAAACTTTGCCAAACAACTTGCTGGTCTGATCTGGTTGTTGTTCATATGCACAGGACTGGTCTTTCTATTGCAGCCATAGTCTACTGAATTTCTTCAACAGGTCTGCACGTAGAACTCGATATCTGATTAAGATGCAACTTCACTTGTTGCAGTCTCAGTGATAATGTTTGTTGGAAGTCACCAATAAACCTCTATAGATGCTTAGCTATTACCTCCACAGCTTGCATGAATGATATCAACCTCTAATGCTGTTACTCATCCCCCTTTAGGAATCGATCTCTATCTCTGGAGAGACCATCACATTGATATAATTGTAGTCAGACCTGTGTACTTGCAATCACAAAACCGAGCTCCCCTAATTGATAGTCAAGGCCTGTTCGATATCCACAATAGCTGTAAATCTTAGATTTATTTGGATGGAGTGTTGCCAATGACATTATTGTCTTGTGCGTTTGTCTTTTGCACCAAACAGAATTGGATTGAGTTGTAGTTTGGTAATAATCTTTTATTAAATCCCACCCTACACACAGCACCTGAAAATATCTCTGCTAACTTATAATGTATATCGCCAAGTATTAATAGGATGCACTAAATATATGGAAACGTCTATTGCTGCACACAATGAGTCTTATTACTGCCAAATGATTTACTGGAACTGTCTTACTAATTCCCTTCATTTGCTGAATGTTTCTAATGCCATTGACAATCAGTTATATATATATGTTCCCCCGAGTTTCCTGGATGAGGATGGTAGGGGACAGCGGAACGGGTTTCCAGGACAACAATTTTTTTTCGGCGAATTTGGGGATGGGGGGGCAAATGAGGATGGCTATATATCTATGTAGGAAAATTTGCAAATATACACCGAAATTTGCAAATATACATGTCATTCATATGAAACTACACACAAAGCATGTCACTTAAACATTATAAAACCTTAACATACACCATTTAAGTGCCGTCTAGGAAATAATAACCGATTTCAGTAGTCAATTGTCAATATGCATATCAATATGTGAACAAAAATATTTAAAATATAATTTTAGCAGTTAATAATATCATAAAAATCACCTCCTCTTCTTGCAAAATGAAAACCCCAGCCAGCTAGAACACACTCTTAACTTCACAGGCAAAACCAAGCAAATGGCATTTGGAGGGGTGGGGCCCACCGGGCGACCAAGTTAGGATTAAATTATGTTTTTTGTTTTTGCTTTGCAACAAAAGGGGACAGCTGGTTGTCTTTGATACGGTCAGGAGACCTCTTTCCACCCTTTTATTTCCTAGATGTCCCCAAGTAACGGGGATGTTTCCTGTGGATTTTGGCTAGTTGGGGATGGCAGGGGGACGTCCCATACCCGTCCTCCCATATCAGGGATGGCCCTGTCTCGAAAACCTGGGCTTTTCAGGCGGGGATGCGTCCCTGGGGTACGTAGATATATATTAATCACAAGTGTATTGTGTCACTCCAGCTGAGGAGATAAGACTACCAGTTGATGTTTGCCATGAATGCATATCCAAAAATACTGATCACTAATTAATTTTAATCAAAGCACTATCTCCATGTTCCCTCAGGCTGGCAGGAGCGTTGCTTTAATTCCACTATAATGTCTCTATTTGGAGCACCTTCTATTTTGCCCACAAAGAACTAGGGTATCATTCTGTTGATTAATATGGGTTCAGATCTGGTTTGGTTCCAATTATGAGAACTGCTTCTCTCCTTCTTTGATGCTTTCCTATCTTCTTAATTCTCCGATCCAATGCTTTCCTATCTCTTTTTCCCCCCTCCTTTTCCTATTCCATATGTTCACATCAAACCATAGATATGACTCAGCCATTATCTGGTTACAGAACTTAGCAGACAAGGATACTCATAGTGTTTTATAAATATAGTGAATTGCTCATAACCAATACCCCTGAGTACTGATATAGATTGCTAGTTGAACAAATATGCTATCGCATGCTTTCCTTCTATTGATGCTTGTGTAATCTCCTTATTCGATGATCTCCCCCCCTCATTCCCTATGCAATGTACACTTATGGAGATACTAAGACCACAGGTTGCAGGATTGTAATAATGATTGTTATGGGTCTGCCCTTCGATTCATTTCTGTTTATTCCCTCCTCACGTATTCTTGGGAAGACTGATCGGTTGCATTACTTAAATGTCAAGAGACGTGTCTTCAAAGACCATACTTTTCACAACTTGAATATGTTAAATTTTAATTGGTTAACTAATTTAGTCATCGGTTGTATTATATTATATTATAGTTTATTTATTTATATTGTTAATTTTAATTGGTTAACTAATTTAGTCATCAGTTGTATTATATTATATTATAGTTTATTTATTTATATTGTTAATTTAATTTGATTAACTATAATTATAAGTATTTTTATATTTGATTAATATATTAATTAAATTTTATTACTGTTATTTATTTTTACCTTATTTCAGAGAGAGGATATTACAAAATCCCGAGTAATTGAATTCTATTTATCCCTTGACCAAGTAAATCTTGATTTCAAGTGATGCTCTACAATTTTAGTAACCATTTATGTTGAATTACCAAATTTCAGCCGCTCTCTCAATTTTGTATTTATTTGTGGGCAGTTTGTGCAAATCATGGTTACACATGCATCACATTTTCCAAGCAGCAGTTCTGAATGCTTCTAGGATAGGGGCCGAAACGTTTTTCTGTAGATTTTGGGGATGGGTGATAATCATGCAGGTCTTTTCTGAGCATACAGGGAGTACATTTCTTCTTAGATATTATATAATAGGCATCCCCATAATCGAAAATAATATTTGCCATTCCTGTTCTGGAAACTTAAGTACTGCTTAGAACATAATGTGTCCTCATATTTTGGCCTATAGCAATACTCTTAAATAATTATGAAGCACTAAATACTCACGTATTCTTTAATTTAATTTTCTTTACTACAGAAATCATCATCATAGAATTGCTGATAGCATGATCTATATTTTTGCAACAATGCTGGTATTGTTGTGAAAAGAAAAGAGGAAAAGACAATTAGACCCACTTTTTCTCCGAGCTCTAATGCTGTACTATCTGATGATTAGTGGATTTATCCTCCTTTTACCTTTTAGATTAATACAATCTTCTCCTTTACCTTCTCTATTCATACAATATTTAGATTTTTATTTTATTAAAAGAACATGCAAATTTGTTATTGTTGCTTCTGCAGACATGGATGTGGAAAGGCAAAATGGTTTTGTCCTTCCCATTATTTATTTTACAAATCTTGGATGACAGTGTGTGTTTCAAGCCTGTTTTTCTGTTTAATCTACTTGACTAAGTTTTTTGTTGGATCTCAGTTTTCTGATATTAATAGCTTGGACAATAATAATGACCCCGTTTTGGGTTTAATTTATGAAAAAAAAAACATTTTTTATATAAAACTACAAAATTTGTAGATGTTGTTTTGTTTCTTGAATCTTCCATATTTTCCCACTGAAATATTTGTAGATCACTTACGGTTTCAATTGTAGCAAGCGTGGCATTAACAACAACCCATTTGTAGGTACTGTTTAGGAATTTTGTAAACTATTTTGTGAAAATGAGAGCAAAAGTTTGGTTCAATGAATGAATGAAATTTAATAAATAAGAATTTCATCAAGGGAAGGAGATATTGACTTGTGAACCTCAGAAACAGAAACTTATCGAAATAATTGCCACCTATAAAAGATATAATAGATTGTCAAGAAATAATGGGACCCAAGAGAGCTCCCATTTGTGAGTACCACGTTTCAATGATGTATTAATCAGAATCATCTGAGGACGAGAATAGTTAATAAACATCAAGAATTCTGAGGTGTTTTGATTGCAGATGCTGTGAATTTCCAATTGAACTCCTAAAATATTGTTTTATTTTATATTTAAGGATGCTAAGATTATTTTCAAAATTTAAAAGGATTCATATGGTATATGTATCCTCAAATTTGGTAAATTTGTATTAGAAAAGGGTCTGATGGGCATTTTTACTGTTGCAAGAGACTAATCTGCATATCTGTAACTCATGCTGACTGTCTATGGCATGCTAATTGTATTACCCCATGCATTTCTCAAGAAATAACCATCCAAGATATAAATCAGTTCATTGCATTGTAATGTTAGTGCTGGGATTGTTTATGGATGTAGCTGTTGATTTTCCAAAATTAAACAAGCAACGAGAAGAAGTTTTATGAATTGAGAGGGCTAAAACCTTTACAGATTTGCTTCATTAGCCAATTCCCTTCTGCAAATCAAGAAAGATTACTTTGTACTCCTTTTGATGATCGCACAGACTTGCAAGTATAACAGCCACCGTGCATTATCATTAGAAAATGCGGTGATGATCATGACATTGCATTAATATACAATCTAAGTGCAGAGAGAGGCAAGAGTCACCAAGAGCTGTAGCAAGAGTAAGACCATTGTTATTGAATGAATCGAACATCGTGTTGCTACTTAAAAAAGTTTTCTGTTGAACAGTCTAGACATTTAAAATTCATGAAGCCATTCAACTCCATCAATGAAACTTAAATCTATAAATGGTTCGACTTGTTGATCTGTAAGTTCTTGAGACCATTTCACTCTATCTGTAGTGTTGGCACCTGGCCCGTAGCACTTGTATTGACCATACTCAACAGTCCTGTCATTATTAGCAAATAAAGAAGGAAAATGAGAAAAAATTAAAAATGTCAGTCAAGACCTATACAACATTAAAATGAGCATAAGCATTATTAAATTTGTGAATTAGTAAGCAAAACCAAACCTGTGCCTTTCAACCGAACCCCAATCATCCCATCCTTGGGGAATAATTATATTTTCCATGTAAGTATACGCATATATCACTCGAGAATAAGCACCCCATGCTCTTCCCAAAAAAACTTGGCCACTACCACTGATCTTACAGGCAATGAAAATGAAACCACTATTTTCCGTGTTACTGGCTCGATTTTGTGCGCTAATGGCTCCAGGTAAATTTTCTCCTTGTGCAATGGCATAGAGTTCACATTGCTGCCCAAGAACCAACCAAAGGTCCATGTCATAAAAAGAGGATGCTTGATGACTTTCAGTGAACTTGTAAGTTAAGCTGACAAGATAGTAAATTTAGGATTGAGAAACGCTTCTTTCACTTTTAAAATTGATAAACAGCAAAGAACATCTTTGAATGAATTGGCAATCAACAGCCAATATTAACATTGTTGCACTTTTTTGTGTTTGGATTTTATTTAGTTTACTTACTTTTTCAGTTACTGAAACAGGTGCAGCCGGGGCATTAGTTTCAAAATGAAGGCAGTCAAGGTTAGAAATGAAGGCAATCAGGGAGGTGGTACGGTCACTGGATTTGTCAGGAGGTCACAGTTTTTAAGCGGGTGGAGTTAGTATGACAGGCAGTCCATGGATGCCTACAGAACAGATCAAGAGCTCTGATGCTGCTAGTATGGATTTACATAACACAACAAAATCCTGGACAAAATGTGGGCCACGTCGATTCTTTTATTCTTATAAATATGCAATTAAGAAGTTATCACATAGACAACAACTACATTACTTTAACTTTCGAAATTAATGACGTGGTGATAGTCCATATTTAATGAAAGATAAAAGTAATAAAACCAACACAACTAAATGGCTTTTGTTACTTGGTAAATATGCCTCCTGACCTTATATGTAGATTGGCCATGGCCAAAGATAAAATCAATCGATCCTTCAATATAACAGTTCTTGAAGTAATGTCTCCCCTGATAGTCAAATAGTGTATCCTGTGCTCCATAAAACCCACATTGATAAAACGCTGTCATGTCACCTGCCACCAATGCAGCCACTGCTTGTTTACCATTGGCACCTGGGGGTGCGGGAGGAGCTGAATTCTGTACTTTCAAGACCATTATCAACACAAATTGATCAATCCTCTAAAACAATGGAAACTATTTAAGTACTGTTTGTTCTTGTCGAACCTTTTCATACATTATGTATTTTTATGGGTTCCTGAATAACTAAATACCTTGAAACCTATACCCTCTGCTATAAAATTAGGTGCAAAAGATGAGAAAGTAGCACTGTCAGCAGTACTACCGTCTGCATCAGCAGCTTCACCCCATGCTATTACAGTAGTTTCGCTTCCAGCTCCCTGAAAGATGATATATGGCTTATTGTATGGTATCACGACCTTTTCTCTGTCAATAAACATTCAGTATACAACTTTCAGTTCAAAAATAAAACATGCCACTTATATTGAGATTGTAGGTGAAGTTAAATGCATATACCGATAAAGTCCTGCATTAATTTGAATGTAAACCCATTCAAGATTATTAATGGGGACAACATCCACAGCAGACTGCACTGTCTTGAAGTCCCCATTACCTACACTATCCACTAAAATATGTTTGGACACTGGTATATCGGACTCTAATACCCATTGACTAGAATGGATTCTCTCTGTCCATTTTACTAACTTGTCTACCCCTACAACAATATCAGAACAGAAGCTACATTGTAGCACATATAGCAATAACATTATAAGACAGGAATGACAGAAACTCATTGCAGTCTACAATGTGTTAAGAAAGACAAGAAGAATGAATGGGCAGCTAACTACTGGGAACTCTTCTGGTAAAGAGTGTAATATATTAATTGATCAGGATAAATTCTTCCAACAGAAACATGAATCAAAAGTTGCTAGAATATCTTTAAAGCCTTTGGCATAGCTTCTACCATACACTTATTTCTTTTCCATCCATAGACTGATATGATTTGATTGCTCAACTTATTTTAACATTGTGGATAATGGAACTCTATGCATTCAAAGAGATATAATTTCAAGCTGAAATGCGGTTACATTCTCAATTGCATGTTACACTGAGTTACTCTTTGCTAAGGTGTTGGTGAGATGTACAAATTACCTTAAATGTTAGTTGCACTTAAATCATATTGACTAGCTGCTGTAAATATATGAATGCTATGCATGTGCTCTCTCTTACGGTCATATAAAACAAAATCTATTATCAGTTGATTTAACATTTAAACTAAGCTACAAAGTGGTGGGCCACTACAAAAGCATCATTTAAAGTAACTTTTGACCTTGAGACCCACGGTGAAGGACTAAATAACATTTAAGATATATAATATTTTGATGATAGCACTGCTATATTACTTTTATTCTAAGTATGCACCCTTGCGTCTATAATACTCAAAGTGGTTCCTTGATGATAGCAACCACTATGGTATTAGAACTTTATTCTTGCTAGTGTTATAATTATCTCTCATTGCTGATGTGAACGTACAAAAGGGTACGCGAGTGCTCATAATTGTTTTCAGGACTATTCAATATCCCAAATAGAAAATTCAAAGATCCTTTATTTTAAATCAGGCGTCACGTTTAGATTTTCCTTAATGATAAAGTCTACATGAGTAAATAGGTTTAATACATAATAAATTCTCACAAGCAATAGCACATATTTGAGAATTACGTCGAATCTAAGACAATGGAAAATTTAAGGAATTCTGAGATAGAGAGCAAACGAATCCTTCTTTTAGAGGAGTAGCTTTAACATGAAGTATCAAAAAAAGCTCCGACTCTGAACAAAAGAGGAAGATGTTGTCAGAATGTGTAGACTTCCTAGGATCTACCTTTAGTCTCTTTACTCATGGGTGGTTTCAAAATAGAAGACGTAAGGCTATACACGATTCAAGAATCAAGCTCTTTGCTGCTCATTTTTTTAGGTGCTAACGGTTCTACTAGAAGGAAATGGTTAATTTAGAATGTACCAATATATTAATTACTTTCCGACTCCAAAATTATGTAATGGCGCATTTTGGACGCTGGATAGTCAGTTACCTATCAATACACATCTTTATTGCCCCATACTAAATGAAGTATTTCCCTTACTTCCGTATGGATAAAAGTACACAGTTTTTAACAAATATATAGACTATACTATATATTGTTTTTGGTAAAAATTTGGGTTAAAGTCATTGCGATATAATTTAACATCTATTTGGCTAACTAAATCTACAATTCTAATGTCAGGCTGCTTCCAACGGGAAGTTGTCTCGCCTCTGAAAACAAGCTACCGCTAAATGGTTTACTGGTCATGGTTTGAGAGATATGAATTCAGCTCTGCCGCTTTATCTTCAACGTATCTTTCTCTAGAATAAGCTTGAATGCTACCTATTTTGCTCTGCTCTCTCCTGGAAATTGCAGTCTCTGTGGAATGAAACTTCATCATTACCAGAGACAGCTTGCCACTGCAAAAGGTAAAAGTTTAAGACAATCACATGCTTCAGTGTTTCGTACATTGATCCATCAAAGAACAGACTTAAAGCTCGCAATTGCCTTTTCATTCCATCGTTAACAGCAAAAGCAGGGTGTGGCCTGGGAGAAAACCCGCAAGACGAAAATTAAAGTTTGTAGTTAAATGCAATCTAAAATCCAATCCATGAGAAGCGCGACAATTTAAGTATATTGGCGGCGCCACAGAGCGCCGCTTCCACAAATAAATTTCAGCCTTTGGCTTTTTTTTTTTCCGACTTTCCATTATCGGACCTGAGTAAAACATGAAAGGGAAAATCTTTGCATTGTATGTTTCATCACTACAGATTTCTTCCAATTTAAGTTGATCTCCGCAGACATTGGCCACCGCGTCACACTTGTGATCGGAGGCGGACCGTTTGATCTGCCTAATTGAAGAAAAATCCTTTACAGCCGACTTTGTAAACTCTAAACTATCGTATCTGAAACTTTCTTGCCGGAGAAGAAGCTTTTCAGATTGAAAATCTGTGCACTGCAAGAGAGGCGCTAAATCTAGGGTTTTCATTTGTGACATGTTAACTATGTCTCATACGTGCAAGATCCAACCCAATAGTGCATACATGTTTTTTATTTGTCACATGGTCAAACTTGGTGGAAGCCTCCCACCCAATAGTGCATGCATATTTTTAATGGTCAATTTTGGAAACCTCCAATTCAATAGTGTATTAATGATTTATTATTGTGGCATGTCAAATTTTGTTAGGTTGTAATTTTTATGATGGATTGGTCATATGGCGATAGGTGAACTTGATTTATCACATGGCTTTGTAAACCATAAATGGTTGTGAGCAGCCTATATGGTGAGGGCTTGGAGAGGAGATGATATTGAGTTTTGTTTGCAAGATTGGGTGCTAGAACGAGACTCTCCAAGCTCAAGTTGTGGTGATGCTCCTCTAAGAACTTGCATTGCAAGTGTATTATAATCTTCTTGATTTGATAATACACTATGCAGGTTTTGGAGGTTGGGATTTTTCTCCCGAAACGGTTTCACTATAGTATTTACTATGTTATGTGATTCATTGTTATTTTGATTATTCTTGTGTGTACTTCTTGACATCTTTTTGATACTTAAGTTGAAATTTCAATAGTGTCCTCTCAAGATTAGGGTAGGAAGTGTTTCCACTTACCTCTACTTCCTTTCAAGTGGTATCAAAACCTGACCAATTTTGGTTCTAATTGTTGGGTAAACGTTTTTTTGAGCTAATCAAGGTTTGAGTGGGAGCTTGTGTAGAACATTTCATTCATGTAGTGTATTTGGGTGATAATTCAATTCTTGATATAGTTGTGAAAATATTCGTATGAAATTTTCTGATGGTAGAATTAGAAGATTTGATGGTGTCTTGCATATTCTGAGTCTAACAAGAAATTTGTTGTCTGTTAGCAAACTAATAGATGTAGGTGTACATGTATAGTTTTTTGAAGCAGGCGTGAAAATGGTGAGAGGTGCTATGGTGATAGTCAGACGAAGCAGATTGGGTACATTGTACCAGCTTGATGCATGCACTATTGAGTGCAATAGCACTTCTAATAAGTTTGTAACAAGGACCACTTTATTGGAAAAGGAGAGAGTTTCTCCTTCAACAGATGGTCATGGTTTTTGGGTACCAAAGGGTGCTCTATCTACTTAATCAAAATTGCATGTAGAGAAGACCATGCTATGGCACTAGAGACTCAACCACAGGTGAGAAGAGTCTATGGACCTTGAAAAAATAAAGCTTATTGATGGTTTGAATGACTGCAATCTTGAGTTTGATTTTTTTGAGCATTGTATATATGACAAACAAAACTGTATTCTGTTTTACTCAAGTTCTCATAAGTCCTCATGTATTTTGGATCTAATCCATGCAGATGTATTTGGTCCAGTTGATGTTACTTCTACTAGTAGATCAATTTATTATGTTTCTTTTATTGATGATTTTAGTAGAAGAACATGGGTTTATTTGCTTAAGAGTAAAGTTGAAGTTTTTAGTCATTTCAAAGAATTTAAGCAATGGTTGAGCTGCAAAGTGGAAAGAAGATAAAATGTTCGAGAACTGATAATGGTGGTGAATATTGCTCCAATGACTTCGACACATTTTGTAAAGATTGTGGTATTAAACGAAAGAAGACAACTTTGTATTCTCCACACCAGAATGGAGTTGCAGAAAGAATGAATAGGATCTTGATGGAGAAAGCTAGGAGTATGCTGAGTGGAGTTGGATTGGAACAAAAGTTCTGGGCTAAAGCTGTAGCCACTGCTTGTTACCTAATAAATAGGTCTCCTACATAAGCGCTTGCTGGTAAGACACCATTGGAAACATGGTTGGCCTACAAGCTTTCACTTAGACATCTAAGAGTGTTTGGTTACCAGGCATATGCTCATGTGCTAAAGGAGATGTGAACAAAATAGGATAACAAAGCTATCAAATGTATTTTCATCGGATATAGTTATAGTGTGAAGGGATGCAAGCTTTGGGATCCTATCGAACAATAAGTATTTTATTCTAGAAGCGTTTTACAACCTAATAAAGTTTGACACTTCTAGAATAAAATACATTTTGTTCCATAGGATCCCAAAGCTTGTATCCCTTCACACCATAACTATATCCGATGAAAATACATTTGACAACTTTGTTATCCAATTTTGTCTGCTTCTCCTTTGGCACACAAGCATATGCCTTGCAACCAAACACTCTTAGATGTCTAAGTGAAGGCTTGTGGCCTGACCATGCTTCCGTTGGTGTCTTAGCAACAAGAGCTGATGTAGGAAACCTATTTATCAGGTAATAGGCAATGGCTACAACTTCAACCCAAAACTTTTGTTCCAATCCAACTTCACTCAACATACTCTTAGCTTTCTCCATCAAGGTCATGTTCATTCTTTCTACAACTCCATTCTGGTGTGGAGAATATAGAGTTGTCTTCTCTCATTTAATGCCACAATCTTTTCGAAATGTGTCAAAATCAATGGAGCAATATTCACTACCATTATCAATTATCAAACAATTCATCTTCTTTCTAGCTTGCAACTCAACCATTGTTTTAAATTCTTTGAAATGATTGAAAACTTCAGCTTTACTTTTAAGCAAATAAATCCATGTTCTTCTACTGAAATCATCAATAAAAGAAACCTAATAAATTGATCTCCCAATAGAAGGAACATGAACTGGACCAAATATATTTGAATGGATTAGATCCAAAATATGCGAGGACGTATGAGAACTTCAGTAAAACTGAATGTGGTTTTGTTTTTTTATAGATGCAATGCTCACAAAAATCAAACTCAAGATTACAGTCACTCAAACCATCAACAAGATTTTTATTTTTCAAGGTTCGTGGACCCTTCTCACCTATGTGGTCGAGTCTTTGGTGCCATAATATGGCCTTCTCTGTAGGCAGTTTTGATTCAGTAGATAGAGCACCCTTGGGTACCCAAAAACCACGACTATCTGTTGAAGGAGAAACTCTCTCCTTTTCCAATAAAGTGGTCCTTGTTACAAACTTATCATAAGTGGTATTACACTCAACAGTGCATGCATCAAGCTAGTATAATGTACCCAATCTGCTTCCTCTGGCTATCACCATAACACCTCTCACCTTTTTCACACCTGCTTCAGAAAACTGTACATGCACACCTACATCTATTAGTTTGCTAACATATAATAAATTTTTTGCTAGTCCTGGGATACACAAGACACCATTAAATCTTCTGATTCTACCATCATAAAATTTCACATGAATACTCCCACGACCAACTATATTAAGAATTGAATCATTACCCAAATACACTGCCATCAAAATTCTCATACTTACTAAACCAATTTCTGTTAGAAGTCATGTGAAAATATGCACATGAGTCTATCAACCATCTATTGTCACCTACACGAGTGGCCAAGGATGCAATAAAAACATCTTCATCTTCCTTCTCATACTCAATCAAAATCTTGCTTCTTCTTTTTCTTTTTCTCTTTACTATCCTTTCAGAAGTGATCAAACTTTCCACAATTCCAACAGATTATCTTGGACTTACCAGGAGATTTTGATATCCCCTTATTGTTGGACTTAGAATGACCATGCTACTTTTCATTCTTGCCTCTTTCTTTTGGTCTTCCTCAAACACTCAAAGCCTCTTTCATTCAGAGAGACCTTCCTTGTCATCTCTTTAGAAAGTATAGAATCGATGACATCCTCCATCTTCAGGACAACTGAAGTGCTCCCTATGGCCATCACAAGGTTGTCCCATGAGTTTGAAATGAACCTAGCAATATTTGGCACCTTTCTTCTTCATCCATTGGCACCCCTACTGAGGTCAATTGAGTCACCAACATATTAAAGCTTTCAAGATGCTCAAAAATTCGTCCACCTTCTTCCATTCTCAAGGAATATAATCTCTTCCTTAAGAAAATCTTGTTCACAAGTGATTTCGCCTGATATATATCACTTAGCTTCTTCCAAAGCTTCTTTACAATAGGTTTTTCATGGACATTTATTTGAATTGAGTCTGCAAGACACAATCTGATGAGACCTTTAGGCTTTCCATTTGTCACATCATACTATGTTGCTAAATATCGATCTGCAGGCCTCAACTTGTTCTCATCCACTGTATCCCATAGATCTTGATCAATCAACATATCTTTCATCTTCAACTTCGACATCTCAAAGTTTGTTCCAGAAAACTTCTCTACGTCAATTCTCCTCGATATGCTTGCCATTTTTACAATCTTGCAATACACGAATGAAATGTTCTGCACAAGCTCCCACTCAAACCTTGATTAGCTCAAAAAACCTTGTACCCAACAATTAGAACCAGAACTGGCCAAACTTTGATACCAATTGTAAGGAAGCAAAAGTATGCAAAAACACTTCCTACTCTAATCTTTGAGAGGATGACTATGCAAATTTCAACTTAAGTATTACAAAGATGTCCATAAGTATACAAAAGAATAATTGAAAAAATAATGAATCACATAACATAGTAATTACTGTGGGGAAACCCTTTCGGGAGATCAACACCACCCTCTAAAACCTGCATAATGTATTATCAATTCAAGAATATTACAATACACTTGCAATGCAAGTTCTTACAAGAGCATCACCACAACTTGAGCTTCAAGAGTCTCCTTCTAGCACCCAGTCTTGCAAACAAAACTCAATATATCATCTCCTCTCCAAGCCCTCATTATATAGGCTTCACACAACCATTTATGATTTACAAAGCCATGTGATAAATAAGTTCACCTATCCTTATTTGACCAACCCATTTGAACATGTGCTACCAAACTTGGGCACCTAACTTTGGTAGGTGACATAAAAATTACAACCTAAAAAAGTTTGACTATGTCACAATAATAAATCATTAGTACACTATTGAGTTCGAGGCTTCCAAGTTTGACCATTAAAAACATGCATGCACTATTAGGTTGGAGGCATGCACTATTGGGTTGGAGGCTTGCAAGTATGAGACATATTTCTCTACAGTCAGCGAGTGTTGATACTAGACTTTCTGTGTCTGTGCTTCTCCTTGCATGTTTGTTTCTTCTTCTCACTTGTCTGATACATGCCACCTTGGGAAACATAGGCTCTTGATATTTGAACCTGTGGTCATTCTTCTTTTCCATGGCTTCCCTGGGAATCAAAGAAATTTTAGATTTGATGTTTGGGTTGAGTGGAACTATCTGATACAATGGAAATCGTATTTGGCATACAAGCATGGGATTAGAACCTATGTGTTGTACCGCCTCCATGACTGATCTCAAATATAACTTATTGAAATCTTTGAAATTTTTCTTCTCTTTCTGGAATATTTTCAAGAATTTGAAAACACTTCAATTAAAATTCTCTGCCTCACTGCCGTTTGCTTGTACCTTGGATCAAGTCGGAGCACATTTGAAGCAAAGACCTTTGTTTTAGGGCTTGCTGAAGAAAGAAATTTTCCCGTGGTCAATAATTACTCTTAGAACGCTCGCACTGAAAGACAATATTTCGAAGAGCATTTGGTCAAATTGCAAACTGAGCCAATATAAAATTTGAACAAATAAAGAAGGTGGTTGCACGTATTTAAATAATAGGCAGTCATTTTGTTTTTTAAATTCTTTCCAATTGTGGTTTCATCATCACCGAGACATGTTAACTGTTTCAGGGTTTGTGTGAATAAGGATTTCAAGTTTTATTAAGCTAGAGGGAATAAAATTTTCCCTCTTTTAAGTTTTTTTTCCCATGTAAAAAGTTTTGTTAAAAAAGATAATGTTTTGGCAGCTTTTTAAATTTTAAACTTGTATAGATCGGTAAAGCTAAATTTATATAAAAGGGTTAATATAACACTTAAATTTATCAACAAATTATCAAAAATTAAATGGAGGTATAGTATATTGTATGTAATAAGAGGAATTTTTGGCAAATATGAAATCTACTTGTTAAGGAAAGATACTAATTGTTCCATTTGCTCATTTTTTAAAATCAATTTTATTTTTAATCCATTCTCATGTGTCTCTAAGATTTTGCTCAGTAGAAAAGTGGATTCCTTAACATCTGACTAGATGTTTAGGTCCTCCCAATGCCAAAGAGAACTTATTACACCTTTGAGGTCGAGTGTCTTCCCAACCTAGAGTAATGGATTTAAAGAGGGAGACTTTAGTGCCTAAGGAAATACAAAATATGCCCTATTTTATCATGAGGTGTCCAAAGTTTTCTTCTTTCAACATTATGATGATGGTAGAATCATCAACGGTACTCTTCCCTTAAAGTTATTGTTCCACTTCTGAAAAGTAAAGGCAAATGTTGTGGGATCCATTATGCATGCAAGGGTAAAAAAGTGGTCATTTCAAAGTGTCATCCAAGACATGTCTCCTATTATCCCATTTCTTATTAAAATTTACACAATTGATATAATGTGTATGCTCTAATTCCCTAGTAATTATGCACTATTAGTACAATAAAGATGCACAATTGGTCTCACTTTATTTTTGAGAAAATGGGTGGTGATTTGTCCTCAAAATATTTTTTTTAATAGGTTTTTAATAAGTAAAATCTAATGAAAATTGAAACATAGGCTCTTCAATACATGAGATTTCCACAATCCATTATATTATTATTATTGCATGTTGTTTCTAGTTTTATTAGTACAATTAAAGATCTAACTACTAACATGTTTTTGAGAAAATAGGTGCAAATTAACTTAATAGATATACCTTTAGTAAACTTGTAATTTAAAAAATCCAAAAAAGCTGAAACATAAGATATATAACTATAATATTTCCACACTCCATATTATTATTATTATACTAGCAATTGCACCTTTGGGTACGTCATATAATTGTGGAAGGGGATCAAGGCAATCTTTTATTTATATTTCATACATATGTGAAGTGAGCACTAGAGAAGTAGACTTTAGTTTAGATTTTCAAAAAAGTTCTTGCAAGCTTCAAATAAAAGCAACTATGAATATCTGTCAATGTAGAAATAATGTGAGATGAAGAGTTTTTGATCACGTGGAAACTCTTACATTCATGTGGTGCATTTGAAGGCTTTCTTGGCCAAATATTGTTAAAAATCCTGCAAGAAAATGATACATGTTAACTCATTTTTTCCTTCTACAACAAAGAAACTAATTCATTAATATCAACTAATGTAAAATAATTTTGACACTTAATATGAAAATTCATAAAATCGAATCAAATGATGCTTTTTTTACATTTCTTGATGGTTTCAGTTTATGGGATGTGGATTCCAATAGTAATTTAAGTGCACTAATGATTAGTCCTCATAATGGTTCATTGATGGAGGTGCCCCACAGAAGAGGGGAAACATGCAAAATAATTAGAGATACATTTCTAATTTTTTTTTGTTGAATCTACATTGCTAATGTTTGGTACACCTATATTATTTCTTCTTTTGATTTTGCCTCCCCTGCGGTTGTCTCCTTTCACTATGTTACTTTTTATTGTCAAACTAATTGTGCTAATGGTATTGGATGAAAATGAATAAATATAATAAAAGAGTGTTCTTGTACAAGAAACAATACAACAAGAACACACAACATAATTGAAGAAACTATGGTCAAATGTAAACCCAAAATCTTACAAAATATGTAGCTAAACACAAATTAAATATCAGACTTATAGCAATTCAATCATAAGATCTAAGTGAGATTTCTATATGCAACATTTTGGTCCTAAAACATAGATTCTAGACCAAATAACCACATTTATTATACCAAACTCTAAAATAGCTACAACCCTAAAGTAGATCTTGAAATGACCATCGACATAGAAAATTAGACAAAAATAAGTCCAACACTAGCCTCACATACACTTGGGACCACCCTTAGAGTTCTTTCTTACTTTTCAATGCGGGTACTCTTCCTTGTTCCCAAATTATCCGTTTGGAGTATATTTGCATAACATACAACAATAATTCAAACACCAATCCATATAAAAGAATAAGGGAAATTTAGCCCATGGCTAAGCGCAATTAAACCAAATAAATTTTGTAGAAGTAATCTTCTAAGTTTTCCAAATGGAGTTGAAGGGTGCAAATCCTTGCATTTGAAAAAATGGAGCTAAGAAAATCTTGTATTTCCAACTAATAGTCCTCCAAGGACTACCAACATGTAATACCCCTCCTTTGCTATCATTGTAGACTTAATTGTTAAAGTTCTATATGACTCTTCTATAGATGTGTTAGCCCTTATTTGATATTTCAAATGCATTACTTTGATATGTTGAGTAATTGATTATGCCAGGTTGTAACAAGTTCTTACTGGTAGTGATGATGCTTTAATTTCTCTTGTTTAGTTAATGAAATTACTTTAATTGTGATGACATATGGTGTGTCTTAGAAAGTTGTTTAGTATGTCCTCATCATGATGATATATTCATGTTAGAATATGATGTTATTTATATTTAGGATTTACTATTATACTTACCCCACACTTGCTTGTGTATGGTGTCTGTGTTTGTTTTACATTTATGTTTGACATGCCTAATATGATTGATGGATGGAGTCATAGTCACCTACTAGTCAGGATCTACATGATGTACCACTTCGCTCCATTGTTTGTTTAGCTTAGATATATATGTACATGTACATGCTCGTATTTTATACAGATTTGCAGGTACTGGGCATTGACTTCCCTAAATTACTAGGATGAGCGCACCCTAGCGCAATAACTCAATGATACGAATGGGGAGATAATGTTCAGTACCAATCCCAGCCATAACCTAATTACTTGTCCCTAGAAGGAGGACATGCATATGACTTTCCACCCTTTTAAAACCCATGAGTTTATCTTTTTTTGTATTGTTTACTTTTGAGTTTTGGTTAGTTTTGGTAATGTTGCTTTTATGTGGATTTGACCATGTGATTTATTTGGTAAATGATTTAATTATAATATTTGAGTTAATCATATAATATTGAGAATTATTAAATATTATTTGATTTAAAATAAAATATTAAAACATGGGAATATTTAATTAATTAAAAACTAATTAAATATATGCTTTGATTTAAAAGATTTAATTTAGAAGTCTAATTTAGAAACTTGTTTAAAGAGAAATTAGAATATGATGATATTTAATTAATTAGAAATTAATTAAATATGTGCTTTAGTTTAAAATATTTAATTTAAAAGTCTAATTTTATGAAGTTGGATAAAAAGATAATTAAAATATTAAAAGATTAAAGATTTAATATTGCTTTAATACGAATTAACGACTTTGCTAGGGAAGGTGGTCGTTGTTGCAGGATGGAAAATGCCCCAATTGGGTGTGCAAATTTGTCGATGGGAGTATGAGGTAACTACTCGGTCTCCTATTGATTTGGGCTTAGATAGCAGGTCAAGGTGGGAGGCATCTCCCCACATCCAATCATCTGTTGGTTGGGAGTGCATGTCAAGTGATTTGATGGCTGCACATGGGGAGGAATGTGTAGAGATGGAGGAATAATAATGGTTACGCAAATGTTTTTGATATTTTGAATTATGATTAAATATTGTTAAAATTTGAAAAAAATGTATTTATTTGCTCAAATTTTTGTAAATATGGGGGGAAGGATAATCTCAGAGTTGTAAGGTTGAGTAATTAATTGTCGATATAAATAGTTGTAAATATCGATGATATTTTTATATGAGTGATGATGCCGAGTTTTCTTACCGATTCTTTCTTGGTTGAGCTTTTTTGAATTAGTTTTTTTTTATAAAATAATTATATATACAATGGTTCACCCACTTCTGTAAAAAAAATATTGCTTTATTACAAATGTTTAATTATTAATAATTAAATTAGAGTTGCATTTAAATAATGAGCTTTAATTATTACTATTAATTTAAATTAAAGTACTCTTTAAATAGTGCTTGCACTGATTAATAAAGTGAAGAAAAAGAAAAGAAAATAATATTTTAATTAAAAAGTTCTTTAAGTGCGCATGAAAGGATTAAATAATAAAAGTCTATTTTAAGGAGAGACCTTTGGATGTTCAAAAATCAGAAACCCTAGGTAGAGTTAAACTCTTATTAAGAGATTCATGGTCATTTTTACACACACAAGGTTTGGGGAGTAAAATTCAGAATTGGATCAAAAGAATTGCTGAAAGTTTCGGAGGGTTTAGATTTGCATGCATTCACAGATTGTCTCAAATTTTAGCTGTGGTTTTGAGGTAGGGTTTGAAAATCTATTATAGAATTTTATTGAAAAATATGTTTGCTTCATGTCTTCCTGGGTGCTTGCCTAATGCTTATTAATTTATTGTATTGATTTTTGGATAAAGAATTATGTTGTAGATTTTGAAAAAATTAAAACTTATTAATCAAGAAAACTTGATTGAGGAAAATTGTAGAAAATTCTAGAAAATTATTGTGACTGTATTATTTTTAAATCCTTTCTAATATAAGGAAAATTTGATTATAGAAAATTGGAAGAACACAACAAATTGAACAACTAAGGTTTCAACTTTAAATTTGTCATCAGAACCATGTAATTATCATGAATTTTCTAAATAAAGATAAATATTCTTCTTATATCTAAAATAATTTGGTTGCAAAATTTATTGGAAAAGTAAAAGATTAATTGATTTTAGAAAAAGATAATAAATTACTCATGCAACCTTTCTTGAAGGAGGAAATTAGGGAGGTTGTTTTCTCCATGGGTTCAAAAAAAGCTCTAGGTCCAGATGGGTGGGCTTACCCCTCTCTTCTTTTAGAAATGTTGGGGCTTTATGGGTTGTGACATTCATAAAGTGGTGGAAGAGTCTCATATTCATGTTGTCATGCTCAACCAATTTAACAATACCTTTATCACTCTTATTCCTAAATATGACTATTAGCCATTCTTGCCCCCCTGCGAAAATTTGAATTTTTAGGGTGACAGACATGGCCAACGGTCAAATTTGAATTTTTAAATGATTTTACCATTTATTCATAATAGGGATACATAAAAACTTTGGTTTTCCTTTTATCCCTAAGTCTTGACCTTCTTTATATTCGCATGTTATATAAGCTTATGCAAACTTAAGTTGCAATCTTGTGATGGTTCCTTATCCACATGATCACAAGCTATCTTGTCTTAATTGTCAAAGGGTGTGTGAGGTTGCAAACCATTCATCTCGAATAGTTAGTGCAGCTTCACGATTTAAAATGTCAATGTCTAGTTAACAGTTGCGACGGAGCAAAAGACCTTGTTCACACGGTCGTGGGAGGTTAGGATTTAATTAGAGTTCAAGTTGTGAAGTAGCGATCCATATTATCTGCACGTTCGTATGGAGTCAAGGAAAAACCATGGTTAAACCTGTGAAGCGACGATACATATGGAATGCATCATTACATACTTAATAGTAAGGTTAAGAATTTGAGCTGCAAGGGTGCGATGACGGTTAGTCTGATGGTTTCACTCATTTGCAACATTTAATGGAAAGAATCAGGTGGCGGTTCTGATGGAGTGATCAATGTTAAAGGGTGGTTGTGCAACTTTGCCGGGTCTAAGCTGAGGTTAAGGGAATATATTGCAATGTTGCGGTGGAGCATTAGGCATTCACAAAGGTAATCTTTGCAAGATCACTGATGTTTGATGTTAGCGAAGAAACCTGCTACGAAGGGGCAACAAAGAAGAGGTAGTGGCTTTCGCATCATCGTGTGATTAGTAAATCGTTAAGCCCAAACCACAACAATGGTGTGAATCATTAAGTTCACGTTGCTCACAGGGTTGCAATGGTTAAGGGAATACAATGAAGGTAAGTTGCAATTTGACGATCTAGCATGAAATAAAGTTGTTCGTGGTTTCGTAGGGTCATATAGTTAATGAAGGAAATAATTCATGAAGCCATGAAACAAGGTGATGAGCATGGGTCAAAAGACAATTGAATGTCTAAACATGGTAGAAAAATCCTTTAGTATTATTGGGCCATGTGACAGATTTGACGGTCAACTGATGACATATCCAATCTGGCGCATAAAAAAACACTCTTAGAGGCAGCTCTTTAATGGCAAACCAATCCCCTAATCATATGCAACTACTTTTTGATGATGTCCATGCCTACTTGATACAAAGGACACTCCATCGTCGCTCTGAGTTAGCTTTCTAGCTAATTCTGTAGTTATGATCGTTGTTTTTGTCTCTTCAAGGTTAGCTTTAGTATGAAAGATATGGTTTCTGCATATGGACATACACTCAATCAAATCTCTTTTGGATCGACAATGATTGTTCTTTGTGCCTTTAATGGCAGTGGTTGGCTTTGGCTTCCAATTCAAGTTATCTCAATTATGCTTGAACTATAAAAGCAAGTTCTGTAACCCTTCCAAGGGTCAATCTTTTCTTTGATTCTATAACATTGTATTCTATGCTTTCCTACTATAATTTCCTTTTGCCTATGAATGAATATATCCCTCTGTTGTACCTCATTCTTCCATTAATATTAGTGCAAAACCTTCTTGTCTTTGTTGGTGTATTGCTTCCATTCCTCAATTTCCATGATTGTATCTATTTGGCCTTGGATGATATAAAGTGAAGTTCCTTCCTTATAACATCCATTGGGTTCCTGATCCGCATGTGATTGTTGAATTAAAATAAAGGTTGAATCAGTATATTTTGAGATTGTATTGATGAATAGTGCATTGTTAGGTAGAGATAAGGCTGAACAAACTATTTTGGTGTATCACCCTCTAGATTAGAATAGGTAGTTTGTTTTCATGCATTCTTTCTCCCTTTTCCTTTCAAGAAGTAGTTAGGTGCACCCTTATAGTAAGGAAGCTGACCTTCTCCAGAGACTCGATCTCACTGTTCAAGTCCCACAGCTTGGAGATTGTTTCCATGTTACAAGATATTGCCTTTAGGTAAGGGTGCAAACTTTCGTGTCAACATTTTTTGGCATGCCTAATGGGATAGATATTGAATCATTCTTAAGTCTACTGGTTCATTGGTGTCAAAGAAAAGAACTTCAAATTGATACTAAGGAGATAATGTTGCTCTCAGTATTCCAAGCCTTTAAGAGGCTCACATTCAAGTACTTGGTGACTTCAACTCTACATCTTGGTTTCCAAACCAAAGTTGTTGTGATTCATGCCCAAAGCTCATGCAAGGATATCTTATAGAGGTAAATTTCAATATGTTGAGCTCTCATTTTCAAATCCTTGAACAAAAAGAAATATGCTCTCTCTATCACCAGTTAGGAGCGCAACAATAGCACATACACTTGCAAGATCTCTTTCTACTTATCCTATTGATAGGTCACAACCTAGGGTACTATCCGTCCATTTGAATAGACCACTTTTCCACATGGCACTCATGCTTTTACCATCTTCAATGGTGGAAGTCCCCTCATTCTAGCCCAAAGACATGATACCCTAGTTGCCACACTTAAAATCCTACTTGACTTTAATGGTGAAACTTCCATCTCTCCCTTAGAGCACATTGAAGAGATTTCAAATATTTGCAATATACATGGTATTACAAAGGATGATGTTGCTGTTAGACTTCTAGCTTCATCTTAAAAGGAAAAGATTTACAATGGTACAGAGGATTGCCTCATAACTCTATCACTAAATGGGATGAATTAGGTGAAAGGATTTGTAACCATTTTGAGGACAAAAGTGATCACCTATCACTTTTAGAGCAGCTAACCACCATTAAAAGAGCACCCCATGAATATATGATAGAATTCAATTATAGATTTCAAAAGACATGGGATAAAATACTTGTTGCAGTGAAGCCTACCCCTAGTAATGCCTTTTTGTATTTCCTTAGAGTGTTTAATAGTGATATTGCTACCACTTTACTATTCATGGGTGCAGACACCTTGCCTACTACCTATGAAATTTCCATAAGGGCAGAGAATATCTTGATTCAAGGAGGGAAGTTAGCTCCAAGACCTCCAATGCCTTTCTTCCTAGACATGCCTAATCATCAACCTATAGTAGCCCCTATCCCTACCACCTCTGTAAGCCAATATCTTGTTGTAGCCACAATAACTTACACATCTTCTAATGGAGTAGATAAGATTGAAGCCATGATGCAAATGATGATGCAGAATATAGACAAGAAGTTGCAAGATCAAGAAAACAAGATGGAGGATAACAATGTAGTGATGCAAAAGATGAGCAATGAGTTGGTGACCATTAAGAGACAACAAGCTCAAAGCAATAAGCCTCCCCAATGAAATGTCCCCTTTTCTGATTTGATATGGTATTTCAATCTTTAATCAGATCTTTAAGATCAAACAACTAATATCACAAAGATCCTCCAAATTTCTCAAGAAACCCCAAATCGGGTATGCCAGAAATTGTGCCAAAAGCTTCACAGCTTCACCAATTATTAATAAATCTGAAAGTGGACATTTTTACAGAAATTTCAGCAGCATAACAGCCTACAAAATGACATTTCCAGATCCGTATAACCTTTACACAATAGTTCTCAAATGTAGGACAAAAACTATGCTCATCGGGCTCCCGAAATTAACACAAAAATGCCCGGAAACACCACATAACACTAATAAACTATCTCAGAAGTTTAATCATGTCCCAATACATTTATTCAGCTCTATTTTAACAGCTTAGAGTCTGAAATACAGCAGCAACCAAAACTGATATGAAATGCTCAACTGAAAACACCAAACTCATGCAAAAAACACAACCGAAAACCCACAAATCTACACTGTTCAGCACAAAGGCAAACTTTGTATGAGCATGCACATGGAATGGCTTCAAACTCCCGTCCTTAGCCTTCCTGAAAACCTACAAACTCCTGTTCTTGGGTCTCCCTGAAAACCTGCAAACTCCCGTTCTTGGGTCTCCTTCTCCACAGGTTTGGCAGCCTCCGAAGAATAACAAAGAAATCAGCAAAATCAAGTTCTGGAATGAGCCCAAAATGCCTCCAAACCCCTTAAAAGAGGGCATAACTGTAACTCACGTCCAAGAGAGGTTAATGAAACTTATTTTAATAATAATTTTCATTTATTAGTCCAACGGTTTCCAAAGATTAACCCCCTTTTTCTGAAACTTCACTTTCTTGGGCCTGCCTGCCTTAGCAAAGATTTTCTTTTTTAATTATTTGAAAAGGGGACATGACAAGTCCTCCCCTCCCAAACATTTCTTGTCCTCAAGCAATGGTTGAACAATAAACCAATCAATCCACCTGGATCCCAAATGTAGTCATGAACTATACTACTACCAATTAACACAGGCTCCTGCAATATCCTCTGCAATATGACCAAGATGAATCCATAATCAAACTGACAATTATAGCTCAACCAAACTCCAAAATCACCACTACCACAGTAAAAAACCCATGAGACACAAACTCTAAGAACATTAGAACCCAAGTAAAGTGGACAAATCAAACTGCCAACACCATAAATACCATCAATGCATCCCACTGGCCTATACGGAATGTACAATCCAACTCTGCAACAATGGTGAATGCTCTCAAATGAAACTATACCAAGTATGGAGAATCCACACACTTTACAACTCCTGTAGTCAACACAACTCTGTAGATCATCGACCACTGTCTCATAACCATAACTCCCATGCACCCCTAATGGTGAAAAGCCATCACAAGATAAACAACAAGAAATGGAACCCAAACCAATTTTTCCTGCCATCAACTCCTCAACACAAGGATCATTTGCTAACTGATGTACATGACCTGCAATATAATGTTGATTAAAAAAACCAACCTCAGTCAACAACTCACCATGAACAAGTGATATAACCCACTGTGACTGATCACTAGCTAAGTCAGGAGATGTCATAGCCAAAGGAGTAGAATCAATAACAACACCTGCTGAAGCATCACTCCAAAACTCCTGCTCTAAGTCATGTATTATCAAGCTATCAACTGCAGGACCTATCACCATGTCGTGCCCATCACAACTCTCATCCCGAGGCATCAAACTATTCCATAACTGATGATAAGCACTAGTAACCAAAGTACATCTCTGTATCATAATCTCATCAACATGGTCATCAAAGGTAAATTGATGAGCGTACCTCATAGTGAAATGCCGATAGAATGCGCCAATCTCAGTCAGTGGCTCAGACTGTAATCTAGATGAAACTAACTGCAATTGATCATTAACCATGTTGGAACTGACTACTACCTCCAAAGATATCACCAAGGGAGTAGTATTACTAGCAAGAACCATGCCAACTGTCGACTCACCAACATCACACACGATCTTTGATGCATCTCTAGTCTCTGTGCCATCAATACCAGAGGCCACCACCATGTCAGGCATACAACAATCTGCTATAACACCCAAATCAACTGAACCTGACTCTAGTGGGAATGAACCTGATATGCCAATGTTAGTATCAAGGATGGATGCATCCCCATCTCCACTGTCTCTGACAATCTCAGCCATGGACATCCTCGGATCACCAAACACCATAGCTTGTGACTGTATAGAATCAGGTAAAGCCTGTAGTTGCTCTAACTCCATGGTCACCTTAGCCAAATGACGCTGTGACTCTTTGAAAACCAACTGTGTACTCTCAAGAATCTCAGAAGTCACCTCAAGCTGCTCAGTAAGCTCACTCACCTCATCTTCCTTGGCCAACAATGCATCATATGCTGTACTACCCCACTCCATAAGATAATCTCTGTCGGCTAGCAACTGCATATAATTCTGTCTCAAAATCCAAATAGCCTCCCATAAAGAGTGGATCTCTGTCAAGGAAAGATAACTGCCTTCCTGCTCATCACTAGTAGGAGAACCCCATCCATAAACTGCTAACAACTGACGAACAGCATCGAAATGCTGGCAAGTGATAGCAATGTCTCAGTCACTAACTCTCAATTGATTAGACACATGATGGCGCTGGCTTGACTGTCTCCTACAAACCTCCTCTGATGCATTGTCTAAAAGAGTATCCTCAAAGTTACTAGTCTCTAGAGTATTACCATCCATATCGTGTGAATCAAATCTAAAGCTCATATCAACATACGGAGTATCAAAAACATTAGCATTGCTGTCCAAATCCTCTATACCCAAGGAAACTAAGTCTTCAAAACTGTCCACTGCATCCTCCTGGATGTCATCAATGCCAATATGATCCTGAGACTCATCTATACACACTGCCAAATATGAAATATCATCAACACATTCTAGCAAGTATGGTCGACTAGATATATGAACAAAGCCCAACATCGGTGTATAAAAACTAATACCAACATCAGACAAGATATTGGCACAAGAAAAGACAACACCGTGTAATTTGCTAATCAACCCCATGATAGCACCCAAACAAACACTGCTACCAAAAAGTGTTAAAGATCTCCAGTCAACTGAATCCCAAACACCAATATAACAATCTCGAGTCCATATCCGTAAACTAGAATCAACTGGTAACTCAAGCAAACTCCTCACCTGAGTAATATGACCAATACCAACTAACTCCACATACTTGTCATGATGAGATAATGAAGTCACAATACTATCTTTGTTCACCTTCAGCTGGCTGGACAAATCATGTGAAGTACTACCAGCCTCAACCTCATGTGATGAAGCATCTAACTGTGCCTGGTATTCATCTCTACTAGGTATCTCACCATCCTGCACAACAACATCCTCATAATCATCATCTAAACCCACTACATTGTAGTCACTGCCTGTTGTAACTATACCATCCTGAATACTTGTGGCATCACCCTTTGACGACCTGTAGACAATTGTCTCAATCTGAGTATCAAGTTGACCGTTACTATCAATCTGTGTAATATCCTTTCCCACCACCTCCTGTGGTAGAGTAGAATCTGAGACCTCTACCTGGCTATCAGCTAGTTTCTCAAACTCCTCATGCAACTTCTTGGGAATTGTGTCATCTGTCATGTGAGAAAATATGCCAAATATAAATCCAGTCAACTTATCCACCTTAGCTGGGTCAGATAACATGTCATTCATTATACGGTGGTGCTCAACCAACTGTTTAGACATGTCATGGCTTATTTTCATAAGTTTATCTCGAATGTCTAGATAACCATCCTTTCTACTATTTTGACTCTGGCTATCAATTGTCCAAGATTGTTCCCTCTGAGACTCTGTACTATACCTGTCCATTCTGGATAAAGTAGAGTGTAACCCCAATAGGATATAACTTCTTCAAACACCAAGAACTAACATGCAAATGATTAGAAGTAGCATGCAACCATAGATTTGGACATGCAACTGATTAGAAGCAACATGCAACCACCAAATTATGACATGCAAGATCTGGGTAGTTGTCAAAACTGACATGCAAACTTCTACAACCACCAAATTCACCAAAAACTAACATGAAAATGATTAGAAGTAGCATGAAACCATAGATTTGGACATGCAACTGATTAGAATCAACATGCAACCACCAAATTATGACATGCAAGATCTGGGTAGTTGTCAAAACTAACATGCAAGATCTGGGTACTTGTCAAAACTGAAATGCAAACTTCTGCAAACTTCTACAAACCCTCAGGCTGGCAAGATCATGGCTCTGATACCACTGAAATGTCCCCTTTTTTGATTTGATATGGTATTTCAATCTTTAATCAGATCTTTAAGATCAAACAACTAATATCACAAAGATCCTCCAAATTTCTCAAGAAACCCCAAATCGGGTATGCCAGAAATTGTGCCAAAAGCTTCACAGCTTCACCAATTATTAATAAATCTGAAAGTGGACATTTTTATAGAAATTTCAGCAGCATAACAGCCTACAAAATGACATTTCCAGATCCGTATAACCTTTACACAACAGTTCTCAAATGTAGGACAAAAACTATGCTCATCGGGCTCTCGAAATTAACACAAAAATGCTCGGAAACACCACATAACACTAATAAACTATCTCAGAAGTTTAATCACATCTCAATACATATATTCAGCTCTATTTTAACAGCTTAGAGTCTGAAATACAGTAGCAACCAATACTGATATGAAATGCTCAATTGAAAACACCAAACTCATGCAAAAAACACAACCGAAAACCCACAAATCTACACTGTTCAGCACAAAGGCAAACTCTGTATGAGCATGCACATGGAATGGCTTCAAACTCCCATCCTTAGCCTTCCTAGAAACTTGCAAACTCCCGTTCTTGGGTCTCCCTGGAAACCTGCAAACTCCCGTTCTTGGGTCTCCTTCTCCACAGGTTTGGCAGCCTCCGAAGAATAACAAAGAAATCAGCAAAATCAAGTTCTGGAATGAGCCCAAAATGCCTCCAAACCCCTTAAAAGAGGGCATAACTGTAACTCACGTCCAAGAGAGGTTAATGAAACTTATTTTAATAATAATTTTCATTTATTAGTCCAACGGTTTCCAAAGATTAACCCCCTTTTTTCGAAACTTCACTTTCTTGGGCCTGCCTGCCTTAGCAAAGATTTTCTTTTTTAATTATTTGAAAAGGGGACATGACACCCAACCTCACTATCAGGGCCCCATGTATAATAGGCCTCCAAATCAAGGGCAGGGTTATGCTCCATACAATCAAGATAGATGCATAGGTAATACCTTTGCTACAAATACAAACACAAATCCAAATAAGGAACGATTTCCTCAAAACAACCTTGCTCAAGTGCAAGACTTTTGTCCCTCTTGAAACTATTCCTATGGGTATTGTATGTGTCAAAGGACAGAGGCATCTCAGGTATTGGTCACATAGGATCAAGCAGTAGAACAACAATGTAGTGCTCACCAATCTATTGATGCTTCTCATGTATAACAGTAAGGTGATTATTCTTTTATGCCATCACCTAGAGGAGCATTGTCATACCAATCATGATGCCATAACTCACAATACTAGAAGAAAAAGAAGAACTGTCAAGGATGCCACACCTCCTTCTCCAAATCAAGCTTTAACTTTAGGTACTATCTCCCACATACCAGTGATGAATGCACAACCAAATGTTGCTTCTTAATGGAGGTAAGATATGGGCAATAAGAAGTCTACTAAACCTTAGACTACTCACTTCCAGTCATCAGTCCCTACAGCTCCCAAGGTTTTAACCAAAGCAATAAGGACATATTGTGTCTAAGGAAGGTTTAACCATTGATCCAAAGAGAACAAAGGAAATCCTTTCTCTCCCACTTCCCACTCATAAGAAAGTGTTGCAAAGCTTCCTTGGTAGACTTAATTTTGTAAGAACATTTATCCCTAATCTAGCTACCATGGTCAATCCTCTTACAACTATGCTAAAGAAAAATATGGTTTACACTTGGACAAAGGAGGGGAGAGCTAGTTTTGAAGAAATCAAGTCAACAATAGCATACTGTGGTAAGGATTTCATTCTCTATACCCTTGGAGGTGAGTCAAGTATATTAGCTATCTTGACATAGTTGAATGATCCAAATAAAAAATAACCTATAGCCCTTTTTAGTGAAGGGCTAAAGGATTATGAGGACTAGTACAATTATGTGGAAAAGCAAGTCCTCTCTATCATGAGGGCTTTAAAGAAATTTAGACATCTGATATCACATAATAAGGTCCAGCTCCTAGTTTCACATGCAAGTGTGAAGGACTTCCTCTTGAATAAATATATCAATGAGAAAAGAGCTGGATGAATCATTAAGGTCATGGAGTACGACAGAGATATCAAGATCACCAAACTTGTAAGAGGTAAAGGACTATGTGAATAGATGATTTCATCCTAGGAGACAATTGAGGAGGTTGCTCTAGTGATAGAGGATGTAGAACCATCAGGGGATGAAAATCTGAACAATTGGATACATGACATGACAATCTTCTTGTTGGGAGGAGGATATCCACAAGGATTAGATAGAGCTAAAAGAAGGCAATTTAGATTGTAGTCTATTCCTTTTTACATAGTGGATGGGATTATTTTTAGAAGAGATCTCAATGGAGCCTTGTTGAGATGCATAAACCCTTATCAAACTAATAGAATGATCAAAGAGTTTCATGATGGCCCTGATGGTGCCCACTTCTCAGCCAAAACAACAATTACGAAGATCATGAGAGCTAGTTATTATTGGCCAACTTTGTTCCATGACTGTCATAAACATGTGAGGAAATGTGAGAAATATGCCTTCTTTACAGGAAAACAAAGGTTAACAAATCTTCCTCTTCATCCTATTCAGGTTGATCAACCATTTGCCTGGTGGGGGCTAGATTTCATTCATCCAATCAATCCACCTTCCAAATCTGGTCACAAGTGGATCCTAGCTGCAACAGACTACTTTACAAGGTGGACAGAGGTAGTAGCTCTGAAGGATGCCACAAAGGCCTTAGTGGTTGAATTCATTGATGGAATTGTAACCATATTTGGTGTTCCATCAACTATCATATCAGATAATGCCAAATCTTTTGTTGGAGATCATATATGTTCTTGGGCTCTGGAACATGGGATATTTTTGAGCACTTCCTCAAACTCTAAATCCTCCAACAAGAACCTCATTAGAATCACGAAGAGGACAATTGAAGATAACCAGAGGAGTTGGCATGCCAAGTTAAAGACTGCCCTTTAGGCTGACAAGATTACACCCAAGAGAGCAGTAGGGAATTCAACTTTTATGCTGGTATATGGAAGGGAGGACATGCTCTCCATTTCACTTGAGTTCCCCTCTCTTGAGCTGGCTCATCAATTGGAGCTAGATGAGAATGATTTCATGATAATTAGGTGATGCAGGAGCATCCAGTGGTGTAAGGGCAATCTTGTATCACCCCCAAAAATGCTTAGAGATAGTTTCTGTTTAATGTGTTTTCATTTCTAGATACCCATTTGGGTCAAATAAAGGTTCCAACTCTCACAGTTCCACTATTAGTTTTATGGGTTAGAGTTTTTGAGCACCTTGGGATATGTGTAAATGCAAAAAAATGAATTATTTTATAATTGATCCAAAATTATGATGAGTTAGAGGGTGTAAGTTGGAGGGATGATTATACTTGTAATTTAAAACACTCCTAAAAAAGAACCAGGTCAAAAGGCTTTACAGTTAGAAAATTATTGTAGTTTTAATTTTCCTAGAGACCTCCTAAGAGTGCTTCAAAGTCAGATTTGAGGCACTAAACGGCCTTGTATAGGCCTGAAAAATGGGGGACAAGAAAAGTTGTCCATAAGGCTATAGAGCACTTTGAGAGCTTTTCAAAAATGTAAATGGTTCATCAATCGGAGTCTCGGTTCAAAAGTTATGCCTCTTGGAAGTTGGACTACTGTTTCTAGATTCTTCTAATTTTACGCTGACTTCTAACGTGACTTCTGGAACCTTCTGTTTTGGTAGTGGATTCCAACTAGCATATTCTATAATTTATTCCTAACCCTAAACCATTTGGGGCTTATTTAAGAACACTTTTGGCATTGTAAAGGCAGTTCTCAGTGGAGTTAGAGAGAAGGTACTATGCGAAGGATTTCTTTCTCCAAAATCATACTATTGTAAGCCCATGGGGCATTTTTCATTGATAATAATATTTCCTTTTTCCTATGTGTTCATTCTAGTCTTTGGTTGTGTCTCCATCATTAGGTTAGTAGAACTAATTGAATTAGAAGAAAGAAAACAATAGGCTATGCATACACTTGAGACTAGACAACAACACGTCAAAAGAAGAAGTTTTGACAAGAAGGCTACAACCCAAATTTTTAGAGAGGGAGACCTTGTTCTCAAGTGGGATGCAGATAGAGCTAAACTTGGTAGGCACTCCAAATTTTATGCTATTTGGAGTGGCCCTTATGTTATCACCAGTTGTAAAGAGGTCAATGCTTTTCAACTATCTAGGCCTAAAGATGATGTTCTGCTAATTCAAGTCAATGGAATTCACCTTAAACCTTTCTTTTAGAGAAGGTTAGGGTTTTTTGTATATAATATATTAGTTTCCCTTTTTCCAAGAAGTGTACAAGCACAAGCTTTTCTTTGGGAGATAGAGAAGTTTTAAAGTTTTGTAGTTGCAGAGATTGTAGTTTTTTGGTTGTTTGTAGAGCCAGTTTCATTTTTTGTGACTCCATAGCCCAACAGATTGCTCAAAGGCCACTGATCCATGCTTAACAAGAAAGCACCCCCTCTGAGTTTCCAAAATTTTTAGCCATTCTTCCTCACCAAAATTTTAATTTTTAGAGTGATAGACATGGCTGATGGTCAAATTTGATTTTTCAAATGTTTTTACCATGCATGCATAATAGGGATACATAAAAACTTTGGTTTTTCTTTATCCCTAAGTCTTGACCTTCCTTATATTCGCATGTTATATAAGCTTATGCAAATTTAAGTTGCGATCTTGTGATGGTTCCTTGCCCGCATGATCACAAGCTATCATGTCTTAACTATCAAAGGGTGTGCGAGGTTGCAAAGCAATCATCTCCACTAGTTAGTGCAACTTCACAATTTAGAATGTCAATGTCCAGTTAACAGTTGCAATGGAGCAAAATATCTTGTTCGCACAATTGTGGGAGGTTAGGAGTTAATTAGAGTTCAAGCTGTGAAGTGGTGATCCCTGTTGTTTGCATGTTCGCATGGAGTCATGGGAATACCCTGGTTAAGGCTGTGAAGTGGAAATACATATGGAACACATCATTATAGAGTTAATAGTAAGGTTAAGAATTTGAGTTGCGAGGGTGTGATGATGGTTATTTTGATGGTTTCACTCATTCACAATAGTTAATGAAAAGAATCAACTGGTAGTTCTGATGGAGCGATGAATGTTAAAGGGTGGTTGCACAACCTTGCATGGTCTAAGCTATGGTTAAGGGAATATGTTGCAATATTGCGGTGGAGCATCAGGCAGTCACAAAGGTAATCTTCGCAAGATCGTTGACATTTGATGTTAGTCAAGAAAATTGCTATGAAGGGGCGACAAAGAAGAGGTAGTGGCTTTCGCATCATCACATAGTTAGTAAATGGTTAAGCCCAAACTTAGACGATGGTGTGAATCATCAAGTTCACATTGCTTGCAGGGTCACAACCATTAAGGGAATACAGTGAAGGTAAGTTGCAATCCGATGATCTAGCATGAAATGAAGTTATTTACAATTTCACAGGGCCATACAGTAATGAAGGAAATAAGTCTCGAAGTTGCAAAACAAGGTGATGAGCACAAGTCAACAGATAGTTGAATGTCTAAATAGGGTGGCAAAATGCTTTAGTATTATTGGGCCACATGGCAGGGTTGATAGTCAATTAATGACATATCCAATTTGGCACATCAAAAAAAACTCTCAAAGGTAGCTCTTTAATGGAAAACCAATCCCCTAATCATCTGCAAGTACATTTTGATGATCTCCATGCCTATTTGATACAAAGGACACTCCATCACCACTCTGAGTTAGCTTTCTAGCTAGCTATGCAGTTATGACCACTGTTTCTGTCTCTTTGAGGTCAGATTTAGTATGAAAGATATGATTTTTGCATATGGGCACACACTCAATCAAATATTAGACTTTGGATCGATAGTGGTTGGCTTTGGCTTCCAATTCAAGTTATCTCAGTTATGCTTGAACTATAAACAAAAGTTTTGTAACCCTTCCAAGGGTCAGTCTTTTCTTTGATTCTATAGCATTGTATTATATTCTTTGCTATTGTAATTTCCTTTTGCCTATGGATGAATATATCCCTCGATTGTACCTCATTCTCCCATTAATATAAGTGCAAAACCTTCTTGAATTTGTTGGTGTATTCTTTCCATTCCTCAATTTGCATGACTATATCTATTTAGCCTTGAATGATATAGAGTGAAGCTTATTCCTTATAACATCCATTAGGTTCTTGATTTGCATGTGATTGTTATATTAAATTAAAGGTTGAATCAATGTATTTTGAGATTGTATTGATGAATAGTGCATTGTTAGGTAGAGATAAGGGTGAACAGACTATTTTGGTGTATCGCCCCCTCTAGATTAGAATAGGTAGCTTGATTTCATGTATTCCTTTTCCCTTTTCCTTTTAAGAACTAGTTAGGTGCACCTTGATAGTAAGGAAGCCAACCTTCTCCAAAGACTCAATCTCATTGTTCAAGTCCCACAACTTGGAGATTGTTTCCATGTTACATGAAGTTGCCTTTAGGTAAAAAAATTAGGCAAGGGTGTAAACTTTCATGTCAAAAGTGACCAACCAACATATTTCTCCAATTTTAGACCTATTTCTCTGTGTAACAAAATCTACAAGATTATTACTAAGTCAATTTCACTTCACTTGGCAAGAATTATTCCTAAAATTATCTCAAAGCAATAGGGGGTTTTGTTCTAGGAAAATATATAATGGAGGGGGCTCTTATTGCTCATGAAGTACTACACTCTATCAAAATAGAAGGGCTTCAAGCTATGATTCTTAAGTTGGATATGTCTAAGGTATGTGACAGGCTTAATTGGGCTTTCTTGTCATAGGTCATGGAGAAGATGGGATTTGATAAAAAATGGGTTAAGTGGATTTTATCTTGTGCCAATGGGGCTAATTTCTCGGTTCTTATTAATGGTTCCCCATGTGGCTTTTTTTCCTCTTCTATGGGAGTCAAACAACGTGATTCTCTTTCTCCCTTCTTGTTCATTATTATGGCAGAGGGCCTTAATAGATTGATTGCCTATAAGAACTTACAAAAAATTTGGGTAGGTATCTCTATTAGATCTCAACTTACAGTTAGTCACACTTTACTTGTAGACGATTCTCTATTATTTGGGAAGGCAATTCTCTCAAAAGCTTTAGTCATTAAGGAGATTCTAGATGAATATTTTAATGCCTTGGGCTAGAAGCTTAATGTTACTAAATCAAATATTTTCTTCTTCAATACACCCGCTCTCGTCCAAAAGGCCATCCATAGATACCTTGGTTTTCAGATTGTTGAGGTATCCTGTAAATATTTGGGAATCCCCTTTTTTCATGGACTAGGAAAGGTTGTATTATGGGAGAACATTCTTAAGAGTATTAGGAGTAGAATTGCCTCTTGGAAGGCTAGGTGGTTGTCTTTGGCAGGAAGAATCCTATTGGAAAAATCGGTCCTTAGTTCAATTCCTAACTATGTCATGTCAATTCTCTGAACTCCTAGGGGAGTTATGAAGGTCATCAGGAAGTTTATCAAAGATTTCATTTGGAAGGGTAATCTAGATAATAAGAAAAAAAAATCCCTCTTATTTCTTGGGACAATATATGCACTCCAAAAGACCTTGGTGGGGCAGGGTTACATAATCTCTATGAAAGAAATATTAGTTTGGGGGCTAAATTGCCTTAATAGTATTATGAGAATCATCAGACTTTGTGGGAAAGAATATTGAAATGCAACTACTTGGATTCAGATGATCCTTCCAGAATCTTCACGGTAAGAAATCCTCCTCAAGATTCAGTAATGTGGAATTGTTTGGTCAAATGTAGAAGAATCATTCTTCCTCATTTATCTTGGGTAGTCAACTCAGGTAATAAAGCTTTATTTTGGACAGACTCTTGGAATGGTCAACCTTTGTTAAATTCCAATCCTCATTTATCATAGGCTAGGATGGTTATGGAACAGAGGTGGGGGTTACTTTTTAGAGAGTATATGTCTATCCCAAATCTTGAGGGGGTTATGTAGGCAATCTGGAAGGATTTGAGTTCACTTCCCTTTTCTTGACAAGAAAGAAACCATCCTTGCTGAAATTCTTCGCCAAATACTCCTATTTTATAATGAGGAGGATGAGTATCTGATATGGACAAAGGCACCGAGCGGTAGGTACTCAATTAAACAAGGCTATCTATCTCTTTCAAGGAATATAATCTTAGACAACAACATTTTGTTTAGATTTTTCTAGCACAACTTGGTTCTGCCTAAGGTTGGCTCATTCTTATGGTTGGTTCTTCACAACATAATCTTATCAAGTACTAGATTGCAAAGGTTAGGCATTTCTAATAGTTTTTCTTGTGTTCTTTGTGGAAAAATTATTGAGGATACCGATCATTTGTTAGTTAACTACGAATTCTCCAATGAAGTGTGGTGTTGGGCTCTTCAAAAACTAGGTTGGCAAGATCCTCTTTTTAATCAACTTCATCTATTTCTCTTCCAATGGCCACTTCTCAATAAGGATTCTTTTTTTTTCCCTACATGTGGAGGGTCATTCTAGCAATAATTTCTTGGTTTCTATGGTGGACGAGAACAAGACGATCTTTAAGAAGGAAAGCTGCACGGTTCATCAAGTTATTCATTGTGTCGAAGGTTCTATTTTAGAAATGGTCAACTCCTATATCTCTAGGTCCAAGTCTTTATCTTCAACCTTTATAGCTCAAGATTCCAAAATACTTAATAATTGGCAGAGAATCCATATTCCATTTAAGGGAGTCTTGGTAGGTAAAAAGACAAAGCAAGATATCAGAAGGGAAGTCAAATGGAAGCCCCATAGATACTAGCTTTGTTAAACTCAACTTTGATGGATCCTCCAAAGGAAATCCAGGACTCTTGGGAGTAGGATGGGTCCTTAGAGACAATCGTGGTTGTATCATTAGGGCAGCAAAGAGAAGATTACCCATGGGTTCTAATAATGTAGCTGAAGCAATGACTCTTTTATTTGGTATGCAGGGGGGCTTTGGACCTTGGCCTTAAAAAAATCATGTTGAGGGAAATTCTCAGCTTATTACTTTAGGTTTATCCACTGGGAAGATTTTCAATTGGGAAATCAAATACATCCTTCGTCAAGTTTCTAAACTTCTTTCCATATTTGAAGACTTCAAAATTTCTCATTGCTATTGGGAAGCTAATCGCATGGCCGATTGGCTAGCGAATAGAGGTGTGCTCTTGGATTATGGGTCAATGGAATGGGATCAGAAGGATGTCTTTCAATTACTCTATGATCACGACTTGCTAGATTTGTTTGATATGGAAGTACTTTTTCCGCAGTCTTCCAATTATCCCAAAAGTTAATGTGTTGTTGAAGCTCACAATAGGATGGTCTGGTTGGTAGTCCTTTGTATCGTCTCTTATATGTGGATAGTAAAGTTTGATTTTTGTATCGTAAAGAAGGGGGGTTCTCTTCCTACTTCTTTCCTCCTGGAGCCTCATCGAAGCAGTTAATAAAATATAATTGCGATGCCATTTTTATCAAAAAAATAAATAATAATCTTAGAAATTAATTTTTAAAATTTTTTTAAAAAAAAATTATTATTTATTTATTTTGAAAATCAAATATATAAATACTAGTTATTTTTTCTTGTAAGTGATTTTTTAATATCAATTACTTTTAAAACTCTTAGTGGGATATAACTTATTATATATTTATGAATGCTAGTGGAGTTACAAATTAATAAATATATAATTGTGATTTAGTTATATTTTAAGAGAAGTTATAGTGGAGTTCACTATATAATCATCTACTTATTAATATTTAATATTATGGGAGAAATTGTAAATAACTTAATTAAAATTATAATTTCAAATATGAGTTATCTCTATTTCCATTATGAATTAAAGGAAAAGTAAATATTAATATTGGACTTAAATAGTAGTCAAATTAATATTTTAGGAATGAAACTGATATTAATAGTTAATCTAATAATATACATTTATGTTATTAATTAAATCATTCATGATTTAAGATTATTTAAATTAATAACATGATATTATTGCATGATAGTTTATATGCACAAAGAGATTTGACATTCAAATACTCGTTAATTTAAATAAGTATATTAGCATAACAATTTATATTAACATGTATATTCTTACTTTATTTTTAAACACATCTTTATGGCTCAAACTAAACAAGAGAAGATGATAGAATTAAATCATATGGCTGAAAACTATGTGTTTTCTTAAATATTCTATTTATACTCTGGTGATGTTTATTTTCATGATGGTTTTTCTTTGTGGGTTGTTTAGTTGGCCAAGTTAGGATGTGCACCAAAGGCATTTTTGAGATTTTTTAAATAATTATTTGATTGTATGTCATGATCTACTTTATGATTTAAATTGAGATTTCTTTTGATGAGCATTTATAAGAACTTGGGTTTTGAGAACCAATGTTATTTTTGGGTTGTCTGTTAAGGAACAAAATTCGATCAATATTACTCTTGTGGTATGGGACACAATTGTGGTTTGTGAGTTTTGGGAAGGTATTCTAGGTGCATGTCTATGTGAATGGCTTGCAATAGGGGTTGGGGTCCAAAGTGGCTACCAGAGAAACTCATTGTAAGTCGTGTAACAAATGATAACATGGTAATTAAAAAACTTTCCTCTCCCATGTCTTGAGATGAATTAAAAAGTTAAGCTAGCGATTTTTCTTTGTCCATGCCTTGAGTGTTTGTATAGGCTAAGGATGAGAATGAGATGATACCTTGAGAGGTATGACTAGTTTTCTCATCTTCATGAGAGGATATTCTAGTTCCACATAGAGTTACTAGGGGATCGGGGTCCTAAGAGACTGCCAAGGTAACCTTAGAGTTGACTCATGAGATGACACTCCATAGTATGTAGCTTGAGTATCCTTCATGTTTTCTTTATATTTTCCTCTGGTGGTGTACTTGTTGGATATTACTTTTGATGGTGTATTTATTGACTAGATGTTAGTTATTGTTAACAATTGACTTTTATTAATGAATGCCAATTATTCATTAGTGGTGTTTTTATTGTTAGAGTTAGTGATTGGTGGTTTACTTTTTATTGATGATTGTTGTTATTTGTTGGTTATTGTGCTTGTGAAATTGACATTGATTTGGAGGTGGTTGTATCTTTTTGGTTTGATACTTGATTTGTACTTGGTATCTATTGTTGATTTTGGTATGTGATGTTGGTTTGGATGAGTGTCTTTTCAAGTTTGGTTATCTTTTCTGTATCAGTAGTTTGTGTTACCCTTGAGGTAGACTAGGCTATCAGAATCCCTTACCTAGGATTTTTTAATGATTTGATTATCTATGTGTGGATTGTAAATTATCTCTCCTACACGGTGGGAGTGAGATAATGATTAGCTGACCATGCGGACTGGAGGTAGTTTCTTCTTACCATTCGGATCCCCCTCAGATTGATAGATGTTGGATGTTCATTGATACGGTCATACCATTATCATTCTTATTCTTATCTTGGAGATTCCTATTCATTTGATGTATCTATGTATTATGTGTTTTGAGATCCTATGGGATATTGTATTGTATATTCATGTACTTGTATTTATTATTGCATACCCTACGATACGATTAGTGGGTGATGTTATCTAAATGTACTCTATCATATTAGTTGTTTTATGTATGTGTATATGAAATTATGTATGTGTTTATTCATTTTATGATTATGGACATTGTAATTGAGACTTAAATTTATTAATAGAACTTTCTTAAATGTGACTCAACGTGAATGAACCCTTCAGGAATGAAATCTATATTGTAATTGCATGTGTAAATATTGTGTATGTGTATATTGTTTACACATTGTTACTTTGACGTTGTTTAAACTTTCAAAAAATAGTTTCTTAAACTTTGTAACATATTAGATTTATTTCTTTTGGCTTCCCGAGTGAGGCGTTACACAACACATGTTGTTTGAATATGAAATCTAATTAACTCCTTCCAAGGATCATCACCCTCCAAAGATCTAATTACCCACTTAGAAGTTATACTAACACTTTATGTGTATGGATCAATGATTCCCAACCCTTAATTGTCCTTAAGTTGGGTGCAATGCTACCAAGAAGTAGTAGGCATTCCCTTTTTCATTTCCCCATTTAGCTCATAAGAAATTTCTAATGAGCTAGGTAAACTAGCGGTAGCCACTTTTAGAAGGCAACCAACAAGAAGATATATACACATGACTAGTGAGAAAAAATTTGTTTGCCACTTGGAAGCGACAATTCATAAATAGAAATCTGTTTGTCTAATACAAAAGTCTTCCCTTGATTTTATTGATAAACCAATTCCACATATCTTCAAGATAAACTCCAACTCCAAAGGGGATCCCCAAATATCTGGTAATTGTGCCATGTTTAATTTCTTTCCTCTTGGTAGTAATCCAAGTTGGATGAGAGATTGGGCAAGAATCTAAAGCTAATTTGGATCTGCAAGTGATACAAAATACATCCAAGTTATCTAAAGTGTTATCCACCTCTTCAACTAAATTTAAAACAAAATACATACTATCATCAACAAAGTGGGAGTTGAAGGCAGTAGTATTATTAGGCAAAGAGATGTCATGGATAAATTGACTAGCCTTAGCATTGTGGAACAAATAGACAAGGGCATCTACAACTAGATCAAACAAGTATGGGTAGAGAGGAAAACCTTGACAAATGGATATTTCAAGAGGAAATTAAGGAGAAATAGAGCCATTGATAACTAATCTAGTATTAACATTAATGAAAAATATTTTGATATGAGCATGAATTAAGGACCAAATCCCAATCATTGCATCACGTTGAAGATGAAAGGCCATTGAATGTGATTATAAGCTTTATCAAAGTCCATCTTAACAATAAGAGCATCTTGGGCCATTTGTTGGGCCCACTCGATAGTTTCCCAGGCCAACACAAGAAGTCCAAGGATAAATCTTCCACCTATGAATTTTGTTTGCTCTAGACGAACTATCATTTAGGTAATGGGTTTAATTATTCAAGCCAAAGCTTTGGTTATAGTTTTGAAAGAATTTGAAAAATATAAAGTTGGCAAGTTTTTTATGTCCAATACCAATACTCCAAGTATTTTGAAAAGGCTATTCTTAAAACAAACTTGTGAAGTTTTAATTTATAAAAATGCAAAGAATGTGGTAAGAAGCAAGTGTGATATGTTTTCATTTCTTAAAGAATTTTACATTTTAAATAGAATTCAAAATGAATGGCACATATGGACAATTAACACAAAAATTAAATGTATAATGAATGATAAATACAAATAGTGTTTCGTCCTTTCTTTTCACAACCTTGAATATAGTTTGGGGTTGCAATGTTTGTTTAGGATGTGGCTATCCTCCCTACAAAACATACACTCAAAAATGTGGAAAACACAATGGATTTTCCTAAAAAAGTCAAGATATCATATTCATGATTTGCATCCTCTGTATTGTAAATCTGCAAAAAAAAATTGCTAAAAAAATTGTGTTTTCATCATGTGCAGATTTCTATTGAGAAACTAGTTTCTCAACCTTGCAAGTTTTTCTAGCTAATTCTAATTAATGTTTTTGGTAGTTATCCACTTGTTTATGCCTTAGAAAAGGGTGTATAAAATGCCAAAATGTGTCCTGTTCATAGTACAATATAGGAGGACCATTTTTAGCACATAAATGACACATTTCATGATAGTTATAAGGGTCAAAATTAGGGGACAAACTTTTGGACAAGAATATTATTTTGACCTAGATTTTTCCCATCTTGGAAATATAAATGTCAAGAATGGGCAACACTTGGCATGATGGTTTTTCCCATGGTATTTTAAAACCACAAGTGGTTTCCAAGTTGTAAAATTACTATATAATGAGGGTTTGGGGAGGAGTTTGCAACATGGAGTTTGTTGCAAAGTTGGGTGGTAGAAGGATGCTAGTAAAGTCTCTTCAAGCTTGAGTTGTGGTGATGCTCTTGTAAGAACTTGCATTGCAAGTGTATTGTAATGCTCTTGATTAGATAATACATTGTGTGGGTTTTTTTTCTCCTGTATGGGTTTTCCCATGATAATTACTGTGTTATGTGTTCATTGTTATTTTGATTGTGCTTTTGTATATTTCTTGAGATCTTTGTAATACTTAAGTTGAAATTTTCTTAGTTGTCCTCTAAAGATTAGCATAGGAAATGTTTCCACATACATTTTCTTCCTTACAAGTGGTATTAGAGCCTGACCAATTTTGGTTCTATTTGTTGTGTACAATGTTTTTTGAGCTAATCAAGGTTGGAGTGGGAACTTATGTAGAGTATTTGATTTCTCTATTTTAGGATTGTAAAGATGGAAAACATGTCCAGGAGGATTGATGTAGAGAAGTTTCTTGGTACAAACTTTGACATGTGGAAGTTGAAGATGGAAGATTGTTGATTGATTAGGATCTATGCGATACAATGGGCAAGAATAAACATAAGTCCACATATCCAACTTTAGATTATGATGTGATAGACAAAAAAGCTAAAGGTGTCATAAGGTTGTGTCTTGCTGACTAAATTCTAATTAATGTGCATGAAGAGTCTACTATGAAGAAGTTAAAAGAGATCTATCAAGCGAAATCACTTGTGAATTTTTTTCTTGAGGAAGAAGTTGCATTCCTTGAGAATGGAAGAAGGTGGATGAATATCTAAGCATCTAGAAATCTTTAATATGTTGTTGACTTGCCCTCAGGAGGGGTGCCAATGGATGAAGAAGAAAGGTGTCATTCTATGTTCATTGTCGAACTCATGGGACAACCTTGTCATGGCTATAGGGAACACTTAAGTTGTCTTGAAGATGGAGGATGATGTTGGCTTTCTACTTTCTAAGTAGATGAGAAGGAAGGTCTCTTTGAATGCCAAAGAGGCTTTGAGTGTTTGAGGAAGACCAAAAGAAAGAGGCAATAATGAAAAGAAGCATGACCATTCTAAGTCCAAGAATAATGAGAGATCAAAATCCCTTGGTAAGTCCAAGGCAATCTGTTGGAATTATGGAAAGCTTGGACACTTCCAAAGGACTGCAAAGAGAAGAAGAAAAAGAAAAAGAAGAAGAAGCAATATTCTGATTCTAAGTCTAAGAAGGAAGATGGAGATCCTTTTATCACAGCCTTGGCCACTTGTGTAGGTGAGCATGCATGGTTGATAGACTAAGGTGTGTCTTTCCACATAACTCCTAATAGAAATTGGTTTAGTAAGTATGAAGCTTTTGATGGTGGCAAGGTGTATTTGGGTGATAATTTAGTTATTGGCATTATTGGCCATGGAAATATTTGTGTGAAATTTTTTGATGGTAGAATTAGAAAATTTGATGGTGTCTTGCATATTTTGTGACTAGCAAGATTTTATTATTATTTAGCAAACTAATGGATGCGGGTTTGCATGTACAACTTTTTGAAGCAAATGTGAAAATGGTGAGAGGTGCTATGGTGATAGAAAGAGAGAAAATTAGGTCTGTTGTACCAACTTGATGCATGCACAATTGAGTGCAATAGTACTTCTGATAAGATTGTGACAAGGTCTACTTCATTGGAAAAGGAGAGGGTTTCTCTTTCAACATATAGTTGTATTTTTTGGGTACCCAAGGGTGCTTTATATATCGAATCAAAGTTGTCTTCGGAGAAGACCATGTTATGGTACTAGATACTCGACCGCAGAGGTGAGAAGGGTCTATGAACCTTGAAAAATTAAAAACCTTGTTGATGGGTTTAATGATTGAATGATTGGAATCTCGAATTTGATTTTTGTGAGCATTGTATTTATGAAAAATAAAACTACATTTAGTTTTACTTGAGTTCTCATAAGTCTTCATGCATTTTTTATCTAATCCATTCAGATGTATTTGGTCTAGTTGATGTTCCTTCTATTAGTAGATCAACTTATTATGTTTCTTTCATTGATGATTTCAGTAGAAGAACATGGGTTTATTTCCTTAAGAGTAAAGCTAAAGTTTTCAGTTGTTTCAAAGAATTTAAAGCAATGGTTGAGTTGGAGACTGGAAAGAAGATAAAATGTTTGAGAACTAATAATGGTGGTGAATATTGCTCAAATAATTTTGATATATTTTGTAAAGATTGTGATATTAAAAGTCAGAAGACAACTCTATATTATCCACAATAGAATGGTGTTGTAGAAAAAATGAACAAGACATTGATGGAGAAGGCTAAGAGTATGTTGAGTGGAGTTGGATTGTATCAAAAGTTCTAGCTGAAGTTGTAGCCACCGCGTGCTACCTAATAAATAGGTCTCCTACATTGACTCTTGTTGATAGGACACCAATGAAAGAGCTAGGGCTAGAAGCCCGAGTCACGGTTTGAAGTAAACCTTAAGCAATCTTTGTGTGGTAAAGCTTTCTTCCAAGCTTTGTTATGTCACATAACTGGCCCAAGGTGTTGGGATCAGACGATTTGTGTAAGTGGTAAGTAAGGCAGAGCCAAGTCTTGAGCTTACTCTAGCTATTAGTGTAACAACTATCCAAGATAAACTAGTTCCATGGATTGGAGCTAAGTCTTGTGGAGTCTTTGGTGCTACCTAAAACCCCAAGATAGTGATAAGTGAGGTCTAGCTTAGGGCATTGGATGATTCAAACTAGATTTGAATAAGTGGTTTCTTACAACATTATCAGTTGAAATTGGATGTGACAATTGAGTTGCATGCATAATTCTTGGATGACATTTTGTTATCAGTACATTCACATACAAGCTACCTAGGAATGTTGCTTAGTGATAAGTCATCTCAAGGTCATTGCAAGCATCCTAGGATGCATTTTGAAGGTGTAGATGGTGATTGAATCTTTATTTTAGTGCAATGCATGTTGTGAGTTCCAATGTGAGTTATGACATTGTTATAAAAAGTGTATACATTCCATATAGAAAACACCTACAACATAATGCCCGTGGCTATCTAGCCACGAAAACAAATAATATAACACAAGATGGCTTTAACAAAATAACCTGAGTATAAAAAAATCTCCTTGATATACTTTTCGATTTTCGTGACTACATAGCCACTGCCCAACATAATTACCTCTAAGTTTCTCCACATTTCATATCGAACACAATGCGCAAAGGTGATATTTCAATTAACTAGTTATACCATACCAATCATTGCACCTACTCTAAGGGTTCGTTTGGTTGCTGATATTGAGAAATGTTGCATTTGTTTTATATGTAGAATTTGTCAATAACAAATCCTTATTTCAGACTAGAATAGAATTTTAAACCTCATATTTCAATTCGAGCTTGACGCATCCAAATTGAATTTTTTAAAAAAAAGAATTTGTTCCTACAATTGTGGTTCAATTCCAGCAAACAAATGTTGGGGACAGAGGATTGGGAGACTGGAAAGCGTCAAATACATATTTACACCAGGTTACCTATCAGACTTCAACAACATCGCATTGAGGGAAATGAGCATTGAGCATTGACAGAAGCCCAAGTTGATTTAACAAACTTAAATATGTCAACTATTATAGTAAGTGCAGAACACTGTTCATGGCATCATGGGTTACTAAAATAGTTGTTTCTGTCCTCCCTTATTCCAAACCTAACTTCCCGAAACTCAATTGTGGCGTTCATCAGTACCATTCTGCTCGTCAATCTGCTAACGGACTCTATCATTCTTATTCAAAGAGTGAGGACAACGAGGGCAGAGTCACTGAGCTGCTTAGCTACAAAGCAGATTATTACAGCTATGCGTCTGTGTTGCAGGACGCCATTAACATCAAATCCCTCTCACAAGGGAAACTTGTGCAAGCCCACATTGTGCAGACAGGATTTAAGGCTGACGTGTATTTGCAAACGAAGGTTTTGATTCTTCATGCCAATTGTGGGACTCTCTATGATGCTCGCAGGTTTTTGGACGGGATGTCTGAACGTAATGTCGTCACATGGACTACAATGGTTAAAGCTTACACACAAATGGGGTATCTTGATGACGCCGCAGAAGTGTTTGACAAAATGCCCGAACGAAATGTTGTTTCATGGAATACTATGATTTCTGGATATACAAAGAGTGGACAGCTTGAACATGCCTGTAAGCTTTTTCAAGAAATGCCTGAAAAGAATTTAGTCTCATGGAATGCAATAATTGGAGGATGTGTTCAGAATGGGCTGTTCCGTGAGGCTGTTGAGTTCTTTAAAGGAATGCTAGCTGCTGGAGTGGATCCAAATTCTGTCACTTATACCTGCCTTCTCTCTGCCTTTTCCCAGTTGAAAAATCTTCCATATGGAAAGGAGATACATGGAGCCATTTTGAGAAGTGGGTTCCAGTCCGATGTCCAGGAAGGCACCGCACTTCTAAATTTGTACGCCAAATTTGGAAGCTTGGATGATGCATGCAAGGTGTTTGACAAAATGCCAGAAAGAAATTTTATAACATGGAATGCACTTATCGGAGGATATGTACATAATGGAGCCTTAGAAGAGGCTCGAAAGCTCTTTGAAGAGATGCCTCAGCGGGACATTGTTGCCTGGAGCACTATGGTTGCTGGTTATGCACAGAATGGGTGCATTGACGAAGCAACGGAGTTATTTCAAAAAATGCCGGAGAGAAACACGGTTTCGTGGAATGTAGTGATTGCTGCATATGCACAGAACGGGAGATCTGAAAAGTCCTTGAAACTCTTTGGACAAATGCAGCTGACTGGTTTGAAGCCAAACTCAATTACCTTTGCCAGTGTTCTTCCTGCTTGTTCCAACTTAACAGCTTTTCAACATGGCAAGCAGGTGCACGGAGGAATAATAAGGGATGGATACGAGACAAACAGCTTTGTGAGTAGTGCGCTTGTAGACTTCTATGCCAAATGTGGTTGCATAAAGGAAGCACAAAGAGTGTTTGACAAAATGTCTGAACCAGATGTTGTATCCTGGACTGCAATGATTGTGGGGTATGCTAAGCATGGATTTGTTAATATGTCCCTTCAACTCTTTGAACAAATGCAACAGTCCAGGACAAAGCCGAACCATGTTACATTCATTGGAGTTCTCTCTGCCTGCTGCCATGCAGGCCTGGTGCAGGAGGGCTGGAAATACTATTGTAGCATGAGTCAAGATTATCATATAAAACCTTCATTGGACCACTATTGCTGTATGGTTGATCTACTTGGTCGTGCAGGGCACCTTGATGAGGCCTTAAACCTTATCAACCAGATGGTAATAGAACCAACTGCTGCAATTTGGGTGTCTTTCCTCTCTGCCTGTAGAATCCATGCCAATATAGAGTTTGCAGAACATGCAGCAGATCGCCTATATGTCTTGAACCCTAAAATTCGTGCACAATATGTGTTGCTATCGAACATTTATGGTGCAGCCGGAAGATGGGTTGAGAACCAAAAACTGAAAAATCTGATGAAAGACAGAGGAGTAGAACGGACTCCTGGATGCAGCTGGATAGATGTTAATAATGCTGTGAATGCTTTCTATGCTGGAGAAAGGTTATTTTCAGAAAAATAGAAGATCTGTGAATAACTAGATATATCTGGTAGCAAAATCAAGGAGGCAGGATAGCTATTCCAAACTTTTTCCCATATTGACCAGAAAGAAAGAACAATTTCTCTTTGTTCCCACTGAGAAATTTCCATTGAATTTGGGATTTTCAATACATGCCCTTGGACAGTTGATTGAATTCTCAAAAGACTTGAGTACGTGATTAATGCCTTTCTGCTGTCATGTTCATCTCCAAAAGTATCTCAGTAGATGTGAATGAGAGGTGCTACCCATTTTGATTCTCATAAAGGTGGATGTGGGTATTCTATTGATGCCGAGTGTCACAATCGGTACACAAAATCTCGATTGACAATGCAGTCATTTCACCTAAATATGACCAATTGCTGGATGCTTTTATTCGTTTTGCATGGGCATAGACTGGTATTGTCATTGAATGTAAGTGGTATTCTATGCTACGGCAATAGTCAATAGGGCAGGCATAACAGGATATAAGACCACCTAATGGAAGTGCATCTGTTGGCCAAAAGCTTGAATTGTTGATTTGAACCGAGGGCTTTTCATTCGGAGATATTGATTTCTTCGTGCATATTGTTGTCAATGGTATAGCACACAAAGCATGTTGGTGCTTGATGAATGATGTTGACCGTGTTCCATGAAAATGCCTAAGATCTTTCTGGTTCAAAATTTTCTGGTCCGATAATTCTATGCTTCTCCATGGCAGAATACGTGCGATGCATTAATCTTTTATTAAGAAGTCTTTGGCTTTTGATCCGCGATTAATTTGGATTCCTCTAATTTGTAAGATATGAAACATTAAGTTGATGGTATATGTTAATATAATAGTTCAAGTGTAACCAATGGTTAGGCTAAGTCCTTTACATGATGATGTAAATATTATCGAGGAATGAAAATGTATGGATGAATGGCTGATCCAAAAAATGGAGTGGGAGGTTAGGAAGGTGAATTCACTTTGAGCTCACAAGAGTAAAAAATTGTGGTTCCCTTAAATCTATAATTTGTTCAATACCAAATCACAATTTTCAGAAGAAGAATATGACCAAAAAGAGAGAGGAAAAGCTCAATTTTACTAGATATTAAGGGTCGCCATGAGGTAGTAACCTAGCCATGCAAATCCAAAGAGAGGGCCAAAGACTAAAAAACCTATAGACCAACCCACGATGTTGATAGAGATGCACATTATCTACCACATTTGAGCCATACACTACCACAGGAGATCTCTTCGCACATGCAATAGGTCGAGCTTTCCCCTTTGGAGGACTAGTAGTAGATTTGATAGCATAGACATAACTTTGTCGTTGAGTAGCAACATATTTGATAGCATAAGCATAACTTTGTCCCCCAATAGCAACATATTATTATTATTTTTGTTGTGGGGGAGGGAGGGACCATCCCTTAATAGTTGGGGGAGAGGATGAATATCATCCTTAATAGCCAAGGTTGGGGTGGGGGTTGGGACCCCATCCTTAATGGCACTGGCTAATCTTGAGACAAAATGCACCAAAGATTAAAAAAAGTCCAACATTTTGTTTTCTAGATTCTTGAACATAGTGATTTTTTCTCAATTTTTTGTTGTTTTTGAGAACAAATGCTGAAAATCTCAAAAAATATCATTGTGTTATTTATTTTTTGAAATTTGGTCAATGGTGCATTTTGTAGGGAGGATAGTCACACCCATCCTTAATATACCCAACAGTCAAAACCCCACCTCCATCGCAACCAAGAGGACAAGTGTTTGCCTTCAACCCAAACCAAGGACTAGATGGTGGTATTTGTTAACCGAAGAGAGCATGAGAAGGAAGTCCACGCCTAGGGTAGAATAAAGTTCTCAGATACCGTGGGGAGCATAAACCCCCATACCACCTAGGGAAGCATCATCCAGGGGATCTCGTAATAGTTAAGCCTATGTAACAGAGGGAAATAAAACCCCATCCACAACCACAACCACAAAAGTTGCAACAGACCTTGGTAAGTTTGAAATGCTTGTCAAGCGGGAAATAGAGGCCCTTGGCAACATCGATGATGTCCATAGCATGTACACAAAATGTATTATGTTACCATTTTAAAAATCTATAATTATCAAAGTCTACAACATAATAATCTGGATATTAAATTGCTAGGTGTAATGTCTCTTTTGGGGTATATCAATGTATTTTAACCTGATGTTACAACTCTAATTAAAATAAGCAATGTAGTATATTTAATATCATAAATTTACCAATTCAAATGTCTCTAGTACAGGTCTTGTAATCATATTAGTCACTATTTGAAATGTAATTTGTAAGACTGACTATTTTCATAAGGGTTGGGAATTCAATAATACAAAAATGCATATGTAATCAATTGCATTAGTAATCATTTACAACATATCCCTTCAGTAGCCATGCCAAGGATACCTATCCTTATTTTGAGAACATGGGTAGGAAATGACACACTTTATCCCTCAATCCACCTTGGAGGTACTTTATCCTCCTCTCACAAGCCTAGGACTATAGTTAACTTCCCATCCCATGAGCACTTCATCTCAAGGTCGCGTGCTTTACAAGAGTATGAGACTAACTCCTTCACCAAGCCTAGGAAACACACAAGCTTCTTAGCCCATGAGCACTCTATCTTGGGATGACATGATTAGTGGAGGATAGGTTAGGTCCTCACCTCTTATGAACTTAAAATGTTGATCAACTTTCCTATTTTGCAAACATTCCTATCTAATCCCAAATAGATTAACTTTAGTAATATGTATAATAATATATCTACCATATATAATAAAATATTTACCAATTAGAAATATCAACAATCTTACTTAAATTGGAAAATAATACTTAATTTAGAGAACAATGTAATAGCATCAATTCCCCATATACATTTTGTAGCAAATATGTAGATGTTACACACATATTCTCCTATCACATTTCTACACATAACTTACTAGTTTTAGGTTAATATTATTAAAGCAATCAACTTAATTTATGTTTCAAGTTCTAACACCCCCTTCCATTCAATGCCCCTAAGGTGAGGCTCCAACTCCTCATATCTTTCATTTAGGGAAAAATTAGTATCCCTTACTTTGAAGAGACACCTCTTCCTTATGCATCTAATCTCTTCTCATTAATACCCGATGCTTTGTGTTTCCTTTGTTGGGTAAAAGGTAAGATTTAAAAAATCAAAAAATGTTGTGATGTGGAAGGGATATTTCTTTTCAACCTTTACATATTTACTATTTATTCTTAGACTTCATTTAATTTAGGTTGGCCCTATTCCTTTAATAATCTAATCATTGTTTTAAATAAGAATAGATTACGAAACATGTGGGGGCATGACAACTTGTCCTCCTAGGTTTTCTTGTCCTCAATTAATTTTAAATTTAGACAATAGATTTTTAGCTCCTTTCCAAATGACATCTTCCATAGGTAGGTTCTTGCACTTAACCAAACACTCAAGAATGGTTTATTCCTTAACTTCTTTTCTTGCATATCAAGGATGGTTGCGGGTTCTAGAATCTACCTGCCTTCATTATTAAGTAGAGACAATTTTGAACATAGAATGATATGCTATCCCAATTCCTTATTTGAATGACAAATATGGAAAGCATTCTAGATCCTACTATTTTCTTGTAGCTCCAACTCATAAGCAACCTTACCCATCTTTCTTTAAATCTTGAATGGCAAATATGGAAAGTATTCTTGATTATGCTATTTTCTGGTAGCTCCAATTTGTAAGCAACCTTAACTATCTTTCTTAAAATATCACATGGCTTGCAAAATCTTAATTTTAGCTTCTCAACTCTAATTGCGTTGACTAATGATTCTTATAGGTTGTAGGCTTAGGAAAACCAAGTCCCCAACTTTAGATGTCCTTCCACCCCATTTTTTATTATCAACATATATCTTTTAATGATTTTATGCTTGGTGCAAATTATATTTAATTGTGCATTCATAATGTCAAAATTTTGTTGCACTAGCTCTTTAGTTGTTGGAATATGACTTTTGGCAAGGATTAAATCTTCAAATGAAGTTGCCTCTTATCAATACAAGACCTTGAAGGGACACATTCCTATTGACATGTGATGGATAGTGTTGTAGCAATATTTGCCAAAATGTAAGTATGATCCATGTATGTTATTATCCCATAGTTTCTTAGGCATCCATCCAACCATTTTATCAACAATTTTCATATCTTCATTGGTTCGTGTATGGTAACTTGTACATGGAGTGAGTTTTATGCTAACTAGTTTGAAAAGTCCTTGTCAAACAAGCTAATTAATCTACCTTTTATATCACTAACAATATTTTTCAGCAAATAATGTTGATTGAAAAATTCTTTGAAGAAAATATCAACTGCCTAAGAGGATCGTTAGTATGTTGACATGAAAATGAAATGTGTATACTTTTCAAATGATCGACAACAATGTAATACAATCTTTGTTGTGTACCTTTGGAAGTCATGTTATGAAATCCATGGAAATGCTTTTCTAACACTTCATCTAGGTGCCTTAGGTAGTATTATGATGTTTTGATATAAATTAGAATGTCATCATAGAATGATAAGAAAATTTCCCTTGTTTTTTTTCTAAAATGGTGGTTCATGCATGACTAGACAATAACAAGGATATTTGTTAGTCCAAGAGATAAGACAAGGTATTCAAAGTGTTCAAAATGACATCTAAAACTATTTTGGGACATCATCTTTCCTCCCCCTACTTTGGTGGTATCTAAAGTGTATATTAGATTTTGGAAAATACACTACTCCATGAAGTTCATCAATTAGTTCATTGACCATAGGGATGGGTTAGTAGTTTTTTATTATCTTTTATTAAGTGTTAGTCCAAAAGATAAGGCAAGGTATTCAATGTGTCGATAATGACATCCAAAACTATTATTGGATATCCTCTTTCCTCACACTACTTTGGTGGTTTCTAGAGTGTAGATCATTTTGTGGAAAATATAGTACTCAATGAAGTTTATCAATAAGTTCATTAGCCCTAGGGATGGGTTGAGGGTTCTTTTCATATTTTATTAATTGTCATACAATCATTGCACAATTTCATGGTAATCATGTTCATTTTTATTGATATGTCAAAGGAGACAAAAAGACTAGAGCTAGTTTGGATATGACCCATTTCCAATAGATCTCTTTTGAATTTCTCAATTATATATATGATGATAGGGTGCGATGATAACTATTTGCCTTTTCTTCTAGCTCTCTAGAGTTTCCAAAGATTTTTTTATTTGGAAGTCCCACAAGAATGTCACTAAAGGCTTTTTTATGTTTGTTAAATATAGGCTAGATATGCACATTAATCTACTTCCCCTAGTTAAAGGCTTGCTTAAGATCATAAGTTGGAGAACCCATTCTATTTCACACTACCTATTAGGTCTTTCCCTTCTTTTGGAAGACTCTACCCTTGCCATGTCATTAGATAAACCATGTTAGATTACTTCTTTTCTATTATGTTTAAAAAAAGATCCATCTTTTGGAAATCATATTCATATCTATATAAGGAGTGCAATAAATGAATGCCTAACACTACTCTGGTGTCTCCCATTCACCACATAAAAATCTTCTTTGATTTGGTGTCTTTCCAAGGGGAATCTTAGATGTTGGATTCTTTGTGTGCATTTGGTGGTGAAATCATTAGCCATGATCACCTTGAACCCTACAAAATCTATAGCTTCCAACTTCATCCTTGTAAGTACTCCATCTATAAAGTTGTGGATGGACCAACTATCTACAAGGAAAGTTACCTTGTGTCCTTTAAGTGCAATATAATTTTGAAAGGGGTGATATTTGGGTGCTCTGGAGAGATTGCAAATATTGTTTCTTCATTATTTGACCTTCTTATTTTCCTTTGAGTGTTGACCTCTTCCTCATTCGTCTCTTTGTTGGATAATGCTTTTATGTTGTGTTTTTCTCCTTAATACGCTGTTTCCTTTGCACTTAAAACAAAATCCTTGGTTTTGAGATACTGCCATATCTTCCCATATTGTGTGTAGTTGGGAATGCAATGGATTATTTTTCCAATTTATTTTATAGGGAACTTGGTTATGTAATTTGGATGGCATGTTGTTAATTTGGACCTTCTACTTTATTGGTGTGATTTTCAATCATAGGGCCTTTTGAATGACACCTTGTGGGGTTGTGGGTTTAAAAAAGCTCACTAAACCACAAATTGAGTCTTATAGTTATTTAATTAATAGGGACATTAGTAATTTCTCTATAAATGCCAAGTACCATGACAATGATTCCTTGGTAACATATCCATGTTTTAATTGAGCTTACCTCTCAAAGAATTTTTGGTCAAATTAGTTAATAATATTTTGTGTGAGCTCATCATACATTGTGTTATTTTGATGCCCTTGGGTAATCAACCCAATGTACCACTCCCTCCAAGGGAAATATGAAAATATGGAAACGTCTTCTTTTGATATGAGACTACTTGAATTAGATACGTGTCCATGAATAGGTGGTGACTTTACTTGATTCGTCAAAATTATGTAGAGTCAATTTATCTATTTTATGGTGTAAATCTCTATTAGGTTGAACCTTTTTTCTTCTAAGTTTACTTCTTCTTGTATGCTCCCAATATTCTCCCATTGAGACATTCCTTCTTATTTTAGGGCCAAGTCTTGAGTAATCTTTTGCATATTCCTATAAGTTATTAATTGATACTTTGATCTCTTCTTCCTCTTTTAGTGGTTCCTCTCTATGTAAGAAATATTATTATGTCACCTTACATGTTGACCCTCATGGAGTTTTATTTTTATTTTCTATATGCTTAGAGGTGGTACCCCTCCCATTAGTTGGTTGGCTTTCAGAATGCTAATGGTGGCATTCATATTTTGAAGGGTTTGTAAGAGTAATTGAGTTCTCTTCTCATTTTTCTCCACAAAAGACCTTAACTCATTTCCTAGTTGTTCATCCGTTTTATTAATTTGAGTAGAATTATTACTTGTTGCAATTCATCTTCTTTTCCTTTTCAATACCATTTGATCCCTTTGGCTTAGTTGCATAAAATACCTTTCATCCCACAAGTTAGCAAAAATGATGCTTTAACATCAATTGTAATGTCCCTTTTGGAGATATAAGTATATTTTCCTCTAAAATCATAATTCCAATTAAACTAAGAAATCCAATATAGTTAATTTTATAAATTGACCAATTAGATTTTCTTTAGAAAGATAAATTCTATTTTAGGCACGATAAGTTAGTTACCATTGAGAATGCAATTCATTAGACCTATTATTTTCATTAGGGTTGGGAATTCAAGTAACATTTAAATTCATATATAATCAATTGCATTAATAATCATTCAAGACATATTCCATTACCAACCATATTAGGAATCAGATAGAAACTTTGTAATCGCAATCTCAAGGATATATATTCTTGTATTGCAAGACTTTGGGTGGAAAATGTCCCCCCTCCATCCCTTAGTCCACCCTAGGGGAACTCCATCCTCTTCAATCAAGCACATGATAACTAATCAACCTCCACAATCCATGAGTGCTCCATCTTGGGGAAGTGTTCCTGATAAGTTGTGAGACTACATCCTGCACCAAGTTTGGCAACTTCCCTTCCCTTGAAAATTCCTTCTTCAATTAGCATGGTTTATGGAAGTTAGGTTAGATCATCACCTCTCGTGCATTTGAAAGGTTGGTCAACTCTATATTTTTGTAACTTTCCCATCTAATGCCAGATATTTTACTATATGAATATATATATACTTAAATTGTAAAAAATATATTAGAAAATAATGAAATGAATCAATTTTCCCTACATATAATTTCCAAAAAAATAAAAAACTATATGCATATTCTCATATCACATTTTAATGCATATCTTGCTAGTTTTAAGTTGCTAATATTGAATTTAATTTTTCTCTCTATTGGTTTATTTTTTTATTTTAGTTTCAATGCTCATTTTCATTTGATTCCCCTCACGTGAGGTTCTAACTTCTTTTTATATCTTTCATTTGGGGAAAGGTTGAATACATTGCTTTGAAGAGACACATATCCTTATGTAAATATTGCCTTCTCACCAACATTCGACACCTTTTCATTAGAAGGCTACCCTTTTGTGTTTCCTTTGTTGGATAAAATATAATATCTAATAATCAATCAATTGTGTAATTTAGAAGGAATATTCTTGGTTGAACTTTATTTTTTCATATTTTTCTTATTGTTTATTCTCAACTTTTCAAATTTAGGTTGGTACTATTCCTTCAACCACCCAATTAATTTTATAAATAAGAATGAACTATAATCAATTCAAGGGCATGCTACTAGGACTATTAGGAGATTTCTTGAGTTGAGTCCTTGTACTAGTATTTCCATATCTATAAATAAGCAAGATAAATAAAAATAATAAAAACTATGTGTACTCTTAACTTATGTGTTTGAAGAATCTACAAAAAGTTTTCAATTAAAATTTAATAATGCTAATGATATCAACTTTGGTCTACAAGGAAAACCACTATTGTGAATGGGTTTACAAATAAAAAGTAATTTATACTCAATATATTGCCCAACAAACTATGGACACACAATATCTAAAGAGAATAGTGATATTGAACAAAATTAAGCAATATTACCACAAACATAAAACTCGCCAATAAATTTGTGTGATGTGCAAGTTGAGTGTTCCTTTGAGAACCTTAAACTATTGAATGAAGCATAACAATGTAATAACCAAGTTCCTTTCATGGATATTTTGATAGTATCTTTAAGAGATCTAAAAGGAAGAGAAAAAGAGCAAAAATTATTTGATTGGGAAAAAAATATTTTGTGTTTTTTAAATGGTACAATATAGGGCATTAATTTCTTGGTTGGGTATTATAAAAAGTGTTACAAAATATAAACTTTTGGGACATTGGTGTGTTATGAGAATGTTGGTGCATCATGCTCAAATCCTTAAGAAAATGCCTAAAATTATACATCCAAAATAAAGGTTACAATGACATTATAGTCCACAAATGTAGGGAAATGTTTGCTCATGGAGAAAGGACAAGGTTCACACTTAAGTGAACCTAGAATATGTTGCAAGAGTGGATAATAAAGAAACTTTTTAAAACATAACATGAAATCCTGCATGTTTGCAATTTTTTGTGTTATATTTTTTGCCTCCTCTTTAATGGGTTGATGTTGCATAATGATAGGCTATGTTAAAGTATAGAAATGGAATGCATAAAGAATGCAAAAATTATACTAGTAAAGATACTATACTAGAGGACACAAAACATGTCTAGATGAAAGGATGATGCCTGATGAGGCATATTGATGTCTTGATTTTGATATAGTTTTCATAGTTTGGACTTACTATTTGTGCTTTGTCAAAAACATTTCCAAAACATTTGTGTAAATATCTTGTGAACTTATGCCAGAGACAACTAGAACTTACTAAACTTATGGGTAGTGTGTATGACATACTTTGCTTAATATTATACATAGAATATAGTATTTCATATAAATATCTTAAGCTATGTTCTAATATTTGAATAAGAGTAGGAATGTTTTCTTGCATATATGTTTTGGATGTTTCTAACTTATAGAAAAATGAAGGGTGATGCAAAGGGTGTTGATTACTGCATTAAAGGAAGAGGATGATGGAGACCGATCATGGCAAGGGAAAGCGTAGTTCAATTCCTATGGATAAGTCACGCTTGTAGAGGAGTTACTATTCTAGAAAATCTAGGAGACACAACTTGCTATATTTCTTGCAAGTTGTTATTCTATTGCTTAGTTATAGATGTACTATGTCATGGTTGATCTTCCACCTTCTTTTATGGCGATGTTTGTTCAAGACTTTTATGTCATGTTTTAAATAAGTATCCAATCCTCTATATAAAGGATTTGGATCGTCTTAGTAAGCAAAGGAGAATATAGACAATGTTGGTTTAAGATTTAGAAGTTACTCTTTTTTTGTTCTTCACAAATTATTTAGTTGATGTAATCAAAGAAGGATTTTAATGAAAGAGTGATTTTGCAATACTTGTTGTGTTTGTAGTTATTTGAAACCAACCAAGGGGTGCCACTTGGGAGGTGGAATAGATTTAGGTAGAGTAGATTCATTCTTTGCAATTTCCTATTTTCAAGATAGATTTTCAGTATTAGTCTTGTAGCATTGTTACTATGAAAGTTCTTGCAACACTTGCAAAAAATGATCATGGTGGATGTTTTGAGTTGCTAACTAGTTTAGATTCATTTTACAAAGCTTTCTATAGTTATCTATTGTTAGCCCAAGTGTGTTTACTATTTTGTAATAGTAGTATAGGTTCTTTTCATGCATTTTACTTTCTTGCAGCATAGGTGTTAAGACTCTTAAAGGAACTTAGTGCACATACTGTGCTAACCCATTTCAAGTCCTACGTCCCTGGGTTGACAATTCAAGTGTATTTCATGATGGAATAGGTAGTCTTTAGAATAGATATAGTATCCTTGAGAGACAATGGTGTGATTATCTTCATCTATTATGAAATAGTACATTTTTGGTGTCGTTGCTGGGGATGGTGTTAAACTAGGAACCTTCATGAGTCCTTTATTTTCAGATTAGTTTGTTAGCTAAAAAATGCAAAGTTGTGGGCTTGATTAACAAGTCACCAATTCAATTGCATGCATTGAAGAGGAAGACAACAAGATGAATATGGCAAATTGTTTCCATGGGAGTTTGTTAATTTGAATGAAGAAATTGAAGAAGAAGAAGCTGAGTTGCCTTTTGAGGACACAAGCCCTAATTTTCTTGTAGGATCTTCCTCTAAAGTAGAAACCTTAGACACAAGCGGTCTTCATCCCTTTGCTGAAATTTTGGCCAGCTTTCTTGATAGTTTTGGTCCAAATCCACCTGTTGTTAACAATCTTGTAGCCAACGTTCTTTTTCAACAAAAACCCTATAATCAAATACCTCCAACAATGACACAACCTACTTTTCCATTTCCTCTCCTGAGCCTCATAAACAATGCTAATCTAAAAATTATACCCGCAACTGCTCGTCCAAAGTTTTATGGCCTTGTAACTGAGGATCATGATACTTTCTTGTTTGAATTTGACATACTCTATCATAGCTCTGATTATAACACTAATGGTCATAAGCTCAAGTTTTTTCCAACAATATTGAAAGAATCATCCTTACAATGGTTCATGGGCTTAGGAGTCAATTTAGTAGGTACCTGGGATGAAATGCAAACTCTATTTTTGGAGAAATACAAAGAGTATTGCAAGGGGAATGATCCAAGAGGAGATGATATCTTTAGAATATCACAAAAGGAAGATGAAACATTGAAAGACTATGTTTCATGTTTCTTGTATACACTGCAGAAGAACCCCCAACATGTATTGGTAGAGGATTCATAGAAACTAGTCTTCCTAAGAGGGGTAAATGACAATTGTTTGGAAGCACTAGACCTGAGGGCTGGTTGTGATGTATTGTTAGGATTAAACCACAGATAGAAATAACAATTACATTCAAATATAACCAATAACAGAAAATAATAGATCACACAAAAAAGAACATAAGGCACCAAGATTTAACATGGTTCACCCAATCCTTGGGCTACTTCCACCAAACAACAGGTTCGATATTATTACGATCTAGTGAATACAACCTGATTACAATCTATAATCCCTTATAGCTCAATACATCCACAAGAATTAATTTTGCATCACAACTTAATGAAAAAAATACCTAACCCTAAGCCCTTTTATACAAGTAATTTTATGACATTTTAGGGTTACAACATGTCAGCCACATGTCGGCCACGACCCAAATTCTTTTTTCTACCTCGAACCCCAAAGAATTTATGAAGTATGTACAATACTTTCTTGATCAGTCACCACAAACTAACAATCTCCCACTTGGGGATTGATCAAACACCACACTAGACAACAATCTCCCACTTGGAGACTGATCCTATAGCAATACTGCTACCACATGGGGCTCCCACTAGATCAAACCACCTTGGAATCTGCTATTCTTTTATTCATGTTTAGTCTAGAAGACCAATTGAAGCTGAAGAGGAGTTCAACTTTTCCCTTGTTACTACCTTTGTCAACATATTTGCTAGATTGTCATCTGTATGTATCTTCTCCAACTTTAACTATCCATCGTCTAAAACTAACCAAATGAAATGGTATCGCAACTAGATGTGTTTGTTCTTTGAATGTAGAGCTGAATTCTTTGCAAGATGAATGGCACTTTGACTATTTGTGAACAAATAATTATCCTTCTAAGGATGTCCCAATTCTTCCAAGAAGAACTGAAGCCATACCATCTCCTTAGATGCCTCTGTAGTAGCTACATACTTTGCCTCTATAATGGATAAAGCATTAACCTTATGTAACTGAGAAACCTAGCTCACAGCTACCCCACCAATAGTAAAGACATAACATGTAGTACTCTGCTTGGTATCAATATCCCCTACCAAATCTGAGTCAAATAGCCCTGTAAATCAGTAGTAGAGCCCCCAAAGTGTAAACACTTATTAGATGTTCCTCTCAAATATCCGAGAATCCATTTGACAACATTCCAATGCTCAATTCTTGGATGAATCATATACCTGCTAACAACTCCCATTGCATGTGCAATATTTGGCCTAGTGCATAGCATAACATACATCAAGCTTCTTACAATTGAAGCATAGGGTACCTTGGACATCTTATCCTCCTCTTCCTATGTCTTGGGACACATCTCCTTAGTCAACTTCAAATGACCAGGTAAAGGTGTGCTAATAGCTTTAGCATTCTCGATAGAGAAACATTGCAACACCTTCTCAACATAATCAGCCTGAGATAGCGTCAATTTTTTGTTCTTCCTATCTCCACAAATCTTCATACCAAGGATTTATTTTTCTGCCCCCAAATCCTTCATAGAGAATGCATGTGCTAACTGGCATTTCAACCCCTTACTATGATCCATGTTAGACCCAGCTACAAGCATATCATCAACATATAAACATAAAATAATGTAGCTATCATCATCCAACCTCTCAAAATAAACATAGTAATCTAAATTACACCTATTATATCCATGCTCATGCATAAAAGTGTCAAATTTTAGATACCATTGCTGAGGTGCTTGGTTCAAGCCATATAAATGTTTCTTCAATTTGCACACTAAGTTCTCCTTACCTTTGACCTCAAATCCCTATGGCTGAGCCATATATATCTTTTCATCCAAATCACCATGAAGGAAGGTTTTTTTAACATCAAGCTACTCTAAATGAAAATCTTTAGTAGCCACAAGACTCAAAATAGTACAAATATAAGTCATCTTAACAATAGGAGAAAATATCTTATCAAAATCAATTCCCTTTTTCTGTACAAATCCTTTTACAACTAACTTAGCTTTAAATCTTTTCTCACCCCCTTCCTCTTCTTTCAACCTGTAAACTCACTTATTTTGTAAATCTCTTTTACCTATAGGCAACTTGCACAAATCCCATGTCTTATTCTTCAGCAAAGAGTCCATTTTGTCTTTCATTGTAGACTCCCACTGAATCTTAGTATCCACCTGCATAGCTTCATCATAACTTTCAGGTTCACCAACATCAGTAAGTAAAATAGAATACAAAGAGGGAGAGAATCTTTTTGGAGGTCTAATTTGCCTAGTTGACCATCTAATATTCACCGGTGTGTGTGGTATTTATTGTTGTGGTTGTTGCACATCATGAGGAATGGCTAGAACATCAACTTTTGGAGTATCATCCAACATTACATAATCATCTTCTTTCTTCTCATGTTGCTGCAATAGATCTTTGTACAACACTTTCTCATTGAATATGAAATCCTTGCTTCTTAAAATTTTATGATTTTCAAAATCCCAAAGCTTATAACCAAATTCATTAATTCCATATCCAACAAATACACATCTCTTTGATTTAGCTTCTAGCTTGGTTCTATTTTTAGAATCCATGCGAGCAAATGCTTCATAGCTGAAGGTTTTGAGAAAAGAATAACTCAACTTCTTACCAGTCCATTCTTTCTCTAGAATACCATAACCCAAAGGAGTAGAGAGACCTCTATTAATCAAATATATAGCAGTATTGATAACCTCCACCCAAATGTGTAAGGGCAACCCAACATGCAACCTCATGCTCCTTGTGTGCTCCATTATAGTTCTATTCATGCATTCAACCACTCCATTTTCCTATGGAGTCCTTGGAAATTTTTTTTGTCTATGAATACCATTAGTGGAGCAATAACCTTCAAATTCATGACCGCAATACTCACCACCATTATCAGATCTAAGACATTTTAATTTCTTACCAGTCTCATTTTCAACCAAGCATTTCCATTTCTTAAAAGTTTGAAATACATTAGATTTTTGTGTAAGGAAGCAAACCCATACTTTTCTAGTTGCATCATCAATAAACGTAACATAATAATAAGAGCCACCAAGGGAAGATACCTGAGTCGGTCCCCATACATCTATATGCACAAGCTCTAACTTCTCCTTTTTGTTTTCCATACACACAACTTTCATAGAAATCCATATTATCACATTTTAGACTTGGTAAAACTTTCTTTGAATGAAGTACCTTCATACCTTTCTCACTCATGTGCTCAAGTCTGTTGTGCCACAGTGCTGTATCAGAAACTATTTGTTCTCCCTGCTCAATTGTAGCAATTGTTCCTGAACATTCATTTTTCTCTAAAAAAATTAAAGTAGAAGGAACAATATGACCTGTACAAAGATATAAGGTGCCTACTTTCACACCTTTTGCTACTACAAGAGAACCCTTTGAAACCTTTCAATTTTTATCATTAAAAGTAACTATACAACCCTCATCACTGAGTTGCCTTACTGAAATTAAATTTCTATTTAGCCTTGGAACATGTCTTACCTCATGTAGTAGCCAATGATTCTCATTTTGCAACTTAATCTTAATTTTTCCCTTTCCAACAATCTGACAGGGTTTATTATCCCCCAAATAAACAAGCCCAAAATCCCCTTGGACATAATCAATGAAATAACCTCTATGAGGTGTAGCATGAAATGAAGCACTAGAATCTAAAACCCATGAATCATCAACACTTTCTAAAGACAGAAGCAAAGCATCCTCTTCGGATTTGTTACCTACCACATTTTCCTCCTTGTCTCCATTTGATTTATCTCCTTCATTTTTCTCTTGATTTCAGTAATCTTTCTTTTTATGACCCAGTTTCCCATAGTACCAGTAGTCATTAGGTCCTCTCAATTAAGACCTCCTCCCCTTTGACTTTCCTCTTGATTTCCCATGATTTCCTAAGTTACTTCCTCTCTTAGTCATTCTGCACCTGCTTTGTACATTCAAAGCACTTCCTATTGTAGATCCAGCTAAGGTTTTCCTATGAGTTTCCCCACTCAAAACAACACTGATCACATCTTCACATTTTAGGGTACTAGATCTAGGAACAAAATTACTCACTGCCATTACCAAGCTATTCCAGCTTTTAGGCAAAGAACACAAAATCAAGAGAGCCCTAATTTCTTCATCAAAATTGATACCCATAGAAGATAACTGACTAGTAATAGTATTTAACTCATTTAAATGATCTGCAATAGATCCACCTTCTGCCATTTTCATATTAAATAAATGCTTCATGAAAAATACCTTGTTTGAAGTGGAGGGCTTTTCATATAATGTCGCTAGGGTTTTCATCAACTCTTTTGCTGTCTTTGCTTTTGTAATATTAAATGCCACCGATGGTGCCAAGCATAATCAAATGCTTCCAAATGCCTTTCTATCCAAAAGATCCCATTCATCATTTGACATAGATCCTTGATTCTTGGCTTTTCCTTCCAACGGCTTCTATAAATCTTTCTGATAAAGATAGTCTTCCATTTGCATCTTCCATAAGTAGAAGTTCTACCCATTAAACCTGTCAACCCTTAGCTTACCCTTGTTTGCCATTGCTCCCACTCAACTGTGAGACTTTCCTATAGAGGATAACTAAAAAAACAACTAGGCTTTGATACCACTTGTTAGGATTAAACCATAGACATAAATAAAAATTACATGCAAATATAACCAATAACAAAAAATAATAGATCACATAGAAAAGAACACAAGTCATCAAGATCTAATGTGGTTCACCCAATCCTTGGGCTATCTCCACCAAATAACAAGTCTGATATTATTACGATCTAGTGAATACAACCTAATTACAATTCGTAATCCCTTACAGCTCAATACCACTGCAAGAAATAATTTTGCATCACAACTTAATGAAAAAAAAACCTAACCCTAAGCCCTTTTATACAAGTAATTTTATGTCATTTTAAGGTTACAACATGTTAGCCACATGTCGGCCACGATTCGAACCCCAAAGAATTTATGAAGTATGTATAGTACTTTCCTAATTAGTCACCACACACTAACATGTATCTATATCAATCCTCTTGGGATGACCTCAAGAAAATCTATCTTAACTACTAAAGGTCAACTATGAAGAAAGGCAGAGGACACCGATCGACAGTCGCTAAAGGGATCAATCAAGGTATTTCAAAGCTTGAGATATCTAATCTACTCTCATATTTCAAGTAGGACATCATAAATGATGTCACTACACATCTTGACACAATGAATTCAAAGAAGAATCATGCAAAGGATGAGGTGTAGTTAGCTGAGAATTTTCCACACTACTGGAAGCAGAAGAAAGATTGTCAATGCAAATTGGTCACTAGTGTGGAGAACCAACATCTTCCAACTAAGTACCTCAAGATAGAAGGAGAGGATGAGCAAGTATTCTTTATTGCTCAATTCTAATCATGGGCCACACATCAAGGTATGCCCAAGACCCTTTACAAAATTCAAATCCATATGGTAATCAATGGAAAAACCATAGTGTCCAAGTTCTTCCACAATATAGTCAACCTAATTGGAATAGTGCTTGGAAAAATAATTCACAAAAACCTTAATGGCCTCAGTACTCCCAACCTTCCTAGAAAAACTAGGAAAATAACCAATGGTAGAATTAGCAAAACCAATGACAACCACCCCAAGGGAATTGGCAGTCTACAAACCAATGGAGAGGACCTCAACAATGACCTTACCAAAGTCCTGGTAACCCACAACTACCACCTCCAGTCCAACTACCTACACTAATGCCACCACTTGCAAGTTCTTGACCTCAAAAGTAGATTTAGTTTCCTACACAGCCTTAGCCAAATCCAAATAACCAACAACCACAACAACCCATGCATACTATTGATACTCAGCAATATCTTGCTTATGCTCTAAATATTATATATATACATTTGAGATCTAGTATAAACTTACCAGTGCCTAAACTGCCTCTCATAACTAAAATACCAGATACTCCTACAACATCAGAACCAAAAAAATTTCTACCACAAATGGTTGGACCAACCAATGTAACTAGCTCAGATCAAAATCAAACAATAGTTGATCCTCCTTTTCCACAAAATATCATACAAAGTAAACTTGCACAAACAGAGGAACAATCCTTTGACATCATTGATCAGCTAAAGAACATGCATGTCTGGATTCCTTTGTTTCAAGCTATTAAAGATGTTCCTATTTATGGCAAAGCCATCAGAGAAGCCTGTATGAAAAATCCTAGGAGAAAGAAAAAGGACCCAACCATAGTCCATGTTATAAGACAATTGGTTGATATTATCTTAAGAAAATTGGGTATTCCTAAATATTCTATTCTAGGAAGTTTAGTTGTGAATGTGATTATAAATGGCCAGTTTGTTAAAAATACCTTGATTGAGCTTGGTGTTGCTATAAATATTATGACCAAGGATACTATAAAAAAGATGAATATAGAAGGATTAAGGGCTACCCTAACAATTTTGCAACTTGCAAATAGTTCTACTATCACTCCTGATGGGATGACAGAAGACATAGTAGTAACCCAAGACTCTCTAGAGTACCCTGCAAAGGTCATGATTCTATCCCCAAAAATCAACTTAGCTAGTTACCCTGTCATTTTAGGACAACAATGGTTAGCTACAGCCAATGCAAATATACAAAGGTGAAGGAGTATGACCATATCAGATGGACATGCAAAAAATAAATTTGTCCTGTATCCTCCAACACAACCCCAACCAGATTTAAGCACAACTGCATGACCAGATTTAGGGGATGGAGAGGAAGAGTTAAACCCTATAGCACAACTTATGATGTTACATAGACAAACTTTTCTAAAGTTGTAGGAGGAGGATTTAGTAATTCAAAGTATTCTTAATAATACTTGTGTTGTAGAAAAGGATGTATCTGACAGTTTTATGTTGGAACTAACTACATATGAGGAATATAATGAGAATTTTTTTCTGGCCAAGGAGCAAGACATTATCCATTAGCTTTTACCATGTGAAATAGATACAAGTTCAATCTCTAAAGCTACTATGGTTGATCTCACAACTACTATTGAGTTGTTAGAAGGTCATAATCTCCATGTCAATAACAAACTGCCTCCCAAGTAGATAAAATAGTTAACAGATCTTCTTCAAAAATATGAAAAGGCTTTTGCATGGGACTATGGGGATATGAAAGGGTTAAGTCCTACATTATGCACTCATAGAATATATATTAATGAAGGGTGCTTGCCACTTTGTCAACCCCAGAGGAGGATTAATCCAACACTAAGAGAAATACTTAAAAATAAACTACAAAAGTTGCTTGATGTTGGTTTTATATACTCTATATCTGATAGTAGATGGGTCTCCCCTTTGGTTATAGTACCCAAAAAGGGAGGGAAATGGTGGATTTGTGTAGATTATAGAGAATTGAATAAGGCAACCAAGAAGGATTGCTTCCCTTTACCCTTTTATTGATCATGTTCTGGACACTCTGGTTGGTAAGAAATATTTTTCTTTTCTTGATGGGTATAGTGGTTATAATCATATAAGTATAGCTCCAGAAGATCAGGATAAAACCACATTTACATTCCCATGGGGAACTTTTGCATATTCTGTCTTGTCATTTGGCCTATGTAATGCTCCTATGACATTTCAAAGAGCTATAATCAACATTTTTGCTGATATATCACATGACTACATGGAAATATACATGGATGATTTCATAGTGTTTGGAGTCACCTTTGAGGAAGCGTTGATGAATCTTGAAAAGGTTCTTATCTGATGCAAAGAACATAACCTATCACTCAATAATGAGAAATTTTTCATGCTCATGCAAGAAGGAGTGGTGCTTGGTAATTTTATATCAATTATAGGGATACAAGTGGACTTGGCTAAGATATAGGTAATTCTAACATTTCCCATACCTACAAATCCAAAGGATGTAAGATCATTTTTAGGTGATGTTGGCTATTATAGGCATTTCATAAAATATTTCAGTAAAATAGCTAGTCCTTTGTATACACTATTGACTAAAGAAGTTGAATTCATTTGGACACCCACATGTAATGAAGCCTTCCTGCAGCTTAAGAAACTCCACACTACAAAACCAATTCTGAAGGGACCAGATTGGTCAATTCCATTTCATATCCATACTGATGCATCAGACTATGTTGTAGGTGTTGTATTAGGACAAAAGCTTGCTAACCTTGAAAATGAAATCTACTATATTATTAAAAGCCTCCATGGTCCTAAACTAAACTACGTAGTAATTGATAAAGAACTTTTAGTTGTAGTTTATGCATTGAAAAAATTTAGACATTATGTAATTGGATATCCTATTTTTTTTCATACTGACCAATCAACTATATAGTACTTAATGAAAAAACTTATTGTTACTAGTAGATTGGAAAGATGGCTCTTGTTGTTGTAAGAATTTGATATTACCATTGTTGATAAGCTAGGAAAGTCCAACAAAGATGCTGATTATTTGTCTAGACTGCACATTGTTGATGAAGATATGATTCCAATTGAAGATGCCTTTCCATATAAGCATTTGTTCCACATAGCAACTCATACAACATGGTATAAAGACATAGAAAACTATCTTGCTGCAAATAGAATGCCCCCACACTTCTCTCACAAAGACAAGAGGAAGCTAGTAAAGAAAATTTTTCATTATTCATGTATAGATAACAATCTCTTCTATATTGGACTAGATCAGATCATTAGGAGATGTGTTAGGGAGGATGAGATATATGACATACTACATGCCTGTCATGATGAACCATGTGGAGGCCATTTTGCAAGAAAAAGAACAATACTGAAGGTACTTACACTAGATATTATTGGACAACATTACATAAGGATGCAAAAAATTATACAACTAAGTGTAACAAATTCCAGAGGATGGGTCGATCAACCAAATCAGATGAGATGCCACTCAGTCAATAGATTGTTGTAACACCCTTTGACAAGTGGGGTATGGACTTCGTAGGTCCAATTGATCCACTATCAAATGGAAAATCCTTCATCTTAATATGGATAGATTATTTAACTAAATGGGTGGAAGTCAAAGAAATGAAAAATGCAAGAGATGAGAAAGTAGCTAAATTCTTATGAGGAAATATTCACATGCTATGAAGTTCCCAGAGAACTTGACACAGATCAAGGTGCCCAATTCACATCAAACTATTGATCTTAGATTGGTTTTGACAAGTGAGTGTCAACACATTTAAGCCATTTACTCAGTTCATGTTGAGCTAGTAACACATGTCAAGCACAACATATGAATATTAGACCATGCCAAGTTGCAGTAAGTACCATGTCACTCATGTGTCAAGTCACTCAAGTGTCAAACAGATAGACCATGCCGAGTGATTCAAGAGTCGAGTAAATAGTCGATGCCAAGTAATGCAAGTGTCAAGTCATAGCATACATATAGTGCATGTTGAGCATTAGGGACTTCATATGTCAAGTGCCACAGTTTCAACATATTTGTTTGTAATGGCACAAACAACTATGTAAATCACTTTTCAGCTAACTTAAAGATAGATTTCAATATTTTGAAGATAAGGATGAATAAATATTTGGATTCCCTATGCAATTACATACAACCAATCAGAAAATAGGAGGGTTTAAGTGAAAAAATGGATGAATCTCAGCCATAGATTCATACCTAACCCTAAGCCACCTAAGTCTTCTTAAGGAGGACGAATTCCTAAACTCTTTACATATAGAGAAGTGAATGGTATGGTTGAGTGATCAAATTGGAGGAGTGAACAAGATAGTTTGCAGAGGATTCAAGGTGACTTAGAAGTGAGAGTGAATTGTAGAATTAGTTAGAGAAGAATAGAGGATAAAGAAAAGGATACAACATTGAGACATTTGATCATGAAGGATCAATAGACATTGTTTAGAGGTAAGCTATTATTAGGCAAGCAAGTGACAACCACAGGATCTATGCTGAGAAATTTTAACAGGTGATTTCAGTTAAATCTCTTAATAGAGTAGTCCTAATAGGATGTATGAAGTCCTTTAATAGGGTGCTTACTTAGTTGTAAGTTGAAGTCCTCTAACAAGGCACACTTCTAATAGGGTGTTGAAATCCTCTAACAAGGTGAGACCTAATAGTCTTTGTAAACCTTTAATAGGGAAAACCTTTCACAAGGTAGATCATGTTTCATGGTCAAAATATTGTAACCTTAATTAGATACACTTTACAACTGCAATAGTGAAGATTTTTGGGTGTCATCCCCACCTCAGTTTTACCTTCTCACTTGAAGGGTTTTTGGGTAATCATAACTGGTGTTATGCGTGTCATTTCTTACATGATTTATATTTATGTTCTTTACATGTTATTTCAATTTATCTATTGAATGCATGAGATGGATGTGTGGTGAAAGTTTTATGGATTCAAATTTTAATTGCTAATTCACCCCCACTCTCAAAAGTTTACCTTTCCTATTGTAACTCCAACATTTGGTATCACAACCTTGTTCTTTGAAAAGGGAAGCTTTGCAACTTTGAAGAAAGATCTTGAAATGGAAGTCTACAAGTTGGAAAAGACTATTGAGAACTAGGAGATTGAAATACACCTTATACTACATCAATTGAATGAAGCAAGAGAGGAACTAAGGAAATCCTTAAACAAAAGGAAAGAAATTGATATTATAGAAAATAACACTCAATAAAAAGAGATAGCTACTACTAAGCTATTTGCAGACGAAGACTCAAATGAATTTGATGCAGTAGTTGCAGATCTAATGGAAAATAATAGAATCCAAGCTAAGGAAATCAAAAATCTCAAGTTAGAACAATAATCACAAGCTATACTGCTATGTGAGGTAACTAAACAAAAGAAGAAACCTATAGAAGACAAAGTCATGATTGAAGAAGACAAAAGAATTTTGACCAATAGATTGGAAGGGAAGTCAATAGAACTAACCAAGATCTCCAACATGCAATTAGATACTCTAAATCAAATGAAAAATGCCAACTCTAAATTGAATGCCAAAGATATTGAGATAACTACATTGAAGTTGCAGAATGACCTAAAGAGAGAAAAGGAATTTGTTGAAAGTTTCAACAAACCAAATGAAGCTATCAAATACTCTAAGTAATTAATGAGATCCCTTGGATCCAATAATGATACATCAGGACTGGGATAGACAAGCACCAAAGAAGGAGAATCATCCAAAGTTGTAGAAGAAAGGAACAACAAAGGTAAGAACTCCAAACCTACTTGTCATAATTTTGCTAAGAGAGGAAATACTACTAATATGTGTAGGAGCAAGACTACAAATTAGAATGTCAAGCCTAAGAACATGACTCATTATCATAAGTGCAACAAGTAAGGTCATCAGGCACATGAATGCAGAACTAGGATGATGAACACATAAAGATTTCAAGATTATTGCTACAACTATTAGAAGTATGGACATAGAGCTTTTGAATGTAGATCCGGATCCATGTGGTCATCAAACAAGCAAACAAAGTTAAGGAACAATGGCAACTCTTATAATTAGGATTATAATTCAAGATATAGCTATCATTATTTTCAAGAATATGGACATGTTCCTAAGAATTGTATCAGGACACACTTCAATGTTAACTACAAAAGGTGGTTGATTCCAACCACATGCTTTAGCTGTTTGAAGACTGCTCACATTAGTAAATATTGTCGGTTGCCCCACTTTTGACCCTATAACCATTTTGAAAAAGTGGAAAATTTTGTGTCTTAGTTAAGATTAAGTATGTCTAGGTATAATTTTAATTCCTCTTAGGTGAAAAGAGTCTCCATCAGATTTTTGATCTTTCCCTTCTCCCACATTTCATGGCTAGGTGGTTTCCTTGATGTTGTGAGTTTATGGGTAGCTTAGTACCTAATTCGATGGTAATTCTTGCAACATGTAAAATTTATTCACAAACCTAGGCTTATTCACGACTTATCATGTTTTCAATGAAAGAAGGAAGCTTGCAAAAAATTGAGCATCACCCTCTCTTTGACAAGTTTTCAACCCATGAAGGCAATCTCCTACAAAGAGCAACAAATGAGGCTCACGGATCAATGCAAGAAGATAATGAGCTAACTTATGGAAAATCCCTATTTTCACTACAATATTCTATCTTGGGAAACATTCAAGATTCATCATAGCACTTAGGATGATTTTAGGTGAAAAACTCAAAACTAGCTTCTCCTCAACAGGCTTTTGACCCATGAAGTCCATTTTCTACCAAAGGCAATTGTAAAGGAAAGAAACAAGAAAGTGGGCCCCTTTTTGATTTTCGTAGTCCTTTTAAGTTTTTTCAAACTCAAAGGAAATACTAACTCAAAGGATAAAGTTTAAAAGAAAGCCTGGGTAGAAAAATAAGAATTGTCTTCTCCTCGGTGGGTTTTCAACCCATGAGGACGATTTTCTACATTCAAGAGAAAATCAATTTTGTAAGTGGATTGGGCCGACAAATTGCACACAAAACATCTTAAGATGATACTAGAAACAATTTAACCATTATGAGAAAGGTATACTGAGTAGAATTCAATTAGGCAAATATTTCCTTATGGGGTACTCTGTTCATAATTCTCCAAAACTTAATGGAAAATAGAAAGTAAGTATGAAAGAAAAGAAAGTTATCATTGGACCAACAGAAATAGTGAAAAGACACCAAAATATCTATTAGAGCTCCTGCATTTACTATTTCAATGGATTTATCCTTTAATTCATTCATGTGGCGCAAATCCTGAAGATCGATGGATGAATTGAGACTCCTATATAGATGGAAACATAACAGTTATTCAAACTACCACTTTTTCTTGAACTCTTATTCTGTTAAATTACACAACACTTCCAAATAGTCTATATTTGTGAATTCAATATCCTGTTCTTTATCTAGATTCAAAATTTCAATCTACTTCATTCTTAAATAGAATGGCAACCAGGTTTGTGGGTTTTGATGGGCTAAATGGAATCAAGTCCACATTGCAGAATTTCATGAATACTTCACTCTATTTTTATGATATACAAAATTTCCAAAGGAGGCTGAAGTTAGAGCCGATTCATCCCATAACTGAGAAGCTCTAAGGATGTGGACTAGTAGAGGCAACTGGTTTCCTGGTGGTGGTCCAAGCTCTAGAATTGATTTATGAATACATAAATCACTACAATTTGGATACCAAATAGATTGCGTTACCTGATCATACAGTATTAATCTCCATTGATAGGAAAATTGTGGTGAATTTCCTTCGAGTTCAAGAATGGGAGGAGTTTTCAGACTTGATAGTAGGAGGAGTAGTCTCTGAGTTCTTGGCAAAGAAGATGGTGTGGAGGAAGGAAATTATGTAGTCATGGTTTCAAAAGCCACAGAGTGCCAAGAGTTAGGTCCCCAAAACTCTATTTGGTACTAATCTCAAACCTAAGATTGTAGACATTCTGTTTCTCCTGCACAGACTGAAAGTTGAGGTAGAAGCTCTAAATTTCATTGAACACTATTTATTTCTTATACAATTTATTTGTTCAGATACAAAATATATTGATTGGTCTCATGACATAAGTGAAAATCTTTCCAATGCTCTTAGCACTGCGAAGTTCCACAACACTTTCTATATGTCTTCCTTTTTGATTTACATGCTAGCATCTCTACAATTATGGTTGGGCCTTCCAAAAATAGAATTTTTTTTTGATAATATGAAGTGTTAAGAGTTTTATATGTTAGTGTAGTTTTTTATTTTTCCTATTTTGCTAGGTTTTTCCTACACTTGTAATAATCTCACTTAGGTTAATAAAGCATGTCTTATTAGGTGAATGGTTGTGAGGTGTCACCTTCCTACATGTGAGCATCCATTAGCTATTTTGGGAAGATACTTTGCTATCTTTAGTTCAATAGATGGTTTCTCCTCATTGGTTAGTGTTGCCACCTCCTCCCTCTTGCTAGCCTATATAAGCATGCCACCTGACTTATATTTGCATCTCTTGTTTTTGCATCCTCTTAATGCTATTTTGCTTCCAACATTTGCATTACTCTCTTGGAGACTAACTCTATGTTGCTATTTTGATTTTGTATCATTTGCATTCATAGTTTAGATATTTATTCTTTGCACTATTTTTTGGGTTATTAATCTTTTCAAATTCTAACATGGTATCAGAGCTTTTCTATGTGTAAGAGTAGATTTTAGTTTCCTTATTTGAGAGATTCGGGGGGGGGGGGGGTGCTAATAAATTTTATTATAGTTTTTTGAAAAATGAAGTATGCTCTTCTCTTGCATCTTTGGATGATCTTGAGAATCAGAAAAGTTTTGACAAAAACGATTTTTCTCTAGGGTTTCAATCTCAAATCTCACAACCAACTTGCATATTTGGAGTTTTCAATCAGTATTACAGATTTCAACATGCCATTAATGGACTTAGGAAGCTGATCCAACATTTGCATGTCATATTTTGGTTGTTGGGGTCGTTTCTTGATTTTTGGAGCTATTTTTTTTACTGTTAAAAGCGTTTGATTTACACTAAAACAACATCTTCTGTACATCAGCAAGAAAAATGCTTTCTGAGTTTTGTTCGTAGCACCAAAAAACTATCTGGATATCTTTTAGTTTTTTCATACAAGCTATATATTTTGCAGAATTGAGCACAAAAAGCTACAGCCATACCCCTCTCCATTGGTAGTCCCAAATTTGAATGCAGTTTTCAAATGTCTTATTCTTGCTCATATGGACTCCAATTTTGATGATTCTTTTTATGAACGTGGCTATTTTTTTGTGCTCTATCCACTAGTGGAGTTGTTTTTTGATTTTCATGCATGAATTCTTCAAAAATTGCAGATTCTTGGTCGTGACTATGCACAGTTTTCATTTTGGAAACTTTAGAGGATCATAACTTTCTCATACGACCTCGTATTAGGGCAATTTTTTTTGAAAGTGCATGATTTTTTGAGTAGATCATATTGGTGCTATTTGTTTCCTTGATTATTGTGCCCAAGTTTCACTTTTAGCATATGCTCTTCATGAGGGTTTGTCATGCATTGAAATCAAGACCACTAAGTATTTATTTCTAGTGGTAGTTGTAAACACACTAAAATAAAGTGCCAAATCATATTTCTTTGTGGGGGTTTTTTGATTGAGTAAAAAGGGGGGGCTTTGTCGTGGCTAGATTCTCTTTTTTTGGCATTTCTTCTTTGCATTTCTTCATCATGGATCAAACAAATATGCCCATCCTAACTCCATACAATTACTTTGAGTGGAAATCATGCATGAAAATTCACTTAAGGAAAGCTAGATTAAATAGGATAACTATGGGACTTGAAACTAAACCTGCTAAAGATGAAGACAAGCCTAAGTGGTTTAACAAAGGTGATGAGGCATATGGAACATTGTGTTTGTCTGTTTCTCCTGATTTGCTATTTCATATTGAATCTTTGAATACACCAAATGAAATATGGCTAAAGCTAGAAACACAATTTGGCACACAAGATTCAATAAGGGGTGATATGTTGGAAAATAAATTAATTAGTTTGAGTCCAAGCAATTTTAACACAATCCAAGATTTCTTCACCAAATTGAAATCACTAAGGCTATAGTTAAAACAATGTGGAATTGAAAAGAAAGATGAACAACCGATTCTTAGTATTCTCTTTAAGCTAAGTTCAGAATATTCTGTGTTTGTCTCTACCTTCTATGCTACTAAGGGTGCACTTGGTACTCAATTCACCATGCCATCTCTAGATGATTTTGCTATCAATCTCACTTGAAAACAAGACAAGCTACTCCAGATGGCCACTCTTAAGTCCTCTAAGTCACATGCCTTAGCTGCCAACCAAGGCACAAAAGAACAAAAAGGACAAAGTAGTAATAACAATAGTAAGGATAAGAAACAAAATAATAGTGAGGAAAAGAAGGATCAGTTACAAATTGCTTCAAAAGACACTATTGATACCTCATCTCCAAAGGGTGATGAGCCTAAGAAGGAAAAGGTTAAATGTGCCTATTGTAAAAGACCTGGTCATGATGAACATAAATGTTTGAAGAAACAAATTGATCACTTGACATACATTCTTGAGAAGAAAAATATTAGTGTTCCCGAGTCTATCAAACAAAGTTCTAATGAAGAGTCTAACAAGGCAAAAGAAAATAAAAAGGGGAAAGGAAAGGGAAAGGCTCTTGTTGCAATTGCTTCCTCACCATGCACTTGGGTTCTTGATTCGGGTGCTTCACACCACATGGCTTCATCTAATGAAGAACTTGCATCCTTGGAGCCATGTACTATGCCTTCTATTTTGATGGGTGATGACACTCCTATTGGGGTATGTGGGAGAGGGTCTGTTGATGTGGGGGATGGCACCTTCCATGATGTCCTTTGTGTACCCTCATTATCAACTAATCTCCTATCAATATACCAGATCACTTACACAGGTTCAGGCAAGCAGGTTGAGTTCACTCCTGATTCAATGGAGATACGCGAGTTACATAATAATTCTGTAGTTGTAGTTGGGAGAGTAGATCATCAATCATGACTCTATCTATTTTCTCACTTTGTTCTTGATCCCCCTTCATCTATTTTTCTCATTCACTCTAATGATGTGAGGAAATTATGGCATGAGCAGTTTGGCCATCTTAACTTTTGCTATTTGCATCAACTCAACCAGCAGAGCATGGTCACAGGGTTGCCTTCGGTTCGATTCTCAGGAGGTGTTTTCCAAGGTTGCATTCTTGGTAAGCATCCTAAGGAAAAGTTTGACAAAAGTAAGGCATGGATAGCTTCACAGATACTAGAGTTAGTTCATAGTGATTTGGTTGGTCCATTTCAACATCCTTCTTTCAGCAGGGCCCGATATGTCCTCACATTCATTGATGACCTTTCTCAATATACATGGGTGTACTTTCTCAAATAGAAGTCAGAGGTATTTGATCATTTTCAAGACTTCAAACATTTTGTAGAAAAGCAATCTGGGAAAGCCATCAAGGTTTTGCGCATAGATAATGGTGGTGAGTATGTCAACCATCGGTTTGAAAGATTTTGCACTTCAGAGGGGATTGATTTACAACATTTAGTTCCATACAATCCTCAACAAAATGGTGTTGCAGAACAGAAGAATAGATCCTTGAAGGAAATGGAAAACTGTATGATTCACTCTAGATCTCTTACACCACAGTATTGGGCAGAAGCAATTAACAGTGCTTGTTATATCCAAAACCGTGTTCCTCATCAAGCCTTGAAGGGAGTTACTCCTTTTGAAGCTTGGAGCGGTCAAATACCATCGGTTAAGTACTTTCGAGTTTTTGGCTCCCCTGCATGGGCCCACATTCCTACAGAGAAACATAAGGCCTTGGATCCACAAAGCAGACCTTGCATATTTGTAGGTTATCCTAATGGTGTGAAGGGTTATCGATTTCCCACCCTACTACACATGAGTTATTGATTGAGAGGAGTGTTCAGTTTGAGGAGGGATCTTCAAGCTCACTTTTTATCACTTCTCCAACTCCTTCTACCTTGACATTAGAGTCACTTGGAATACATGACAGATCTTCTGATGAGTGAGATTCACCTGAACAATCTTCTACCTCTACTTCTGATACAGAAAGTGATTCAAAGAACTCACCTCCTTCCTCTCCTAGTCATCATTCAGAGGTTAATGATTCCCCTCCAGATTTTCCATCTCCCTGTCCACTTTGGGCTAGAAAAACCTTGTAGTCTATGGGTGATTGGGTTGGGGATCCATTAGACACTAGGCGAACTTGTTCAAAATTCCAGGATGCTCCACATGTCTTCATTGCTACTGCCTCAGATCCATAGTCCTTTCATGAGGCTTTTGGTATTCCTGAGTGGGATATAGCTATGCAGGAAGAGTATAGTTCCTTGACGAGGAACCACACTTGGGATCTTGTCTCTCTTCCTAAAGGAAGAAAACTTGTTTGATGTAAGTGGATCTATCGGACAAAATTTGCAGCAGATGGGTCAGATGATAAACACAAGGCTGACTTGGTTGCCAAAGGATTCTCCTAGGTTCTTGGGATTGACTACTTTGAGACTTTTGCGCCAGTTGCTCAAATGAATTCCATTCAAATTGTTCTTTCCATTGCTACAGCTAATCATTGGGAAGTACATCAGATGGATGTGAAGAGTGATTTTCTTCATGGTGACCTTCATGAGGAGATCTACATGGAGCAGCCATAGGGCTTCCTTAAGAATTCTTAACTTGTGTGTTGTCTTTGAAAGTCTCTCTATGGCCTCAAATAGGCTCCTTGGGCCTGGTATGCCAAGATGGACTCCTTCCTTCTATTAGTTGGGTTCACTCGGTGGCATTTTGATCCTAATGTCTACATTTTGCAACAGGGTGATTCACTTCTATTTTTGGTTTTGTATGTTGATGACTTGCTGATCATAGGAAGTTCTTCACCCACCATTAAGGTTGTCAAAGTGGCCCTTCAAAATTTTTTTTTGATGACTGACTTGGGCTTGTTGCATTACTTTCTCGAGATTGAGATCCTTCAGTCTCCTTCTGGGATCACCATCACACAGTCCAAGTAAGCTCTAGATTTACTCTTGAGGTTTCATATGGCTGACTGTAAGCCTGCTCTGACTCCCTTCCTTTCTGGAGTCAAACTTGAAGCTCAATGTTCTTCTACACTTGTTGATGGCACTTTGTACTGCCAACTTGTTGGGAGTCTCATTTATTTGACACATACAAGACCTGACATCTTATATACTATAGGCATGGTCTCTCGATTCATGCAGGAGCCCCATGAGTTGCACTAGAAAGTAGCCAAGCGGATCCTTCACTACATTCAGGGTTCTCATAGTTGTGAGATTCACTACGCAGCAAGTGTTGAGCTTGATTTGGTGGGCTACACAGGTTTAGATTGGGCAGGTGATTCTAAGGATCACAAGTCTACTTTAGGGTATAGCTTCTCACTTGTGTCAAGTCCTGATTGTTGGTTGAGTAAAAAGCAGTCTGCCATTGCTCTATCTTCTACTAAGGCTGAGAATCAGGGGGCTATAAATATCGCCACTAAGGCCATTTGGCTTCAATATCTTCTCATTGAGTTTAGTATCCAGATTAGACGGCCATCAGTCATTTTTTTTGACAACTAGAGTGCCATTCAGATCTCACAGAATCTAGTTCATCATTAGTGGACCAAACACATAGAGGTCCACATGCACTACATCTGGGAGCTCATCCATGGTCATGTCATTGACCTTCGCTATTGTCCAAATTTTGAGCAAGTTGTTGATATCTTCACCAAACCCTTCACCGAGAGTTAGTTCCTTCATTTGCGAGCTTTGTTGGGGGTGCAGGATGCTTCATCTTTTGGGGGGCCCTCCTCCTCTCACTCAGAATCCTGACTTTTTTTGGGGGGTCTCTTTTCTCTCTCTTTTGGGAAATCTTATGTACATGGTTACCTCATCGAGCTTGACTTGTTGGGACCCATTTCTACATCCACCTAAGCTTCTCTTATGGGGGGGTGTTAGTGTAGTTTTTTATTTTTCCTTTTTTGCTAAGTTTTTCCTACACTTTTAATAATCTCACTTAGGTTAATAAAGAATGTCTTATTAGGTGAATGGTTGTCAGTTTTCACCTTCCTACATGTAAGCATCCATTAGCTATCTTGGGAAGATAATTTTCTATCTTTAGTCTGATAGATGGTTGCTCCTCATTGGTTAGTGTTGCCACCTCCTCCCTCTTCCTAGCCTATATAAGCATGCTATCTGGCTTGTATTTGCATCTCTTGTTTTTGCATCCTCTTAATGCTATTTTACTTCCAGCATTTGCATTACTCTCTTGGAGACTAACTCTATGTTTCTATTTTGATTTTGTATCATTTGCATTCATAGTTTAGATATTTATTCTTTGCACTAGTTTTCTGGGTTATTAATCTTTTCAGATTCTAACACTATCTATGTTTTCAATTGCAAAATAGTCATGTAGAGTATGTCAAAGTTAATGACATGTTCACAATGAGAATTTGTAGGGAACTCCAAGGATGCTCGGAGAGGAGATTTAGTCCAGAGGGAATGGCAGTTATTAGTCAGTTTGGAAGCTATTTTATCTAGTTCTCATCTTTCTCATATTTGCATCTTGCACCTTTCAATGGATTTCGCTTGAAGTTTCCCAGGTATTCGAGCGACATGATCATGATAATAGAGATTGTGAGGCAGGCGGTCTAGGTGAATGTGCTAAGCAAAAGCTTGAAAAAGAAGGGATATGAGTTCCTTATGAAAGTAGGAGCTTTTAGTTGTAAGTCTTGATTTGATGCAAATAATATGCTCAAAGTGTTCAAGATGAAATACAAATTGGAGATGTATGAAGTCCTAAGACCTTTGTTTGATCTGAATGGATATTCTAGGGAGGTGTTGTAGATTGGGAGTACGATCAAACACATTACTATGGTTGAAGATTATTGGGCAAATTTCAAAGATGAATTTGAAAGTTGAGATCATGCTTTTGCTAGGCTTATAGTGGAGCAAATAAAAACATATAATATCAATCTTAATGTCGAAGGATTGGAGGATGATGGGCAATATATGTATAGTAATACATATCGGACTAAGTTAAGGAACACTCCTATGAATTTAGAGCCTTATGAGAATGCTAAGGAAGATTTAGGTACTATGATGGGTTGAATCATCAAAAGACTTAGGAAATGGGTCAAATGGACAACCAAAAGAAGCCAGAGTAAAGGCACAACCACTCAAGATTCTCTAGCAACAACAACTCTCTCTTCCTCCTAGAGTGCTACACTAGGCGTAACACTAGCTATCACTCAAGGACCAGTTGAACCTTCGGGAGGAGGTGACCAACCTCTAGACAAGAGCATCCCCATAGCTAAGACTTGTCATGATGGCTCCCTTCTAGTTATTGGAACCCAAACTGATGCTAAGGAGAAGAAGACAGAGGAGCCAAAGGATAGTTTTGTTACCTTAGTTCCCTCTCCTCTTGTTACACCATTCCCCTCTCCTCATGTCACCCTAGTTCCCTCACCTCATCATAGCCCGGTTTTGCTAGTAAGTGCTACACTTCTGCAACCAACTGGCTTCCCAGTGCAGATAGTAGATTTGGGAGATGGAAAGAGTAGTAGTAGTGAATCTACTAAATTTAATGAGGCAAATAAGAGAACCTAAGAGGTGGAGAAAGGCTAGAGCTCTTCCAAGCTCATTTCTTAGGCCCTGAAGAATCCCTTCTATTCAATTGTGATGAAAATCACTCCAGTCAAGAAGAAGATGTTTAGCATAGAATCACTTGGGATAACCTCCAAGGTGATAGGAATTGATTCATAGTTAGAGCATACTCTAGAGAGAAAGAGAAAAAGGAAAGATGAAAGTGCCCCTACCAAGGATACAATATCCTTTTCAGTTATTTTAGATCTACATTAACCAAGGTGAAGAAGCAGAAAACCTTGTCTATAATTGGGCAAGATCTAGAAACAGGGCACCTAACAATGGAGATAGCCAAGCCTAACAAAGATATGACTACTGATGATTTTACTCTGCACTCAGTGGACCTTGGAGAGGCCATACATGACACCAAGGTTGGCTTGTGGAAGTCAACCAATGAAGTAATTGAGGGACAATTGGAAAACCTAAAGTTGTCAAAAGTTAGGATGAAGGCTAAGATAGAAGAGTTGGATGAATTTATTAGACAATTGGTCACTCCATTGGCAACTATCTCCAGAGTACTAGTAACAAGAAATCATACTTATGTCAAAGTTCAAGCCCTTATCTCTCAACTTGAGGAAGATAGGCACTTTGGCCAATTTGGTAAAGTTTGGACTGTGAAGCTCAAATTAGAGGGAGTCTCTATTATATAAAAAATTGACAATGTTATCTTAAGATTAGAAATAGAGAAGAATAACATCTTAGCAAATAGCAGTACTTTGGTTGGAGAAAGAGTGAAGAGCGAAAATTGTAACTCTTTTTTGAATATGATCATTCAAATGAAGGCAAAGGAAGTTGTTGAAGAAAAAATATTATCAAAGGGAGATGAACCTCTATTCAAATGGCTTTAGAGCATGTAGTTCAAGTCAAAAATTATCTTATTAGTAGAAAAAGGACTTAAGGAAATAAAGGACAAAGGGAAGAAGAGACAAGATAGAGGATTTGAACTCATGAGGGGACTACATATAGATTCACAGACTAGTGGCCAAGGGAAAGCACTCATTGGGATAAACATCATGAAGGAGAATTTCTCCAAATTCTTAGATAGTCTAATTTATGTATCTTCTAGTAATCAAAACAAAGTTGCAGAACTCTAGAAACTTAGCAGATGCATACACGTGGCCATGGAGGAATTTCCAAATCAATTGAATGCTATGAAGGAGTTGGCCAAAGAGCATTCTAAGTGGCTCTTGAGATACAACAACATACATGTGCCTAGGCATGAAGAGCTAATCCCAATCATAGTTTCTACTAAGGCCTATAGAACAAAAGTAGAAAATGGGAAGAAGATGAAGTGATTAAAATTCCACCCCCTTTTCACTTTCTTATGTAATTATTGCAATACAACAAATTGGTTTCTTGCCATTTGTCATTCTTTGAGGTGATGAACTGATTGGACTTCTATTGTAATGGTCATCTCAGAATCTTATATGTATGAAATTGAAAGATTAATTAAAAGGTTGGAAAATTTTTGGTGTGAAGTACTTGATGTTGCAAAGTCAATTGAATGGTAGTTTGTATCAACTAGTTTCTATTTTAGTTCTATTAGTTGTTAGTTATATGCTTTCTCTTTCATCTGGATTGAAGCATGAAAAGAATGGAGTTTCATTCCCCTATTTTGAGGCAGTGAACGAATGTGATAAGTAGTGTCATTGCATGTTCAAAGAGGAATCTCTTAAAAATTTTCCCTTTCAATTAACTTCTTCTTGTCTGTAGTTAAAATCCTAGTTAATTTAGTTCAGTATTGGTTGTTATGCTATTTTAAGTCATTAAGCTTTGTAAGTTAATAAGATGTGTGGGTTCATGAACTTAATCAATTCTTCAGTAATCTTTTTCTGCCTGAGTTAGATCTTGTTTAGGTCTGGCTTGGTTTTACCTCTTCTATTCTTAGGTCAAGAACACACCCCCATATTAGTTTTAGGAATAAAACATAATTCATTGCAAATCCACCATAGGGAGCTATACCTATTAATTTAGAGAAAAGCTAGTCTATCAAGAAGTGGCTTCTCAACTGCTTGTAATTAGATATTGTTCATAATTTGGGCATTCAAGAGTCATAATAAAAAAAGAACAAATTTGTTCACCAACAGATTTTTGGCGACTCTACTAGGGAATCAAATAGTCGCTTGACTAATAAGCCTATATCATGAGGAAAAATGGTACTACCTCATGAGAACATTTTTCTAATGCTCCAACCTAACCTTGATTTTGAAGATGACCAAGATGACATAATTTCATCCCTTAATACATTTGTTTGGAGAAATAGCAAGAACACTGAACATTACAGGAATGCTAGACAAGTATTGGAAGAGGAAGAATCAAGAGTTGAAGCTTTAGAAAGGGCTATTTAGAGGAGAGACATCTAAAGAGTAGAAATAAAATTGAAACATGAAGCTCAAAGAAAAAACTAACCTAGCATCCTGGAACAAACAAGGTTCCTTAGAAGTACCAAGGAATAGGGTGGGAAAGACCCTATTTTTGATAAACTTACAAAGCTTAGTTTTCCCATTCTAGACATTCTGAAATGGAAAGGTGAAAAGAAGAGCCAAAGTAGACCACCTTCCCTTGTTAGGAATCAAAGCACTTCACATACCACCTGCCAAGTATTGGCACTACATGGAATCACTGCTCCCCTAGTTGTCAATTTTCTACCATACCTTGCCAAAATAATTATGGCTACTCCATGGGCTACAACAACAGGACCATTAGCACTAACATCTTATCACCCACTCCCAGCTGGTTCAAGGAAGAATTCCCCTAAATTTTTAGGTGATGGGAAGGTTACCATAGACAAAAACATTAAGGCTTTCTTTGTAGCTACTCACATCTTAGGAGTTGCACACGAGGATGTTGCCATAAGATGATTTTTGGAAACCTTGACATCAAGTGTAGCAAACTAGTTCTATCATCTGGATGATAGCTCGATCACTTATTGGGATATAATGAGAACAACCTTTGAGACAAGATTTAAGACTGTGGAAGATGAACATGTCTTGTTAACATAGTTGACGTCTATTAAAAAATAACCTACCATGAGTATGAGGGATTTTGTTGCTAATTTCAATAAGATTACCAATAGAATTCCAACTACTGATAGGCCCACTATTGATAATTTGAAAACCTTCTTCATCAGTGTGATGCCCCCAGATATCAATTATGACTTGAGAAGGGCACATCCCACAAATTTAGCAAATACACAAAAGAAGGCAATTGAATTTGAAGATGACTTGATTTTCGTGGGAAAATGGAAGTGAGAGCTTCAAACTAAAGGAAGTTCTAGTAACACCACATCATCTAATGAAATGATTCAAAAACTATCAAATGAGTTGGTAGCAGTAAAAAGGCAATTACCTGGATTCAATCATTCTTACCAACAGTATTATCAAAATTTTCTAGGAAGGAACAATGATGGAATTTTTTTGCAACTCATAGGCTCACAACCCAAGTTGCTAATTGAAGCAGCACCATAGAAAGGAAATATGCGTGTCTTTCATTTGACAATGGATCATGATAGTGAGAGTTGTGCAAAAACTACTTGTAAGATGTAGTTATTATCCACCAATGAGTTGAACACTGCAACTCCTTGTTTGGAGTTAGATTCATACTTAAATTGCGACTCTAGAAATTTATTTTTGGAATATGAGTTAGATTTTGAACCAAAAGGTGAATGTTATGCAACCATTGATGGAACTTCATATACAATGCTTACTCGAGGTCAAAGGCTAAAGAATTAATCCTCCATTCATTCTCATAGGAACGATCCCAGTCCCTCAACGAATAATATTCATGTTGATCAAGGAGCATCAACTTCTCAAATGGGTAAGGACAAAATGGCTTTTGATTTCATTCAATTTTGTGAAGAATCAAAAATCCAAATTTTCCCTATAGATTATTTGAATTCTCACCCTTCTTAGTTGAAAAGATTGGCAGATCGATGTAAAGGGAATACTTTACATTTAAATCACAATGTGACTATTGAAGAAGGGGATGAAACCTTGACATCTAACCTATTTAATCAAGAGGATTCTACTATTTTAGCAACCTCTCCTTGGAAAAAACTTGATCCATTTTATATTTTGCTATATATCAATGGATGTAAGTTGAGCAATTGCGTAATAGATTCAGGTGTGTCAGACAATGCTATGCCTTATTCTGTAGCCAAAGCCCTAGGTCTCAACCTTACCAAAGTTCATGAGAGGTGTTACTTTATGGATGTTAAACAAGTCCCCTTGCTTATGCAAATTGAAGACACTCAAGCAGCCTTAGCCTCTCATCCAAAAAAGAAACTTTTATTGACCATTCTAGTGGCAGATATTCCAATAAGCTATGGGCTTCTCTTAAGAAATTTTTTTTGCTGAGACTTAGGAGGAGAAATAAAGTTGGACTGGTCTTAGGCAGTCATACCCATATAAAGTAAGAAAGTCAAATTAGAACCTGAAGAAAAGGAAAAATTTACTATCTTAGAATCAGATGATCCTAAAGCTCAGATTTTCTATCAAGAGCTGGAGTTTGGAAATTACATGTTATTTACTAAAGACACTTTGAATGAGCAAGAAACTAAAGGCTCAAAGATGAAAGCCTTAAGTGAAGAGAAAGAGTCATCATCTATATGGACATTAGAGTTTGATGGAAGTTGTTCCTCATTAGGATTTGGTGCAGGTGTAGTGTTAATACCTCTTGAAGGAGAACTTGAACCCATGGCCTTCAAATTAGAGTTTGGGAATATGAATAACATTGCAAAGTATGAGGCCTTACTACTAGGCATAATGACAGTGAAAGAAAAAGGAATAAAGATCCTAAAAGCTCGAGCTGATGCAGAGCTCATTATAAGACAAATTAAAGGGCAATACTTTGTAAAAAATCACAAGTTGAAGAATTATAAATATAGAGTTTGGGATGAAATAGAAAGCCTAGATGCTTTTTCTATTGAAGTAGTGCCAAGGGAGATGAACACCAAAGCTGGGTTTTTGCTTCTCTACTATTACCTCATCCAAAGTTCAAAGATAAGAAGTACCAGATTGAGATTGTACATCGAGCATCTGTTCTAAATAATATATAATCTTGGCAAGTTTTTGAAGATGATAAGAGCTTGCAATTGTTCTTAGAAAATGACAAGGCTACTTCCAAACATCATTTTGATGAAGGTAATAATGAATATTCTAATCACAAGCTAAAAGAAAATCAAAAGTGTGAAATCCAATTACAAGGTAATATCATTCCCCCATACTTTGTGTCTTTGGAAAAATTGTTTAATAGACATGATGCCTACATAAAGAAAAAGAGGGCAGAAAAGAGACCTACCACTGGTGAGTATGAAGGAGTAAATATTGGTGATGTCTATAATCCTAAGATGATCAGTATTGGTAAGTGCTATTCACTATAAGAGAAAGAGGCCGCTAAGTTTCTTTTTATAGAATACTAAGATGTATTCACTTGGAGTTATGAAGACTTGAAAAGCTATAGAGGTAGGAAGATAAAACATCAGATTCCCCTCAAACTTGATGTAGTCCCTTTGTAGTAGAAACAAAGGAATTATAATCCTAAGGTAGCAGACACCATATTTCAGGAAATAGATAAAATGTTGAAAGAAAGAATCATCTTTCTCATCCATCACTCCACCTGGGTAGCTAATATAGTACCAGTTAGGAAGAAGAACAGAGAAATAAGGATTTGCATTGATTTCCATAATTTGAACTAGGCATCTCTGAAGGATAATTTAAGTCTCCCCAATATGGATTACTTACTACAAATATTGGCTAGATCTGAAATGATGTCCATGCTTGATGGGTTCTGAGGTTACAATCAAGTTGAAGTGGAAGAGAAGGACTAGCATAAGACAACATTCACCACTCCTTGGGGTACATTTGCATATCATAGAATGCCCTTTGGGCTCATTAATGATGGTGCCACATTTCAAAGGTGTATGAGTAAAATGTTTTCTAATCTAAAGGATAGGATTATAGTTATATATCTGGATGACCTCACCGTGTTTTTGAAAAAGAGGAAAGATCACATAGAATATTTGAAAAAAGTCTTACAAAGATGTTGAGAACATGGAATCTCGCTCAATCCAAAAAAATCCATTTTTTGTGTAATAGAGGGAAAGCTCCTTAGTCATATAGTTTCTCAAGAGGGTATTAGAATTGATCCTGAATGAGTTGAAGCCATTCAAATATTGAGCTTGCCATCAAATAAAACAAGAGTTAAATCATTCCTCGGGTAGGTGAATTTCCTCAGAAGGTTTGTACCAAATTTTGCAGAAACCACTAAGTGTATTGTGGACATGATGAAAGGAAACTCAAATTTCAAATGGAATGAGGTGGGAAAATAGGCCTTTTAGAATATAAAAACTACTATTGCTAATGCTCCAGGATTATGTCACCCAAATTATAAGTGAGATTTCATCATCTACTATTATGCTTCTGAACACACTTTATCGGCAATACTTATACAAGATAATAATGAAGGGATACAAGCCCCAATAGCTTGCATGAGCATAACCTTGAAAAATCATGAATTGAAATACTCACAAATAGAGAAACAAGCTTTTGTAGTAGTCAAAGCACTTAATTTTTTTATATTTTACATCTTGCATTCACATTCTGTCATTTATGTGCTAGATGTAGTAGTAAAGTGTGTTAACACAGTAGGATGTAGGGTGTAATGTCAGAGGAACATGGATAGCAAAGACATAAGAGTATGATATAGAAATTAAACCTATTAAGCTAGTAAGGGGTAATGCCTTGTGCAAGGAAATTGTGAAAAATAAGATCGTTGAAGAATCAGAAGAATTGGGAGAAAAGCAACTAGTTTTGGCTATAGGTCTTCATGATCCATGGTTTGAGAATATTACTTATCTACTAACATATGGAGAATGTCCAGAGGGGCTAACTACAAGACAAAGGAGGAATCTTAAATTGAAAGTAGCTAAGTATGTAATTTGGGATGGAAAATTGTTTTAAAAAGCCATAGATGGCACTTTCCTCAAATGTGTAGACAAACAACTACAAGAAAAGCTATTGAAAATATTTCATGATGAAGCCTGTGGAGGTCATTTTTCATCCTCATTCATGGCTTTTAAAATATTAAGATAGTGCTATTATTAGCTAGGAATGTTCAAGGATGCCTATTCTTGGGTGGAAAAATGCAAAAAAAGTAAGATTCTCGTCGGGCATCCTCAATTAGCCGCTCTACTGTTAAGACCTGTCATCATCGAGGGACCTTTTCAATAATGGGGTCTTGATTTCATTGGTCCGATTAACCCAACATCTAGTGCTGTTCACCAGTATGTGATAACTATGACTGATTACTTCACTAAGTGGGTGGAAGCCAAAGAAACTAAGAAAACTACTTCTGAAGTAGTATGTGAATTCATTAAGGAAAACATACTAGTTAAGATTGGTGTTCCCATCAAATTAATGATGGACAATGCAACCTTTCTCTCTTCAATTGAGATTACCAATTTTTTCTTTGAGCATGGAATCATAGTCAATCATTCATGTAATTATTTCCCACAAGGAAACGGTCAAGCCAAGTCCAGTGACAAGAATTTGATAAATATTGTCAAGAAATTGGTGTCAGATAATCAAAAGACTTGGCACAAGAAAATTCATGAGGCACTATGGGCAGATAGAGTAACACTTAAGAGAGAAATTGGCATATCTCCTTTTGAATTAGTCTATGGAACTGGGGCTAATCTCCCATTACCTTTGGAATTGGCTACAAAAAAACTTAGAACAATGATTGAAGATGATATATATCAAGATGGTTTAGAAAAGAGGATTTTGTACTTAAGAAAGCTTGAAGAGGAAAGAGAAGAAATCATAGATCACATCACATGACACTAGATGCAAGTAAAGAATATGTTCAATAAGAAGGAAAGACCACAAAAATTCATGGTAGGAGACAGTGTGTTACTTTGGGATAAGCAAAGTGCTCCAAAGGGTATGCATAAAAAGTTTGACACCTTGTGGAAAGCTCCAGTCATAATTCATTAGACGTTCAAGAATAATTCTTTCAAATTGGCTTATCAAGATGGCGAAGTGCTACCTCTAACCTATAATGGTTAGGATCTAAAGCTTTATCAAATTTCAAACTGAAAATAGGTAACCCCTATATTGTATTATAGTTATGTTTAGTTCCTTTCCATGTTTTCCTTCCTTGCCTTTGCTTCCCTATTTTTTCTTGTTTTAGTTTTGTTGTGTTACCACCTTATTGAAGGGCCCATTTTCCGTTGCACCAAAAGCCATGACTGTTAGTGAACATGGAACACCACATAATTAACCACCTGTGGGCAGGGGAGTGCATCGCATCACCCAACAATCTCCCCCTCGACGTGCATACCAGGTGCTTACGCGGGTCAGGAAGGCACCGGGGAGATTTGAACCCATGACCAGGCTAAAACCAGGCTCTGATACCAATTGTAGGGCCCATTTGCCATTGCACCAAAATCCATGACTGTTAGTGAACATGGAACACCACATAATTAACCACCTGTGGGCAAGGGAGCGCGTCGCATCACCCAACACTTTTATTTTTGTGAAACTAGAGATTTTGAGTTCCTTGCTTGGGTATAGTCTACCCAAGTCCCCAGTCAGAGCCAACTATTGCCCCACTTTTCAACCTATAACCATTTTGTAAAAGTGGAAAATTTTGTGTCTCAGTTAAGCCTTAGTATGTCTGGGTCTAGTTTTAATTTCTCTTAGTTGAAAAGAGTCTCCATCAAATTTTTCATCTTTCCCTTCCCCCACATTTCATGGTTGGGCAGTTTTCCTTGATGTTGTGAGTTTATGAGTAGCTTAATACCTAATTCAATGGGGATTCTTGCAACATGCAAAATTTATTCACAAAGTTGGGCTTGTTCATGGCTTATCATGTTTTTGATGAAAGAAGGAAGCTTGCAAAAAATTGAGCATCACCTTCTCCTTGATGGGTTTTCAATCCATGAAGGAAATCTCCCACAAAGAGCAACAAATGAGGCTCATGAATCGATGCAAGAAGATAATGAGCTATCTTATGGAAAATCCCTATTTTCAATACAATATTCTACCTTGGTAAACATTCAAGATTCATCATAGCACTCAGAATCATCTTAGGTGGAAAACTCAAAACTGACTTCTCCTTGGCAAGCTTTTGACCCATGAAGTCCATTTTCTGCCAAAGGCAATTGTAAAGGAAACAAACAAGAAAGTGGGCTCCTTTTTTACTTTCACAGTCCTTTTAAGTTTTTCTAAACCCAAAGGAAATATTAACTCAAAGGATAAAGTTTAAAGGAAAGCCTAGGTGGAAAAATGAGAATCGTCTTCTCCTCGGTGGGTTTTCAACCCATGAGGATGATTTTTCGCATTCAAGAGAAAATCAATTTTGTAAGTGGATTGGGCCCACAAATTGCACACAAAACATCTTAAGATGATAATGGAAACAATCTAACCATTGCAGGAAAGGTATACTGACCATAATTTAATTTGGCAAATATTTTCTTATAGGGTACTTTGTTCATAATTCTCTAAAACTTAATGGGAAATGGAAAAGTAAGTATGAAAGAAAGGAAAGTTACTGTTGGACCAACAGAAATAGTGAAAAGACACCAAAATATCTATTAGAACTCCTGCATTTACTATTTTAGTGGATTTATCCTTTAATTCTTTCGTGTGGCATGAATCCTGAAGATCAACAGATGAATTGAGACTCCTATATAGATGGAAACATAATAGTTATTCAAATTACCACTTTTTCTTGAACTCTTATTCTATTAAATTGCACAACGCTTCCAAATAGTCTGTATTTGTGAATTTAACATCCTATTCATTCTTAGACAGAATGGAAACCAAGTTTGTGGGTTTTGATGGGTTGAATAGAATCAAGTCCAAATTGTAGAATTTCATGGATACTTCACTCCATGTTTATGATATGCAAGATATCCAAAAGAGGTTAAAGTTGGAGCCGATTCATCCCATAATTAAGAAGCTCTAAGGATGTGGACTAGTAGAGGCAGTTGGTTTCCTGGTGGTGGTCCAAGCTCTAGAATTGATTTATGAATGCATAAATCACTACAATCTGGATACTAGATAGATTGTGTTACTTGCTCATACGGTATTAATCTCCATTGATAGGCAAACTATGGTGAATTGTCTCTGAGTTCCAGAACGGGAGGAGTTTTTGGACTTGATAGTAGGAGAAGTAGTCTCTGAGTTCTTTGCAAAGAAGATGGTGTGGAGGAAGGAAATTATGCAGTCCTAGTTTCAAAATCCATGGAGCACCAAGAGTAAGGTCTCCAAAACTCTATTTGGTACTAATCTCAAACCCAATTTTGTAGACATTCTGGTTCTCCTATACTGACTGAAAGGTGAGGAAGTAGCCAAAAATTTTGTTGAACAATATTTCTTTTTGGTACAAGTTATTTGTTCAGATACACAATATATTGATTGGGCTCGTAAGGTAAGTGAAATCTTTCCAATGCTCTCAGCGCTGCAAAGTTCTACACCACTTTCTATATATCTTCCTTTCTGATTTACATGCTAGCATCTCTACAGTTATGGTCAAGCCTTCCAATAATAGAAACCATTCTTGATAATGTGAAGTGTTATGATTTCTATCCATGTTTGCAATTATAAAATAGTTACATGGAGTATGTCAAAGTTAATGATGCATTCACAATGAGAATTTGTAGGGAACTCCAAGGATGGCCAGAGAGGAGATTTAGTCTCGAGGCAATGGCATTTATTAGTCAGTTCAGAAGCTATTTTATTTAGTTCTCATCTCTCTCATATTTGCATCTTGCAGCTTTCGATGGATTCCCCTTGAAGCTTCCTAGGTATCCAAATGATATGATCATGCTGATAAAGATCATGAGGTAGATGGTCTAGGTGAATGTGCTAAGTGGAAGCTTGAAAAGGAAGGGATATGAGTTCCCTATGAAAGTAGGAGCTTTCAGTTGTGACTCCTGATCTAATGCAAAGAATATACTCAAAGTGTTCGAGATGAAATACAAATTGGAGATGTATGAAATCTTGAGACCTATGTTTGATCCGAATGGATATGCTAGGGAGGTGTTTTAGATTGGGAGTGTGATCAAACACATTACCACGGTTGAAGATTATTGGGTGGATTGTCAAGATAAATTTGAAAGTCAAGATCGTGCTTTCACTAGGCTCATAATGGAGCAAATAAAAAAATATAATATCAATCTTATTGTTGAAGGATTGGAGGATGATGGGCAATATATGTATCGTAATATATATTTGACTAAGTTAAGGAACACTCCTATCAATTTGGAGCCTTATGAGGATGCTAAGGAAGATTTAGTCACTATGATGGCTTGAATCATCAAAAGAACTTGGAAATGGGTTGAATGGACAGCCAAAAGAAGCCAGAGTAAAGGCATAGCCACTCATGCTTCTCTAGCAATAACTCCCTCTTCCTCCTAGAGTGCTACACCATACATAACACTAGATATCACTTAAGGACTAGCTCAACCTTTAGGAGGAGGTGACCAACCTCTAGACAAGAGCATCCCTATAGCTAAGACTTGTCATGATGGCTCCCTCCCATTTATTGGAACCCAAACTAATGCCAAGGAGAAGAAGATGGAGGAGCCAAAGGATAGTGTTGTTACCTTAGTTCCCTCTTGTCATGTTACACCAGTCCCATATCCTCATGTCACCCCAGTTCCCTCACCTCATCATAGCCCAGTTTGTCTAGTAAGTGCTACACTTCTGCAACTAAGTGGCTCCCCAATGTAGATAGTAGATTTGGGAGATGGAAAGAGAAGTAGTAGTGAATCTACTAAATCTGATGAGGCAACTAAGAGAATGTCAAAGGTGGAGAAAGGCCAAAATTCTTCCAAGTTCATTTCTTAGGCCCTAAAGAATCCCTTCTCTTCAACTGAGATGACAATCACTCCAGTTAAGAAGAAGATGTTTAGCATAGAGTCAGACAGCCTCCAAGGTGGTAGGCACTAATTACTAGTTAGAGGATACTTTGGAGAGAAAGGGAAAAAAGAAAGATGAAAGTGCCCCTCCCAAGGATACCATATCCCTTGCAGTTCATTCTAGATCTGCATTAACCAAGTTGAAGAAGCAGAAAACCTTGTCTATACTTGGGCAAGATCCAAAAATAGGGCACCTAACAATGGAGATAGCTAAGCCCAACAAAGAAGGAAGAATTGAAGATATGACTACTAAAATTTTTACTTTGCACTCAGTGGACCTTGGAGAGCCCAAACATGACACAATGGTTGGCTTGTGGAAGTCAACCAATGAAGTAATTGAGGGACAATTGGAAAACCTAAAGTTGTCAAAAGTTAGGATGAAGGTTGAGATAGAAGAGTTGAATAGATTCATTAGATAATTGGTCACTCCATTGGAAAATATCTTCAGAGTACTAGTAACAAGAAATCTTACTACTACCAAAGTTCAAGCCCTTATCTCTAAACTTCAGGAATATAGGCACTTTGGCCAAATTGGTAAAGACTGGATTGGGAAGCTCAAATTAGAGGGAGTCTTTATTATAGAAAAAATTGGCAATGTTATCTTAAGATTAGAAATAAAGAAGGATAACATCTTAGCAAATAGCAGTACTTTGGCCAAAGAAAGAGTGAAGAGTGACAATTGTATCTCTCTTCTGAAGATGATCATTCAAATTAAGGAAAAGGAAGCTATTGAATCAAAAATCTTGTCAAAGGGAGATGAACCTCTATTCAAATGTCTTTAGAGCATGCAATTCAAGTTAGAAATGATCTTATTAGTAGAAAAAGGACTTAAGGAAATAGAGGATAAAGTGAAGAAGATCCAAGATAGAGGATTTGAACTATATAGACTAGTGGCCAAGGGAAAGCACTTATTGGGATAAACATCATGAAGGAGAATTTCTCCAAATTCTTATATAGTCTGACTAATGTATCTTCCAGTAGTCAAAATAGAGTTGTAGAACTCTAAAAACTTAGTGGATGCATACACGTCACCATGAAGGAATTTCCAAATCAATTGAATGTTGTGAAGGAGTTGGCCAGGGAGTATTCTAAGTGGCTCTTGAGATACACCAACATACACGTGCCTAGGCATGAAGAGCTAATTCCTATTATAGTTGCTGCTAAGGCCTATAGAAAAAAAGTAGAAAAGGGGAGGAAGATGAAGTGATTCACATTCCACCCCCTTTTCACTTTCTTATGTAATTATTGCAATATGAAAATTTGCTTTCTTGCCATTTGTCATTCTTTGAGGAGATGAACTGATTGAACTTCTATTGTAACAGTCATCTCAGAATCTTATATGTATGAAATTGAAAGATTAATAAAAGTTTGGTGAATTTTTTGTGTGAAGTACTTGATGTTGTAGAGTCAATTGAATGGTATTTTGTGTCAACTATTTTTTGTTCCATTTCTATTAGTTGTTAGTTATATGTTTTCTCTTTTATCTGGATTGAAGCAAGGAAAGAATGGAGTTTCATTCCCCTATTTCAAGGCAGCAAATGAATGTGATAAGTAGTGTCATTGCATGTCCAAAGAGGAATCTCTTAAATGTTTTTACCTTTCAGTTAACTTCTTCTTCTCTATAGTTCAAATCCTAGTTAATTTAGTTCAGTATTAGTTGTTATGCTATTTTAAGTCATTAAGCTTTGTGAGTTCATAAGATGTGTGGGTTCATGAACTTAATCAATTCTTCATAAATATTTTTCTACCTGAGTTAGATCCTGGTTAGGTCTGCCTCGGTTTTACTAGTTCTATTCTCGGGTCAAGAACACACCTCCATATTAGTTTTAGGAATAAAACATAATTCATTGCAAATCCACCATAGGGAGTTGTACCTATTAATTCAGAGAAAAGCCAGTCTATCTAGAAGTGGCTTTTCAACTGCTTGTAATTAGATATTGTTCATAATTTGGGCATTCAAGAGTCATAATAAAATAGAAAAAATCTATTTACCAACATTGTCCAACAAGGTCAAAGGGACTAAGTTGTAATTTTGATAAAGGTAAAGACAAGGAAAATGTTGAACCCATTAGAAATGAGATGAACAAGACATGGAAAAAGAAAGATGATTACAACACATCAAATGGAGAAGGGATCACTTCACCCAATGGCTCAGCTAATCACACCTCATTCAACTAGGCAATCAAGAGGTATGTGAGATTGATATTTAAAGATTATATCATGCATTATTTCCAAAAGGATATAGTACTGAAAAGACTAAATTAACATGAATAAAGATGCAATAAGTTATTAGAAATCCAAGATAAATCTTTAAGATTTTCATGTTGTTGCCAAGTATGAAACATTTCCTCTGCATGCCAAGTGGAATGTAAGAAGATATTAAGCTAGCAGTTTGGCTAGTTGATGCCAAGCTCATAGTAGCTACCAAGTGGTGAAAATAACAACAGAATCCAAGTGAACCCAAACTTGGTCAATGCCGAGCTTACAACTATGTAAGCACTCAACATTAAATGCAAGGTTTTCAAATAGTATATGATCAATTTTTGCTCATTCTTCATCATTTTAAATTTGAGAAAGAGTGAGCAGAGAAGAAGGCAATTCAAAAACCTGTTCAAAGCATTTGTAGAGATTTTAGCAGTGAATTCACACCATTTCATCAAATTTTCTAAGGTATTTATCAAGAGCTGAGCTATGCAGTTTAAAGTTTCATAAACCCTAGTTTGACAAAATGGCATCTACTTTGAAAAATGTTGAAGGAAGGGAGTTTTAAATGTTCAACTTGTTAGTAATGAAGTTAAACAACACATGTTTAAGGCCATTCCTGACATAGCTTCTAAACAAGACCCATTTGGTGCATTATCTATGATGCCATCAAATGTAATAATGGTGCAAGATGTGAGGAGATGCTATAACTGCAAAATTTGTAGCATAGGTGACAAAAATAAGGGAAGCATACAACAAATTGTGTAAAAATGGTATTTTGAAGGAATAATACAAAATTGTAGAGAGTAAGGGTTTAACATGAGCCTAAGATTTTCCAAATGTATTCAAAATAGAGTGCATACATATTGTGCTAAGCTAAATTCATGATGGTTCTTTATATCTATAGGGAGAACCTATCAAAATATCCAAGAGAATAATCCATAGGGTTACTGGCTACCCAACCCTAGATTGGCCAAAGACACTCAAGAGTGACTCCAAGAAAGTCATTGAAAAGAACATTGGAGAAAAATGGAATAATAGAGGCATGCCAATAGATACAATTGTTGATCCATTATTAAAATTTGTTGTAAGAGTAATCTCACATAAATTCTATCAATCTAGCAGATTGAATAGTGTACCCTATATACACTAGTACATTTACACTTGTTTTTCTATGAATTTTTTTGACCAAAGCTATGATTTCATCTTATTTTTCATTTTCATCGCTACATTGGTCAAAAATGTCCTAAGTTTTCCCAAGTTGGTCAAAATTTTGACCAACTTGGGTCATTAAAAAAAGAACAAAATGTATGCTATACTCATATGTTATTATTCCTATTTGTTCACATTGTGTTTGAGTGCTGGGACAGAGGAATCCAAGGGCTTACAGACCAATGCGACTGGCTAGGCTTCATAGCCTCCCTCTATCCCTTCCATAATAGAGTTGAGAGAATGCATCTCGATGTTCATTGAGAAAACACCACCACGCTTCCTCTTTGAACACATTACCCACCGACCCAATGGGACCTCATTGGGCTTATAGTCGTATGTTATATAAAAATTCTTGTTTAATTTTTTATTTCCTATCTGATTCTGCACAAAGTGTACTTGCAGTTTTTTAATTATGCAAAGAAAAAATTTACAAGGGTTACAGTGTTCTTAGGGTGTGATTAATGGTATTTGGTATTTCTGCATAGAGTTCTTGTGGTTACAAAGGGGTACACATATGCATACTATTTCTACATAGATTTTCTTTTGAGAATGGTGTGATTGATGAGATGAATCAATATTTTTGGGTGTGGATAAAAAAAGATGAAGAAACAAAAATACAAGAACATTATTTTAAGAAATCACATTGCTTGATGTTATTATAATCTTTTTTTTGTATTGCTGATTGCTTCTCGATATGTTGATTCTACTGTCTTCAGTGCCATTGCAAAAAAGTAAGAAACCCTATCCTTTGGTACTAGTGAAAGATATAATATTTTTTGTAATAATAAAGATAACAAAGAAAATAAATTAATAACCATTATTTTGATTTTTGAATAATTCAATCACCAGAAATAGATGGAATGAAAATATTTTCATATAAATGCACATTTGATACATAGCTAATAAAACTACAACCAGGGAGCAATCTGTAGTGGTTGAAATACCCTTTTATTACCTCTTAATCAATTCTTCAAAGGACCAAACAATCTATCCTAGGAAAACTGCTAATAAAAACTTCAAATGACTGTGAATGAAATTTGAATACAGAGACAATAGACCATGGTTATCTCAAAGTCAAATCCTGCTAATGGAGTAGAAAATGTGGTTTTGTATTTTGATTCTCTTATCATCAGTTATTGTAATTTCTCTGTAACATTATGGATTGTGGAATCTTGAAGTGTCTAAGTATTCATTTTCCCAAAATACATCCATATCCTTGCAAATATAAAATTCTTCATGAGATGGTTCCAATATCATAGACACACTTTCAATTTGTACAAAATCTCTTAGCACTAGGGTATACTATATATTTTTTCCCCACCTAAATGTGTATGATATTTTATATGAGTTTTAAAAAAAAAATTCACAAAGGTATTCTTGAGAACACAAGAGAAGAGTGTGCTTTTGATGTTATCTCTCTGTATAGACACACACATAACCTTATAGATATCTGCACTTAGCACATCAAACTTCCATGGAGAGAAGATCCTTTTTAATGCTGGGACATCTTCTGTATTTTTCATTTGTGAATAGTTATCAAATGATTTTTTAAAATTCTTCTTGTACTGTATGTAGTGTGAACAATTGTGGTTTGGTAAGGCACATCTTCCTTACTCAGAAATGTAGAGAGGACTACTAAAATTGGTGGCCTACTCCATTTCTATCTGAGATGCTAAATGAGTAAGCTAATGCAGCTTTCATGTGTTACTAGACAAGTTAGTTTTTCTTCTAACTGCTAGTATGGGAATTAAATTCTTGTTCCATGTGTACCTTATTGTGTGCGAGATGATAAACATGTACATAGGATCAATCTAAATGTGGAACCTTAGTAGTTAAATCAAATATGGTTTGTTAAAGATTATAGTATATATATGCCAAAAGGAAAACAACATATTTGAGCATGAGAATAATTGGTGCTTAATGTTATAAGATAGCCTTTATTCCAAAATTTTAATACATTTAGTTATACAATTAAAATTGGATTGTGTTTTGTAGATCATGTACATTAAGAACCTTGCTTCAATGTGAACTTGAATTGCTAACTCAATCTAGTCATTCTCTTTTGGTAAGCCTATTTTATTGGGTGCTTTTAAAATTCAATTATTTTTTGGTTCATTGATATTTGATGGAGGATATTCAGAACTTTTAATGCAGATTTTCTTTGATCATTATTTCTTGGTTTCATGCCTCCTCTCCACTCCTCGCAAACACACCCCAACACTATCCTTCTCATGTTTGTAGTTGTATCTAATTCCAAGAACTACCCCATTAACAATGATGTAATTTCAACATTTGAGCAGTATTTGCCTTTTGCTATAAGATAGTCATCCCCCAACATAATGGACACTTTATGCAAGTTTTCATTTTTTTTGAATTTCATTTTTTTCAATCCATTCAAGGAAACTTTCCCCAAAAATACAATCATTGGTTTTGTGGCCCGAAGAGGGAAACTTGCCAACATTGTTAGTGGAAAGGTGGTATTCACTAGCCACCTCCAAGAATCCAAAAGCACCTTTGAATGTGGTATCCATTTTGAGATCACAATTTCTTCCACACAAGATAGCTACCACTTTCTAGAGGATTACGAGCGATGCATTCTTGAGTTTGTATTTGACTTGTGTACTTGCCTATCTTCTCACCAATCCTTGGCACTTATTTTCCTTAGGTCCATGAAGGTCATTGCATGCATGCGATCCTTTGACTTTTTGTTCACATTAGAAAGTTGAGTTGCATCCATGCTCCCTCTATTTTGACCATAATATTTTGAAACTTTTGAATGTTGCAAGTAGACTTGAGAGGATCTTCATCACTTTGTTAATTCTCTAGTAATACAATCTCCCCTAGGACAACATTTGTCATGACAAGAAAATGTCCTTCCAAATGCAATTTTAGAATTGTGATTGTCTTTGGTAAGTAGACTCGAGCACAACCTTAGCTTCTGCTATGTTATTCATTCCAAGAATCAATTTCTCTGTATTCAAATATGATGTATCTTCTTTTCTAGAGCTTGTTATTCCTCATTGAAAACTAGAGATTGTTAAAATCAAATGTGTTTAAGCCAGATTTGAGATTGTGTTGGATAATCTTGCCACACATCTCAAATTTAAGTTTGGTGTTTTTTTGGAAATTATTTAGGATCAGGAAATAAAAACCAAAATAATCTAAAAGAATGTTATAGTGGCACATTACCAACAATTCAATATGGGTTCAGCCTTAAAAAAGAGTGCACCTTAGAATTGTAAAGTATTTGAGGGAAAGGGTCATGTTTGGAAAATTTTGAGGATGTTGAACTGTAGAATGAGGTAGACATTATCTTTCTAACTTTCTCTTAGACCCTTCTCTTACCTTTATGTAGATGAAACCCTATAAACTCATCAATGCTACTATTTTAGGATCTTGACTAGTCAAGAAATATTTGGTTGATCATACACAGTAGTTCAATTCCTATGTTGTTAGGATCTTGAATGGTAAAGAAATACAAGGTAAATTCAGACCCAAATTTGGAAAGTTTTTCCTAGTCTTTAGCAATATGTTTTAGAAAACCATCCAAGATATTTAAGGAGTAAAGTGGGTGGTGCACCACCAAGCCAAATGGAAAAGAAATTTTTAAAAGAGCTAACGGTTTTTCTAATATTGTCCTCTATAATGGTATGTTAGCATATCTCCTTGGTCAAGAGGGGCTGGCAAGGGCTCATAGTTCATAACTTTATTGTATTTCTATATGCACAATGTAGTTCATAACACTATTCTATGTTTTTGTCTTAGTTAAAGTGCAATTCATATGCTTTTAAATTAACCAAAAAACAATGTTACTAAGAGAAAAATTCTATGATGACATTATGTTGTATCTGGTAGACCTAGATTGAGAGTATATTAATTGCCATCAATCCTATTAGAAGAATTCCTCACTTGTATGACAGTCAAATGATGGAACAATACAAAGGGGCAACATTTGGAGACTTAAGTCCTCATGTGTTTTTTGTGGTAGATGATGCATACAGGTAAGCCTCTCTAATTTTTTGTTTGAAGCTGTGTTTTGTGTCAGAGAGGCTTTTTTTCATACATCCATTTAAATATTTAATGGATATTGGGTGATGATCAATGAGGGGATAAGTCAGTCCATCCTAGTGAGTGGAGAAAGTGGGGTAGGTAAAACAGAATCCACAAAAATGCTTATGCATTATCTTGCTTATATGGGAGGCCGAGCAACAACTGAGGGGAGATCAATGGAGCAACAAGTGCTAGAAGTAAGAAATACTAGGAAATTTGGTAATGAATGGTATCATTGTGGCATTTGTTGTTGTGATCTCAATCTTCTAATACCATTTCTTCATTGTTGTATGTGATCATTATTTGATTTCTATTTTATTTACTACTTTGTAGTCAAATCTTGTTCTAGAAGCCTTTGGGAATGCAAAAACTGTCAAAAATAAAAATTCTAGGTTAATTCTTTTTTCATTTTAATATTTTCCATTGCATGTATAATATAAGGAAATTGAATATAAGGAGTTTCTAGAACTTGAGTTGTTAATTTGGGGGTTTGGCTTAGCTTTTGGAATATCAAGAGTGTAATTTGTTCATATATATATTTTTGACTAAGAAGCACATTTTGTGTAGTCATTTAAATAAATTTGTTGAGCTACAATTTGACAAAAATGGAAGAATATTAGGAGCTACTGTTATAACATACCTACTAGAAAGGTCTCGTGTTTGCCAAATTTCAGATCCAGAGAGAAACTATCATTGTTTCTACCTTCTCTGTGTTGCACCCCTAGAGGTATGCAACATCATGCTTTGATAATTGTGACTATAATTGATTGTTGAAATAGGTTCATTTCCTATTTTCTATTTGTATTCTGAATCCACATATGTTCAATTTGAAATTGCAGAATGCTAACAGAAGCAGAACCATTTTTTGAAATTTTCTTCATTTCTTGTTTTAGGAAATTGAAAAATACAAGTTGGGACATCAAAGTTCATTTCATTATTTGAACTAGTCCAACTATTATCAACTTGATGGAGTTAATGAAGAGTACCTTGCAACACTAAGAGCAATGGAAGTTATTGGAATCAGTATTGAAGAACAAGTATGACATTTTGTAGAATGAAAAATTAAAATGGTTTCGTCCTTTTAAACTTGATTTTTTATGTTTATAATTAAATTCATTGTTTGCTTCTTATTTCTTGTTTTGAGGCCATAATGATACTTTTGCATGTATTATTCTTACTTGCTGTTGCATTTTTCAATAATGCTATATCTATTTTTATCTTATTGCAATGTTCAAACATTTTATCTACTATAAAATGATTTTCATGCATTTTTTCTGAAACTAGAGCAAGAAAAAATGATGATCAGCTAAGGCTATTTGTGAACCAAATATTTAGTGTTTAATTCATGAAAATAGAGCAAGTTGTTATAAGATGTAGGCATCTAGTGGGTCCTAAATAGGCATCTAATGGTCAAAAGAATGACTTCACCCAACAAGGGATGAGAATATATCTCTTGATAAAGATACAGGTCACTATTCACATGGATTAGCAAGAATAACAAGGTAGGGAAATAATTAAAATTAATGAAGAAATCCTAAAGAGTTTCCTGTTATTCAACTGAAAGCTACATGTATGTATATTACATATTAGAATCTACCTTTTTTTTGGGTTACTCAGGATGGGAGAGATTCTTCCTCAGATTCATGAATAATTTGAATCTTCAAATCTCATGCCTAAAAACCAAGACATAGTGGTAACTAGTTACAAGAAAGATAACTCATTTAGGAGCCTTTTTAAGTATTTGTAAGAAAGATAAGACTTCACAGAGAGACAACTTTTTGAAATTTCTCAAAGAAGGAACAAGAATGAGAGTAGATAATTGTACTAAAGATAAGATTTTGTGGGCAAACAACCTTGTGAAAAAATTCCAAAGAAGATCATCCCACATGATTGCAACTGTAGTAAGTGATAACAAGGCTATTTGAACCTTCAAAGACCCATGAGCATTATCATTGGTATGCCGAGCATGTGACCATGTCAACAAGGAGGCTAGGAATCATGAAGCACTTTCTTTTATCTGTAGATCACAATCATTTTTTTTGCAACTACAACTTAAATGTGAGTCTTTTGGATCACCTTTATTTGAATTTGTATACATTCAAGTAAATCCATTCTATGAGATAGGCAACTTCATTTTAGCTATATATATGAGAACAAAATTATAAGTATCATCATATTTGTTTCTTATTTTTTATTTCACATGTTTTTGAATTTTATATCTAAAAATTGGTTATATATTTATTTATATTTGATTTTTATGTACATAAACATATATTTACCATTTTCTCATTAAAACAAATAGGTCTTAACCTAACAAGCCTAGTTTGGCATAAGTTTACGACCTAAAATTTGGTTTGGGTTGTATCTTCTTCAGTTTCAACCATAGTTGATAAATATGACGAGAAAAATTATGAGTTTATAAGTCTAGAACAAGAACATAACTACATAAATGTTTGCAATAACACATTTAACAACAACATGCAAACATATTCTGGATGTCACAAGACATAACACTATCAATAGAAAATACATAAATTGTATACATTTCTTATGATGGTTGTATATCTCATTAAGATCTATGGAACCTTTGATTCTATAAGTTTATCCCTTGTCACTTCATTGCAATTCCCTTTTCTATGAAGGCTATGGGTTGCATAAAACTTGCAATGCAAAATTGTGAAGATTTGACAATCTATTTTGGTATTCAAGATCTGTCTATTGTAGACAACTCTAGATAACTAGCTGTAACGTGATGTGTTACATTACCTAACCACATTGATTGGATTTGGAAAAAAACTAATTGTATTACAAGGCCTGTTGGTGCATAGAGTCCTATCTTGATCAATGATAGCTACCTTAGCTCTATTTGTGGCCATGTGAATTACTTTGTCCTCTACACTTAAATAATTATAGTTCATGAAAAATAACATAATTAGCATTCAAATATTTTATATTGGTTTCATTTTATAGATTGTGCCTTATTTATGTATATATATTTACAATGAGGGAGAACTTAGCCTTGAACAACTTTGTGGGGATGATGAAATTATGAAGATTACAATTTATTTTGGTATTCAAAACAACTAGTGTAGTTAAATCTTGTTAACCAATATTTGATGTATTACATTACCTAATCATGTTGATTGTGTTTGGACACTTCTAATTGGATCAAAAGGCCTCTTGATGCACAGAGGCCTACCTTGATCAAATATAGTTACTTGACTCTATTTGTGGCCATATGAATTGTGTCTTCCTTTCTAGTTAATTCAATTTTAGTTTTCATAGTTAATAGCATAACTATCATACAGATTATCCATATTGGTTTCATTTATGAAATTTTTCTTCTTTTTGAATGGAGTTTTTCAATTAGAAAGAAATTAAGCTTGAGCAATATTTTGTGTTGAGGAGTGGACTAAAGTGGCACATTGGGAGTTTCGATTGGAGGGTTTGCCATTGCTATACCCGATCCACCATTTTCACTATTTTTCCTTCACTTTGTTTAGACTATAATCATCTTTACCTCATCTAATTTTGTATATGCATAGTTAATGAAATAAAATACAAGTTAGATCAACTCATGCCATGAATATTAGGCCTCCAGACTCATGGAATGATTCCCATTTTCTTAGAACCCTACTTCAATAATAAAACAAATTAAGGAAAGGTTACAATTCCTCAACTGGCGTAGTAGTGAATCAAAGGTAATGTGAAATTCATCAACTAAAAAATTAAATAGCTAAGGAATCCCTATTAGTACATGTCAATATCAAACAAAATCAAATTGAGATTCAAGTTGAATTGAATTACAAAAAAATAGAAAGGTTTTTATTTAATGTTGTTTCATTCACCAATACATAACCCCAACTCTTCTTCTAATAGAGACTTTCAAATATATAGAAGGCTTCAAAATAACTTCTCTAAACTATTTCCACCAACATTAAAACAAAGAAATTAACAATACACTACTTTATATTAGCACAACTTATTAGATAGTAGTTTATTTATTCTTTATCCCTCCCCCACCCCACCCACTCCCCCCCCCTTTATGTTAAGTGGTACCATTAGAGAAATATATTTTTATGAGTATACAAGCATACGAGCATATGCAAGTAGAGAGCGAAAGGAAAATCTAAGATTGGTAAAGGGGAAATATTTACCTCTAAAAATTTGTAGTTAGGTAAAGAGGACTATGAGAATGAGGTGATACTCCTTGTTTTCTAGTTGAAGTCTTTGAAGCAAGGGAAATCTCGTAGTCTTTTAACTCAAGTTTCTCATCACTACACCACTTAGGTTTATAACTACAATGCTTGCACTCTTCCTCTATCTTTTTACGTTTCAAGAAATCAATCTGTGGTACCTTTCTCACCAATTCTTTCCTTTTCTTGATGGAATAGTTGCATTTATATAGAAAGGGGCTTGCTACTCTTGAGGAACTTGAACCTCATGTAAAGAAGATTACTGAGGATCAACATATTGAATATCAACTTAATGAGCTAGGTGAAGATGACGAAGAAGTGAGTTTTGAATTCTATCCAAAATATGATGAATCTACCACCAGTTCTAATAATTCTATGGAGGTACATTGCATTTCTCTTTTTTTTTTAACATAAAAAAGGGGTCTACTATAAATCCTTACTTTATTCCTATCTAAACATGTTTATCCTATGAAAGTCAACCATGAGATTATTTTTCTATGGATTTTAAGATGTTATCATATTTCTACTAAAGATAAAGTGAGATTATGCTCATCATAGCTTTGTAGAATATTCTTAAAAGATAATTATAGTTTAATAGTTTTTTCTATTCAAAATGCTTTCAACATAGAGCACTAGCTTATTTAGTTGGAATATTTGGATTTTATGTTGGCAAATCTTTGACTTAATGGATTTGCATTAATGGCTATTTTCAGTTGTATGCTTGATATCAAGGTGGTTTTTGTTAATTGTCTTTATGTCAAATATAATTATCCAAAGAATTCTTTTTTTTTATGTTGGTTATCATATACTAGATTCGATTCTGATGTACTTTTATATAGCAATCATATTTTTCAGTTAGACAGATTTGAGTCATCTTCTTCACGTTTATCTCTGCAAGTTGAACCTACCCAATCAAAGGTATTTAAGCACTCTCTTACTTGGAAGGAGGATACTGTAAAATATAAATGAAGATAGAAAAAGATTTAGCTTAAGATTAATTTTCTATTCAATTGATAATTCAAATTGGTCTAGCTAGTATTTTATAGGCGAATTCTTCATTTGGTCTTTGCTATTGAAACTGTGATTATCATGAATTCCAAGCATGGCCATGGTCATTTTACTATTTTCTAGTTTGCTTCACAAAATACAAATTTTGTGTGACTTAAATTTATAAAATTATGTGCAGATGCTACATTATAGATTGACCATAAAGACAAAATTGTCTTTAGATCCATGTTTAGGATTCTAGTCTTCAAGGAAAAGCTTAGACATGGAGTCACATTTTAAGCAATCTACCTGATCCAACTTGGAAAGTGAAGAATGAAAAATACTATAGATATTTATGCAGAATTTCATAGAACAGTGAAAAAGAGATCTTTCTTATAACTATTGTTATTAGCAAATGCCAAGTAGAATGCATAGTTCTGGAAACATTTTATTTTAGATTTACTCATAGTTAAATGCTACAAGTCATCTTAGAGAGCAAAGCAAACAGACATCCATAGTCAACACACACAATAGGGCATATGCTATATTTTAATGGAATTTTGTTATCTCTTTTCTATGTAAATGTTATGCCTTGTTCATTTTTAGTAAACTTCAAAAGTAGTTGTTCCAGTGCTAAAGTTCTTATGGGATAAAATGCATAATTTTTAGATAGTGGTATTCAATTTAGGATACTTTTCTTCTTCAACTTGTGTACTATACTGTATTGTACTTTGAAAATTGACTATCATGAATATGAAATTCCTTTGTTACTTTGATTATATAATATATCATTATTCACAGTTGAATTTTTTTTTATCAACTTTGGCAATATCAGGAGTACATAATGAGGCATGTTACACTTCAATAGTTCTACTTTTGCTTACATTCTTGGATGCTTTCATTTCAAAAAATACATGTCCATGTTATATGTTTATGTTCTTCTTTGTTCCATGCTATATCAAGCAATTTTTTCTTATCCAAGCCATTTAATTTGCAACCTTTTACAACTCTACAAAGATAAAGTTGGAGCAAAAGAATTTTTCTTCTCAAAGGTGTTCTCTAATTGTAAAGCGTGGCACCTTTGAGAAGAAGAATTCTCCTATTCCAACATTATCTTTGCAGAGATTTAAAAGGTTGCAAATTAAATGGATTGGATAACAAACAATTGCTTGATACAACATAAATTTTTTTTGACCAAACATTGGTGGAAATTTGAACCAATTCTTGATAGTTTTCTACCAAGAATGGGTTGAAATTTCCACCAATTATTTAAAAAAAATTGACCAAACATTGGTGGGAATTTTGACCAATTCTTGATAGTTTTCTACCTAGACTTGATCGAAATTTCCACCAATTATAAAAAAAATTTGACCAAACATGGGTGGAAATTTTGACCAATTCTTGGTAGTTTTCTACCAAGAATTGGTCAAAATTTCCACCAATTCTAATTTTTTTTTGACCAAACATTGATGGAAATTTTGACCAACAATGACAAATTAGAGCTAGAAAAAATTAATTTTTTTTGATGAATGTATTGGTCAAAATTTTGACCAACATGCAGGTCGGTTGAAATTTTGACGAGAAAAATTATCACAAACTGCTTGGTCAAAATTTCAACCAACCTGCATCAAAATTTTGACCAAAATTCATCAAAAATTGAGTTCAAATTTACTAGTGATAGTTGTGGATGTTGGTTACAAAATTGTAAAGAAAGATCATACATATGATCTAGCAGAGCTATAATTGCAACAACTAATGGAGAACCTTGGAGAAATTAGGAAAACCAAGAGTGCACAGTGAAAATTTGGTTCCATGTTGGTTTGTATATTCTTTTGTGTACAAAATACATTCCCCTCATTCGGTACTGTAGGGTGGAAGAAAAATAGATCAATTGTAGTGCAGATTAATGAGTACACTGAGTAGCTAGGATGAAACTTTGAGTCATTGATGACAAGTTACTTTGAAGATTTCAAGAAGTCAATGAAGGAAAGGATAAGGATACTAATTTCCTTAGTGGAGAAACATTATAATGATGTATCTTTTCTTGTTGATGTTGATTACACATTTGTACAAGCTACCACACCAAGGGTAAGATGGTTGAGACCCTTAGGTTATGAGATCAATGTTGATGAAGCCTTTGCAGCCATCACAACTCTACTTGCAGAAGAAGTAGATAAGACTACAAAAGTCTTTGGAAACTATGAGATGGTGAAATCAAAGATTGCCATGGAACTAAAAACTGCCTCTACAATCAAGAAGAAGGATAAGCTAGTGAAGAAATTAAAAGCCAAATTTGGAGAGGGTGATGAGGAAGAAGAAGAAGAAGAAGAAGAGGAGGAGGAGGAGGAGGAGGATGATGAAGAAGAAGAACCTCAAACTCAAGCACCTCTAGCATTGACATGGGGCATGGGAGAAGACAAGGAAGAAGAAGAGACTAAAGGTGCCGAGGGAGAAGAAGTTGAGGAAACACCTACTCCTATTGAGTCAAAGAAAAAGAAGGCAAAGGCATAGCTAGTGGCAATGTCAAAGAAAATTATAAAACCAAGCCAAGCCAAGCCCACTGCACCTACCACTAGAGCCAACACACATGCAAATACTCAAAAGGCCAAGGAAAAGACAAAGAAAATAGAACAAGAAGGCCAAGAAAAAAATAAACCAAGAAGAAAATATGTGGTACAACTAGATTCTAAAGAAGAGAATATAGAGTCAAATGACAACAACCAATTCAAGGTGGCAAGTCACAACCCTCTCTCATATCTTGAGAAATTATGTTAAAATTTAAACAATGCAGATTTATTAGGGTTTTCACATATTGATTTTGATAAATTGGGTAAAATAGAGAAAAACCAAGTGGAAGAGGCATTGTATGCCATGATGTCAAAGTTTAAAACAACTCCACTAGAATTTGCCAACTCAATACCTAAAAGTCTATATTACATAGTTAAGCAAAAATGACATTATTGTCTAAATTTGGAAAGACAAATTAGGGAGACACAATTAGCCCAAGTAATGCCAGAGTTGACTAAGGGACCGATTGCCAAGGCTATCAAAAATATGCAGTTAGGTTCACACCTAAATATAGAGCCTTTAGCATTCTCCAAAATAATATTGAGGATGTTGTCAAAAAGTCAACACAAATATGGAAACTCATTTATGGGTATACCACTATCAAGCAAGGAGAAGATAACCCTTCAGAGGGTACAGATGATGACAAAGAAAATACAATTGGGGGAGAGATAGAAAAACAAAATGATGAAAAGGCAATAGTTGAGAAATAATAAGATGAACAGAGTGTGTAGGACACACAAGTGCCGAGTGTCAGCCCTCCCCATGACATAACCAAAACCATTGAAACTATAACTATCAAGGATGTTCCTGATTCATCAGCTCAAAAGATCAATCCACTTGCTGTAGAAGGTTTGAAGAAAATACTAGATCAGTCTACACTCCAAGCCAAACTTTGTGGTAATCCAGTTTTGGTTAGTGTAGAGGAATTGCAAAAGGTAGTAACTGATATCACAAGGGAAAAGTTGTATCCATAATAATCACCTTCAATCATCCCTTCAGTTACTTATGTACAACCTTTGTTTCAAACAACAATAGACACATCTGCCAAGGTTGATACAAATTTTAAAATTGATATTTTTGAGAAGAAAGCAGAAGAGAAAGAAATAGGACAAATAGATTCATCTATAATTATAACACAGGAACAAGGTGCTAGCCAAGTCATAGTGATGGACTATGAAAAGCCTGAATGGAGTGAGCTAACACCAAAGGTGAAGGAACAAGTGGTCATCCAAGCACTAGTAGCCTTACCAACATCTAACACTCCTACACATTGTCTTTAGAAGCTGGGCATAGAAGCCATTCCATTGCAAATGTTAGTGCCAAGACCAAGCTCATCAAAAGTTGAAAAGGTAATACATTATGGAGATATAACTCTTGATGAAGAATTTTTACTAACAAAGTATGACTATGGTACTATGACATTGGAACAAATAGGCATATTATAGTAGGCCTTAGAAAGGAAAAAGCATCAAGAAATGCTTAGGAGAGAACATAGGTAGAAGCAAACACTTCAAGATATTAAGGACATCTTTCTAGATGCATTTAGTCTGCTGACTCCTAAAGAGACCAAGCCACTAATAGAACAATTGATAGACATAGTGGAAAAGGTCAGTAATGAAGACCTTGATACAAATGCAAAACTTTTAAAATGGTCTAAAAAGAATTTTCAAAGAAAGGTAAATGAGAAAATATCTAGTGAGATAGCACTACAACAAGTTGCATTGGCAACTAAGGTTGAAGAGGTGAAGAAGGTACTTGAGAATATATTCTCTTTGTACACAAAACTATGTGACCCTACACTCTTCAATGAAGAGACCAGAAGTCACATTCTAAGTCTAGAACACAAAATTACTACATCAGGTGCCAACCTACCTACAAATCCAACTTAGAGTGAGAAGCACTTTAGGACATTGCTTCAGACACAAAGTCAATTAGCTATATTGAAAATAGATGAGGCTAGCATAAGAGCCAAATTGACATGCATACAGGTATCTCTCACCCCACACATGGAGATACTGCACAAGGAGCTAGGCTATGCCAAGACTTTACTAAAGAAAGATCCTAATCTTTCTACTTTAGATGGTCTAGTGCACTTTGCTGCCAAGCTTGCAATCCAAATTAAATCATTGGATGTTGCTTGTGACAACTAGGATGTAGCTCTGAAGATAATAATGGATGTCCATAAATCTTTTTTGGACAAACACACTCTAAGTGTATAGCCCATTTGACATAAGTTTCAAAAAGGGGGAGATAGAGAATATAAAAATATGGGGGAGATAGAAAAGATGATAGAGAATATGAGGGAGAAAAAGAAAAAAAGGAGATATATGAAGGGGGAGAAATACTATGAAAAGATATTAGCTAAGGGAGAGCATGTAAGAGTATCAACACATTGTAGTCAAAGTGTATCAGTAGAGACACATTTACTTAGAGAGGAGCATAGATTTTGGATATAGGACAGATCTATTAACTCAAGGGGAGTTATCAAATTTTGAGGTATCTAAGTTATTGCAAAATTTTGAAGTTTTGTATATAAGATGAGTCATGGATATGTTATGCTCAAGGGATTAAGGTTGATCATGAATATTCAAGTATTTTTGACACTCATATCAAAGGGGGAGATTGTTGATCTCATATTGGTTTTGACAAGTGAGTGTCAACACACTTAAGATTGCATTTATTCAGTTCATGCCGAGCTAGTAACACATGTCGAGCACAACATATGAATATTAGACCATGTTGAGTTGTAATGAGTGTCGAGTCACTCAAGTTTTGAACATATAGACCATGCTAAGTGATTTAGGAGCTAAGTAAATAATGGATGCCAAGTAATGTAGGTGTCAAGTCACAGTATACATATAGTGCATACCGAGCATCAAGGACTTCATATGCTGAGTGCCATAGTTTTGACATATTTTTTTGTAATGGCATAAATAACTATGTAAACCATTTTTTAGCTAACTTAAAGATAGATTTCGATATTTTGGAGATAAGGATGAATATATATTTGGATTCCCTATGTAATTACATGTAGCCAATCAGAAAATAGGAAGTTTAAGTAGCAAAATGGATGAATCTTAGTCGTAGATTCATACCTAACCCTAAGCCAACTAAATCTTCTTAAGGAGGACAAAGCCCTAAACTCTTTATGGATAGAGAAGTGAATGGTATGGATGAGTGATCAAATTGGAGAAGCAAACAAGATAGTTTGCATAGCATTCAAGGTGACTTAGAAGTGAGAGTAAATTGCATAATCAGTTAGAGAAGAACATAGGATAAAGAAAAGCATACATCATTGAGACATATGATCATGAAGGATCAATTATACATTGTTTAGAGGTGATATATTATTAGGCAAGCAAGTGCCAATCATAGGATCTATGCTAAGACATTTTAATAGGTGATTTCAATTAAATCTCTTAACAAAATAGTCCTAACAGGCTATATGAAATCCTTTAATAGGGTGCTTACTCAGTTGTAAGTTGAAGTCCTCTAACAAGGCACACTTCTAATAGGGTGTTGGAATCCTCTAACAAGGTGAGACCTAACAACTCTTTGTAAACCTTTAATAGGGCAGACCTTTCATAGAGTAGATCATTTTTCATGGTCAAAACATTGTAACCTTAATTGGATACACTTTACAACTGCTATAGTGAAGATTTGTGGGTATCATCCCCACACCAATTTTACCTTTTCACTTGGAGGGTTTCTGGGTAATCATATCTGGTGTTGTGTTTGATTGCTTACATGTTTACATGATTTAGATTTATGTGCTTTACATGTTCTTTTAGTTTATCTATTGAATGCACGAAATGGATGTGTGGTGAAAGTTTTATGGATTCAAGTTTTAATTGTTGACACACCCCCCCCCCCCACCAAAAGTTTACCTTTCCTATTGTAACTCCAACACAAACTTGATCACTAAACTTATGAAAGAATACAACATAAGGCATTTAAAATCTAGTCCTTATCACCCTCAGGAAAATGAGCAAGTAGATATCACCAATAGAGAAATTGAGGCTAATCTGAGCAAGATAGTGTAAATACACATGAGGGATTGGAGCAACAGATTAATTGAAGCTGTCTAGGCATACCAAACTACATGGAAGACTACAAATGGATTCACTCCATTTGAACTTGTGTATGGAAAAGCAGCCATGTTACCTACTAAATTTGAACATAAAACACTACACACTACTTTGGAATTGAACATTAGTCTTCCTACAACACAAGAAGAGAGACTTCTCCAATTGAAATCACTAGATGAAATGAGAAATATAGCTTTGGAAAGAATGTAGATCATTCAATAGTAGTGAAAGAAGTTGCATAATGCACATATTAGTAATAAAAAATTCCAAGTAGGAGATTGGGATCTCCTATATGATTCTCATTTCAAAGAAAATCCAGGAAAGTTGCAGACTCGGTGGCTAGGGCCTTATGAAATTTAGTATGTATTTGACAATGGAGTAGTCTAGCTAACAACCATTGATCTTGTCTAGTTCAAATTGCTTGTAAATTTCCATAGGTTGTGCTTCTATCATAAACCACAGACCAAAGATGAGTTCTTGTAGCAATTCCAACTAAACAATTTACTAGCTCCTATAGACACAGTTCCACAATAGAGGGTGTAAACCTTCTTCCTATAGTCATACCATGACAAACCTTCAACAAGCACTCATAATAAAACCTCATTTAATCTAAGGTCCATTCTTACATTCATTTTTCTTTTTCTTCATATCAACTCATATCATTTCTTTATCTATCATCCACTCACACTCCATGTCACACACAAATTATCTTTTTACTACTTTTAATAAAACATACCATAAACACCTTTTCTGCTATCACTAGACTTTGCCTCCTCATCAATTTTCATGCAGAAGTACATTCTAAAATTTTTAGGTACAACATTTTTACTCTTTATTCATTTTTAGTGCATAGGTTTCAATATTTATATAGAATACTGCATTAAATGTATTGTATAAGCCTTAAGCCAGTTTCTCATTCCTATGCCAAAATTTTTAAGTGTGAACACTTGTCAAAATTTAGTGAGGGGCTGAGAAAGTGTATTGATTTCCAAATTTCATCTCCATGTCACCCTAGTCATGTCCACATTATAGGTTATACTTTGGTGAAGGTTTGATTTTAATTTTAAAATCTTTTTGTATCTACCATATGTTTTCATTGTGATTTTGGGAAAGATCTCCTGTGTTTGACATGATTGAAAAGGACTATGATTCATTACAACAACACTTCTAGTCAAACCTTGATGTCCTTCATAATTAATTGCATAATTATTTTACATGCCAAACATAATAGAGCCTTGTTAAGGGAATGTGGTATCAACATTTCTTAGAAAGATCAATTTGAAATTCTAAGAAGAGGGTGTTTGCAGAAGTGTTAAAGGGGTAAAACTTATCAACGTAGTGAGAACATAGAAATTTGAGGCTAAGAATTTTGAATATGGGAGGAAAATTTTTGAGACACGAGCTAGTTGTTCATAGTATTCTACTTGCAGATGTGGAAGTAGTCCAATGATTTAATGCCTGTGGATGGCTTGGCTACTTCCTATAGTTAACTGAGCTCAATGAAGAAGTACCAATGGAGTTTATGATCAAGGGTAAGCCATAGTATAGGGTTTAATAGTAATTTCTACTAAGAAGTGGATAACAGAAGTCATAGGACTACCAGCTAATGTGGAGCATTCTTTGAATAAACATGTTGTCAGGTCATCGTTAGCACAGTTCTTTCGGTCAAGTGACCCTCTACTAGAAATTACATAGCAAGGTGTAAAAGACTCTTTCTTAGCTTCGTATTCATAATTGGCAATCCATATCATTAGGTATTTACCTTGTAAAGACAGGTTTTCAAACTTGCACGCTCACCAATTTAAGTTGCTCAGTTGTGTAAGACATTACATTCAAGTTAATGTCCCCAATTTCTTTTATAATATGCTGTGTATTAGTGCTAAAGAAATGTAGAGAGGAAATGAAAATTCTATTTATCATCATGCCCTCATCAAAATTTTAGTTGAAAGGTCTCTTAGGGATTCCTCCCCTATATTGTGGGCAAAATTTGTTGAATTTAAAACCTATTAGCCTCAAGCCAACCCTCTTCCACAAAATTTAGGGAATGAGGAAGAAATTGCAAAGCCTAGTCAGAATCGAACTAAAATAGAAAAAGAACCAGCATTACCCTCTCCTAATAAACCTTTTGAGCCTATTTTAGAGGGTGATATACCGAGCTCTTCTAGAGACAAAGGCGAGCATACAGTTGGAAAAGGGAACCCTAATCTTGAAAAGGATTCCCAAAACCCTTTTGTTAAAGTGACAAAGAGAAAAAGGTTTGTTCCTACAGCAATCACTCTTGCAATGTCTACCCTAGTAGCACCTAAACCAAAGTAGACCTAAAAAAGAGTAGAAATTAAAGAGGTTCTTATGTGTCAAATCCCTGGTATGTGAGGTCAAGTATTCCTAGTTTCTATTGAAAACCTAAATGCTTCAATTTCAAAATCTCATACAGAATCAATGGTTGAGAATATTCTAGATGACTCTCCTGTACAGTTGGAACCCCAAAATGTGGAAACAAATGAAAACAAGCTTGTTAATGAAATGCCACAAGGAAATTAGGAAATGTGTGAGTCAAACCTTGTTGTTGTCTCAGAAAAAGCCCCTAAAATTGATCAACCTACTTTTCCACCAGTGCCTGTATATTCTAATGTTTCTATGATTCCTTATAGATCCTCTTGGTATACCCATTACTTCTAGCAAGTTTCTAAAGAACAAAAGAATAAATCTATGGCTCAAGAATTCCCTTCATCTAAAACTCAATCTATATTATTTGGTTTGTGCAATCATTTCTTTTTTCAAAAGACCTTGTGGAGGCAAGAAAGAGATCAAATGTAGAATGTAATATTTGAAAAAGATGAAGAAATTGAGTCACTAAAAGAGTAATTTGAGAAACAAAAACAACAAATGAATAAGGCTTTAAAGTTAGTTGTCTAGGTAATGGCTTGTAAGCCACCACCAAGGGTGTATTCCATTTGTTTGAAGGAGTAATTTTTGCTATTTCAACTGATGATGACAATAAGGGGTGTCGATTGTGAATTTAAAAATGCTCTAGATTTCTACAATGTGTATCAAACTTTGCCTTTATGGTAGAAGAATTTGTTGTATGAACTTTATTTACATAATTTCATAATTCCACATGAGATAGAGTGGAACCCTTTGCTTTACATAGGGGATGTTCACCTCAGAGATTTAATGTCCTGGATGCATAACAAGACAAACTATGATAGGCAATTAAATGCCTATAGAGATCTTGAGAAATCCAAACCATTACCACTATAGGCTAAATCAAACAAGCCTGATGACCTTCTAAGAGACTAGTTTAGACTAACTTGTGGGAGACTAAAACTAGAGATCAGGGAGAAAGTGTTTTTAGAAAGAGAAAAGGTTTATAGAGATTACCAGACACTTCCAAACTTTACAGAGCAAAGAGTTATTGCAGGGCTTAAGAACTGATGGAACCAACTGCCAAAAGCTGTCAAAAAGGTAGAACCACATAGTGGTATCAATTATGAGGTAGTTGTTAATAGGGTGGCTACGTATATATAATTGGGAAGACAAATCAAAAAGGAACTATGGATGCCATTGACTTTTCAGCCTCCTACCCTTCTTTGGCCTCTTTATGGTAGTGATGCTACTAGATCAGATACATTGGTTGAGGAACACATGGGTGAACATTGGAAGGGCACTAGAGGATTTTTCTACACTTTCAAAAGTGGGAAGGAAGGAAAAACTACAAAGGGAGACTTTAGAGCTATGGCAAGGAAGTATACTACTCAAGGACAAGCATTTGAATAGTGGGGGGCAGATGATGAAGCATATTAATGTCTTAATTTTGATATAGTTTTCATAGTTTGGACTTACTCTTTGTTCTTTGTCAAAAACATTTCCAAAACATGTGTAAATATCTTGTGAACTTATGCCAGAGACAACTAGAACTTACTAAACCTATGGGTAGTGTATATAACATACTTTGCTTGATATTATACATAGTATGCAGTATTTCATATAAATATCTTAAGCTATGTTCTAATATTTGAATAAGAGTAGGAATGTTATCTTGCATATATGTTCCAGATGTTTCTAACTTATAGGAAAATGAAGAGTGATGCAAAGGGGGGTGATTATTGCATTAAAGGAAGAGGATGATGGAGACCAATCATGGCAGGGAAAAGTGTAGTTCAATTCCTATGGATAAGCCGTGCTTGCAAAGGAGTTACTGTTCCAAGAAATCTAGGAGACACAACTTTCTATATTTACTACAAATTATTATTCTATTGCTTAGTAATAGATGTACTATGTCATGGTTGATCTTCCACCTTCTTTTCTGGTGATGTTAGTTCAAGACTTTTATGTCATGTTTTTAATAAGTATCCAATCCTCAATGTAAAGGATTTGGATCATCTTAGTAAGAGAAGGAGAATATAGACAATGCTGGTTTAGGATTTGGAAGTTACTCTTTTTCTGTTCTTCATGAATTATTTAGTTGATGTAATTAAAGAAGGATTTTAATGAAAGACTAATTTTGGAATACTTGTTGTGTTCATGGTTATTTGAAACCAACCAAGGGGGCCCACTTGGGAGGTGGAATAGATTTGGATAGAGTAGATTCATTCTTTATAATTTCCTGTTTTCAACATAGATTTACTGTATTAGTCCTACAACATTGTTACTATAAAATTTCCTACAACACTTGCAGAAAATGATTATGGTGGATGTTTTGAGTTGTTAACTAGTTTAGGTTCATTTTCCAAAGATTTCTACAATTATTTTTCATTAGCCCAAGTGTGTTTACTATTTTGTAATAGCAGTATAGATACTTTTTATGCATTTTACTTTCCTACAACATAGGTGTTAAGACTCTTAAAAGAACTTAGTGCACATACTATGTTGACCCATTTCAACTGCTACATCCCTAGGTTGACAATTCAAGTGTATTTCATGATGGAATAGGTAGTCTTTGTAATAGATATAGTATCCTTGAGAGACAATGGTGTGATTATCTTCATCTATTATGAAACCATACAATTCCCTTATACCAAAAACATACAAAGTACAACATTATGTACCATAGTCCTACACAATTACAATGTTAAAGAAAGAAATACAAATATAATCTTATAAGACAAATATATATTAGATGATTTCAAAACAATAAAGAACAATAAAAGGAAAAAAAAAACAACTAGAAATAAATAAAAATAAAAGTTTACTTACATTTTTTCTTGGTATTTAGGAAGAAAATCTTGAAGTTTATTCATGAGTATGAGTGAAAATGCTTTGCTGAAAAATTATCACGATGAAAAGATTATCACATTGAAGATAATAGATCCAAAATCCACATAAATAATACGAAACAACAATAATAAACTATATAAAACAATTACAAAAAATTGAAGAGTTTAATTATAGTATTAGTTTTTTTCATACACATTTGGGCATTTCAAGTACCAAAGAAATTTGAGAGGAAAATAACTCATGTAGAAAATACTATTGACAACCTAGACTGGACAAGTTGAGGTGATGGGTTGACCAAGGATTGCATGTATAAAAGGTAAGTGAATTTTGAATTTTGAATTTTAGGATGTGTTTTCATCATATTTAGTGCTTGGAGGGATCCATGTTGCCTAATAGTATCTAGCATTCATATTAACATCCTTATAGTACATTGAAAAGAGCCTACAACACAACAGTAAATTGTAAGCATCTTATATGGGAGGTCTTGGGTTCAAATGTACTCGATTAAATACATAATAATAATAATAATTAATAAAAACACATAATAATTAATCTTGGCTTCAACCTCTTACCAATTTAAAAAACAAAAAATACCCTTATAGTACACATGAATCCAAAATTTTCATTAATATCTCTTAGATATGCTAATAAATGAATAATGAATTAGTATCATTCAAAAAATAAAATCAAAAAAATATTAAAATATAGTATTGTACTATCTTGAAATGGAAACACCCATTATTTGATACCTTTTAGGTCTCGCCCTTTAGTGACCTTATGGACCATGGATGAATTTGTGCTCAATCATCCATTTCTCCTATTTTGTCACTTCTCACATTTTCATTTATGTAGTTTACAAGACCTTTGGGTTAGCTCCTTTTGAACCAACCCTAGAATAGGTTTACCTATTTCTTGGGGACTTTAGGTCCCAAGGTTAGTTTTATCTTGGGATTGCAAATTCAAAAATTAATGACTACATCAGCTTCGTTTATTTTTGCACCCAAAAATTAGTATACAATGAATCCTAGGCACCTCATTTTCACATCCACTAAAATCATCATGATCATACACACAATTATGAGCACTCAAGAAAGAAAATTTTTCTAAGGAATTTCAAGCATCCATCAAGCATTTAAGGATTCAAGCCTCAAATATCTTTTGTGAGAATTTCCTCTTATTTATCTAGAAATGTGTTGGCCATTAAGGGAGATCTAAATTGTAACACTCATCATCTTCTTCATTGATACATATTTACATCCATGGCTCCATGATGTGGTTTTGGTAGATCCATTGTATTTGTGGAGATTTCCTACATCTTTCATTGCAAATTAAGCATTAACAACATACAAGCATTGTAAAATCCTATTGAAAAGGATTTCATCAAGATGAATATTTAAATTTTCTTTCTTCCTTTCATATTTTACATCTCAATTTTAAGGTTGATTTCTTAATATAGGGTTGGCCAAGACAAGCCCTTATCAAACCAAAACAAAAACCAAATTTAACAATGTGCAGGAGCATGATATCCAAATTGTGGTTACAAATCCAAAAGCTACTCATCGATACCTTTCTAAAGAATTTAGGTTGACTTTAATATTACACTGTCCCAAGAACATGTCCATAAAATGTTTAGGCACTTTACAACCAAGTCAGCTTGTTCCTGGAGGTCTAATAAAAATAGGATTTTCTGGGTTTTCTATCATGATTGCAAATTCATAACTAGAAATTCCTCTTTCTCTCATATTTAATGTTTGATGGTGAAAATGGCTTGTTAATGAATTTACCTCACATAGTTTACATTTCAAAACTCATTAACATAACACATACATATATTCACAAAAAACATTTGTGAACATGACTTGTGCTCTTTTTCATTTTGGAGTTAGGTTGCTTCTTTGTGCATTCTCTTCTTTGCATGATTTGTAAATATATATTTAGCTATGTTGTGAGGTTAGAGCTCTACTTTTATGCTACTTATTACATTGATATTCATGTGGTTGGCTCTCACTAGAGTATCTCTTTGTGATCTCCCTTTTTATGAGATTTATCAAATTAATTCCAATATATCATTCCCATTAGGAGAAGTCATAGACACATGGGATCTTTTGATAATTATTCCTCTTTCCTTCCTAGGACCCATGATGATACCAAGATTTTCCCTCAATACCTCAATCCTCTTATGGAGAATAAATCTTCTCACTCTTCTCGTGATGAAGTTGAATCATTAAGAGTTCCTCCTTCCCAAGTTGATAAGATCTTTCATGGCTTGATAAATAGGAAAATTGTCTTGTGCAAGAGAGTCAAATTCACTATAGTATTTATGTTGTTGAGGATATCAAGAAGGTTATTACTCATTATGATATAGATGTTTCACTTTTACTTAGTATATCTCATCTTATTAACACTTATGTGAAGCCTTTGATGGAACATGCTCAAGAGTTAGGATACATTCCTCCGTCCACAATCGTTGAACCTTCCATTTCTATTTCCACATCTATTCCTAGCATTCCCATTTATGAAAAAAATCTCATAAAAGCTGGTACACAAGCCTCTAATCCTCTAAGTATTGGTCTTATGAAATGAACCTCAACTAAGATAAGAATGTAATGTATATTATTGTGGTTTAATTAAATAATGGAATGACTAGTAGAATATTTGATGGTAAGTTAATTATTTTTATGAATTAAATATTTCCCTAAGCATATTAAAGATTGACATGTATAATTATTCATCAAAGACATTTTCATTTATGGGAAGACATATTAAGGAATCAAGACTGGTAGATAAGAATGACCAACAAAGCACACTAATGTGCAACTCTAGTTCACAAGGATGATCATAGAATAGAAGATGTGTGAGTCTAGTAGAGGTGATGAAAAAGGTGATCCACTTAGAAATATTCTAAGTTTATTTTGAATAAGTAGAAGGATACAAAGAGGAAAGGAAAGCAGAGAGACCAATGAGTTAGATTTTCCAAGTTAGCAAGATGAGCATGGAGAAAGGAACTCGTGATTGCCTAGTCATGTAGAGGGTAGGAGTGCACTCAATGCTTCATTTGATGGTGATGGGTGAATGGAATGAGGAATCATCGAAAGAATTCAAATTTAAATTCTTTCCAACAATAAATGAGTCATCAAGGAAATATGGCACCCATGAATCCTATATGAGTTCATGCTACATATAACAAGAGCAACACACTAATGCACGTGAAGCCGAGCTAGTAGTAGGGATGAGAATTTGAATTTTGAATTTATAGATTAATGATTCCAAGAAAATCTAGAAGAAAGTATAAAAGGAGGTAGAGTTGAACAAGGAATGGTTATGTTTCTAAGTGATTAGCTAAAGATCCATGAGAGATAAGCTAAGTGGAATCTCAAAGAGTGAATAAATGTGACAAGTGCAAAGTCACCTTTAGAGAGTTATAGTACCGAGGAGAAGCTAGCAAACTCAAACAACATAAGGTGAGTGTGTGCAAGAGAAAGGATATCCAAACACACAAGTGATCAAGGTTTGAAATTGTAGAGCCAAGATAAGGCAGAGCATAGTTCTAGATAGATAAGTAGAGCTAAAGAAGGATCTATTTCAAGCTAAGTGTAATAGCTATCTATATTTACCTTTATAACAATAAATCCCATTAAGAGTGGACCCTAATAGGTTCTTTGTATAAATCCCCTAATAGGGTGACACATTATCTTTTGTTCTAAAGTCCTTTAACCAAGCTACTCCTAATAGGGCAATAATTTAATAGTTTTGATCAAAATCCCTTTCTTGGGTGGCAACTAGTAGTATCTTTGTAATATTCTAATAGGGATAACTTCTTGAGTAGGCGCACTTCAACAGAGTGGAAGATTTATGAGGATTGACTCACACAACATGGTTTTTACCCTAGTTGGGTTTCCGTGAGATAAATATTGTGTTATGTGTTTCTATTTTCATGTTCCTTGTTTTTCCTTAATCCTGACAAGCTAAGTTATAGCTAGCACTAACTCACAAATAAGTGTGAAGTATGATCTAAAGATTTTTTTTGAAACTAGCAAGTATACTAATTCACACCCCCCCCAACACCTCTCAATATATTGAGTTGTGGTAGGACCAACAATTGGTATAAGATCCTAGGTCATAATAAGACAAGAATTTAATAGATTAAGGAAAAGATCAAGCTGTTTAAAAGAGATGCACCAAAGTTTTCTAGGGAAAACTATAACTCATTGTGTAGAAAAATGTGTTTGCATTTGAAAACTCTTGGAGATGCTTACTGGGCCAATGTAGAGGTCAAATATGTTGAACCATCTAGTCAACTAAGCATAGAGTAGTTGAAGGAGAAGGAAAAACATGTGACCACAATAGATGCTCTAGTGAGTACCCTATCCTACTCTAAGTATAAAGATGTGCAGGAACTAGAGACGACATATGAGATGTGGGATAAGTTGAAAGTCATCTATGGTGGTGATGATAATGTCATGGGGGCTAAAGCTGAGAGCTTAAGAGGACAGTTTGACGACATAAGGATGAAAGAAGGCAAATAAATTGAAGTCTATGGCAAGAAGGTAAAAGACATCATGCTAGCCATCAGAGCATGAATAGGAGTTAATAAAAAGGATTAGGGATAGCTTTAGGAAAAACCCTCCCCCCAAAATATATAAATTGGTGATGAATCCAACATTAGTTTTAGTGGATAAAATTAATTTCTATTTGTGATCTTTTCACAACGTTGGGAAAAGTTTATTTTTAGATACAAATTTTCTCCTACCATAGTAAAATTTCATAAAATCGCTCGACAAATTTCCCCTTGTGCTAGAAAAATAATAATTTAAGGGGCAATTTTTTTGTTGTGATAGAAATAATATATATTGTATGAGGTGATATTATATTAAGCAATTTTTCTTATTATATATATATATATATATATATATATATATATATATATATATATATATATATATATATATATAATAATGGATTGGATGATTTTTCCTATTTAATGGAAAATATATATATTGGATTAGGAAAGTTTTCCCATGAAATGAAAAAAATGTGTTGGTGAATGTGCACTTTGAGATAGCAACTAAGGTCATAGCATCTGGAAATGATGTGATTACTAAATGAATCAATGACTAAAATTAATTGAAAGTTTATCAAATCAGCTATCAAGTTATCAAAGAATTATGTTCAATAGTAAATCAAAGATTTATAAGAAAGTGAGGTATCTAGAGGATGAAACATATTTGGAATGTCTTGTTGCATTTATGGCAGAATGAAATCTAGTAAAAAAAATATTCTTTAAATTTCAAACTTCCTGCTCAGTGCTTTACATGATAAAACATGTAGTTGATTTCCAAAAAAGGACTCTTTGTGGAAGAGGGATCATCAAATGAAAATCCATGCCTAGTTGTCAACCTAGATTTGACTCTAGAGGAGGACGAGGAGAAAAGTGATCTTACTACTAGGCTTACTTTAGCTTCGCAAGTTCGCTCTACTAATCTCGGGGATGCCATAAAAGATCTAGAAAAGGAGGAAAAGAAAAACCTCTAAGCAATGTTCATTGAAGTGGTTCTTGACCTTGCTAATTTTGAGGAACAAATTACAACTGTAGTGGAAAAGCAAAATTGGAACTTCAATATTTTTTGGATGTTTTCAATGATAAAATAAGTGTTATGTGAAGAATCCATGATTTAGTTAAGGTTCATTTTGTAAAAAATATTATCTAAAAGTTTATAAAATGTAATGGTCAAAAGCTTTTCGCTTCCCTTTTTGAGGGAATCCACAAATATTTTTTGATATAGTATAGTGTGTGTGTATATATAGATATATATAACTTCCTTTTGTTGATATTCTAGTGGCATGATATTTTCTTGTTGGCTCTAGTTATTTTATAGTATTTAGAAAATGTATTTCATTATTACTTTCCAAACTTGTGTGAATCTTAATTATATTTTTAGTAAGTATTACCTAGTTAGTACATAGTACACATGTGAGCTTGAATTGCATGTCTAAAGTGATGATGTTTCAAGAAATATTTTAAATAACATGTCATATCTCCAACATGCACATAACACCCATATATCATCCGATGATTATATATCAACAGTTAAAGGTTTATTTTTGGCAAAATATCTTGAACGAAGCCTCCACCTTGTTCAAGTCTCCAGAATTGTGACATGTCTTCTTCCATCCCGTACCACCTGTAGTGGACATTAAATAGATGTCTTGTCACTATTAGTAACATTCCCTCTTCCATCAGCTCTACACTCATTACATCCTTTATGGCACAAACCTACATTTATGGGGAATATTCTCAAAGATTTAATTATTTAAAATAATTGAATTGGAAGGACAATTACAAATGGTTAGGGACCAAGGTTAAGATTAAAGAAATTTCTAGGCACTCAAGCTTATTTATAGGTAATCAAGATTCTTCATTCATCACTACTCAACATATTTTTTGTAGTCTCTAGTCTAGTAGTGGTAGTGCTCGATAAATTCTAGTCTAGTTAAATGGAGTAGTCATCTCTTTGTAGCCTGTAGCTAATGTTATTTGTAGCTAAATAGTTAATTGGTGTGGTAGTAATTTTGTCATAGTTAATTATTTCTTGAATCCTCCTATTTATGTAAATTATAAATTAAGATGGACAATTCTATTGGAAACTACAATTGGAACAAGTATTGTGTTGTCATTGATGTCAAATCTAGTTTTCTATTTGATATAAATATCATATCTATTTGATTGATGAAGAGGATTTTAGAAGTTGTTCATAAGAAAAGCATCTAGAAGAAAGGTTAAATTATGAAGAGGAAACTACAAATGGACATTTGATTAGTTATACTTTGACAAGACAAATTGATTTCTTAAATCATGTTGATAGAGTAGAAGATAGTACTGCTTAAGACTTGAAAGTGTGAGAAAAGATAGATCACTTGTGTAAGCCTGACTGAGCAACAAAGTAAAAGACTAAGGAATTTTGGTGTACATGTCAAGTGATGCTAGTGTCAAATGAGCCATAGTAAGTGCCAAGAAAATTTAGTGTTGACCGAGCATCAATATACTGATCAAGTGACATTGTTGATGCTGAGCAAGAAGTTCTATAGAGACTAAGCAACTGAATGATGACTAAGTGTCAAAAACTATTGCTAGCCAATGAAAAACCTTTTAATTATTTATGAGGAATCATAATTTCTAGTCGACTAAGTTGATTTCTTGGGATATGGAAAATGTGTTGAAGATAAGGATTGATGAGTTGGATCATTTAATTCTAGGAAAGGATTAGGTAAATAATCTAAGAGATGAATTCAAGGAGAAGTTTGTAGAAAAATGAGAGATAAACAGAATGGTGATTAGATACATTGTATCTAATGGATCAAATGATGAACCCTAAGATCGACGATGTTTATAAAGTGACAAAAGATCAAAACTACCTATTTAAAGAGGTACATAGGAAAACTTGCAGTTGTGTTATATGCACATTTTGAAGGAGTTCCAGAAAGTTGGAGCTGTTATTGATGTTGTTGACTGGAGAATCTGAGTAGAGGGATTGATTAAGTTGAGAAGAAGTGAAGGGATATTTCTTGAAGGGTTGCTAAGCGAATTTGAGATTGAAATGATGATGAAAGCTAGTCATTGGATGAGTATTGAGAGATGAACATGAAAAGTGAGTTGTATTAAATAGATCATACCTGTTGTTACTTTCTAACCATTGTAAAAAATATTTGAAATCCTTTAATTAAGGTTAACCTAACAGTCATAAGGACCTAAGAGTCTATGTAAATCCTTTAACTAGGTGACATTCTAATGGAATGTTCTAAAGTCCTTTAACAAAGCCAATCCTAATAGGGTGATTAAATCCTTTAGCAAGGTCACATTTAACAATGTGTACTATAACCTTTAACCTGGTTGGCTCCTAACACGACTCACATCAGAAGAGTGAAAATTGGTGACATGCTGTTGGTGGTTTTACCCAATTTGGGTTTCCATGTAAAATCCTAGTGTCAAACTTGTGTGAATGTTATTGTTATTCTTTATTGATTTAAGTTTACATTCTGCAAGTCTATTATTTATAGAACAATGAACAACTAGTTAATGTTGCAAATAGTTTATAGTAGAGGCAAAGAAATTAAATGGTAAGATCTAAAATTGTTTAAGAGCTTGTTTGTTCTATTGGTACATCTGGGCCTTGGAAACTAATTAACCCCCCTCCCCCAATTATTCTAACTATTCTAAAAATTGGTATCATAGCATTGGTGCTTGTAGAAAGAAGTTTGAAGGTACTCAAACCTAAAGATCATGGTGCATAAGAGAGAGGTACCAAGGTTGAACAAAGAAAACTATCCTGCATAGCAGAAGCTGATGAGGTTACATATAGCCAGTATTGGTGATGTTGCATTGGAGTTTCTGGACAATGCATATGTGGACATAACACTAATCCCTCTGACTGCCCAAAAACTAAAAGAAAAGCAAGAGCATAATTAATAAATGTTAGAGATTGCTTCATCCCTAAGCTATGTTGAGTTTGATGACCTAAAGGAAGGCAAGAATTCAAAGAAAATGTGGGATAAACTAAAGACCTTCTATGGAGGAGATCATAATGTCTTGAGAGCCAAATCAGAAAGCTTGAGATGTTAGTTCAATGAGATAAAAATAAAAGAAAGTGAGAACATAGTACAATATTGTACAAGACTCAAAGAAGTAGTCAATGATATTAGAGGAGCTAATGGAGATATTGAAGATGATACAATAATTAGCAAGATATTAAGAACTCTACTTCCTATTTATGCTATTAGGGTTTCTACAATACAAGAGCTAATATGTACACCAGGTAACAACCTAACTTTGGAAGGTGTAATTGGTAGGATTACAACTTTTGAGATGTCAAATTTTGATAATTATACTCCTGCTACTATTGAATCTTGTTTTAAATCACAAATTGTTCTAAGCAAGAAAGGAAAAGGAAAAGGAAAACATGTGGAAAATGATAGTGATACTTTTGACGATGAAATTGATGAACTTGAGGCACTGATATTTAGGATATTTGAAGAGGCAATAAAAAATACAAAGGTAAACTTCCCATAATCTATTTTTCATGCAAAAAGGTTGGTCATATTGTTGCAAGGTGTCCTAACAGAGAAGATAAGGATGAATGAAATGAGAACAAGTACAAAGGAAGAAGAGATGATTGAATCTTAAAGGAATGATGAAGAGGTAGTCTATGTTGCTATGAAAGAAGATTTTGATGAAGATGGGAAAACTTCTTTAATCTCTTATGTGAACAAAAGTGATAGATGGATAATTGATAGTGGTTGCTCTAATCACATGACCAGTGATAGAAGCAAATTTGAGGACATTGGGCCATACAAGGGTGGTTATGTTAAATTTGGTAATGATGTTCCATATCTTGTGAAAAGTAAAGGGACAATTCAACTAACTAATAAAATTATATGTGACAATGTTTACTAGGTTGAAGGATTTTGCTATATTTTTTGAGTGTTTCACAACTAAACAAAACATGTTATAAAGTTGAATTTCATCACAGAAAGGCCAAATATTTGATGTTGATGGTAAATTGATTGGAAGTGGTGATCAAACAAGAGGTAACTTGTTCTACCTTGATTTATCTAATAAGACATATTTGTCTACACAATATGAAGATATTTGGCTATGACACAAAAGGTTATGTCATGTAAACTTTGACAATTTGGTTAGCATTAGTAAAATGAGAAGAGTAAGAGGTTTGCCTAAACTGAAGAAACCTAACAATTCTATGTGTAAACAATGTCAATTGGAAAAAATGATAAAGTCTAATTTCAAGAGCAAAATATATACATCTAATAAAATCTTGAAATTGGTTCATACTGACTTATGTGGAGCTATTGGAGTTCAAAGTTACTATAGAGAAAAATATTTCATTCTATTTGTTGATGACTACTCTAGGATGATAATTTTGTTGTTTCTTAAATAAAAATTTGATGCTTTTCAACTATTTAAGTGGCATTTGGCTAAAGTTGAAAAGGAGACATGGAAGAGTTTGAAGTGTTTGAGATCTTATAGAGGTGGTGAATTCATTTCCAATGAGTTGAACATATTCTACAATGACAGAGGAATCAAAAGGCATATGTCTACACTTAGGACCCCTCCTCAAAATGGAATAGCTGAAAGGAGAAATAGATCAATTATGGATCGTGCTAGAACAATAATGATGGGGAAGAATGTATCACAGAAATACCAGAGAGAAGCTATAAGTATAATTTTTTATACTTTGAGTAGAGTGCAAGTAAAAAAAGGTACAAATGCTACACCTTTTGAATTATGGTATGGTTATGCACCTAATGTGAAATATTTCAAAGTTTTTGGAAAAAAAAGTTACACACTTAGAGATAATAGGAATGGAAAACTTGATGGTAAAAGTGATGAAGGTATATTCCTAAGATATTCCACCAAGAGTACAAATTATAAATTTTTGAACTCTAACACTATCAAAGTTGTGGAAAGTGCAAATGTGAGAATTGATGAATACACAAAGAAAAATGAAGTTGAATGTAAGACAAAAACTAAAGATTATAGCTCATTCATATACATGAATGATAGTGCTCCACTTGAACAATAAATCAAAGTTGTAGATCCTCAGTAGAATGGGAATGTTGAGTTGCAACAGCCAGTTGTCGAGCAAAAAATTGTGGGTGCTAAGCAACAAATAAATGAGGTCAAGTCACAAATAGAGGAAGTTGAACAATAGGAATACAATGTCAAGCATACAGAGCTTGAACCAAAACTTGAACAAGAAAGAGATAATGAGCTTGAAATTATTTTTCAAGATGAACCTATTGAAGAAAAAAGAATGAAAGAGATCGTGTTAGAAAAATATTTGAGAATACATCATGCACCTAAACAAATCATTGGAGATAAAGATTCTAATATTATGACAAGAAAAAGACTTAGAAGTGATGCATGGTTACTTTGTGGGTTTGAGCCCAAATATGTGAAAAATGCTTTGGAGAATGAATATTGGATACAACCTACAAAACAAGAAATTAAACATATTGAAAAGAACAAAACATAGTCTCTAGTATCTAGGCAAAAAAACAAAAATGTTATTGGAACAAAGTGGATATTTAGAAACAAGCCAAATGAGAAAGGTGAAGTCAAAAGTAATAAAGTTTGATTAGTATGAAAAGGATATGCACAAGAGGAAGGTGTTGACTATGGGGAAACATTTTCCCCTGTAGCAATATTAGGAGTAAGAACATTGCTTGCATATTCTTGTTATAAAGGATTCAAGGTATATCAAATGGATGTCAAATATGCATTTCTAAATGGGATACTAGAAGAAGAAGTATAAATAGAACAACCTAAAGGATTTGTGGATCCTGAAAAGAAGAACGTGGTATGCAAATTGTACAAAGCTTTATATGGTTTGAAACAATCCCCTAGAGCATGATATGAAAGACTACATAATTATTTAGTGAAGATTGGTTTTGCAAGGAAAAATGATAACAATAATTTATATTTGAAGACTAGAAAGAATAATGAGGTATTGTTAATATGAATTTTTTTTTTTGATGATATTATATTTGGAGGAAAGGAAGCATTATGCAAAATGTTTGTTGATGAAATGAAGAAGGAATTTGAAATGTCAATGTTTGGTGAGATCAAATTCTTTGTTGGTTTAAAAGTGTATTAAACGAAGAAAGGATTCTTAATTAATTAGTCTAAATATATCAAAGGAAATATTAAAAAAAATTTGGATGGAAGACTCCAAACCAGTGGGTAAACCTATTGTTACAAGACAAAAACTATCTAAGAATGACAATACTACTGATGTGAACCAGACACAATACATATTAATGATTGGTAAACTATAATATGTTGTTCATAGAAGACCATATATTGCATTAGCTATTGAGATAGTTGCTAGATTTTTAGCAAGTCCTAAGGACAATCATATGATGGTGGTAAAGAGAATATTGAGATATCTGAAGGAACAACAAACTATGGATTGTATTACAAGAAGAATGATAAGTTTGAACTAAAGGAATTTACCGATTCTGATTGGGTAGGAAATGTTGATGATAGGAAGAGCACAAGTGGTGGTGCATTCTTTCTAGGAAAGAGACTAGTCTTATGGACAAGAAAAGAGAAAAACTACATTTCCCAATTAATAGCTAAAGCCAAGTATGTGGCAACAATAGTAAATTGTTCAAATAACATTTGGATCAATAATTTTTGAAAGGTACAAAGGAAGAAATTATTGATCTAGTAGTTATCTATTGTGATAAAATAAGTGTTATTAATATATCAAAGAGCCCTATTATGTACACAAATACAAAGCAGATTGCTATAAAGTATCATTACTTGAGAGAGCTAGTCCAAGACAAAGAAGTGAAATTCGAATGTGTGAACACAAAAGAGAAAATTTCTAGCATATTCACTAAAGTTTTACCTAAGGATTCTCATGAATGTCTTAGAGGTAAATTGGGGGTGATTCCCCTAGACAAAGATAATTAATCTACATAAAAGAATTATATCAAATGTGCTAATTAGACTATCTTACACATTGATGTAGACAATTCTACTTTAAGAGTTGCCTAAGTTAGTAGTGAAGAAGAAGAACATAACAACATATCAGCCATATGAAGATGGATGATGAAGAATTCAAACCTAACATGCAATTATCTACATAATCAAGATGTATGAAGCAAAGAGATAGTGTTTTTGGCATTGTTGTCAAAGAGGGAGAGATTGATAAGATTACACAAAATACTAGAGGGAGATATTGCAATATTACATATATGCAATATAAGATTGTAGAGGGAGAAATTGCACAAATTATCTTCAAAGAGGGAGATTATTCATATAGAAAAGAGAAATTGGATGCTAGTAGAGAAATGCTAAGTAAAAGGGAGTGATTAATTAGAGGGAGTACATCATTTTTTTAAGAAGATGTTACCAAATTAGAGATATGCATCAAAATGAAACTAAGGATATTAATAAAAGATATGATACATTGAGAGTGTTACTTGAAGTCTATACAAATATTGGATTGTATGGTAACCTAAATTCTTTCTACAAATATTTTTGTTGAGGTGTTGCCATCAATGCCAAAGAGGGAGATTGCTAGAAACTACAATTGGAACAATTGTTGGGTTGTAATTCATGTCAAATCTACTAATAAGATAGTTTTCTATCTGATCTAAATGTACTATCTATTTGATTGATGCAAAGGATTTGAGAAGTTGTTCATAACAAAATCATCTAGAGGAAAGGTTAAATTATGAACAGGAAACTACAAATAGACATTTGATTAGTTAGACTTTGACAAGAAAAAGTGTTTGTTTAAATCATGTTGACAGAGGAAAAGACACTAATGATTAAGACTTGAAAATGTGAGTAAAAATATATCACTTGTGTAAGCTTGGCTAAGTAACAATGTAAAAGACCAAGGAATTTTGTTGTACATGCTAAGTGATGCTACTATAAACCAAGCCACAATAAGTGCCAAGTAAATTTAGTGTGTACCGAGCATTAGTATCAACCAAGTGACAATGTTGATGCCAAGCAAGAAGTTCTATAGTGACTGAGTGTCAAAACTTAATATTGGCCAAGGAACAACCTTTTAATTATTTGTGAGGAATCATAGTTTCTAGCTGACTAAGTTGATTTCTTGGGATATGGAAAACATGTTGAAGATAAGGATCGATGAGTTGGATCATTAAATTCTAGGAGAGGATTAGGTAAATAATCTAAGAGATGAATTCAAGGAGAAGTTTCTAGAAAAGGAGAGATAATTAGACCGGTGATCAAATACATTGTATCTGATGGATTGAAACATGAACTCTAAGATATATGGTGTTGATTAAGTGAAAAAAGATCAAAACTACCTATTTAAAGAGATACAAAGGAAAACATGCAGCTATGTTGTATGCACATTTTGAAGGAGTTCTAGAAAATTGGAGCTCTTACTAATGTTGTTGACTAGTGAATCTAAGTAGAAGATTTAATTGAGTTGAGAAGTGAAGGGAGATTTCTTGAAGGGTTTCCAAGAGAATATGAGATTGAAATGAAAATGGATGCTAGGAAATGAATCATTATTGAGAGCTAAGCAAAGATATGAAAATGCAAAGTGAGTTGTACCAAATAGATCAAACCTGTTGTTATTTTCTAACCATTGTAAAAAATATTTGAAATCCTTTAATCAAGGTTGACCTGACAATCATAAGGACCTAAGAGTCTATGTACATCCTTTAACTAGGTGACATTCTAATGGAATGTTCTAAAGTCCTCTAACAAGGCCACTCCTAACAGGGTGATTAAATCCTTTAACAATGTCACATTTAATAGTGTGTATTGTAACCTTTAATCGGGTTGGCTCCTAACAAAACTTACATTAGAAGAGTGAAAATTGGTGACATGTTGCTAGTGGATTTTCCCAAATTTTCCTCTACATAAAATCATAGTTTCAAACTTGTGTGAATATTATTGTGACTATTTATTGATTTAGGTTTACAATATGCAAGTCTTTTATTTAAAGAGCAATGGACAACCAATTAATGTTGTAAATACTTAATAATAGAGGCCAAGCAATGAAATGATAAGATATGAAATTGTTTAAGTGCTTGTTTGTTCAATTGGTACATCTAGACCTAGGATAATTGATTCACCCCCCCTCTCACTTATTCTAAATATTCTAACAACTCAAATTCACCTAACATGCAAATTGGAAGAGGACCATAAGGCCTTTTTAGGTGACATCCCTGATGAAAACCTCCAATCAGTTTACAATAAGGTTGTGCCTGCTATGGATTCCATCATGCATGTTGTGAAAATGGCGTTGGGCTACGAGTTTTTGGAGAATGAGAATATGCACTATGTCAACATAGACATTATGTCCCATTTTTTAGCCTCACTTTTAGACCTTGGAAAGGAAGGTTCAAGATTTTGATGCTCCCAAGAAAGACTTTTAAATTAAAATACCTAGGTGATGACATTGAGTTGTTGCTCATGCAATATTAGGGATGGGGATCCCTTGGGTAGGTGAAATCCACAAGCTTCTAGAACCTGACCAGAACATGGTCCTACAATATTTTTTGATGGACTTGAATGCTGGACAATTGAAGCGACATAAGAAATGTGCACGAATTGGCAAGAATTTTTCCTAAAAAAGGTATAATATGGGTAAATTGGAAGATGACAACTAATGGTTTGAAGCATCCACAGACTTAGTTAGGTCTCGTGCTTTCTATACAAACTAGTACAATAGGACTATGGTTTTCCCTTTTTGAAATTTTTATTTGGTTTCTATTTTGTTTTGTCAAATTAAAATTATTGTACATGCATCTCCATATAGATTGTAAATTTCAAAAAATACAAATGAAAATTTTGTAGCTCCATATAAAATTATGTTATATTGTTCTGTTGACTTCTACAATGTTTTGGCATTTTCAAAAATTTCCTATAAATTTGTAAGAAACATAATATAACATTTAACATTGAATAAAAATTAATAGATTGAGGTTTAACATTTAACATTTAATTAATATGTAATTTAAGTAATAAATCATTTAATTCACATTGTAATTAAGTTTATGATGATAATAGCACCATTTGATCAACTCAGATCAAAGACCTGAGATAACTTTTAGGCAAATTTGAGGAGCACTCAACTATTTTTATAAATGTCACCCAAAAAGAAGACACATGGAAACTCTAATGACTAATATTGTGAATGACTTATAGTATTAAAATATATTCAACAAAAATTGTGCAATATATATCTATGGGCTATTTATTAAGAAATTAAGAGAACAATATAATCCATATAATGAGAATATACTAGTAGCAAATTTGTGTAATAGAAAATTGATATTTAATTTTATAATCTATTATATATTAATTTTTTAATTAATTTAAATTTGATATGTATTTTTTGGGAACTATAATGTATAAGATTAGTGAATGAAAATATATAATTACTACTATACAAGTGTCAAATATGAATTCATGATTTTCTCTTATGTTACCTTTCTTCTTACGTGTATTAATAATCATTAATAATATTCAAATTTCAACAAAAATTCTTTTAGTGTGACAAATTCAAGTGTGTAAATGTGAGTGACATTGGACAATCAAATGTATTTCTTCATTAGATGTGTTTAAAAGGAATCATTGAAATGCTTATTAAAGTTCATTTTTTGTGTTGAAAGTATCATTGAAAAAATATTATATTTTAAAAATTATAAATATTCTAATATATTTAAGAACTATTCTATAATTTTATTAAAGAAATATAATATAATATTAATTTTTTTAAAAATAACATAGAACTTAGAAGATGTAATGTGTTATTGTCATTTAATCTTACAAAAATAAATGCTTGCATTTATAAGGGTTATTTTTAGTTTTAATTAATTTGATTTAAAGTATGATAGTTAAATATCTTAAATTTGGATATATATATATATATATATATATATATATATATTAGAATTTATCAATCACTACCACTACTAGATATATATATTAGAATTTTTCTAGTTCAATCTTTTTAAATAATTAATATTTGAATTTATCTTCCTCATAAATGCAATTTTGTGCCATAAAGGATGTAATGTGTGTGGAGTCGATGGAAGATTGAATGCCACTTACACTGAAAAGACATCTATTCAATGTCGACTACAAGTCATACAGGGTGGAAGGAGAGGTGTCACCATTCTAGAGACTTGAACAAGGTGGAGGCTCCGTTCAAGATGTTTGACTCGAAATAAATCTTCAACCATTGATATATAATCATCAGATGGTAGATGGATGTTACATTCATGTTGGAGATATGCCATATTATTTGAAACATTTCCTAAAACATTGTCACTTCAAACATGCAATTCAAGCTCACATGTGTACTATGTCCTAACTAGAAAATACTTACTAAAAATTAAATCAAGACTCATACAAGTTTGGAAAGTAATAATTAAATACATCATTTGAATTTGTAAAATAACTAAACTAAAAATAAAATACCATGCCATTAAAATATCAACAAAAAAAAGTTTTCTTTCTATTATATTCTCTATATCTGCTTTACATTATCTTCATATGTGTGTGTGTGTGTGTGTGTGTAAATATATATGTGTATATACATATATGTATATATACATATGTATACACACACATGTGTGTGTGTGTGTAGAAGTTGTGAAAACCAACTTCACAGATCACCAAGAACACCTGCATGCAAATAACTTGTACTAAAGAGAAACCAAAAAGGAAAAGGTAGAGATTGGAAAATCTCAATGGTGTGAGATAGAAAATTTATTCCAAGTTATGAAAATAAAGTACAAAAGCTCAATCTTAAAGGTGAAAAAAACCCTAAAGGGAAAGAAAACTAGGTTTGTGCATTATAATTAATGTAAAATATTAATTATATGCACCTAAGAGAAAGCTTAAGTAATTAGAGTAATAAAGAACTTGATTAATTAAATCAACATGATCTAATTAATAAGTGTAATAAATAATTACTCTAACACCCCACCTTAAGAGAAGCTTAGGAGGAAGCTAACCTAGCAAAGTTATGAAAGTAGGAAAATGGGTCTTGACAACAAGGCTTGATCAGGTACCCATAACAAGGAAATCTCTATAAACTAGAGATAAAGGAGAAAACCTAGTGGGAAAAATCCCTCTCCAAAAAGAGATAGAACAAACATGCTAAAAAAACATGAAGGAAGGAAAGCCTCAAGAAGACCCCCCAAGGACAACTTCTGTAACCCCAAGCATAGACTGCAACTGAAGATAGTGAGGTGATGCAAATGATTTGATGAAGATGTCGACAACTTGGGCATCAGTGGGAATATACTCCAAAAAGAGAACACCATCTTGGATTAGATGATAGATGAAATGCATATGAAGATCAATGTGTTTAGTGCACTGATGCTCCACTGGGTTGGGGGAAATATGAATAGCACTCTGATTATTGCACCAAAAAATAGTGGGACAATTAGGAGGAAAACCAAACATAGTCATCAACTACCGAAGCCATAAAATCCCCTGACTAGAAAGCATTGCTACTCGATACTCAACCTCTGCAGATGAAAGTGTCTGAGCATGTTGCTTCTTGCATGACCATGTGATAGGACCAGAGCCAAGACAAAAAATAAAGCCAGAAGTAGACTTCTAATCTTCAACATCACTTGCCCAATCTGAGTTAGTGTAGCCAACAATGTGAGGAGTCTCTAATGTGTAATGAATGCCATACATCAGTGTACCCTAAATGTATCTCAAAATATGCTTAGCAGCTTGCCAATGACTCTCATAAGGCTCATGTGAAAATCAAGAGACAAGACACTACAAAGGAGATATTAGGACGAGTGTGTGTCAGGTACAACAAGTTGCCAACCAACTACTGTTACAATGTGGGATCCACTGAAGGTGAAGTACAAGAGGTAGACAAGGTAACACCTGACTGAAAAGGTGTGGAAGCAAGCTTGCAATCAAGCATGTCAAAGCAAAGAAGCATGTTAAGAGCATACTTTTTTTGATAAATAAATATTTCAATAGGGGACTAAACAATCTAAAGACCAACAAAATAGTGTAGTAGACCAAGATCAGTCATCTCAAATTATTCCATCAATGCTCTCTAAACATTTGTAATCATAGAGGGTGAGATACCTGTGAGAAGAGGATCACCAACATATAGGACAAGGATCAAAACCTCAGCCTCAAGATGCTGAAGGTAGATTGTAGGATCAGAATGGCAATGTGTGAAGCTTGTAGAAAGTATAAAAGAGTCCATCTTCTCATACCAAGCCTAAGGGACCTATTTGAAACCATATAATGAGCGTCAAAGTCTATAAACCAAGGAGGAATCTTAAAAAAATCCCCGAGATTGCTCCATGTAAATCTCCTCAGTAAGATCACCATGCAAGAATGCACTCTTCACATCCATCTGAAAAATGGGTCATCCCTGAGAAGTTGCAAGGGATAAGACAAGGTGAATAGATTTCATCTTGGTGATAGGGGAAAATATCTCAGTGTAATCAATACCCTCAACTTATAAAAAATCCTTCACAATGAGACGGGTCTTGTGCCTATCAATGGAACCATCAACAACAAACTTAGTATGATACAACCATTTGCATCACACTTTCTTCCCTTAGCAAGAGAACAAAGATCCCAAGTATGATTCTTCATCAAAGAAGAATACTCCTCCTCCATTTCACTATCCCACTTAGAATGTCTTGTCACTACTACAAATGTCTGAGGATCATCACAAATAGCATGACTGAGAAGATTAGAACCTGTAGTATGAGAACAAGTGTGACGGGAAGTGGAAGAGTCACCAGCTAGAGATCCTACAACCTCAACTATAGCTTGAGCCCATTTAGGCATTTGTGGAGGATCCTGTGGTGGAGGTAAATGCGGATCACCAAGACCATCATCCTCATCATCCAGAAAAGAGACTAGAAAGGATGAGGGAGTAGTGGTAAGTGAAGTGGACTCTAGAGACAGGGTATCTACTGTAGGAAGGCTCTCATCAAATTGGACATCCCATCAAAATAGGAACTCTCTAGAATTAGGATCAAACAACCTATAGACCTTAACATCCTTGCAAGATGAGGCATCAACTCTTTTGCTCCATTGCTCTCCTCTGAGCATCTGGTATAAATGCCCATGCTTCACTACCAAAAACCCATAATGAAGATACATTAGGCTTGACATGAGACCAAGCCTCCTTAGGAGCCATATGTCAAACTACCTTGTGAGGCATCTAATTCTAAATATAGTTGGCACAATTGACTGCTTAAGCCCAAAAACACGAATCCATGGACCTAGATTGAATCATACAATTAGCCATCTCGTGAAGGGTTTTGTTCTTTCTCTCAGTCACACCATTCTGTTGAGGGGTGCAAGGAACTAAAAACTAATGCTAAAGACCATGTTCAGAGAAAAAATCCTTGAAAGCTTGTTCATAAAATCCCCCCCATTATTTGTGCATATCCACTAAATAGAAAGACCAAACTGCTTCTCAGCAAATGTCTTAAAAACTTGAAATGAATAAAAAACATTAGACTTGTACTTCAAAAAATACACCCATGTACATTTGGAGAAGTCATCAATGAAAGTAAGAACATATCTAGCACTCGAAAAAGGAGTGGGAAATGAAATGAGGTCACTATGAATCAACTCCAATGGTTCCAAAGCATGAGTGGCTCGTCCATATGGAAAAGGATCCTATGTTGTTTGCTAAGAGCACAACCGTGAAAAACACCATCTGTGCAGGAAATCTGGGGAAGCCCAAGAACAAGTGCCTGTGTGCTCATCTGCTAAAGATATCTATAATTAACATGGCCAAAATGTTCATGCCAAAGTCTACTTACTAAATCTACATGTGCTACAAGATAAGAACCTGTGTCATGAGAAGACTCAAATCCATCAAATCTGTAGAGGTGAGATATAGAGTCAACACTCCCAGCAGCCGAAATTAACTTAGAATCAAGTAAGTCCCAAATAACCACATCATGTGGTGAGAACTCAACTATCTTACTAGAACCAGAGTGGCAAATCTGATAAATAGATAATAGGTTCGTCGAGATGTTAGGGACAAAAAGAACATCCTGAAGAGAACCCCTAGCTAATGAAATAGAACCAAAACCCACAACTAATAGATGTGATGAGTTTCCAATAGCAATCTGTGAAGTAGCACAAGGAGAAAGTGAGGTAATCAACTACTGAGTGTTTGTCATATGGTGAGAGGCACCAGAATCAAGAATCCAGGTAGGCCCAAAAGTCATAGCTCGTGCAGTAAAAGTATGGCCTTTCCTTACAGGGAGGATGAAGATTTAAGAGCTAAAATGTGATGCTCCTTCATGGATTCCTCTAAAGTCTCCAAATGTTTCCAACACCTACAAATGGAATGTCCATCCTTTCCACAAAAATTGTAGGCCTCAGCTAATTTCTACTTAGTCTTGGAGGTAGACTCAGTAGACTTTGGAGAAAATTTACCCTTGGAAGGGTTAGCTAGAGGTTTGGAATTAGTTTTTGGTGTATCTTTCTTCGGTTTGGCTTTCTATTTTGGTTTCCCTTGAGAAGCCTGAGCAACCAATGCTTGGCTGGAAGAGCTAGAGGCATCCACCTATTGGATCCTTGCCTATTCCCATGTCAACTGATCACAAAATGTCTCAAAAGAAGGCATCTGATGTCTGTTACCAAAGGCATCCATAATGGAGTAGAAAGTGGAAGAAAAGATCTAATATTGTCCTCGCAACTTTGAGAGTATAAAAAAAAACACTCATCATCTATTTTTTTTTTCTCACATCCTTGCATAATTGTATGCAAAGATTTGAACATCATCAAGAAATCCTCAATGGTGGGGAAGCTAGTGGGTGTTAAAGAAATCAACTTTTCATTAAGTTCTAGTGCCCATAACTCATTCACTATGCCAAACAAGTTTTGAGACTTGGTCCAAATAGCCTGATGAGTAGTCAAACCATCCAGGTGAAACAATAGACTATCAAAGATGTTCAATGTAGTCAATCCCATGGCTTCATCCATTTTGTTCTTGTGCTAAAGAATCTCAAAGGGATACCACATGATAGGTTGATTCTCATCTAGACATGACCATAATCCATGTGACATAAGAAGCCGAGTCATGTGTGCTTTCCAATTTTGATAGTTGTGTGGTGTTAGCTAGGCCATAGAGGGGTCTGACATTGAGAGAAGAAGATGGAAGTAGAAGGGGTGATTCTGAACTAAATTATAGAAAAGAAAATGATCCCCCTATAATGTATGAATATATCCCTCAAAAACCAAAGCAACAACTATTGAAAGCACAAAAATTGAGAAAAGAACTTGGACGTCAGATGCAAAGAGGTAGGAAACTAAAGCCTCTACTTAAATGCCAAAATTGGGAGCCCAAATGGACTTGTAATGAAATGAAACTAGCATCATCATCTCTATCTTAAAACCAACTTTTTGGTGCTTAATTTAGATTTGAAAAAGACCTTCGCATGCTCAAGTTATGGCCAAAAAATCAACTGCTGCTCCAAAAAAAAAGCTCACTAAAAAATTACAAACATGGCAAAAAAATTGACAGGCATACGACCGTTAATTGGATGTCATCAGAAAAAATCTAACTGCCAAAATGTTGATGTCAGCTACTAGATTATGATGTCATCCTATGAGAAATGACATCAACAAGGGTCAAAAATTGACACCAAAAAAATGATGTCATTCTCTAGAATGTTGACGTATGCGATTGAAATGCTAATGTAGGATGTCAGGAAGCTAATGTAGAATGCTGGAAGAGTGGTGTCATGCATGTGCAATGGGTTCCAATGGCACCACTAGCAGAGGTTGTGGTCAAGCAATGGATGGAGGCAGCACTGCAAAGGAGGGTGGTAGGCTAGCTATGCGGCAGGGGCCACAAAGCGGCAGGCAGGTTGCGGTTGCATTGCCTGCGAAGGTGGTGCCCAGGTCAAGTGGGAGAGGTACAATGGTGGCACCAAGGTGGTGCTGCAGTTAGCACTAGGCAAAGCAGCTATTGTGGCTACCCAAAGATTTTATTTTATTTTACAAAAATCATCTGTACGACCCTTTGAAAGGCCAAAAAAATTTGCCTGATACTGCAGTAATCAAAAATCAAAAAAATTATATGGATTCTGACTATAATAGGCCTTTTGAGTGTAATGGTAGCATCCATTTTGGCCCAAAGTGAGCCAAAAAAATGTCTTCCTAATTAAATAAAAAAACCTCAAAAAGCTAGGGTTTTTTACTCTGAATCACAACTTCAAACTCTTCAAACTAGGAAGCAATAGGGATGCTCTGATACCATGTAGAAGTTGTGAAAAAAAACTTCACAAATCACTAAGAACACTTGCATGCAAATAACCTATACTGAAGAGAAACCAAAAAAAAGAAAAAGTAGAGCTTGGAAAATCTCAACGGTGTGAGAGCGAAAATGTATTCCAAGTTATGAAAATAAAAAGTACAACAGTTCAACCTTAAAGGTGAACGAAACCCTAAAGGGAAAGAAAACTAGGTTTGCACATTATAATTGATATAAAATATTAATTATATGCACCTAAAAGAAAGCTTAAGTAACTAGAGTAATAAAGAACTTGATTAATTAAATCAACATGATCTAATCAATAAGCGTAACAAATAATTACTCTAACAATATATATGTATACACATATATGTATGTGTGTGTGCACGCGCACATGCACCTACCAAAAAAATTTGTGGTTTCCTTCAAAAAGGGAAGTGACAAGCTTCCAACTATTACTTTTTATAAAATTTTCAAAGCTTCAATGCTACCAATACCCTTAATTGAGTTACTAATTTCATTGTTTGAAATGTTACCCAACCCCTTTCTTTGACATTTCTTCCTATACAATTTAATTTCCCTTTCATAAGAAAAAATATTGACCTCATATTTGGATGTATACAACCTTAAGAAATTTTCCAAACTCTTGTCTAGTTTATTTCTTAACTGAACCCCAAAGTATTGAAAAGTCTCTCATCCTTGATAGACCCCAAAATCACGGTCAAACATAATTCAACAATCTTGAAATATTTTGATATTGAATCCCTCAACATTTTGCTCCAAGCCCTATGTCTCCAAAGTTTGGTTGCCAATCCCTATTCTTTGGGGTTTCACATAAGATCATATTGTTTCTTAATTATCTTTGCAAAATGACATCATTTCTCTCTCAAACAAGATTCATGTAAAATTCCATTTATAATTTCTCCATTGATTTATTTGTTTTAAAAAATCCATCTATCAGAACCAATAACTTATCTCTAAAATCATTCAGACATTTGAGACTCCAGTAATTGGGAAACACAATATACATTGCTTCAAGTAGTTGGCATTGAGGAAATATTTCTCTAATTTCTAAGGAAAGCTTATATGCAATTTCCTTCACAAAATCAATTACAGACTCTAAATTCTTGTTATATACTTTCATTTTAATAGTTAATTTTGGATGTGTGGGTTTCTTTCCTTTTCTTGTGGACATAGGCCTTCCACAGTAGTGCATTGGTATCTCAACACCTCTTATATTGGTGCATAACTCTTCCTTTTCTTAGATCTTTAAAAGTTATCAGGATTATCCAAATCTTTGACTCTTATACACCTTGAAATTTTTTCATCCACATAACATGAATCAAGATTTCTAAGGAGATTATCAGGGTCGTGCATGCTATTTTATGCAGTGTATTATATTCTGTAATATACATAAATCTTTGATGGGTCTTCTTCATTATATTCCTCATTTTCTCTAACATGGGGAGAATGAATCCTAACATTAAGAGTGTGTCTACATTACTTAACCTTTCAAGTTTCTCACCATATTTCTATTAGCCACCCTTGTCACTAGTTAATTCCATTTTACCAAGCAACAATAGATATTCTAAAAAAAATCAATGTTATGGTCCATCCAAAGAGATCCATGTGGTATCATTATCATAAAAAGCTTCCTCCCATCATTTAGTCCTTGGAAAATTTCCAAGACTCCCCGAATCATTTAGGACTTTGATAGAAGTGACTATAGATCTTTTTTATTAAAACTCAAATTCTGTATATTTGCAAATATTTTCTGACAATTCCAAAAGCTAGATTTATTTGTTAGGCCAAGCAGTGAATGCCAACACCATAAGGTGCAAGAATTTTTTTAAACTTTATTTCAAGGCCATTCTTGTGTCCTTGCATTACTAAAGCTTCATCTGCTTAACCACACACCAAATTTTGGGCAACCATTCTAGGATCTACACTTCCATGTTCAACTACATAACTCTTTACTAGTTCAAATGTGTTTTCCACTATTGAATTATCCTTCATTTTAGCAATAATTAGTAGGTTGGCTTGGTGGACAAAATTGTGTATAGTATAGACATGAATGCATATATAGGAAGCATCATATATTGCTATCACCTCATCTAAAGATAATACATTAAAAATTGACTCTTTAATTTTTTCCTTGAGATTTTCCTTTTTAACCTCAATAAGACAACTTTTCCATTCCCATCCATTGTTTACTGATTAGTGACTCCATGGATAATAAAAAACTTTTAAATTTTTTAATAAAGCACTCAATAATGGGTAGTATTTCATGACATGCCCTTTGGTACAAATATAAAAGAAAATACTTAACTGAAGAGCTTTACCTATTTCTTATACTATTGTTTCTTTTCCAAGAAGATAGTTAATTGAGCTTTTTATTCCAATAGAATTTGTCTATATTTTCTCCTAAAATTCTAAGATTTATTCATTCTTAACATGTTGAGATTCCTCTTGGTTTTCCATCTTGTCACTAATTTTTCCACTTCATCTATGATTTTCTTCTCATAATATTTACCCATATACTTTTCTATGATGTCAATTTTTAGATGCAACCTATTTTCCTCTTAATTTATCATTATGCATATCATATATCTGCATTCTATCAAAGACTCACCTTCATTCAGATTGCACATAGGTTTAATGAATGAATACTTTGAGGTCCATTCTATTTGAAAATTCTCGATCAATAGATCCCAATTCCATTCTTTTTCAGATTTTACATCATATTTTTCTTTTTATATCCTTTTTTCCTTTCTTGGTCATGCACCATCACCATCTTTGGCATCCTCATCCAAGTCAATTATATTATTCTAGTTACTTTGGGTATTGACTTGAAGATCTTGGCTAATCTGGGTATTTACTTGAAGATCTTTTTCAAGTTCATCATGATTAGAGATATCAAGTTCGCCAACTTCTTCAATATGTGCTAGTGGCACTAGTAGTTGTTGGGAATCTTGTAAATGTACTTGTAATGTTGTGGCTTCCTAGTTTTGGCCACTAAAATATGATGGCAAGGTTCTGCAACTGTATTTGGTTGGCCTTTCTTGGCTTCCACCACATGTAGGACTCTTACCCTTGTTCATGTTTGACATCTACAAAGAAATATAGGTTGCTGAAAATTCAATCTTTTGAAAAAGTAATAGTTGACTATTGCATATATTTATCTAAATAGGATTTATTGGTTATACGACTTGTACTATAAAAATATAGATGTCCTAGGTCTCCTTGGTTACTGGATGAATCAATGGTTACTGGTCCCAGGTGATAACTAACCACTAAAAATCTAACTCGTACCTACTAAATAAGAACAAACTAAAATTGAAAATTCTAGACAGGTAGGGGGTTGAGTTATTCACCTTTTCCTAAATTGTAGTCATTGCTTGCCGATGCTCTCTACAATTTGAGACATTAAGACTTCACTATTGAATGAAATTGAGAGAACCTACTGATCTATTAATGTATTTATACTAGTCCTTTTTGGAAAATTTCATGTGAATATTATAGAGTATAGAAAGTATTTGGTGAAGCCCATATAATTTAAACATATTTAATGTAATTTCCAAGGTGAATATGGTCCATCCAACACATGGCCATGCATAATATAGTTGGAAAAATTGAATTAGTGTAGGAAAAGTGTCTATATAATTGTGGGGCTAATTCCATCCTTCTCCTAAAACAAAATTTAAAACCATGGGAAAATTTAGGTCATACAAAAAATTCCCTTAAAAAATCATAGGCAAATGTGTTTAATTTATTGTGTTCAAAAAATAATTTGATTGGCTATATCACATGAAAAGGAGAGTTGATGGCATAAATCTTGTGGTGATAGGCCCTAGGGTGCAACCCATTTTTGGTAAAGTTGGGCAAATACACCCTACCACATATGTGGAAACAAATTGCCAAATCAACATAGGTCAGTGAGTGGAATTTTCCAATTGATGAATATGCACCTCTAAAATTAAGCCTAAAGAAGATGAGTGTGTGAGCAAGGTGTTGAGAATCCTTCTACCCAAATATTCCATAAGAGTGTCATCCATTCAAGAGATAAGAACTATAGACAAGATGGAGGTATCACTCAATGTCCTAACTAGCAAGTTTACTACATTAGAACATAGTGACTTTGACAACAATCAACCACCCAAGGTTGAAATTACATTCAAAGCCTCTGTTACACTAGCTAAAACATTAAGAGAAAGGGGAGAGGGAAGCACATCTAGATACATTAGAGAATTGGAGAGCATGTATGCTTAAAAGCTAGACAAGAAGAGCTAGAGGCTCTATTCACAAAAATAATGGTCAAAGGAAAAGGGAAGTATAAACACAAGCTTCCTTTCAAATGCTTTAACTATAAGAAGGTAGAACATTATGCTATCAAATGTCCAAAAATAGTGAGGAAGGAGAACAAAAAGTAGAAGGGAACCAACAAGAAGTGGTCAAACTCCAAAAAAAGGAGAAGAGGAGATGCTACATTGCTAAAGAAGGTGTGAATAATGAAGAGTCATCTAGTGATGATGATGAGGAAAATGATGAAGAATCATTTGTTGCTATCACAAAATAAAGGGTGAAGAGAGCCTTGATAATTAGTACTAGTGTCCAAAAGAACTAGTCAATAGATAGTGATTTCTCACACCACATTCATGATGGTAGGAGTAAGTTCTACAAGGTGGATGCCTATAATGGATGAATGATGAAGATCAAAAATAACTCAACATGCACAATGGTAGGTGAGGATATTACATCCTTATGAATTTGCTACTTGGTGAGGATTATATCTAGTGAAAGGATTAAAATATAACATTTTTATTATGACTCAGTTGGTGGACATAGGTTATAAGTTTGCATTTAACAAAGAGTCATGTGGAGCACTTGACAAGATAGGAAACTTGCTAGCTACATGAGAGAAAAGAAGAGGTAACCCCTTTTGTCTCAATATTTCTGATAATACTTGTATGGTAGATGGAAATGTTAATATTATTTTATGACATAGGAGGTTGTGTCATGTAAATTTTAAAATCATTGTCAAAGTAGGCAGGAAGAACCGTGTAAGGGGTCTACTGATTATTACTAAACCTAAAAATATTATGTGTAAAGATTGTCAACTAAGAAATTTGGAAATTTTAAGTTTCTCTTGCAAGTCAATTACTTTAGAACATGTACTATATCTAGTTCATACTAATTTGTGTGGTCCCATGAGGACGGAGAGTGTATCTGGTGACATAAACTTTATGTTGTTTATTGATGATTTCTCTAGAATGTTGTGGACTGTGTATTGGATTTTTTTGAAGCTTTTATACATGTTCAAAGCATACAAAGAAAAAGTGGAAATGGGGATTGTTATAAAATTGAAGTAGTTGAGATAAGACCAGGGAGGTGATTTCACCTCACAAGAATTTGAAATCCATTATGAGGAGCATGAAATCACAAGGAAATGTCAACTCCCAAGACACCTCAATAGAACAATGTTGTAGAGAGGAGAAACAAAACAATCATAAATTGTGTTAGAACATTGATGATCCAAAAAATGTTTGCATAGATCTACTATAGAGAGGTTGCAAGCATAATAATTTTCTACACCTTGAATGGGGTACAAGTGTAGAAGGGTAGAAAGAAGAATCCCTATGAACTATGGTTGGTCACACACCATCTATAATTTATTTCAAGGTATTCAGAAGAAAATGTTATATCAAGAGGGATGAATTAAAAGTAAATTTTGAGACCAAAAGTGATGAGGGTATCTTTTTGGGATACTTCACCAAGAGAAGAGTATATTGTTGAAAAAATATTGATAAAAGTGTAATAAATGTGTTTCAATCATTATTTTTTCACTAATGTCCAACCCGCTAGTTGTTGGTAAGACAATTGCTTATATGATCTAAGTACTATCATTTACTTGATTGATGAAGAGGATTTGATCCTAGAGGAAGGGTTGAGTTATGATATGAAAAGGAGTACAAGAATTAGTTAAGACATTGATATTATAGTGCATTGATAATATACTTAAGGTTGTAAAGGTTGGTTACATTGATTAAGTTCAGAAGAACAAGTTAAACAAAGTTTTTCTACCAAGCTTAACATTCTACATAGTGGGTGCCGAGAAAAGTTAGTGCAAGCCAAGCATAAAATCAGGTGGAGCCGAAAAAAGTCAATTTTAGTGTAAGCCGAGTGAAACATTGTAAGCTAAGTAAAGTTTAGTTGATGTCAAGCACCAATAATACTTAGCTCATGCTGAGTGTTTTGACAATGGATGCTAAGAAATGCAAAGTGTGTTGAGAATCAAAAGCTAGTTAATGTTGAGTATTAGCATTATGAGAAAGATTGAGAATTTGATGAATCTGAGCTAACAAGTTTGATTTCTTGAATTGTGTGAACTATATGGAAGATAAGATTGATGAGCTAGTGGGACAAAATTCATGGTAAATTGTTTTGAGGTGAATTCAAAGAGGATTGAAAGGAGAATTTTCTAGAAGGGAATGTAATGAAATGAGGGGTAGATTCATTGAATCTTACATAGTCCAACCTAACCATAAAATGGATGATGGAGGATGAACCACAAAATATCCTAATTCTCTATTTATAGAAATGGTTGGTGAGAAGCAAGGGTTGTCATGTGTGAGAACCTAAGGAAGACAAGGAGTCTAGGGAATTGCTTCATTCAGTGACTTAAGAGAAGATACTACATTGGAAAACAAAGCAAGAAGGCTTAAGAATATGGATGCTTGAAGGGTGAAAAAGCTATCAGAGCTGAAGAGTGTGAAAGCCAAGTAGAATGGAGGACTAAAATAGAGATCTATAATCTGTAAATGGAGTTGTAAGTTCTTATTAGATCAAGCCTTACTATTACTCTCTAATCATTGTATTAGTCTAGGGTAAATCCTTTGGATTAAGATTGACCTAATAGTCATTTTAAAATCCTTTAATCGGGTGACATTACATGTAAATGATCTAAAGTCCTCTAACAAGGCTCACTCCTTTTAGGGTGATTGAAATCCTTTAACCGGGTCACACATAATAGTGTACATTGTAACCTTTAACAAGGTTGGCCTTTCATAGGGCATCACTTTAGAAGAGTGAGATTGAGTAGCATGTTACTGGTGGTTTTTCCCAAATTGGGTTTCCATGTTAAATCATTGTGTCAAATATGTTTCATGTTTACATTTATGCAAATTGATTTGACAGTAACCTACATGTTTAAGTAATTGCATAATCTAATGGATGCACGTATGATGAAAATGTTTTATGGATATGGGTTCACTAATTTGTGAAAAAAATTATTTGTACATTTGGACCTTGGATAACTGATTCACGAAAATAAAAAGATTGCAAAATCTTCCAATGTAAGGGTGTATGAATTATCAAAGAAGAATGAGGAAGAAAAAAAGAAGGAACCAAAATATTATAATAAATTTGAGTACATCTCACTAAGTGATGTAGTGGAGAGAGAGTACCAATACAGGTGGAACCTGTATAAGAAGTTATACTAGCTCAAGTAGAAGTAGCTTGAATTGAAAAGAAGAGAAAAGAGACATCTCAAAGAGAACCAATACTAGAAAAGTATGTGAGGAGATACCACTCAAAAAACCATAGCATTGACAAAAAGGATGTTGGAGTAATAACTATGAGAAAGGTGATGGAGACGGTGTGTCTACCCTCATACATGGAACCTAAAGCTATAAAAGAGGCTTTTAAAGATCAAGACTAGATAAATGCACTAGAGGAATAAATTGATCAACTATTAAAGAATTATACATGGACCTTGATCACTTAACCAGATGATAAGAACATCATTGGTACAAAATGGGTGTCATGAAACAATATGAATGAAGATGGAGAGGTGGTAAAAAATAAGGCTAGACTTGCTTGCAAAGGATATGCACAAGAGAAATCCATAGATTATGGAGAAACCTTTGCACCAATATCTAGATTGGAAGGAGTCAAGATAATCCTATTGTTTGCAAGACACAAGAAGTTCAAGGTGTATTAGATGGATGTAAAGTCCGCATTCTTGAATGAAGTTCTAGAAGAGGAAGTTTACATTGAGAAATCTGAGGGGTTTGAGAATGAACAAGGCAAGAACCAAGTCTGTATAGTGAGAAAATATGTGTATGGATTGAAATAGAGACCAAGAGAATGGTATGAGAGATTGCAATCATACTTAATAAATATTAGGTTCATAAGAAATAGTAACAACTACAATCTGTACGTGAAGCAAGGAACATAAATAAGTTTACTGATTGCAAAGATGTTTGTGGATAATGTTATATTAGGAGGGGATGATAAGCTAAGTGTTGATTTTTTTGAAGCCATAAAGTAGTTTAAAATGCCCATGATTGAGAAATCAAGTTCATTGTTGGACTTAAAGTATCCCAATTAAAATGAGGAATCTTCATAGGGAAGACAAAATATGTAAAGGAAATTCTAAAGACATTCAATGTGGAGGAAGTGAAAATAGTAGGTACTCTAATGGTGATTAGTTATAGGCTGTCAAAGGAAGATGAAATCCTAAAGTAAATGAGTTGCTTTATTGATCCATGTTTGGTAAATTGTAGTATGTGGTGCATAATAAATTAGATATAGCACATGTGGTTGGACCAGTGTCTAGATTCTCAACCAACCTGAAGGAATCACATATGATAGTTGTGAAGAGGATCTTTGGCTATCTAAAGGGTACTGAAGAATATAGCGTAAGATATCCTTACAAAGGAAACTTTGAGCTTAATAACTTCATTGACATTGATTAGGTGGGAAATATAGATGATAGAAAGAGCATAATTTGTGGTGCATTTTTTCTTGGAGGAAGATTGGTTTCATGGACCAACAAGAATAAGAACTATGTATCATTGCCAACAACTAAAGAAAAATATGTTGCTACAAAAATGCCTTGTACTTAGGTTATTTGAATCATATAATTACTTGAAGGAATTAAAGAGAAAATGGAGGAACCAATAGTTATCAACTATGATAATGCTAGTGCAATAAATATATCTAAAAACTCAATTATGTACTCATAAAAATATATATCTATAAAGTACCATTGTTAGAGAGAAGAAGTACAAAAAAGAGAGGCTAGGTTGGAATATATATGTACTGACCAAGGAGAAATTGGTTGATATCTTCATAAAGCCTTTTCATAAGGATACTTTAGAGTATCTAAGAGAAAGGTTAGGGGTCCTACCCCTATCCATCTTGAACTAAGAACAAACAAGCATGAATCAATCCATGATCAAGAAATAAAGAAGTCTAATGGTAGATTATTGAGAGAAAGTGACTATTCCATAGGAGAAGGAGCTATGTGACCAATAGAAAAAAAAAAGATGATCGCCTTTTACATTTCTATCAACAGGGGAGAAGTTGAGAGGAGAAAAAGAAAATGAACAAAGGGGGAGCACATCAATAAACTAAGCTAAATAGAAGTGTGAAGAGTATAAGACATAAATAAGAAAAGAGAAACAAAATGACCAAAGCATGTAGATGTACTACCTCAAGGGAAGATGTTGAAAGAAGAAAAAAAAGGCTCAGAAACTAAGAGTGCTAAAATTACTAAGTGTTACCATCAATGCAAAAGGGGGAGATTATTGACCAAAGTGTCCTGAAGACAGATTGATAGAAAGACTAGTAGACTTAGTCATTAAAGTTGTTATCATTGATGGCAAAAACTATGAAGGAATCAAGAATGATAGAGAGGAACAACCAGTAAAGCACACTGATGTGTGACTCTAGTTCACAAGGGTGATTAGAGAAGAGAATATGTGTGAGCCAAAAAAAGGAAATAAAAAAGGTGATCTAGTAAGATGTAGTATGCTAAGTAAAGTCTACATAAGAATAAAAATTAAAAGAGGAAGGGAAAGAAAATAGAACAATGAATTAGATTGGCCAAGTCAACAAGATGAGCATAGAGAAAGGAATGCATAACTACCTAGTCATGTAGAGGGTAAGAGTATACTCAATATCATATATAATGGTGATGAGGGAATGGATTGAGGAATGGTTGAAAGATTTCAAATTTGAATTCTTTCTAACAATAAACAAATCATCAAGGAAACATGGAACTCATGACTCCTATATGAACATGCTACTTATGAAAAGAGTGACACAATATTGCAATGAAGCCAAGATAGTAATAGGGATGAGAATTCAAATTTTGAATTTGTAGATTAGGGCTTCCAAGAAACCTAGATGAAAGTAGAAAAGGAGGAAAAGTTGAATGAGTAACAATTAGATTATTGAGTGATTAGACAAATAGCTAGGAGAGCTAAGCTAAGTTGAATCTCAATAAGTGAATAAGGGTGACAAGTGCAAAGTCACCTTTAGAGAGTTATCAAGTTGAGGAGAAGCTACCAAACCCAAAAAACACAAGTTTATCATGTGCAAGTGCAAGGAGAGCCAAGCATACAAGTTATCAAGGTCTGAAGTTACAAAGCCAAAAAAGGTAGAGAATAGTTCCATATAGATCAATAGAGACAAAGAAGAATTTAAATTGACACTAAACTGTGAATTTTCACAAAAAATTTTAGTTTTAGATGCAAATTTTCATTTAATGGTTAGGAATTTGAAGATGAAATAAATTAGTCTTTTAGGATTTTTCGTGTAGAATCTCTCTCTCTCTCTCTCTCTCTCTCTCTATATATATATATATATATATATATATATATATATATATATATTGAATTGATTTGATTGAATTATTTTTTCTCTAATGAAAAATTGTTATGTTATCCAAAATCTGATTTTTAAAGAGTGGCATTGTTTTTGACTTGTAATTCTTTTTTTCTACAATAGCTATCAATGTGATTCTTTTGAACTTAGTTTTCCAACATCCATATTGAACCCATGGAGGTAGTTTGATGTGTTTATCCTTAGTATTTCATCTTTTATCAACGTTTAAAGTTGACCTAATGTTAATTTGAACATACATGGATTTTGATGCATGTAAATTTTTATATATTTTCCTTTCTTTTTCTTAATTAAAAGAGGACTTGAATACGAAGCTTGTACTTATTTTCCAAAAAAAATTCTCTTAGTTATTATTTTTCCATGAGATTCCAATATAGAGGTCTATTTTTGATAATGAACCTCTATTCAATTCATGTAAAATAGCATATACCTAAAAAATAAAAATTATATCAAATCTATAGTCATTAGAAACCTCATTTTGAGTATTAGAGTCATACAAAATGGCATGTCTTCAGTGTTCCATCTAAACATAGTAATTGAACTCAGAAGCCATAAAAATAACTAGAAATCTTATGGCCTTTGCAAAACACATCTATTTTGCTAGTTTCGATAGAAACTTTCTATCAAAAGTACTCAAAAAGTTTCAATCAAAACAAATTGTAGGTAGTTTCAATAAAAACTGTCTGGACTAGTTAACCACAACTTAAATAGAACAAATATAGTTTTGACTAAAACTACCTGGGTAGTTTCAATTGAAACTCTAGTCAACCTTTTTGAGCTTTTTTGGAAATTATATGCTTCCCATATAAATAAACAATCAATTATTTCATTTTAGAATCAAAATAAATTAGATAATTCATACTTCAATTGGGAGGGAATATATTCAACTTGTCTTTTCTCAAATTTTGTAAAAAGATTTTGCGTTGGGACATAAAAATAAAAGAGCAAGTCTGCAAGAAAAATAATGAAGGAAAAAGAAGATGAAAATCATCAAAAAAGTTTAGAGGGATAACCATAGGAGGAGGCAAGGTACACACATGTACAATCCTTTTTCTTGCACTTTTTTTTATTTAGTGTACAATCTAATTGTAGAGTTTTATATATCTAGGACTAGGGTTCATTAAATTAGGAATATGATTTATTAAATTAGGGTTACTATTAACTTAGGTATCACCATGTTTGGAGTTAGGGTTTTATCATTTTAAATATATATTTTAAATTTTCTAAGAAGTAAATGCCTTATTTTAGAGTTATGGTTAAGGCTCCATTTAATTTATGTAAGGGTAGATAATTTGGTCAAAAGTGTTAGGTTTAGGGTTTAATTTAGTAGATAACTTGTAAAGATTCAAAGTGGTTTAAAAAAACTAAAATACTTATAAATTCAAACATGTACATGTGTAGAATGTACTAAATAAGGAAAAATTCCCAAGGTTGGAGAAGGGTCAACCCAAGCTCAAACAAGTACACACATCTCTTGCAAGTACAACCTCTCTCTAAATTTCTAGGTTGGCAAGCTTTATAACTTAAATTTTTAATTTTAGAGACCCTTCCCCATATAAGTTTTTGATTTTATTTGTTATCGTGTGTGTAGTAGACAATGATGAAAATGTTGGACAAGAGAAATCAAAGTTGAAGCAATGGATATTTAAGAAGGCCGTTCATCACAAGGTCAAATAAGTATGTTCATTGAGCTCTTTAGTTCATTAAAAGTTAAATTTATAATATTTGTAGATGTTGGGATTTAGGTGAAATTATATAAAACTTCAAGTTATGTATGTACATATATGACCCCTACAAAGACTACATCTTAAGGATTTTTCTTAATTTTTCTTGCATCTCAAGATCAAGCAAAAAATGAGAATTTTAATCTAACTCAAAGATTGAATAGAAAAATTAATCATAGAAATATAGATCATTTAATTGCAATTAATGTGGAAAAATTGAGAGACTATGCTAGTCAACCTACACATACTATGAAGAGGACATTGAATAAAAAGTATAAGGAAATAATTGCACAACTTGATAATCTTGATACAGTGGAGAAAACTCAATTATTATCAATTTCAATTCTTAAAATAATTAGGATATATGTAATTGGTTAGGATATATGTAACTAATTAGGATACTTGTTCATATTAGAACATAAATTATATGTTTTATCTAAATATGTTTTATGCATATAAAGTGTTTATCCAATTTATGAATGTCTCTCTAGATGAAAGTAGATCAAATAATCTATAAAAAACTATGAACCGTTAGATGCAGTAGTCTCATTGTGACATCTCCTCACAACGTAGTCTAAAGAATGAGTATCAAGATGCTCCAAGGATGTGTTGACCCCTGTATATTAAAGAGAAAGTTATATCAATGTGTAATCATAAATTAAATCTCTTATTTACAACTTGTGCATTTTATATGTATGTATGTGTATCTAATGAAAATCCTAAAACTCACCTATCCACTGTTGACATCATCTAATGAGTCTTGACGACATACACAATCTAGCATGAAAGATGGAGTAACAAGAAGCATTTACCCCTAAAATGTGTATGTTCAAGGAATCAAATTAAATAATTTATAATTACAAATGTGGTATGTATAGACATAAATAATTAAAAATAATTGAAATTTTAATGAACAATTTTATTTTTTTACTTGTGCAGATGTTGGCATCTAATAATACTCAGACTGCCTAGCATCAATAATGTCCACTAATATATCCAAATTTTTTTGGGCCTCATCTATCCTCACCTTTGCATCTACGCTAACATGACTGGTGAACACATGTCTTAGTAATGATGATTCAAGTGGGTTGACTAGATGAGATAGCATAAAAGTGGAATCAACACATGTCAAAAAGTCCATCCATACTATGGTTGACAAGTTGAAGTCAACATCATCAAGGCCCATATATGAACTCTAAGCATGCCCTACACTGGATAAAGGGTTTGTAGTATATGTATGTCCCTCTATAACAAAAGAGTGACCAAAAGATGAATCATGATGTGCACTATCACCATGACTACCACCTAAGAGATGAGAGGAATGTGGCTGAAGATGCAAACTAATACTACCCATATGATCTCAAACATCTAATATGGGTATGCCAAGATGCACAACTATGAATCTATGTGAATTTAATAGATCCTCAGTTAGACCAGTCATAGTATCATGTGCCAACACTTGAATGAGACCTTCTAAGCTATCTAGTGAAGGGATGATTGTTGCATTGTATAAGTATGTTGAAGATGAAGCATCAGATGATGATCTAAACACTAATGATACATGAAATAATGGCCAACCTTGTCACTCAATATGGATCTAATAGTTGCAAAAATCTCTCCAACTCCCTAAATCAACCCATGCAAATAGGTGCTACATAGCCTCATTAGCCAAGGGACCTAATATTGGGGAAATAGAAGATGCCCTCTTTCTGACAATCATCCATGTGTTGGTGCTTGAAATCTTACCTATCTATCAACTAGTCTACAATGCCCCTATCCTAAATGACCTAGTAAATTAGTGTAGTTCACCACTATGTGTAAGAAAACCTCAACATAAAGCTACAGTGCAAAATAGAGTTGAATCTAGTTGTTATTTGGATAACAACCATGAGAAACAAGAAAGCATGGGTACATCAATGCAACCATCTATGAATCTATACAATTAAGGGGATAATACCCCTTTACAAACTTCAATAGAAGATAATAAGAGAAACTTTCCCTCTTTGGGGTCTCTTTGGGCACTAAGCCTTGTACCTCTTACAAAGAAAGACTCAAAGAGACCTCTTATCTCTTACTCTCAAGGACTACCTGTATGGTATGTGTAGCATATGGAGAAGCACCATGAATCTCATCCCCAATATAGTTAAGGCTACATAAAATACTTTGGCATGTACTATTGTATACTCTAGAGCATGTACCACTAGTTAGGGATTCCTAAAGTCTCTAAATCTCCTAATTAGTGCAATCCTATAGCTCATGAGGTGGATTAGGCTACTATTGGGTGGTGGGAGGGGGGGGGGGGGTTAGGAGCCTTCTCTGGGAGGATAGGTTATTGTGGGGGTAGAATAGGAGGTTGTTGATCCACCATGTGTCAAGCTCTCTATTATGTGTGTATTTATATGTGTAAACATGAAATTTCTTAAAATGACATTTAAGAAACTAGAAATCCTAAGCATGAGATGATCATACACATGCATTATGCACATGTTAAATGAGTGCACACACACACACACACACACACACACACACACACACACACACACACACACACAAGTCCTAAACATGAAATGAATAGATACACATGAATCAAATTTATTTTTAAACATGAAATGAGCATACACTTGTATCAAATTTACTTTTAAACATATAAATCCTAAAACATAAATGAACATACACATGTATTAAATTTATTTTTAAACATGAAATGAGCATGCGTGTATAAGTCCTAAACATGAAACAAACATATACACATGTGAATACAAACATACATCAAATTCCTAAACTTGAAATGAACATATACATGCATACAAGTCATATATATACATGAAATGTACACAATATCTAAAGTCTTAAACATAAAATGAACATATTGATATCATGGATATGCGTGCAAAAAGGGGTCCTAATAGGATGTCTTAAAGGGATAATCTAAAATAATGACTTAAGGGGAGAATATCAAATCAAACATATGAAATCTAGGGTCATATATTATGTTTAAGTCAATATATCATGTGATAACTTCATGTGTGTGTTTATAAATAAGGATCTACTTGCAATAATTTTTAGTCCTAATTAGGATGACACAAGTGTAAAATTTCAAAATTGAACATCAATATGGATCACATGAATTTAAAAACTACAAGTGTCATGGTCTTGTTCTCATATACACATGCATGTATATTTAAAGGGGTCCTGGGGACCTAGGAAGGTCTAGGGTAATGTTATTTGTTAGAGTTAAATTTTAGCACCTTAAAGGTGATCTACTAAGGGGTCTTACTAAGGGATTTTGTTAATGCATTAAAACCTAAGTTATAAAGATCATAAATGGTCCCATGACCCATTAAAACTCTTTCCAAGAAAAAATTATGGGCCGGCTAAAAATGTAATGATATGTGGATAAATTAATGGGTTATATGGGGTTGTGATTGTTGATTAAGTGATATCATGAGTGGAATAGGATACATAGTAGACCATAAGAAGACTCGTATATGTATAATAGGTCATAACATTTATGATTATTAATTTTTGTTATAATATTATATATATGTGTATGTGTGTGGTCTTATGTCAACACACGTACCAAATTTCAATTATGTAGGTCCCCTCCATTTCACGTGTCTTCTATCATTCTATCTATCATTTTTTTCTATATGATCCTTGTATTTAGTTCATAAATATGTGTTTAAAGGAGTCCTAATTTAGGATGTTCATTAACCTAGGAGAATCTATTTAATCAAACTTTGAAATCTATATAAAAAAGTTGAAAGTGATGGACTAAAAAGATGGCTTTAGGGGATAATGTAAAATCAATCTAGATCATAATTTTCCAAACTACGTATGATGATCTCAACTTTATACATACACATGGATATTTGAAGGGGTCTTAATAGGATGGCTTAAAAAGACATAATCTAAAATTGAACATGTATCAAGCTAGATCATAAAAAAGGGATCCTAATAAGATATCTTAAAATGGGATAACCTAAAATCAAACCTTAATCCATCATAATTTTCTAAACTTAGATGTCATGTAGATAGTTCATAAATGTATGTAAAGGGGTCCTAATTTAGGATGTTCATTAGCCTATAGGTCTTAATGTCCATACATCACATGAAATTCTAAACTACAAGTGCCATGGTCTCTAGTTTATATATGCATACATTTAAAGGGGTTCTAGGGACCTAGGGTCGTGTTATTTGTTATAGTTCAATACAATGTTTTTAAGGGGTAGTAAGACCTTTGGATAATAAATATTTCAATTTAAGGTGTTTTAAGTTATGAGCAAGTTATTTATATTTATAAGGTTCCAATTTTGTGAACTTTGTTAATTTAGTGTTATCATTCAAATTTTTTAGTTTAAGTTGTGTAATTTAGGTCAAGTACAAAAAAAAATTGTGTGTACATGTACATTCAATTTTTAAAATTTCCAAGAAAAAAATGTAAGATAAATATACATACACACATACATTTATATACATCACATGCTTGTGTGTGTGTGTGTGTGTGTGTGTGTGCGCGCCTGTGTGTGTGTGTGTGTACATATATTCGAACATGTGTGTAGTAATACATAAAAATACATGATATATATGTGTGTGTGTGTGTGTGGACATGTCTATATGTACACATGTGCATGATATATATACAATGTGTGTGACATATACATGCACATGTACACACACATATATGTATATATGTATGTATATACATGCATATATATATATATATATGCATACATAAATGCATGTGTGTATATATATACATTAAAAACTAATGCATTACATTAATTTAAACATATATACATTAAAAATTAATATATGTAAACAAATGTATACATTTTAAACATGTGCATTAAAAATAAATATAGATGTTCAACATGTGCATTTACAAAAATAAGCACATAACCATTTGATGCAGGAGCATCCAGAGGTATAAGGGCAATCCTGTGTCACCCAAAAAAATGTACTTAGTCTTAGTTTCTGTTTCATGTGTTTTCATTTTTGGATACCCATTTGGGTCAAATAAAGGTTCCAACTCTCACAGTTCCACTATCAGTGTGTTTGAAAATCTTGAAAAAAATAGGAGCATGTAATTTGGCCATCATTTTGGTGACCTAGGAGGTGTGAACTCACCAGATGAATGTAATTGTGATTTAGAGCATTCCAGAAAAAGAATTAGGTCAAAGGCCCCATAGTTTGAAAGTTATTGCAGTTTTCAGGTTTTGGAGACCTCTTAAGAATGCTTCAAAGCCAGGTTAGGGGCATTAAATGACCTTGAAAAGGGCCAAAAATGGGGGACAATCCAAGCTGGTCCATAGGGCTATAGTGCGCTTTGAGATCTTTCCAAAAATGTAAATGGTTCGTCAATCGAAGCTACGGTTCAAAAGTTATGCCTCTCGAAAGTTCGGTTACCGTTTTTGGATTCTTCTAGATTTGCGCCAACTTCTACCGCAGCTTCCAGAACCTTCTATTTGGTCGGTCGATGCCTACTAGCACTTTCTAGAATGTACTCCTAGTCCTTAACCCTCTGGGGTCTATTTAAGGAGATTCCTAGCATTGTAAAAGGCAGTTCGGAGTGGAGTTTGAGAGGAGGTACTGAAAGGAGAAATTATCTCTAGATTTATGCTATTGTAAGCCCTTAGGGCATGTTTTGGAGTTTATTTTCTCTGTACTATTTGTACTAGCTTATTTTCTCAGTAATACAATTTCCCTTTTCTGTTGTGTCCATTCTGTTCTTGGGTTGTGTCCCCATCACCATTAAAAACTAGATTATATGTATCAATAACATATATGTGTATATACATATATATATATGTGTGTGTGTGTGTGTGTGTGTGTGTGTGCATATAAACATATATGTACATGTATATACACATATGTATGCACACACACATCTTTGTGTATACACTAATATGTTCATATACACATATCATATATGCGTATGTGCATATATACACAATACATATATCCATATACACAATTCATATATATATATAATAAAAATACAAAACAAACATATAAATCTAATTTAAAACATTGGAGAGGGTCAAAAAAATGAAATTGCATACTTGATTGGACAATTGGTGAGTCAAAAGCCTTTGTCATTGTCAATTTTGATCAAAACAATTGACTCCACATGTGAAAATGACTTGTGGGGTCAATGGTGTGGGATTTTAAAACTCCACTTTGGTCTTTTTTGTTTTGATCAAACTACTTTACTAGTTTTGATCAAAACTATGATGTTAGTTTCAATCGAACAAGTAAAGTGCTTGGTTTCAATCAAAACTAATAAATTTTGATCAAAACATGTTGGGTACTTTCTATCAAACTACCCAACTCAAAAATTGGTGGGAGCACTTTTTGGAGAAATTGTGTCCTCCAAAAAATTGTAACCCACTATTGTGGGTTCACTTTCTAGTAGTTATCTATTAGACCAATCCTTGTTTTTTACTTACCTTTGCAACAATAAATCCCATTGAGGTTGGACCTTGATAGGTTCTTTGTATAAATCCCCTAACATGGTAACACATTAACTTGTGTTCTTAAGTCATTTCACTAGCATGCTCCTAACAGGGCAAGACTTTAACAAGTCTTATCAAAATCCCTTAACCAAATGGAACCTAGCAGTGTCTTTGGAATCTTCTAATAGGGATAGGATCTTAACTAAGCACACTTTAGAAGAGTGCAAGATTTGTGAGGATCAACTCACACACTGTGGTTTTTATCCTAAATGGGTTTCGGTGAGATAAATGTTGTGATATGTGTTGCTATTTTATGCTCCTTATTTTTCCTTAATCTCAATTGATTAAGTTATAGCTAGCAATGACTCATAGATAAGTGTGAAGTGTGATCTAAAGTAAAAAGTTGAAACTAGTGAGTATATTGATTAATATATTGGCATATGGCAGAACCAAATTAAATGCATTATTGTTATGAACTAAATACATTGAAAAATAATTGAATGAACTATATTTGTTAAATTAATACTCAGTGTAATTAATTAATAACAATATATAATATCAAAATAAACAAACAATGAATGGTTAAATAATTATAAAGAATATAGTTTATATTAATAATGGAGTTTAATGGAAGGAAGACTCAAAGGGTCATGCCACCTTGGGCCTAGGGAGAGACGAACAATAAGGCATTAACTATATACAAGAAACACAAAATACCCAACAAATATTGGGAGAAAATAAGTCGCATGGAAAGGGGAAACAACAAACCAAAATAGTAAAGGATTAGTAGTGATAAGCATGGACCCCACACCAAAGGGGGAAAAGTATAATATTTTATTATTATAAAGTCTATTGTTAATATGGAATGTATCATTGCTATATGTATAGGTGGATATAATTTAATATAATTTTATTTAATTGAATAATAAAATATATTTTATTTATGATAACCAGTATATTTTCTTATGTGAGGAATAGTTGATCTTGAATTATATTATGTTAACTTACATAGGGATGAAACTATGGATATTAATGTGATCCCTATCATAGGGTATATGAGATGCTAAGATCTCCATCTGACCACTATGAATGGGATCAATAGATAATCTCCATGTGCTAGGATATTCTAATGACATCAACATATACATATGTGATTCTTACTAGCCTTGGATAGAGGATATCCCACCCAAGAAGAATCTTAAGGGGATTACTCTAGAGAAGATGGCAAAATAGCAATGGGTTAGGAAGCCCAATCTTGAGATGTCCTTAAGATTGGTGTAGGATAGATGGTAGAATAGCATAAATAATTTTGTTATTATTATGATTCTTATAATAATTTTACAAGTTTTACTTAACACAAACAATTTCTACCAGCAAGGACATTACATTATCCTAATGCTACACTTCCAATGAGTATTCCTCCTATACCTTCTTCATTTCCTTCACATTATGTCATTCATTTCACATATTCCAATTCTCTTCTCACTTCTTTAAATCCTCCACCAACATCTTTGCATATTCCTTTCACTTCCTAAAACAACTTTTCTAACACACCTAATGTGTTTATGCCTTCTATTGTGTCTTTTAATCCCACCATTATTAGCTTGGTTCAAATTATCACTGCTTTGCAACAATCAGTGGTTTGATTTTATCAATCCAACATCCCTACATATGACATTGATAATCCCTTTTTCTTAGACATCTTTCATGTTATTATCCCATGGCGCATTGAGATACCTCATCTTTAGGCTTATAATGTAAAGGGTGATCCTATGATTTATGTTACAACTTTCCAAACTATATGTAGTGATTTTTCTAATGACTCCAGGCTTGTGCCTAAGTTGTTCACATGTACTATTAGGGAAAAAGATTCAAAATGGTATTTCTCTTTACTCCCTTATTCTATTGATTCATTTCAAATACTTTCCAATACCTTCATTCAAAAAATTTAAAACAACACTTGTCCTCAAATTTCTTTGACTAATTTGATGTATTGTTAGAAAAATGCTTAAGAAAAATGTAGTGACTTTATTTGTATTCAAACATTTGTATGCTCAAATATCTTATTTTATGTCTAATCATGATATTCAATATATCTTTATTTTTAAATTATATAAAGACATTATAGATAAGATTCTCCTTACATAGTATACTTCCTTCCCACATCTTTGTACAGTGCTTCACCACTATCAATTACAAGTGAGCCAGCTTGAGAGCACCACTAAAATGAGTGTTGCTACTATTCATAAGAGTAATGCCACCATTAATAAAAATAAGGTTTCTAAGCCTAATATGTTAATCTCATATTGGTTTTGACAAAGCAGTGACAAAACACTTGGTCATTATTCAACATAATTACAGTGTAAGCCGAGTGATCAAAACAAGCTGAAAAATTAGTGTGAATGTCGAGTGATATACATAGTCAATTTCTAGCATCAGTATATGTCAAGTAGATCCTTAGTGTCGATTCACTTAGGAGCCAAGTAAACAGATTTTTCCAAGTCATTTAGAAGACAAGTTACAACATTGAAGATACAGTGAATGTCAAGCATCAGAGACTTCAATTGTTGAGTGAACTGTTTTGGACATAGTTGTTTGTAATAGAAAAAAATTCTACGTAAACCATTTTTGGGCCAAATTAACAATTATTTTACGATTATAGAAGGTGTATATAGGAGTATATTATGAACCCCTATGTAGTTCATGCAACCAATAAAATTAAGGGATGTTCTAAGTGGAAAAATGGATCAACCTAAGTCATTGATTCTAACCTAACCCTATCCAACTTGTGTTTACTTAAGTAGAAAAAACTTAAATAGTCTGTAAGATTGCATGAAGGAAGAGAAGGAGATGCAAGAAAGATGAATGCTAAGTATAGAGAGGATTCATGATGACTATGGAGGTTATGAAAATGCTATGAATTACAATTAGTTAGAGAGAATAGAGAAAAGTAGAGAGAGGACATAAGAGACATATCTAATTAGAAGGATCAAGTACACACCAGGAAATAGAAGATATGACATCTAGCAAAAAAGTGCTAACCAAAGGATCATGGTTTTGAATCATTATAACAAGTGATGCAGAGAAAATATCCTAATAGAGTAGTCTTAGGAGGCTTGTCTAAATCTCTTAACAGAGTGCTTGTTTTATTGCAAGTTTAAGTCCTCTAAAAAGGCACACTTTTAGTAGGGTTTTTTAATCCTTTAACAAGGTGAGACCTAACAATATTTGCAAGTCTTTAACAAAAAAAACCTTTCATAGGGTAGATCATAGTTTATGGTCAACCTTCTTGTAACCTTAATTACATTTTAAACTTGAAACAGTGAAGATTTGTGGGTGTCATCCCCAGCCTAGTTTTACCTTCTCATTGGAGGGTTTCTAGGTAACAAACTTAGTGTGTCATGTGTTATTTGTTTCATCTTATGGATGAATATGTGTTGTTAGCTATTTCAATTTACATGTTAAATTGTGAGATGGATGTGTGGTGAATGTTTTATGGTTAAACTTTTGAAGCACTGATTCACCCCCTCCCCCCCACCACACTCTTAGAGTTTACTTTCTCATTGTTATTTCCAAAAATTGGTATCAAATCCTTGTTGTTTGGAAAGGAAAGCTTTACAACTTTAAGGAAAGATCTTGTCAATGGAAGTCTACAAGTTGGGAAAGATTATTGAGAACTAGAAGATTGAAATCCATCTAGCCCTATACCAACTCATGGAAGCAAGAGATGAACTGCAACATTCATTAAGAAGAAGGAAAAAGATGGCTATTGAGAAAAATGATACTCATAACCAAGAGGAAGACACTACTAGAATATTTGAGATTGTGAACTCAAGTGAGTTTGATCCAACAATTGCAGATCTAATGGAAAAGAATGATGTCCTAACTGAAGAGGTCAAAAATCTTAAGATAGAACAAGAAGTACAATCAACATTTCTATGTGAGGTGATTGAGTAGAAAAAAAAGATGAGGAAGAAAAAGTCATGATTGAAGATGAAAAAATAACACTAACCAAAAAACTAGAAGAGAAGCCATTAGAGGTACAGAGAATTTCTCACATGCAACTATATACAATGAATCAAGTGATGATTGTCAATCATGAATTGAATGGAAAGGATATTGAGATAACAACCCTATAGTTACAGAATGAACAATTAGGGAATGGACTAAGAAAAGAAAAGGAATTTGCTAAAAGTTCAACAAACCCAGTGAAGCCATCAAATACTTTGAGAGACTGATGGTATCTCCTAGATCTAACAATGATACTACTAGATTGGGATACACGAGTATTGCGGAAGGAGAATCATCTAAAAGTGGTGAATGAAGAAACATCAAAGGTAAGATCTACAAAGCCACTTGTCATAATTGTGGAAACTTAAGTCACGCAGAAAATGTTTGTGCTATAGTGGTAGATCAGATATATGCTACAGGAACTAACATGATTGAAGATGCTACAAGAAGTTATGTAGAAAATTAATATCATGTTTTAAGAGTGTTTTAAATTTTAATTTTTATAATAAAGTCCTATCATTTGGTGGCATAAAGGGAGGAGTGATTCAATAAACTCTCCAATTATAGCCACTTAGGACAAAGTTAAAGTCAGTTTTATGCTGAGTCAATTTTATTTAAGTGTGTTTTGTGTGTTTAATAATTAGATTAGCTATATAATCGATGACTACAGGAAGTTGGCAGCAAAAATTGATTTCTGATTCATCATGATTCAAAAATGGTTTTCCTTTCTTGTTTTGGACTAATGTTTCATATTCCCACTAGAAGAGGAGAGAAAGTACTATTAAGTCAGATTTTTGTAATCAACAAAGGGAGGAGATGCAACCAGGAGAATAGAAAGAGTATATGTTTATGTTTTGATTTTTAGGTTTTGCGATTTGGATGTGTACTAGTTTCCCTTGTTTCCTTTTCTAATGCGATATTCAAAGTTCTAAGATCATATCGATGCCTATGTTTTAGAACAACAACATATCGATCTATTTTGAATCCAAATTAAATTTGTTACTTGAAGATTGTTATAGGAAACACAATTTTTTGATTCAATTACATGTAAAGTTCTACCATTTTGAGGGTTGTGAAAACTGATGGGAGTCATTTAAACTCTCCATGATCTATTTTATGGGATCCTAGAGGAGTTTTGTGTCATATGTTTTTTTAATTTGTTTTTACTGTTTCCTTTGGTTATGTTCGTATCTGTGTGGAAGAAATCCATTGAACATAGTGAATATATTCATGTATTCACTAACATGTTTAAATAACATAACTGATATGTGATTGTGAGAAAAGTCAATTTGAATTGTGAAGTTGCAAATTTTGTTAATGATAAAAAATGTCATGATCGCTAGTTGAGTTAAGCTCAAGTTTTAAATCCATGCAATCAAAAAAGGTGATGTAGATTTGAATATGAGTAAATGCTATTTGGTAATCAGTTTGTAGTTGGATTGATGTTAAGTTTTCTTTTCCCAAAGATATATTTCAAATACATTGCAGAAGAGTCAAGTTGGTCTCTATTAAGCTGATGTAGGAAACCAAAATGTAGCGATAGGAGGTCAAGACAATTCCTGTCGCATGTCACTTTATTAGTTGATATGAAGTGAAGTAGTTGGATAACAATCTAAGATTGATTTAAAATTTTTCTTGGAAGGTGTATGTACCCCTTGATGTAACATAGTTTAGTGATTAATTTCCTCCTAAGTTTTCCAAGGAGAGGCTCTACATCATTTTTGGTAGCAGAGCTGAAGTTAGTAGATCCTTGTTAATTTAATTTTTCAACTTGAAAAATGACAGTGGAAGACATAATGGAAGAAGTTGAAGAAATAAGAACAAGACACCTTTAAAGACATTCTATATTCCAAACAAAGTGCAAGTGCAAGAACGAGATATGCAAAATTATAGTTGATAGTGGTTCTTGTGTAAATATAATCTCAGTAGTGTTGTGGTATCCACAACACATGCCCCATTCCTCATCAGGAATGGGACCCCCTACTTTCTTCTGACTCTCAGGCTCATAGTTCAAAAATCGAAATAAGGAGAAAGTCTCGTTTAAATTAGTTAGAGTAAAATTGAAAATTCAAAAAAAAAAAAAAAAAATTGCGCGCACGCATATTGAGGCATGCGCACTTTGTAAAAAAAAGCAAGGAGAGGGGGTTATAAAACCCCCTCCTTCCTCCTAGTCATTATCATTTTTTCACTTCCTTTGTTTTTTAGCTAATAGAGGAAGGTGAGAAAACTCTTCTCCCCCCCCTCTCTCCATTCACACGTTGCGCGCACCATGCCGTCGCATCGCTGTGCCGCCCTTTTGGACGAGCGGCGTTGCGCACGCCTTTAGGGCTACACGCGCACCGTACCGTCGGGGCACCCTTTTGGGCATGCGACGTGCGCTTGGTGCTGCGCACACCTTTAGGGCTACGTGCGACACGTGCACGGCACTGCGCGCGCGCCACGACCACCACCCTCATTTTTAAAATTAAAAAAAAATTATTATTTTATATTTGATCAAAAAACCCAAAAAAATTTAAAAATTTTGAAAAAAAAAATTAAAAAAAATCATAAGTAAAATAAAATTGGTTTTTGAATATCATTTTTTTTAATGTGTTTTATGTATCCAATAATTAATCATTTTTTCTTTTTTTTTTGTGATGTGCAAGTAATACAATCGAATGGCGTCCACATTCGGATCAATAGCAAAGCCAGTCGTATACAAGTTCCAAGGCGTAACCCCGAAGTCACAATTGTACAATGAACACTCTGAGATCAAAGACACAGAACTTGGACACACGGACTTGGGAGAATTTTTGAGGGTTTGTAACAACCCAATTGAAAAATCTTCTTTGAGATCCACCTTAATACGGTCTGGATTGGTAAATGAAACATCACATCCCAGGACTGTTCAGTCAGCTGAATTGATTATGACCTTATCCCGAAATTTTGTTCTCGAGGAAAGGGTGGTAAAGAGTGTCACTGGGGAAGTAGTCTTGAATCTATGACCTAATAATATCGAGAGAGTCTTTCACTTACCTAGAGCTGATCAGTTCATCAGGCTTTCATATGAAGCAACTGAGAGGTGGCATAAGGATCATTAGCAGGAGGCCATGGACATCATATATTCCTCATACTTCATTGAGAAGCCATCTCAAGGAAAGACAATCAGCAAAGTAGATATGGCTCGAGGATACATGAGGGATGACATTGGATATTCAATCATTCTCCTTAGTAGAGTTATGGGATTGCTTGCAGCAAGTCATCTCGCTCCATTCATGGTTAACTTCATTGAAACCATCAGACATGCAAAGATGCCACTGGATTGGGCTACCACACTTAGTGAGAACTTGTGTGATCAATTGCGAATAGTAAAGGACAAGAAGAAGTTCTATATGACTTCTTATGTGATAGATCTACTTGCAGCAAGAGCCACCGACTATCCTGGGTTTTACAAAAGGGGCAGTATGCAGGATCCTAATGCATGGCCATATATAGTTTATCCTCAGCTAGTTAAGAAAAAGCTCTAACCGCAAAGTAAAGAGTATAGGATTGTGAATGATGCCTTTATCTTTGCAATCATTCAATTCATCGAAGCTGACTATGGAAAGAGATTGTCTGATGAGGCCAAGGCATAGATCACAGCTCTCAGTGCATATTTTATCCAATTTTGGACACTCACATACATTTGGGTTGGTGGTGCATCTATCCATCCAAAGAAGCTCCCAAGGTACCCAAGTGACAAGTTGGTTCTAATGGAAATTTCTTGATAGATTGAGTTAGCCTATGAGAGGATCAAGAAACAATGAAGGCCTTGTTGGGATTGGCCTTTTGTAATAGGGGCATACCAAGTAAAGAGAAAGCAAGATATCCCAACTTTCGAGTGGGAGTGGGAGAACTATCCTCTTGAGGAATATAACTCTCCCCGACCGTTCTTTGACAATGTTGGTAAAGTGGAAAATTTGGTAGGAAAAGAGTTCTACCATGAGGATGTCATTGAAGATCATTGGATGAATGCCACAAATGACTATGATGTTTGTATCAGGGACTATTGTAGAATGACTTTGTATTTAGCAAAGAAGGCTCTCCATTTTACCATTCCGGATGAGATAAGGCTACAAGATTCACAGGAGCTACTAGATCCCTTATTCAATACAGATAAAGTTGGTGAGAGGCCCATTCTGAATGCAGGAATTGATAGAGTAGAAGGAGATGATATTAATCATCGAGCAAGACATGTCATCAGAATGACAAAGAGTTGGATCAAGAAACCCTTTCCACTTGATCCAATTCCAGATACAGTGATATTCCATATACATGCTTGCCTGGAAAAGGTAAAGGGGAGGAAAGTCATAGTTCCTATCTTTGCAGTCCAGTCTCCTATCAAGCCAGAAATGGTCTACCAGCTTGATCATCTAGTGGGATATTACCATCCACCAGAGAAGAAGAAAGAAATGAGGAAGAGAGCCTCTCCTCAGAGGATCTAGACAGAGCATGTTGAAGAACAGGCCCCTTTGCAGCAACATGAATCTACTCCCTAGGACCCCCACGACTCTGGGATTTCTCATATCCAGGTTGATTTTCCATTACCTCCTATTTTGTCAAGCCAACAAGAGGAGGGAGAGATTCTAGAGACATCCATTCCTCTAATGCATCAAGAGCTTGCTTCTCCTATGGTTCCACAGAAGCAAAGGTGGGTCAAGGTTAGAATGAACAAGAGGCAAAGAGTTCATAAAATATTAGTGCCTAATCCATCTATTCCTGAAACCATTCCTGAGGAAGAATCAGATGATGATGAAACAAAGTCAGATGGGGAGGAAGAGCAAGTGCCTCTACAAGGGAGAACCCGACTTGCCAAAGCCACATAATTGGAAAGAAATAAGAATGTCACAAATACCCCACCACCTAACCAAGCTGAAATAGTAGAGCTCTCTTCGTCAAAAGATGAAGTACAATGATGGGTGAATGAGAAAAGAGAGCAAGGTGATGATATTCTCTCCATTCTAGATTTTGATTTCATGCTAATAGGTACAAAATTGGTTGGAGATAAGATTAGAGATACTCCTTCAGGTGAATTTCAACAGCAAGATTGGACGCAGATGCCACCTGAGACACAAGGTCCTCATCCAACGCCCCCATCTTCACCTCAGTCTATGATGGTAGATAAGGTTTTAGTGACACCTCTACCTCTGAGTTTAGAGGAACATGTTCAGAAAGAATCATCATTACAAGGAGAACCAGAACCAAGGACTAATGAGCCACCAAAAGAGGCACAAGTAATGGAATGTATACAATAGCCTTCCCAGGAAGTTGAGGATCAAACTACAAGATCTACAGAAACTGAGACTATAGAAGAAGAACCCTCACAATAGGAAACTCCAAGCAAAAATGACAAAGGGAAGGAGGTAGCTAAACACATCCCTTCATCATCTAGAGCTAAGGTTGAAGAAAGACACATCCCGAGATGGTTTCAGAAGGAAATAATGAGAAGTGCTTGTAATATCCTCCCCTGATTTGAACTTTGACTTGTAGAAATTTAACTTAAGGAATATTGTCAAACACTTTGTATGCAAACTCATAAAGCTGATTTCCTCAATAAATTGCTTTCCAATGAGTAGATTTACGAACAACTATGAAGTGACATTAAAATGCATAATACACATCATAACATTTTCACAAACACTTGGCACACATTCAACAGTATATGAAAAATCTGGAAACTCTTTCAATCTGCTGATAAAAGGGTGATTTTTAAATGTAGATGTGCACTTACAGCTACCTTAAAGGCTGCAACAACTATTCAGACTTGTATTCAACAATTATTATGCAAAGTATCAAAATTTGACAGAAGAAACCTGGAATTAGTTGCCGTAGTATTTTGCAGATGTAGTCGGCAGCCCTCCAAACTTCTAATCAGTTGGAAAAACAAGTAAACTTGATACCAATACTGTTCATGCCGTACTGTAGCAAAATACTATTCATGCCGACTATAGAAAAATACTGTTCATGCGGCACTATAGCAATAACTAACTTCAGATCTACACCTTAAACCCTTGTAAATTTCTTTATGCGAACGCCCCAAATGAAACCCAGTGTATTTCCTGAAGTGAAAACACCCTTGATCCTCCTGACTATGTCTTCCAACAGTGAAGAGAATGCTAGCAAAGAGGGATTCTGTCCTCTAAGCCTGATAATCAGATATCCAATGTGTTATAAAAATAAAGGGAACTCTTTTAATTTAAATATTTCTCACAAACTATAGTCTATGCATTAATAAAGTTAAATATTTAAATTTAACTTTATAAAATGGCTTTATCAATGCATAAGAAATCTTATCAATGATAAATAAGTTTTCCTATCAATTTTAAACAATTACCATCGACATACCACTATGACTGAACGTCCGACCATGTCCAAGATGACTTACTATAAATAGTAAGTATGCCCAAAGTTGCCCCAGAACCCCTCAGAAAGACCTGCAACTGAAACTGTCTAGGCCAAATGGCCTCTAAGCCCCTTTAATGTCCTAGTTAGCCTACGGGACTATGGGGAAATAGGCTAACAACAACATCATGCTATGAATGCTAGAAAGGGGACATTACAGTCCGCCCTTCCCAAAATTACTTGTCCTTAAGCAATTTTAGCTCTGGATGCTGCAATATCTGCTCATTTTCTCAAGTAGCATCCTTGATAGGTAGGTTCCTCCACTTCACTAGATACTCCTTGATAGTCCTCCTGTGAAGCACCCTCTCCCTGGAGTCAAGTATGGCCTCAGGAACCAAGATAAGCTTTCCTTCATCATCAAGAGGTGGCAATACTATTGAAGGCACCACATTGTGACCCAATGCCTTCTTAAGGTGTGACACATGGAACACATTATGCACTTTACTGTCTGCAGGCAACTCCAACTCATAAGCTACTTCGCCCACTCTCCTGATTACTTTGAACGGTCCATAATAGCGTGGTTTCAATTTCTCTACTCCACTCTTCTTGAGAGAGGACTGTCTATACGGCTGTAACATGAGGTACACCATATCTCCCACCTCAAAAGACCTCTCAACCCTGTGCTGATCAACATATTGCTTCTGCTGATTTTGTGCTTTTTACAAATTTTCCTTCAAGGATCACATAATGTCTTGGCACTCCTGCAAAGTATCCTTGGCCTTAGGCACCCTACTGTCCCCAAATAAAAAATCCAAAAAATTAGGAGCATCATACTCGTACAGTGCCATAAAAGGGGACATTTGAAAAGACATATGGAAAGAGGTATTATAGTAGTACTCCCCTAGATGTAGCCACTTCACCCAAGCCTTCTTCTCTCCTGCAATGTAGTTTTGAAGGTACCCCTCAACCCATTTGTTCACTATCTCTGTCTGCCCATCAGTTTGGGGGTGGTAGTTGGTACTCGGAGTGAGCTCTGTTCCACATAACCTGAACAACTCCTGCCAAAAGTGGCTCATAAATCTGTTGTCTCTATCACTGAATATGCTCCATGGTATCCCATGTAGTCTGAATACCTCTCGAAAAAATAGTTCTGCTGTTTGTGCTGCTGAATATGTAGACGAAATTGCAAAGAAATGTAAAAATTTTGTCAATCTGTCTACCACAACAAAGATACAATCCCGACCCTGTGCCTTGGGGAGACCTGTGATAAAATCCATGGAAATGCTATCCCACTTCTTCTCTGGTATGGGTATGGGCTGTAGTAAACCACCCGAAAAAGAATGTTCATGTTTGTTCTGCTGACACACAGGGCATTCCCTCACAAACTGAAGCACCTCTGATTTGAGTCCTTTCCAAGTGAAGCGCTCTCTCACCTGCCGATATGTCTTAAAGAATCTAGGATGTCCTGCCATTGGTGAATCATGAAATGCCCTCAAAATCTTCTGCTTCATAGCAAACCCAGGTACTAAATAAATCCTTTCCTTGTAGATGATCAGATTATTTACGACAGTGTATTGACTATCTTGAATAGCTCCCTCAATAATGCTAGATGCCCAACTATCCTTAGCATATTCTGCCAAGATCATCTCTCTCCAATCATCCATGACTATCCCAACAACAAGCAAATGAGGTCTTCTAGATAAAGCATCTGCAACAATATTTTTCTTCCCTTTGACATAGGCTATGTTGAAATCATAGGCCTGTAATTTACTCGCCCATTTCTGTTGCCTGTCATTAAGGTCCTTCTATCCAAGGAAATGTTTCAAGCTATTATGATCTATTTTTACTGTGAACCGGCTTCCCACTAAGTACTGCCTGAACTTAGCTAGCGAGTGCATGATTGCTAGCATCTCTTTGTCATAGATGATGTATGTTCTCTCCACACCTCATAATTTTCTACTCTCATATGTGATGGGATGTTTGTCTTGCATGAGAACAACTCCTATGCCCTCTCCCGAGGCTTCACACTGCAGCTCAAAGGGCCTGGTGAAATATGGAATGGCTAAAACAGGACATGTACTCATCAGCTCCTTAAACCTGTCAAAACAATCCTGAGCCCTCTCTAACCACTTGAAACTATCTTTTCATGTCAAATTTGTAAGTGGTGCTGCTATCTGTGAAAATCCCTTCACAAATCTGTGGTAGAACCCACAAAGCCTGAGAAATCCCTTGAGTTGTGAAGTGTTCCTCGGTGGTGGCCAATCCAAAATGGCCCTGATCTTGTCTGGGTCAACCCAAACACTTCCTGCACTAATAATATGCCCTAGATAGAGCAACTCTATCATCCCAAACTCACATTTACTCATCTTGGCATATAATGACTCCCTCTCTAGAATACTGAGCACTGTATCAATATGCTTCAAATTTTCCTCCCAAGTACGACTGTATATCAGTATATCATCAAAAAATATCAACACAAACTTCCTCAACTGATCTCTAAACACTCTATTCATACAGGACTGGAAAGTGGCAGGGGCATTTGTCAACCCAAAGGGCATGACTAAGAACTCAAAATGTCCATAGTGGCATCTAAAAGCTGTCTTCTCCACATCCACCTCTCTAACCCGTATCTGATGGTAGCCGGATCTCAAATCAATCTTGGAGAAGTAGCATGCACCATGCAATTCATCAATAAGCTCATCGATGCGCGGGATAGGGTATCGGTTCTTGATTGTCTTCTTGTTTAGCTCCCTATAATCAATGCACATCCTCATTGTACCATCCTTCTTCTTCACCAATACTACTGAAGAAGCGAAAGGAATTTTGCTTGGCCGTATGTGCCCCATGTCAATCATCTCCTTAATTGCCTTTTCTATTTCATCCTTACGTCTCTTCGGATGGCGGTAAGGTGTGATGATAACCGGCTTAGCCCCTTCCTCTAATTCAATAACATGCTCGATTCCCCTATCCGGGGGTCTCCCTGGAGGTATCTCACCAAACACCTTAGTATGTTTGGTTATTATTTTTTGTACATCAGGTGGATACTCTTGTTTATGCTGCTCTGTCATCTTAGGCATTACTCTAAACTCTGCTGCCCACTACACCTGATCATGTCTAAAGAAACTCTGCATCCGCTTGAGTGACACCACTCAAAGTCTCCCATCTGACAAACCTCTGAGCACTATCTTCTTACCATTTGCCTCAAACCTCATTTCCATTTTCTCAAGGTTAAATCTAAACTCTACCAGAGACTTCATCCAGTTCATCCCAAGCACCATATCCTGATCACCAATTTTGACTACAAAGAAATCTTCTGTCATGTCATAATCTCCCAAACGAAGCTGCAAGTTGGAGATTTTCTTGGTACATTCAATTTTGAAGCCATCGGCAACCATCACCTTAAATCCCCTATGCTCCTCTGTATGTAGCCCTTTGCGTGTCACAAACTTCTCATCAATGAAGTTATGTGTCACCCCTATATCAATGAGTGCTACAACTCTCTGTCCATCCAAGGTTCCCCTAACTCTGAAAGTGACAGCCTCCTGTATACTTGACAACTGAGCTATCGTGCTATCACCGCGCGCTTCCTCCTGTGAAGAACTATCATCATCTCCATCTGATTCAGATGACTGCTCTGAATCTCCATCTACTGACTCTTCAGCTGAAAAGTACTCCATCTACTTAGCTTTTGCTTTCAATGGACACTTATGTGACAAATCCCAAGGCTCCCTGCAATGAGAACAAAGCTTCTTCTTCCTGAGATCATTAAGTGTCTCATTTTCCAACCTCTTACTTTCCTCCTTAGCTGGCTGAACCTCTTTATGAAAAGGTTTCCTGTCCTTATCTTTCCTTGAAGGGAAACTCTTTGCCTAGAATTTATTTTTTGAAGATGAAGAGGAATCCATGTCATGAGCTTTCTTAATGGCTTCCTGCAAAGTGGGAGGGTTGAGAGCTTTAATCCACCCTCTCAACAGATTAGCTAACCCATCCATAAATAGAACTAGTATCCTCCGTTCAGATACATCTGTTACTGACACTGCAAGTTTTTGAAACTCTAAAATGTATGTTTCCAATGATCCCCACTATTTAAGCTGAGCTAACTCCTTGAAATGGAGTTCTGGATCCTTCCTATCAAAATGTTCAATCAGCCTCTCTGTAAACTCCACATATGAGGTAATGTGTGCATGTCCCATAGTGACCATACCATGATGCCACCACTCGTGTGCTAACCCATCTAGATGAATTGCTGCGTACTTAATAGCTTCATCCTTGGGCATAGGGTTCAATTGAAAGTATGTGTCAAGATTTTGAACCCAAGCTCTTGCTGTAGACTTTCCTGAGCCATCATAATATGGTAACTAAAGTCTCCCTACTTTCTTCCGTAGCTCATAGCTCTGGTTCCTATCATGTCCACGTGGCATATGTTTCATCCGCACATCCATATACTCCCTAAAGGTAATTGCAGCAGTAAAATCTGGCCCTTCGGCTTCCCAATCTCTCCTCAACTGGTCTTGTATATCAGTAATCTAGGGCTCTGGTACGAGCTGCTCTGGAGCTCTAGGAGGAAATGTAGGAATCATGGGCCTTGAACTCACTGTCCTAGCTCGCTAGGGTGCATGACCAAAATTGTTCCCAACTTGTTCATCTCCATTATGTGTCCCATCCTGATCATTTCCATTCTGATTGTTACCATTCTGATTATTTCCTCCACCCATGTTAGCATTCAACCCCATTTGATGAGCCATCATCTGCATCATAAGATCCAATCTCTGATTCTGTTCTTGTGCCCTTTGTTCTGCTACTCGCTGACCCTGTACCAAGGTCTCTAATAATTGTAAGAATCTTTCCTCTCTAGGCTCTGGACCGGCATTCCTGCCTCCACCTAATCTTTTATTCCTGTCATCTTGGTCACCCATATTGCTGTCTTGATCAAAGAATACCTCCGTTGTGTCTGTATGACTGGATTCTATACCCCCCTATACATATGAACTAGACTGTTTGCTTTGCAGGTCTGAAATCCTACTTTGTCTTGCTCTAGTATTGCAGAAATTATAAGGCCCCTGTCGCATGCTCAAACATAAATGCTCTGATTTTAGTGTTTTGACATTTCATCAAACACTTTCCCCTCTATCCACCAGTTCCAAATTTCCTATAAGACCTCCATAGGATGGCAGGACTTATAGCTCTGATACCACTGTAATATCCTCCCCTGATTTGAACTTTGACTTGTAGAAATTTGACTTAAGGAATATTGTCAAACACTTTGTATGCAAACTCATAAAGCTAATTTCCTCAATAAATTGCTTTCCAATGAGTATATTTACGAACAACTATGAAGTGACATTAAAATGCATAATACACATCATAACATTTTTACAAACACTTGGCACACATTCAACAGTATATGAAAAATCTAGAAACTCTTTCAATCTGCTGATAAAAGGGTGATTTTTAAATGTAGATGTGCACTTACAGCTACTTTAAAGGCTGCAACAACTATTCAGACTTGTATTCAACAATTATTATGCAAAGTATCAAAATTTGACAGAAGAAGCCTGGAATTAGTTGTCGTAGTATTTTGCAGATGTAGTCGGCAGCCCTCCAAACTTCTAATCAGCTAAAAAAAAAAGTAAACTTGATACCAACACTATTCACGCCGTACTGTAGCAAAATACTGTTCATGCTGACTGTAGCAAAATACTGTTCATGCTGCACTATAGCAATAACTAACTTCAGATCTGCACCTCAAACCCTTGTAAATTTCTTTATGTGAACGCCCCAAATGAAACCCAGTGTATTTCCTAAAGTGAAAACACCCTTGATCCTCTTGACTGTGTCTTCCAACAGTGAAGAGAATGCTAGCAAAGAGGGATTCCATCCTCCAAGCTCGATAATCAGATATCCAACAACATAACATTAATCTTCATCCAAGCATACAAAAAAAAGCTCTTCCATTTCTTTTATAGTGTTCTCACAAGAGCTCAATCCTTCGTTTTCTCAATGTGGGATAAAACATAACTCCCTTTATGTACCTTATGTCTCCAATGTGTTATAAAAATAAAGGGAACTCTTTTAATTTAAATATTTCCCACAAACTATACTCTATGCATTAATAAAGTTAAATATTTAAATTTAACTTTATAAAATGGCTTTATCAATGCATAACAAATCTTATCAATGATAAATAAGTTTTCCTATCAATTTTAAACAATTACCATCGACATACCACTGTGACTGAATGTTCGACCATGTCCAAGATGACTTACTATAAATAGTAAGTATGCCCAAAGTTGCCCCAAAACCCCTCAGAAAGACCTGCAACTGAAACTGTCTAGGCCAAATGGCCTCTAAGCCCCTTTAATGTCCTAGTTAGCCTACGAGACTGTGGGGAAATAGGCTAATGACAACATCATGCTATGAATGCTAGAAAGGGGGCATTACAGTGCTAAGCATTAATTCCTTGCTTCCAAGGATGATATCTATGACATTGCAGAGATTTTGAGCAAGCCTGACTCTCCATTACAGGATGCAACACCATTTGTATTCATTACCACTACTCAAAATTAGGACCTATTTGCACAAGTGGCTCATCCCTCGAAAGGTACACATGAAGAAGCTGTCAGCCTTTAGGACTATGAAGTAAAGGATATCACGTTAGGGAAACCTACATGGGATACTTCTTGAAAAATGATGACTATGGGAGTCAAAGAGGTTCTTAACCACATGGAACATGATGAGATTGAAATCAGAGCACTTCGAGGGCAAGTTGAGATCTTGAAAGGATATCTAGTTGAAGTTATTGGTCCTCTTGATTTTGAACGCCCCAAGGAGACTTTGACTACCATTCTTAAAGAAGGGGAAGGTGTATGGCTCAATCCATTTTTGAGAGCTTGTCAAGATTGGCGAGACAACCTTGAGGATAGGGGTATCACTATAATTATAGGAAGTCTGAAATTATTGCATGCTACACAAGACAATGTTGATAAGATCATGGCAATTTTGAGGCAGGACTTCAACATTATGGATGAGGTACGAGTTTGAAGCAAGGATTTACAAATTCTACAGGCTATAAAAGGACAAAGGTACCGCATTCTAATTGATGTATATACTGGCAAAGAGCTAGACATGATAGATGATTGGATAGAAAAGATTGTAGAAGGAAATAAAGTGATGGAAACATTGCATGATGAGATACATAGGCTCAAGGACTAAGCTTGAGAGTGAATTTTGGAAGAAGAAAAGTTATATAGTGATGCATGCTTGGATATTTTTGAAGATGAAGAATGAGAGAAGCTTTTATCAGTTGAGGTAGTTGTAGAAAACTTCAGAAAGACATTAGAGGAAGCATCCAGTGATGAAGACACCAGACAAGCCTTCAAGACAGAAGAATCATTGTTAGAGTTGGATACCAAACTTGGGGATTTTGCAAAAACTTGAATTGAGGTGGACAACTATAGACAGAAGGTTAAAGATAAGTATGAGGCTTTGGATCTTCTTGATGCTGCTAATATTACCGAGATTATAGAGAAATTCAAGGGAAAATATCCAAACATATCTTTAGGATGAAGATGAACAAAACCCAAATGCCAGAATTTCAATTTTGACACTTACAAATTTTTTGAGGTTTTTGACTCAGTCGAGGTCCGCAGCTCTGCAGCTCTGCAGCTCCACAAGTCCGCAGCTCCACATTTTCATGTAGCTCCGCAATTCAGAGGTGTGCTGACAGTTGACTGCCAGTTTCAAAAATAGCACTTTCCATGCATTGGAAATGCATTTTGATGGCAAGTTAACTCCAGCACACATCAAGTGAAGGGCCAACTTCTATTTTTGGGTGTCTCCATGCACTTCTACTTCGACTGATGGCTTCCTCCTACTTTCTCTCTCATGCTTTCATTGTTTTTGACATGTAAAGGGCTCATGCATCCAATTAATGAATAAAATATGGATGGAGTCCCTCTAAGCACCAGTTAAATTACCAGTTTGTATATATTTAGTTTGTTTTAATATTTTAAAAGCATTTTATTGCATCAAGATATCTCTCACTCTCAACACAAATTGAGGAGACGATTTCTTATAAATACCCCATTGTTAAATGTAACAAAGGCCGCCGTTATTATGCAATAAAATTATGCTTTCAGTGCTAGCATTCAGAGTGTAGTTATTCTTTCTTGGATGTGTCATTGTTTTATGGATTTTATTCATGAGATTGTGATTGACCCAAAGGTTTATTGCGTTGTTTCTGGTTGTACGATCTTTTAGTTCTGGTGTTTGCTACAGATATATGAATTCTGTTAATGTAATGAGCTTGAGAAGAGATCACCTGATTGTGTCTACATAGCTTTTTGTCTTGCATGAGTGCACTTTTCGTGGCCTTGCAATTCGATGAAGAGTGAAATATCATTCAATTTGTTACAGATTCTCACCGATGATTGCATTAGTGGATTCTAGGAAGTGTTGCTCCTGTTTTCATTGGTTTCCTACTAAACTCTTCAAAGGTTTAACTCACAATGTGTTGTGTTTTGTAGTTTATGTCCATTTAGGAATTTCAATTTCAAGTTATTTGATTTCATGTTATTTGCTTTGCTAACCCCCCTGTTAGAATAGGACCTCATAGTAGCTGCATTCATTGAAAAATAGAAAATACAAAAATATTGTTCTTTTGGTGTGATATTTTGAGACAGCGAATAGATTTTACTTGATTCCAAGGTAAAAGAGTTTTTGGAACTAGCAAAGGCCTCCTCGTGAACATTCAAATTTATCTTATACTGAGTGGATTTTGGTACGTCGCAAGAAAAACACTGAACCTTAGAGTGGATCCTCAAAAAGATTTGCTTTTCAAGAGAGGAATTACACTATGGATTCCTGCCATTGACCTTGTGCAAAATGAATGCCCAACAAGTAGAAATGGTTGAGAAAATGAATCTTCCAAGAGTACATCATGATTTACATTACAGAGCATATGGATTAGGAGATGAACAGTGGATTGATGTGTTTGAAGAGACATATATTTCTTTTACTATTGGACCATATTTTGACACAATTGAATGTGATATTATGACTTTAAAAGATTGTCACTTGGTTTTGGGAAGAGCATGGCAATATCATAGGTCAACCATGTATGATTATAGAGGGAGGACATATATCATCAACAAAGATGGTTTTGTTTCCATTGAAGGATGATACAACATGGAAGGAATAAAAAAATTTAGGCCTCATTGATAGAATAGCATTTCCAATGCATTTTGAAATTAAAGAGGAAGTGAAAGAAGTTTTGGTGGAGGGTAATGAAACTATGGAGAAGGCATCCATAAAGAGTGCAGATGTATGTGAAGTTGGGACAATTTACATCTTTCATTATTGAGATTACTATCCCAACTACATATACAGATGCTATAGGAACTAACATGATTAAAGATGCCATATGAAGTTATGCAAAAAATTAATGTCATGTTTCAAGAGTGTTTTAAATTTTAGTGTTTATAATAAAGTCCTATGTTGTGGTGGCATATAGGAAGTTGGCAATAGAGTCTGATTTTTGATTCATCATGATTTGAAAATGGTTTCCCTTTCTTGTTTTGGGCTGATGATTCATATTCCCAATAAAGGAGGAGGGAAATTATTATTAAGGCAGATTTTTGTAATCGAAAAATGGAGGAGATGCAACAAGGAGAATGGAAAGAGTTTTTGTTTTTGTTTTGATTTTTGAGTTTTGCGATTTGGATGTGTACTAGTTTCCCTTGTTTCCTTTTCTAATGCAATATTTAGAGTTATAAGATCATATCAATGGCTATGTTTTAGAACAACAACATACTAATTTGTTTTGAATCCAAATTAATTTTTTTGCTCAAGTTTTTTATAAGAAACACAATTTTCTAATTCAATTGCATGTAAAGTTCTACCATTTTGAGGGTCATGAAAATTGATGAGAGTCATTTAAACTCTCCATGATCTATTTTATGGGATCATGGAGGAGTTTTGTACCATATTTTTTTAAATTTATTTTTACTATTTCCTTTGGTTATGTTTGTATCCATGTGGAAGAAATCCATTGAACATAGTGAATATATTCATGTATCCACTGACATATTTAAATCATATAACTAATATGTGATCATGAGAAGAATTGGTTCAAATTGTGATATTGTAGATTTTGTTAATGATAAAAAATGTGATGATCGATAGTCAGGTTAAGTTCAAGTTTTAAATCCATGGAAGTAGAAAAGGTGGTGTAGATTCAAATATGAGTAAATAATATTTGGTAGTCAGTGTGTATTCAAATTAATGTTAAATTTTCTTTTCCCAAAGATGTGTTTCAAATACATTGTAGAAGAGTTAGGTTGGTCTCTATTAAGCTGATGTAGGAAACCAAAATGTGGCAACAGGAGGTCAAGACAATTCCTATTGCATGTCAATTTATCAGTTGATATGAAGTAATGTAGTTGGATAGCAATCTAAGATTGATTTAAAATTGTTCTTGGAAGGTGTATGTGCCCCTTGATGCAACTTATTTGAGTGATTAATTTCCTCCTAAGTTTTCCAAGGAGAGGCTCTACATCAGTTTGTAGGAGCAAAAATACAAATCAAAACCCTAAGAAGAAATTCAAGGGTTACTATCATAAGTGCAATGAAAAAGGACATCAGGCACATGAATGTAAGAAAAGGACCCTAAGCACACATAGATTTGAAGGATATTGCCACAATTGTCAGAAGTATGGACATAAAGCATATAAATGCAGATCTAATGCCAATTGGACATCAAACAAGCAGACAAAGGTACAACAAAATGAAAAATCCTACAATTAGGAATAAAAAATGAGGCACAGTTGTCACTATTGTCAAGAATATGGACATGTTCCTAAAAATTTCATTAGAACACATTTGATAGGCAACTACAATAGATCATTGAGTGAGACTACATGCTTTAATTGTTTGAAGACTAGTCATATCGGCATAAGCTATCCAACTAGATCACCAACACCAAGTAATGGAAACAATAAAGGAAAAGAAAAGGTCAAAGTGTAGATGAACATGACATGGAAGAAAAAGGAAGATTGCAGCACATCAAGTTCACATGAGGTCACTTCATCCAATGGATCAGGTGATCACATCAGCCCCAACTAGGCAATCAAAATGCATGTGTGTGACTAATATTTCAATGATATATTTTACATTAGTTCCAAAGATCTAATATTTGAAAAGCTTATATCTACATGAATTAAGATCAAATGTATTGGTGTGAACCTGGAAGAAATCTATTGCTTTGTTAGTCTTCATGTTGTTGATGAGCATGAAATTATTCACAGTTACTACCAAGCATGAATGAAATTTTAGTTGTTGTCGAGTTATAAAGGTATGGTAGTATTGGCTGATTTTTCTATGTGAATGAGCATAGTGGAAATCATGTGTAAGCTGAGTGAGTTGGAAACCCTATGACAATTGAGCTTACAGGTGTGTAAGCATTAAGCATTTATTATAGAATTTTACCAGTTATATAGTCATTTCTTAACACATTTGCATTCACCAATAATTGAAGAGAGCATAAAGGAAAATTGAAATTAGATATTCTTGCATTTGCAAACTGAATTCAAATACAACTTGACATATTCATAAGATTGCAAAGGTATTTTACTAGTGTCGAGTTTTGTTGTTTAAATTTTCGTGAACCCTAAGTATCAAATATGGTAGCTAGCTCTTATGCAAGTGTTAGGAAGGAAGGAAAGGAAGTGTTTAATGTGCAATTAATTAGTAATGATATAAGACAACCACCTTTCTAAGAAATACCTAAAATTCCATATAAAGGAGACCCTTCTGGTGCATTATCAATGACACCATCGAAAGTCTTAATGATTCAGGATGGCAGGTGTTGTTATGCATGCAAAGTTGGAAATATTGGAGACATGGAGATAAGGGATTTGTACAGTCAACTTTGTGCAGATGGAGCCTTAAGGGAAGAAAATAAAATTGTATAAAGGAAAGGGTTGACTTGTGCCCTAGATTTCCCTAATGTGTTCAAGACTAAATGGATAAAGATTGTGCTTAGTAGAATACATGATATCTTCATATGGTTATAAAATGGACCAATTAAGATCATTAAAAGGATAATCAATTGAGTGACGTGGTGTCCTACCTCAGATAGACCTAAGAGCATGAGAAGTGATTCAAAGGATATTATTGAAAAGAACACAGGTACAGTATGGAACAAGAGGGGAATGCTTATAGATTCTATAATTGACCCCATAATTGCCTTTGTTGTGAGAGTGATAGCTCACAAGTTCTTTCAATCTAGCAGACCAAAAAATGTATCTTGCATGGTAGTATATTTGGGATACAAAATAGTGAAGAGAGACCACACCTATGACCTTGCTGAGTTACAACTTCAACAACTATTTGAAAACTTAGAGGCCATAAGGAAAACAAAGAGTGCATCTTGAAAATTTGGTTCTTTACTAGTTTGTATATTCTTTTATGTGTAGAACACATTCCCTACATTTGTAAAAGTTTTTTGGAAGATAAATAGGTCTATTATAATTTAGATTAAAAAATTCATAGAGCAACTTGGAGATAAATTTGAGTCAAAGATGACTAGTTATTTTGAGGATTTTAAGAAATCCATGAAATAGAGACTAAAGATTCCTTTGTCACTAGTTGAGAAACATTAAAATGATGTTTTCTTTTCTTAGTTGATGTTGATTATACATTTGTGCAGGAAACTATTCCTAGGGCTAAATGGCTTAATCCCTTGCCATATGAGATCAATGTTGATGAAGCATCTAAAACTATCATAGCTCTACAGGTAGAAGAAATAGATAAAAGTACACCTCATTTGGAAACAATGAGGAAACCAAGTCCATAATTACAATTGAGTTGAATAAAAATTGTATGGTGAGGAAGAAAAAAAAACTTCTAAAGAAGTTGAAGGAGAGATATGCTGAAGGGGGAGAAGAAGAAGATGATGAAGAGGAAGAGCAAGTCCAAGCCCCTTTGGCATTCACTCAAGGACAAGGAAAAGATGAGGAAGTAAATGAAGAAGGTACTGAGGGAGTAGAAGTCAAGGAAGCACCCAAGCTTATTGAGAAGAAGAAGAGAAAGGCTAAGGAACCTAAAGTGGAGAAACCCAAGAAGAATCTTGTGAAAATTTCACAATAGAAACCAATGGTGCCTAGTACAAATTCTAGCACAAGGGCAGCGACCAAGAAAGTCAAGGTTGTTGAGAAACCTAAAGGAAAGAGGACTATTACCTTAAAAGACCAAGCCAGCTAGCCAAAAAGACATATGTGAGTAGGAAATACACTCCAGTGGCTTAGTCAAATGAGGAGAAGACTGAATTTGACGACATGAGTCAATTCAAGGTGGTAATTTGTAGTCCCTCCTCTAACTTAGACAATTTGTGTGACAATATAAAATCAAATGCAAATTTATCTAGTTTTGCACACATAGATTTTGATAACTTAGGTAAGGTTGAACAAAATATTGTTGAGGAAGCCATATATGTAATGATGGCTACATTCAAATCAACTCTTATTGAGATTGCCAACTCCCTACCTAAAATTCTATATGACCAAGTTGAGTAGAAATGGCAATACAGTTTACAAACAAAGAGAAAAATTAGGGAATCCACTCTAGCCCAAGTAATGCCAAAATTGGATAAGAGGAAGATTACCAAAGTAATGGAAAAGAATAAGTCAAAATTTGACCCAAAATATAGAGCTTTCCATATATTGAACAAGAATATTGAGGATGTGGTGACCATGAGTACACAAATCTAGAAAACAATCTATGGATAATTCACTCCTGCAATAAAAGACAAAGGTGAGAAAGAATTGCAAGAACCTAAGCAAGTTGACCAAGTGACAACAAAAACAACACAAGAGGTAGCAGTAAAGGATGGTAGTGTAAAAGGCACTGAGGAAGAAAAAACAACAAAAGAGGCCACAACTGAAGAAGAGAATGTACAAGATGTACAAGTGTCGAATGTTAGTTCTCCATGTGTAGACAAAGTGAGGCAACAAGACTCAATAAAAATCAAGGATGTTCCCAAAAAATATTCTCAGAACATCAACCCTTTGACTGATAATGACTTGAAGAAGATATTGAAGGATTCCACCATGGAAGAAAAATTATGCTCAAATCTTGTATTGGTGAGAACAAATGAAATTGAAAAGGTAGTAGTGGTAGCAGTAGGTGAATTTTTTTTTGACACATCCAGTATGCCCCTTACATCTACAGAGGTAGAAGATCAAAGTGTAGGCACTAAACAACTAAGTGTTATTACTAAAACACTAGTAGAATTGTCTCTACTGCCATTCATTTCAACTAAGCAAGCCTTAGTTACAATTGAGAAAGATGGAACAAAAATAAAGTTAGGCCAGGAATCTAGTCCTACACCTAATCCAAAAATTCAAGGTGAAGCTCAATAGGAAGTGACACAAGTTGATAGGTCTGAAGAATTGAAGGTGACGACTACTCTAGAGGGAAAAATTTCCATCTAGACTCTAGTTACCTTACCAGTTTCTATGACTCCTACTAGTAGTCAAGTTCTTTAGAGGTTGAGCATTCATGCCATGTCATTCCATATATCAAGGCCTAGTGCAGAAACATCTAGGAGCTGAAAAGAAATATCTTATGGAGATGTGAGCCTAGATGAGGTGATTGAAATACCCAAAAGTGATTTAAAAAAAATCATCATTGAGTAGATAAGCATTATATAGGAAGCTCTACACAGGAAGAAATAGTAAGAGTTTCTAAGAAGGGAGCATAAGAAGCAAGTGCTTCATGACATCAAAGGCATGTTTCTTGATGTTTTAAGTCTCTTAGCTACAAATGAAGATAAACCAATTATTGAGAAACCAGTACATATTGTTGATAAGATTAGTAATGAAGACCTAGATGCAAATACTAAACTATTAAAATGGTTTGAAAGGAAACTTCACACTAAGTTACCTGAAAAGATATCTAGTTCCCTTGCACTATGATAGGTTGATTTAGCAATCAAGATGGAGAGTGTGAAGAAGGTGTTGGTGAAAATTTTCTCTCTTTACACCAAGTTGTGTGATGTAAATATTTTCACACATGAGATTCAAAGGCATGTTGAGCAACTGGAGGGAGATCTAAAGATTATAGGTAATACCTTAAAACTATCTCCTAGTCAATGTCAGACACATTTTCAAAGACTACTATTCACTCAAAGTAGGATTTCTGAGATGAAAGCACAAGATGCTAACGTTCAAGCTACTTCGATCAGCATTCAATCCATGTTGACCCCACACATGGAAGTATTGCACAAGGAACTAGCCTATGCTGAAACATTGATGAAGAAAGATTCTCACATTTCCACTCATGATGGCTTAGTTAACCTTGTTGCCAAGCTAGACATCCAATATCAATCTCTAGATGTAGCGTGCAACAATTGGGATGCAAGATTGAAAATTATAATGGACATCCATACATCATTTTTGGATAAACACACTATCAATGTACCACACATGAAATAAGCATAAAAAAGGGTAGATAATGAATATAAGGGGGATATAGTACAAAAATAGGGTACAATAAATATACTCAGAGGGAGTATTAGATTTAGATACAAAAAAGGAAACATTTACTCAAGGGGAGTAATGGAGTAAAGAAGGATTGAGGTATGATAATTTTCATCATCCATTTTCCAAAATTTTGAAGTTTTGAAATTTTGTATAAGAACCAAGTCACAGATATATATTTTCTAAGTTATGCTCATAATAAGGATTATATATGCATGAAAACATGTTTTTGCCACTCATGTCAAAGGGGGAGTGTAGACACTAAAAAATGGTTCGCATCTACGATTTAATCACGTCTTCATACTAATTTGACCCATTTTCTCATTCTACTAACTCTGATCTTTTGGCCAAAATTGATCATACTTTATCATTTGTACCCCCTTTCACATCAATTTCATATCAACTCAGAATCATATCAAATCATCTCAAAACCATTTGAAATCAACTCAAAATCACCCCAAATCAACCCGAAATCACTTAGAATCAGTCCTAGTCAACCCAAAACATATCAAACATCCCAAATCAATCATCATTTATCTGCTCCTAGGTATTGTTGTGGCTTTCAGTGCCTTAGAAACTGATCAACCTATCAATTTTATCAATCTAACCTTAGTACTGTCATGGCTCTCAGTGCTAGGTCAAAGTATCATTCATGTCATTCAATCTTTGACATTGTTGAGGCTTTCAATGTAATATTGATAGTGTCCATCAATTTTATTATGATCAACATTTTCAATCAACCTCGATCCTGTAGCATTTGCAATGTTAGTTAAATGTTACGTATCAATCAATTTGTGTCATATGTACTTGGCATGTTATCAACTTCAATCAATCAATTTGACCATGGCTTTGGTTTACTTGTCATCATCTTATTCGATATCCATTATCATTACATTTTTTATCAAAGGGTACAGTCGCATTCATTTAATCAATTTGGCTAATCATCTGCTAATTTTCTCTATAGGATTGAATAACCCATAATTTAATCCTATTATTCTTTCTAATTACTCTTCCTAATTATCATCCTCAATTAATTAATTTTATTTGTAATGCCCCGCCAAGGGATCCAAAGAATTAAACTAAAATTTCACTAAGTTTGCCAAACAATTTTTTTTTTTTTTTAAACATGAAAGTAAAACCATTCATAGCATTCGTAGAAGCAATAGTAACATCCAAATGAAAGTAATCATAACATACATAACAAGTTACATTCTTTAAGGATTCCTTAACGTTGTATCACATCTAAATTAACTATTCATCTAACATCACATCCTTAGCAATGAAACATCCAATGTTCTTAAATAATATACAAGTGTCCTTTTAGTAATTACATTTTAGATTGCTCAATCATCCAGTATACATGTTACAAGGTATGTGTTGGGACTGAAAATTGCATGGTCCATTTTCAGTCACATTTTTAAAATTTTGAGAAAATCATGCCCTAAAGTGCCTTTTATGCATATGTGGTTAGTTGTCGGTTTGAGGCCTATATGGTGTTTGAGTGGCTTAACACCTTTCATTTGACATATGCATGTGATCCATAGTGTCATTCTGACATTTCGAACTATTCAGCGAAGTCCCATTTTGAGCTAGTGTCAAAATTTGCAATTCTGCCCGAGTGTCAAATAGCGATCAGGGGCCCAGTTTGAATTTGAATATCTTTTACCCAGAAATGTTTCATGGCTCACCACTTTGGGGATGTTTAGAATGCATATCAAAGAACCTATGTTTCAATTTTCAAGTCATTTTGAATCCGTTTGACTAGGTTTTGCACCCCCCAAAGTTGGTCATTTACTGTTTTGTGCATTTGACTAGTTGTTCACAATTCTGGGAAGCCCTGTTCAACCAATCATATCTTTGACCCAGTTGACCCAAATGAAAAAATTCTTTTTGGTTGTATTCCAGGGGTCAGACACTTCATATGTTTCAATTTTGAGATCATGACGAATCCATTTGATCAATTTGGTAACATGATTAAAAACCCAGTTTATATTATTTTGTTACGGCTAAGGTATCCTAATTGATCCGTACCCCTGTTCGACATGTTATAAATTTGATCTTGTGATTGGTAAGCCTAAATTAATTGTACCATTGTGTTGTATCTTGAAAATCCTTGCAGTATGCCAGTTCTTAAGTCATGAAGAATCCTTCTACATACTTTCACATGTCCTTACATTTGCTAAAAATCACTTTTTGACACATTTGCCAATTAAAATTTCCAAGTGCCTGTTTTCAAAAATTTGCCAAATGTGCCCTGTGATTCGTCATGAGCCCAAAACATGGAATTATATTCTCTTCATGGCAAAGAACTTATATGCTAGTTTTCAAAACCTCAAGTGATCAATAACCCTGTTTATAATGCCGAACCCGAGCCTAGTTTATGTTTTTTAACATTGTTTGCCTGCAGGGTAATTGAAGTATGGATGTTCGGCAATTAAAATCTTTCGATTGGAAAATCCTCATGGGCTGAGAATTTGCAGTATGGTCGAGCATGTAGGATTGAACACTCATGCCGATTTTTGTGGCTTGGTTACTATTTATTCAGTTTTTAATGCTAGTTGGCGGGTCTCCAGACACAAATTCACAATTGATCAACAGTGAGTTTTAAATGATGAATTGATATTTGAATTTGAATATCTTTTAGTCTGAGATGTCCAAATTGATCAATTTGATGGATCAGTGGTTAAATGAAAATTTTTTAGCCGGACCCACCTTGGGTCAGACTATTCTCATCAGATTACAAAAACATATTTGGAGAGTAAAAGCATATTGAAGAGTTATAATGATTAAAAATTTCAAAATTATTTGTTATACAATATGCAAATAAAGTTATGCTTTAAAATGAGAATGATAAGGGCCTTCACATGATTGTATTAAAAAAAGCTAATATTGAAGACTTCATGGAATGATGTAATATGAAGAAGAAGCCTTTTACAAGTTATTCACCAATAAATGGCAAGGAAATTGAAGGAGACGTTTACAGCAAAGCATCGTGCAACTGATTCTATTAAGTTCCAAAAGCTTGATGATGCTCCCAGAAGTGAATCAATTAGAGATGGGCCAATAATCTTATTAGATAATAAAGATTTTCCAATTCAATTTTCTTTTCAGACGAATGGATTCCATGGAGAGCACTATGCAGCTATATAAAAAAACGTGATATACATGGACTCACAAATTTAGAAGAAGTCTACAGAAGGTTATCCTATAGATTCAAGTAGGTTTTATGTGCATATGGTGTTACACACAAGGGGAATCATTGATTGGTTGCCGGCTTTGATATTTCATAACCTTTTGGATCATTTTGTGGTACCCAAATTAAACTCCAGCAACATATTTTTGTGACTCAAAGATAAAGCTTAGAACAGATTACAAAGGAATGCCCACAGCCTACAAAATTTCCATGTAGAAAGAAGATTGCATCATTTTGAAGTCCACAAGTTTGAAGAGGAGCACCACGTTGGGAGAAAAGGAAAGATTGCATAAAAACAACTCTATCCCACATTGTAGTGTTAATTTGGAAGTTGTGTTTGAGAGGGATTTTGCAACATGGGAGATATGCTCCATGTCTACAGCAGAGGACATTTCCATGCCCAACAGTTCATGTAATGAGGATGGAAGTCACATTGAAACAAAAGATGGAGCCATGTTTTGCTAAGTCCCCACACCAGGATAAACAAGGGTCCACGTTTTCAGAGCAAGCTCCAGCATTAAACAAGAAACCATCCACAATCTGAGCCACCCACACCATGAAAAAGACCAAGGCAACGTTTGGAGATGAAGAAAGCACAGTCAACATTTAAAGATGCAGCAAAATGTGGAAGATTAAAGAACCAATGCCAAATCAACTCTCATGCCATATAAACAAACCTATAGAACCCCTGCATGGATAAGAAGAACACGCTTCAAAAGATGTTCATTCTATAAACAACAAAGGGACTCTCACATTTTTGTGAAGTGTTTAGCAATCAAGGAGATCGTTTGAAGAACAAAAATGCCATGAACCAGCCGCAGGGTCATCACGTCAATGACAGGGGTCGGATTTTTTCAATAGCCTCATGATTTTTAGACAAGGGTGTTGATTGGTATGAAGTGAGGAGCACTGGCAGTCAACACCAAAGAAACAAACTCCACGCAAAGATAAAGACACCCTACGCTAAGAGATGAAACAACAAGTATAAGAAGTCGCTGACCATTAGATAACAAGCAGGTACGGCTAAAAATACAGGACCCACGTAGGTGAAAGAGTTTAATAGCAAGAATATAGGAAGAATACAATGGCTGTGACAATAGTTTGAAGCTAGCCAATGTCAAAGAAAAAGATAGCAGATTGAAGGAGACACCATCATTAAAAGGAGATCCAATGCCTTGCAAAGACAAACCCGCAGTAAGAATGAGCAATGTCCATGCCAAAGAAGGAACTCCCACGCGTGTAACAACAATGAAAGAACAGAGAGAAGCCACTGGGAAGGAAACAAACCTGCTTTATCCCACATTGGTAAGTGGAGAAGCTATTTTATAGTTTAAATGCTAAAGCACACATATTGCAATATAAATTGAGAAAGAGGCCTTTTGAAGGCAAACCTCGCATGGGACCCAACCCAGATGCTAGGTGGAGATGATGTCATTGTGTCACAGCTTATATTTTAAGCGAAAGTGCAGAAACGCTGATGTGGCACCAAAAAATGGCGATTGAACAAGAAAGCGACACATGGATTGATTCGACGCATTTCGCATCCTCGCAATATGAAGTTGCACCGGATTTAAATAATGCGAGAATGCGGGCTTGCACCATGTGGCAGTGGGGCCCAGACCAGGGGTGAGGTAGGCAGGTGATGAAGCAATTGGTCAGCCAATCAAGCATTGCCATGTGGCAATCCGGGTGGCACCAAGTGGGCTCAGAAAAGAAAAGGAAAATTCTCAAGTGCAAAAAATAATAACCTTAAATTATTATTTCAAAAAAGATATGCACGTTCAGATTTTAAAATGCAAAACAAGGCATTTGTTATAAAGTTTAAACTTTAGATATCTTTAAAATTTTTGAAAATTTTAAATTTTAAAGTGCAGACCAAACTTTTATAGCCGGGGGACATTTTTTCAAATGGAGATTATGGGTGTTTCCGGAAGGCAAAGTATGCCTTATCATATACCGTTGGAATCGAAAGAATCCAAATTTTTTGATTCTGGAGTCGGTTTTTGCACAGGTATCAGTCTTTTTGAGCTATAGGAGGATTTGTCTCAGGTACCTGAATTACAACCATTTTCAGATATCGAAGTCCAGAATTGTTTTCCAACATGGTAATGACTTGAATATCAGAAGTATACAGTGAAAATGCAGTTGGGGTCATGTTTAAGTCAGTTATTTGAAGAGTTCACTAGCTTTTCATAAGGTAAATCAGATATTTTAGTGACTCAGCAAGTTTTCATCATTCAAAAAAAGACATTTACAAATCAGTTACAAAAAATGATGAAATAAAATCAGATCACAATGGTGGAAAGAAGAGAGAGGTGATTCAGCTGAGAAAGATTGAATTCCAAGTGGACAGATGGAAGTTGTAGATCAGATCCGGGAATTCACCCTTGTCTATATCATTCTTTCCCTGATACATTGTATGGGTTCCGGTTCTAGTTCCAGTTTTTGTTACTGAGAAACCAGTGGGTTCCAGTTTCTGGGAAGAAAAAGTTCATTGCTGTGATACCATTAGGGATTCTAGTTTTTACACTGTGAGACCATTGTTTCCAGTATTTTGACATATTTCCATGACTATGACACCATTTTTCTTCAGCAGAACTCTCATGTGAACAACAGTTGTAGAGATAATATAGATAGTTCTGAGATATTAGGTTGTTTCATGTTTTGATTTTATGCATCTGAATGTATAGTTTCAAGGAAATGAATACATATGAGCAACAATTTCATTAGTTTTGTTTTGGTTCTTGTCTCCTGTCTCAGCAATCTGTAAGTCTTATGTGGTTTTGGAACAAAGGTTTGAGACCCATTTGCATCCCTTTCAGGTTGTATGTTTGATGTATTTTGTTATTGGACCAAAGGGCCAAGTAAATGCTCGATATGTTTAAACAAGGTTACTAGTTATTTGAGAAGGATATTTTGTGAGAATGAGACCTGAATGAGCACTGATGTCTAAATCACAAGGTGGTTGGATAGATTTGATGTCTGGGTATATGAGATATGTCCTGATGTCACAGATGTATGTTTTGAATTCATGGAATTGCCCAATGGATTAGGCACTGATCAGTTATAGGATCATTGGTTATACTGTTGCATTTTTGAGGTTTTGTTGAATCAACATCTTTAATCAAATGAATTTCCCTTTCATGTTGAAGAGCTATAAACAGAATGCCCTCACTCAGCTTATGAGGTTCATAGATCTACATCTAGCTATCGTTGGTTTGTGTTATTTCATGAGTTCTTAGGAGAAATAAGGGTTTTATCTGCTTTGAATAGATTCAGTGTATGCTTTGACAACTGGTACCATATAAAGAATCTACAGGTCTACCCACCTAGGTTTTGCAGAGCTTGAAGTGCAGAAGGAGTATAGCCTTATAGTTGGCCTGGTGTCTGAATGGATGTGTTAATAATGGGAGTTAGCTGCCCCTAGATGCGTTTTGTTCTCATCAGGGTAATTGGAAATGGGTAACATTTTCAAACACCAACTGTATGAAAATCTTAAAAGAATATACATCCATGTAAATAGAGTACATCATCATCCAATATTAATCCATGATGGAATAACATAATGAAACCATAAACCATACATGATACATCATCATAGAAGATATAAACATCCATCATAAAAGATAACCATATATCACAAACATAAATAACTAAGTGCACGGTTCCTCCCAACCATAAATAGCATCATTAGACCATCGTGGATCCTAGCCATCCCTCCGTGCGTAACATCTGAAAGCACCGAAGAGATCATCGGCTATAAACATAGTAGGAATGTCACTCCTAAAACATACTACATCATATGCAAAAAGTAATCCAACATGCAAAGCATAAGATAACATCATCTAACATATGAAAATCATCAATATACTAGTACTTACATCCATCATAGGGTATATCATTTGTCATAATGCTCCAAGAACAAAATGAAGATAAATAACAACCAAGAATGCTCCAGCCACGGTGTCTCAGATAGATCTCAAATGATAAGAGTGATAAAACACTACCACCCACTGTGCTGAGGAGACAATCTCAAGTCCCAAATAGGCTATCAAAAAATCACATAGCAAAGATATTCTCTAAGTCTAGGAATCCTAAAAGTATACTAACTCAAAGGTTCCATCACACAAAATCGACATCTAATTCCCAAAGGCACACAATGACATGTAGGAACATACTATGCAAGCGAGAAAGTGTCATCGCATATATCATGTACAAGTTACCTGGCAGTTAGCTAAACTCCACGGGTCCATACTGATCCTCATGCAGCCACTAGTATCCTCTCATACTGACGAGGCATACTATGGAATGCAAGGTCGCAACCATGCGTTCTCTCTACTCCCATCCTAGTCTGTACAAGCACTCGAGGCATGGGCGAGAACAAAACACTTATCTTTTTAGGTTCATTCAGTTAGTATTAGATGTGAATGTTTTCACTTATTAACCAACTTACAATGAGTTACCCTGGCAGCCTCTTAGGGCCCCGGCCCCCATTGCAAGCCACTTCCCGACACTACAAGTAGATAACCTACCCTAAGCTCATGGAATCAAAATCACCATAGTCCTGTACAAGCAACTGGAAAGAAAATCCAAAAGATAATCCATAAAAAGAATCATCAAATATCCATGATAAAAGCATCAAATATCCATGATAAGAATCATCAAATCTCCATGAGCATCTGGAAAAGCATCCATAGAAAATCATGACCACAACAGTTCTCTATTGGCAACTGAAGGCATCACTGATAATCATAAGTATCCATTGGTTCTCAATAACCAAAATATATCTAAAAATAAATCACAATATCCATTGGTTCTCAACAAGCAACCAAGAATATCTCAAAATCATATTGATCGATGACTCCAAAATGGTTGAGTCAAACATGTCACAACATGACATCATCAAGACATAAATCAACATTTCAGTCCCATCATGGCGACTAAAAAATAATCCAAAGATAACTGATCGATGACTCAAAAATGGTTAAGTCAAGTGTCTCTGATACATAAGAATCTTAGCTTCTCACAAGAAGACTGATGAACAATAACAATCAGTAAATACAACATCTTATAGAGCATTCCATCACATAACCATGGTTGGGTTTATAAAGATCGAGACCAAATAAAATCAACATGCCATCACATCTCATAACCCCTGAGCCTCTGGTAACAACCTAAGACTGGTCAACACTAATCAACCCAAAAACCCAAAACAAGAAGCATAGAGAATACACGATGCAAACACATGTTTTGGTTTTGCTATATTACATAGTTGAATTAAGTGTAGGGGTTTTAGTTTCTATTTTCAAGTATACTTCAAGTGTCTAAGTTTAATCATTTGATCTACAAGTCAACCTGTTTGTTCCCCCGATAGCATTATCCTTCCATTAATTAATAATATTCTAAGAATAACTTAAGGGTAAATACTTTACTCATTAAACTGATCATCATTGACCTTTAATTAAATTGTTCTCTTTATTTGAACAAGATCCATATTCTAATTGGGATAACTCTTCTTTAATGTTACTTCAACTTTCAACATAAATCAAGGATCATTATTTGTTAAATTATGAGAGAGCCAATTATCAATCTTCAAATAAGAAGATTATAGCTTTATTAAAATGATCAATTAAATCAATCAATTAACATAGATACACAATCCATGATCCTATATTATTTAATCAAATTTTACTCAATTTTAAGTCTCCTAATTTAATCGTTGCAATAATTAAATCATCACTAATAACCGTTAAAATATCTAAGTCATTATTCAAGTCATTAGAATAAGACTTATCAACTTCGATATCAATATTTTTACAATCTCGTTAAAAGAATTATATCAATAAAAACTCTATTACATAACTTAATTATTAATTAAATTTAATCAACTCTAATTAATTAATTAAATTAATAATTACATATCCATGGCAATGTTCCAATAAACATCAGTTGACTAATGACTACTATAATTTGTAATTTAAAAGTCAACTATAATTCAATACACAAATAATCATATTAATAATTCAATAATAATAACTTAAATCTTCGATCTATAATACACTAATAATTAGCCTTAATTAAATTAAATTAAATTAAATTAAGTTAATTATTAAATTCTAACTATATCACTTATTGAAATTTAATTAACTTGACTAAAACTTTATTAATATATTATACTATATATATATATATATGTGTGTGTGTGTGTGTGTGTGTGTGTAATAATTTAATATTCAATTGAATTACCATATATATATATATATAATAGTTGATATCTAATAACTTCAAAATCGATTAACATAAATTTTACCCTTGAATTCATATGATAATAACATCACCACATCATATATTATAACATTGTTTCATATTATAACAATATTGAAACATTTGTAAAATGTAAAAGTTGACACTAAGTACTGTCGTAGGTACGCAGGTACCCTGCAACCCATTCGACATCAAAGTCAGTGGGAATTTAAACATTTAAATGTCCCCATGCTAATCCTAATTGCTGATCGACATTATCTTCTGCGCAATACATATATGGGCATACGGCTTATTTAAATGGAGCCACCCCAATTCGCAAGTGCTCTGCGATGTGCAGGTACCTACAGGTACCATGCACTTTATTTTTGCCATAACACAGGCTGGGGGGTACAAGGTAGGTAAACCGCCCCTCCCTAAATCATTTGATTTTTAATTTAACATTTACAAAAAATGTTGCTCTCGAATGCTATTCGAAATTTTAAATAAAGTTTCTTCTCATTGTGATTCTTATATTAATGCTTCAACGTATATATATACATATATATACATATACACATATATATATGTATATATATATATATATGTATATATACATATATATATGTATGTATATATATATATGTATATATATATATATGTATATATATATAGATGTATATATAGATGTATATACATCTATATATATATATAGATAGATGTATATGTATGCGTATGTATATGTATATGTATGTGTATGTGTATATATATACACGCAGTTTGTTATCAATTACTATATATATATATGTAGATATACATACATATATATATATATATATATATATATATATATATATATATATATATATATATATATATATATATATCTACATATATATATATATATATATTTACATATCTACATATATATATATATATATGTGTGTGTGTGTGTGTGTGTGTGTGTGTGTGTTTAAAAAGAGAGCATATATATAATTTTAAACACAAAAAGGATTTTTTAATTCTTTAAAATAAGAATTTCTCTTTTAAAATAATTGTTCTCTCAATTTAACCATTAATCTCTCTAATAGGTTTGATTATAGGTTTAGAAACCCTTTTCAAATCCATTTATCAATTTGATTCTAAATCGAACCCAAACCTGTTCAGATCTAATTTCCTCCTCGATTGGATCTAGGGTTTTCTATTGTTTTCTTGGCAACCATACATATCTAGATTCCAATTTCAAATTGCAGATTCAATCATAGAGAAGATTCAGACACATATAACAGACACGACGAAGACAGGAAGAGAAAGAGTGCAAATAAATTATGTGATTATCACGAGTGCACCTAGACACTGATGCTAATTTTCCATGCCTCAGAAGTCCATAGAAAATCCCTTCCTTCTCCAACATTCACAATTCCTCCAAGATCCAAGCCAACTGAAGCCTCCAAGCGACTAGAAGTGCTTGAAGAAGCATAACAGTATGTAGAAACATATGAGCATGAAGAAGCATATGAGCTTCTCAAATGCATGTAAGCTTTGAAGCTTCCATTTTAGCTTGTCCAAACACACTAGGAGAGCCTCTATTTAAAGGCCTCTAAGATGCATCTAGAATGTGTCTAGAAACAACTAGAAGATAAGCATGACAACTAAGCATGAGTCTTCTCCAACCTTCTAGATAAGTCATAAGGTTGTAGACACCATGTCCTCAAAATAATATGCTAACTCCTAAGTGTAGACAACTTGTGCATACTTAGAGTGCAAACTCCTGTGTTGTCTACATGACAACTCTCAAGAATTTGCAAACTCCTATGTGAACAAACATTAAAATAATGCACAATCATTAATATAATATTTACTTTACTCTTTTCAATTTAATTTATTTATTATTAAATCTTATGCACTAACTTTAATAATTCCACTTATTCTTATCTTAATATATTTATATTTTAATCATGTGCACACATCATGCAACCTTTAATCTTTTAATAATTTTAATATATTTTCCACTTTTAAATTTCATTTTCAAAACTTAATTGCTAAAATATTTATTAGCTTTAATAATAATATTATTTAGTCATTTATTTAAAAATGAACTCCAAATATATTATTATTAAAATAAATATTGTCACATTTCAAATTTAAACTTATAACTTTTATCTTCAAATTTAATTATTTTATTTAATTAATTTTCCAATTAATTAAATAAAATAAATATTAAAATAAACCATTAATTAAATCTTTTAATTAGGCTTAATTAATAGAAAATACATCAAAGACTCATAAAATAAAATACGAAAAACCCATCATAGCCAAAATACATATAAAATCAAACCAAGGGTTAATATCATGAATTACACCATCCAACACATTCGAAGGGTACTCAACTCAGATACTTGTCCTAATTTCCAATTAGGACAAATGGCTTAAAGGGTTGGGATTTGGACTTGAGAATTTATCTCCCCTCTCTTACCATTGAGATAATGCGATAGGTTACCCTCATCCTGACAATTCAGGAAAGTCGATACCCAGTACCTGCAACTTGCATAAAAACCATGAATGTACAAGCACAATATATACTAAACTAAACAGGCAATGGTAGGAAGTGGTGCATCATGTAGATCCTGACTAGCAGGTGACTACGACTCCCTTCCTTAACCACATCAGACACACCATACATAAGAACAAACACGCACACCATACACATGCAAGTATGGGGTAAGTATCCAAAAGAAAACACATATGATAATAAACCATCTAACTAATCATCATCAATAACTAAAAGCAATGTAATGATCATCATGAATACATGAAATATAAAGTCTAAGTGATCTCATCACATAATAAACTGAATCCATATCACAATATCTGATAGTCCCAAAACAATGTTGCTAACCATCAACATGAGACTAGCCCCAAAAGAGCTCAACAATGACAGCAAAAATGCGACCTAGGGGTAGGCACTACATTATTAATTAATTGATCCATTATTTGCAAACCATGGAAATTCTTAATTTCCTAAGTCTCATTTTCCATCATTAATTCCATTTTCTACTAATTCTTATTTTGTGGAATAAGAGGATTTTTAATTCGAATATTCTATAAAATATTGCATCATAGTGACACTTGGACATGACACCTCTTGGATTCTCCTTTGACACTTGGATGGGATTTGTCATAATCAAATATTATTACCTCTTACACAAGTCCCTATTTGGCTTATTCGTCATATATTCTTGGCTTTAAATGGGTTGAGGTGTCTTATGATGCGTCATAGATTCTCTTTCGCATTTAGCCAAGTTTGACTTGCATGCATCATAGAATCTTACAGTTGGCATATTTTGTCATATGCGTCATGGATTCTCAAAGGAATCTCTTGCCACATCGCATTTCTATGGGTGGAAAATCCAATGCTCTAATCCTCCATGTCAATTATAAAATGGACACTCTTTCTCTCATTTTGGGTCTTCTTGAATCCTTGAATTCTTGAATCCTTGAATTCTTGAATCCTTGAGTCCTCACTTCTTTGCATTTACACTTCTTGCTCTCACACTAAAATTACACTTCTAGTATTCTCATGGAATTATCCATATCATAGGCTTTTTCTTCAATCTTGTGTGCACTATAGGAAAATTGGAGCTACAATCATTTGGAGAAAAAAGAAGGACATGGGAGCTACAAATGAAAGAGGGGGTTTCTATTGCTTTCTTTATTAGTTTGGATTTCATGGTAGACTAGTGGGTGCTAACATATGATTATTGAGTTTTTTGGTTTTCTCATAGTATGTTATGCATTTTAACCCATTTTTTGATCCTGCATTTGGTGAACCTGACGTGAACATGCATATCTAACTTGGGTTTTCTTGGTTTGTGCTTGTAGGTGCAAGGAAGGAGCTCACTTGGAAGGGTATAACAACTATTTGATCTTCTTTTTCACACCTAAATTAATTAAGGGGTCCAGTAAAATGCTCATATGCTCTTTTTTCATGCATTCTGTTAGTTTGCTTTCCTAGGGTGCATTATGCTCTGTCAGGGCACACTTGGGACCCCTAGGAGCAGTTTTAGGAGCCCAGAAGCCACCAAAACCTCTTTCTATTTTTCTCGACTTCCCAACTGTGCCCAAAAACTACCAACTACACCCAACTAGGCCCCAACTATGTCATTGATGTAGTCTACACTATTTGGGTGCACTTGGGAGTGTAGCTTTGAAAAATCCAGTTTCTAGGTCTTGTCTAGGCACCATTTCCCCACACTTTGCACCTGACTTCCCAACTGCACCCTAAAACTACCAACTACACCCAAATGGGACCCAACTATGTCATTAATGTATTCTACACTATCTGAGTGCACTTGGGAGTGTTCTGAGCCATTTTGGCCTTCTTGGGTGCAATCTGCTCTATCAGAATACACCTAGTTCACAGTAAGCACATGCATCAATCAGAATTTGCACATAAGGTTTCCATTTCCTTCTAGGACATAGATTAGGTTATTTTGTGTTACTAATGGTCTATTTGCAGCATGTGGTGATTGTGGGATGAAGACATGATCATAAACTACTAATGCTTTGTTTGCAGGACATTGTCGAAGACTTTGTGTGTCTTTCAAAACTATGTGTGTGGATTTCCTAGATTAGATAACATTTCATTTGGTGCTTAAAATGAACCTTCTTCTTTTCTACCTAGTGTGTCTACAGTGTTAAATCCCTAAGAGTTGCATTGGATATATCCTCTCCCCTAGCCATTCATGGATCTTGGGTGTAAGAGAAATCCCTGTAACTTCTATAGGAGGCCTACCTTGGACCAAGATACTCGATATTGGGTATGCTAGGAGACGACCTCAGAATGGTAACGGGCCAAAAGCCAGGTCAACATTCCAACTACTATATAAAATTTGATTATAGTGAAAGCTATGTCAGTGGTATTACTGCATGATAGCTCTCCTCCAATACCCTTGTGGTGTGTCAAAACCTAGTTCTCGGGGTTCGGAGACCTTTTCTGAAAGTTTATCATTCACTTGCCGAATGGAATGCCCTTACTAAAAATTGTGTTTTAGTGGCCAAAATATTTTCCATCCACTGGCCCAAGGGGTCACCCATGCCCATGAAGACATCCTACATTCTTGTGGTCCTTAGTAGAGGCAACAACACCTTGGGAAGTCATGCCCCTTGGGAAGTAGATCTTGGTAGCCCCGAGAAGTGAGTGCACTATAAGGTGGAGCCTATGGTGCCAAGATCCTAGGTTGTCTATTATGGATAAGCATGGGTGAGCTTCGGTTCAAGTAGGAATTTAGTGGATACAGTCCTAAAAGCCTAGGTTGTGGTGTGTTTGTTAACTTTTAACAACAACTATTCTTGTCTTAATTTGTCTTACGTGTGTGTAAAACATAATCAAGATAAAAGCCAAAATTTTTAAGTTAAACCTTGGATATCATTTGAACTTGTCAAAACATCACACATTGCCAAAAAATTTCAATCTTTATCAAACTTTGCAAACTTTGGTTCAACACACTCAAACCTTGGAAAACATGGTGACTTGTGCTCTTAAACGTGCTTGGCAAAACACAGATCTTATACTTGCATAGACTTCACTAGCATTCACCCTAGTATAGGCCTCATTCATGCATCATAGAGAATTTATATTGCACCTTTTAGTCCTCATTTAGTATATATTACCTTTCATATTGCATCCTTTTAGGTTTAGTTTACCTCCCTTAGTTTTTTGCATTCCCATCTCAAAATCAGCACTTCACATTCACCACCTTGCATCTTTGCATACCTATTCATCATCTTGACCACTTTATCCATAATTCTAGGTGTCCTAGCCATCATTTTGAGAATTCATATTGGTCCTAACACTATCCCCTATTGTTTACCTCTTTGTGATATCAATCTGGAAACCATAGCTCCCAGAATTGCCTTAGATTTAGCCCAGTTTACCAACTGCACCCAGAAACTACAAACTGTGTCATTGATGTAGTCTAAACTATCTAGGTGCACTTCATGGTCCTAAGACCTAGTTTTTGGTTCTAGATAACATTTTTGGGCTTCAACAGTGTCCTTAGGTACCTGGTTAGCTCCCCTTGCACTAGCTTGCCTAGATTTGCATTCTGCATCACCTAGTCTTCATCACCTTCACTTAAGACATCATTCTATAGGTCATAACCTTTTTTCTACATCTCCCAACCCATCCTAACATCAACCCCAACATCTTAGCTTCCTAGCATATTAGTTTGGCAACCATACCTTTTAGAATCAGCAAACCTTCATTCTGACTTACCAACTGTTCCCAGAAACTACCAACTGCGCCAAAAATGGCTCCAAGTGCATCAATGACATAGTTGTTACTATTAGGAAACACTTGGCACTATTAGGGCACACTTGGGTACCTTCATAACCATTTTGGGCCTCCAAACTACACTTTAGGACCCCAAAATTGCATCTAGGAGCATCTACACCTCCCCGTTCTGCACTTGACCCAAAATCGTATCTTGCACCCAAAATCCCATTTTGCATCATAAGAATTGTTCATATCACACATCTGCTCAGCATTACCACCATTTTGATTCCTTGAAACATCATTTTGAACCCCCAAAACCTTCAAATTCAATCAAAAAACTAGACAAAGTATGAGTCTTAGAGTATCTCCTCGTGTTGACGGATAATGGATCTTGACTAGTCTTTTTTATCTTTTCTTATCATTTTATTGGGTTAAAATCTATCTATGTCTTGATAGATTTGACCTTGTCATCTGTCATCAATTTGATCTTTTAGTCTTTTATCATTTTTTGGTCAAGATCCAAAGTCCTTTATCACAAGGTTAAACTCATAGACAAAATACTTTCTAAAAGGTTTTACCTAAGTTCAAAACTTTCCATATACCCTTGTCGTAGCATAATAATATCCCTAGCATCCCCAAATGTCATTTTGACTTACCTAGTGGTATATCCCCTTCATCTTACATGGTCCAAACCTTAGCATCATTCTTACCACCAAACCCTATTAAATTATCCATCAACTAAATTGCTTTCTCGATTATTTACCCTCATTTTGCATATCCTAAACGTCATTATCAACCCTTGGAAACCATCCTTTGCATAGTCTACCTTGCATACACCTACATTTAGTGTCATTACCAAGTCCAAAACATAACCCTAACCTTCATTTTGCATACCCTCAAAATATCACCTTGCAATTGCATTTGCATAACATCCCTAGGACATTTGCACTTTGCACATCAAAACCCTAATTCATTTAGCATTTTCTCACATTGCATAACACTTGAAAATCCCAAAAAAAATCATATTTTTCATATCCACCATTCTTAATCACCAAAACACTCAAAATTTCCATTGTATCTGCATTCTTAGGTATCATGCTAGCACTTACTAGGACACAATCAGCTCAGAGACCTGAGGAACTCTATCAACCTTTATTTTCTGAGGCACAAGCACAACCAAAACCTCTTCCAAGATAGAGAAAGAGCAAGAAAACCCAACAAACCTTTAACAAATGCCAAATCAAGGCATCACAACCATTACTAGCAAACCCCTTGAACATGTATCTGCAAGTTCCTCATAATCAAGCTATGGTACAACAAACCTTGAACAATGCAGTATCTGCAAGTTCCTCATAATCAAGCTATGGTACAACAAACCTTGAACAATGCACCTACCATAAGATTTCCCCCAAATACTTCCCCCACACATGGGATGGTTCAATGGAGTCTTGACTTTGAACCTATATTCATGCCAATTCCACAAGGAGGAGGTAGTGTACCAACCACACCTGAAGATGAACAATCACACTCCTTGGAATCTAGTCAACCTAACACAAGTACCTTCAACTATAACACATCAAACATACAACAAGGTATTGTACACCTCAGTGATGACTCTGACACTAATTATAACATCAATGATAAAGAAATGGCTAGGGCATGTCAAGAAAAAAAAATTCGCAAGAACTTCAAACGTTTGGCAACCCAAGAAATTGTCAAATTTAACCCAAACTTGGAAGGTCCTAAGTCCAAAAATCAAACCAACACAACAATTAAAAACATACAACTCATGATTAGTTTGGACTTAGATAAGGGAAAACAACCTTTGGAGTTTTCAAACATGATAGTAGCACCTATAAGGTCCCATCAAGAGTCAACCATCAAAATCCTCCAAAGTACATTTGAACACATCAATGTCAATCCCTTGTTCAATGAAATGCCACCAATCCCTAAACACCCCAAAAGGACATTAAGACTTGATTTTAGTCACATGATGCAACAACAAGAAGCACCTAAAGGGACTTGTGCTCTAGGGATGCTAGATGTACCTTCTCTGGAGGCAAATCAACAAAGTACACCTTTGCTCCTAACTTTACCAAGTGCTATGACATCAAATGCTATGGAGCCTCTCATAAGTACAACATGTGAAACATCAAGTGCAACCATTCCTATGGACACAAAAAGGAAAAGCCTTATTGATATTACACCAATTCCCAATAGGGACACATCGCTTAGTCAAGTCAATATGATGTCACAAGAAGGAACATCTAACACACAAAGGTACCAAAACAACAATCCAAACATGATGTTCAATTCTCAAGGACTTAGTCAACCCCCACGACAAAAAAAACCTATAGTGGTACAAGGACTCAACACTTCCAAGGTGCAACCAAGTCTATATCCACTTAACACACATCCCACATATCAACAACAACATCAACCACAATGACAACAACCTCAAGTGGGGAAAACATCCAACATTCTGAAAATGCAGTCCCATGTGAACCCACTTGACTTACACACAATTTATCAACAACAATTTCAGCAGCAATTCCAACAACAACAAACGATGTTTACTAAACAATAAGAGCAACTGAAGCAATAGTCAGAATACCAAAGGCACCTTGAGAAAAAAATCACATACCAACAACATTTGTTACAACAACAACATGTGCCACAACAACCTCAACAAATACCTCTACAACAACAAGCATGTACATGGTCTCACATACAACCAATAGAGGTATCCCAACAACAACCACAACACATGGCACACCAACAACACATGGTACAACAATCATAGTCAATCCCACAAAAAGTGCCACATCAAATACCACAACAAGTTCCCCAAAAATAGGGACCCTTCTGTCTTTGAGGTACAAACATACCTCCACCCCCTAGCGACACCTCATCAAACTCATCAGACACAAAAATTTCAGAACCAAGTAGACATAGTTCCCGCCATAGCAAACGGTCTACTCATAGAGACAAAAGACTTGAAGGAAAGACCCTCATGCACAACCCCAATGAAGAACTCTTACAACAATTCAAACAAATTCCAAACAAGTTGAGGTATTGGGAGTCCAAAAGAAACAAGCTCTATACACAGAAAGGGACCTACATCCTAATCCATTCGATAAAATTTTGTATATGCCTCCTTTCCCAAGAAACTTTGAGGCTCCAAGATTTGAAAAATACCAAGGAAAAGGAAACCCTATTGATCATATCAGAGAATTTTGTGCTTCATGTACCGAACTCAGTGACGAGCCCACTTATCTTATGTGATTGTTCCCTCATTCTCTAGGTGGGCCTGCACTTGAATGGTACTCCAAACTTCCTGGTAATATCAAATCTTGGTCAAAGCTAGTAGACAAGTTCATCTCCCACTTTGCCTTTAACATTACAAATGAGGTGACACTTTCTAATTTGTGCTCAACTAAATAGAGGATAGGAGAATCATTCATCACATTCTTACTCTATTGGAGAAGCTTAGTTAGTCAATGCTCACTAGACATTCCTGAAGAACAACAAGTTAACTTGTGCATTGAAAACTTAGTCCCAGACTTAATGTATGAACTCAAAATCAAGAGTCCAAGCACCATTTCTAAACTGATGAAAAAAGGGGCTAGTATTGAAGATGCTCTTATCCATAAGGGAATCCTCAAGATAAATAAAGAAACCACAAACACCAACTCATCTAATGACAAGGAAAAAAATTTCTCCAAAAATAAGAATGTGACTAGTGATGGCATTGTGGATGCTCGCACAATTAGCATAGCACAACCTCAACTGACTTTGAAAGGGGCAAACCCTAAAAATTCACAAACCTCTAATCAAACATCAGCTCCACAATAGAAAACTGAGACTTTCATGCAAGATAAACCTTGAAGATATCCTAGAACCAAAGATAGAAAATTCACACCATTGGGAATACCACTTGAGACTACATTACAATAGTTACTGAGTAATAACTTCCTGTAGCTACCCCCAATAAAAGATGAACCATTAACTAAAGAAGATTGGTGGGATGACAAAAAAGTTTGTGATTACCATCACACCAAAGGACACAAGACTTCATCGTGTTTTCAATTGAAACATGCAATACAAGACCTTATTGATGATGGTGTAATCATAGTTGATCCATCATTGTTAGCATCCAACTTTGATCACACTATTTTCAAAGATCCTTTGGGTAATCATGACAAAGAGAAACCCTCAAGTTCAAACTCAAACTCACAAGGTAATGTGAATCACACACGCACTGGCTATGACTACACCATCAATTGCTTTAATGAGTTTGATTTCTGCATATCCACATTCACATTGAAGGCTGAAGACCCTTGTTTTTCCATCACTACACGCCATAGCAAGATCACCCTACCTAGAGCCCCATCTAGACCTACTGCTTCTACTAGACCTGCACCCCCAAGTAGCCTATTGCTCCTACTTCATCTGATTATAGCCTTGTTGAAAAACTCGAAAAAACCCCTACACAAATATCCATTTTGGACCTACTATATACATCTCCCCAACATCATAAGATCTTGGATCAAGCCCTTAAAGAGTCAATCATCCTAGATAACATTAATGTTGCCTAGTTCCAAGCCATGGTTGGGAACCTACCTGCATCACAACATATCACTTTTTCCCCTCAAGATGTTCCTAAAGACAAACCCAACCACAATGATCCCTTCCACCTCAAAGTATTTTTCCACAATGTTAAAGTTAGACGTGTCTTGATAGATGGAGGAGCAGGGTTGAATATCTGTACACTTAAAGTGGTCAAAGGTTTGGGTTATTCTGAAAAAGATGTGGATCCCTCTCAAAGGATCACAATCAAAGCCTATGATGATGGTGAGCATTTCTCTACAGGGGTTATCATCTTACCTATCAGAGTTGGTCTAGCTACTGAGAACACTTTATTCCAGGTCCTAGATATAGAGATGAACTGTAATATGATACTAGGCCGCCCATGGATCCATGCTATGAAAGCAGTTCCTTCTACATATCATTAGTGCCTAAATTTCTCCTATAATAATATAGAGGTAACCATCCCAGGTGATCCAGATCACTTCCAGTTCTATGCCAATCTTAGAGGAACCACTGCATAACAGGTCCCAGCAAACCATGTAGCAAATCCCCTAGAATCCTCCAAGCATGTTAATCCTTCCACGCTCACACCCACATCTAATTGAGGTTGCAGTGAGTACTCCATGTCTCATGCCTTTCACATTGGGAAACTTCCTTTATCCCCCAAGTCATACGGTAAACCTCAGCTTATACAAAACAAACCTAAGTTTGCACTTCAAAATAGACCTTCTATGGCATTCACCAGTGGAGGCGGGCTACATGAAGAACATGTCTATGAAAATACCTCTACATGGATTGAAAAGGCTAAAGAAGAACAAGAAATTACTCCCATATCCCCCAACAAGTATGGACCTAGATTCACCATCATGCAAAAAAAGGGATATGATGGATGTAGTGGCCTAGGACTCCAAAAGCAAGGCATTATTCAACCCATCATTGTATCATGATGACCTCATAGCTTGGAACTTGGATTCAAACCATTTTTTTGGGTCTTCCTAATACTGAGTCATCCTCATCTGAGGAGGTGAATGCTTCAAATGATGATAAGGTATCTGAGAACAACCAACCCAAACCCACCCAATCTGTATCTAACATTGATGATCTTGATACCTCCCTCGGTCTTGATCATATATTTGCAGACCCGGATAGCTTACCTATGGAAGATAAATATGTCAATCCACCTGTCACTCAAACCAATTCTTCACCTTGGATCAAAAAATTCTAGGATCCAAGCCCTCCTGCCTCTGAACATGATCCTAATGACATCACTGAAGCAGATATCCATATCTATGTCTTGGACCAAAGCTTATTCAACACCGATGATGGCATTTCCTTAGTTTTCCCTGAATTTATTGATTGGGACCAACAAGGACCACCAATGTTTGATCAGTTTGAAAATGATGATGCCATCACAGAATTTTTTGAGCTCCGTGAAGATGTACCACAAGGTGATCACAAGTCTATATTTTCCATTAATCTAAACATCATGGCATATTTTGGGGAGTCAACTCCATCTTCCAGTTGCAAAATTGAGAATATAACAAAAAAAGGCACAAGTAGGTCTCTTGGTGAAAATCAAAAGGCACCATTAGACTGTGAAAAAGTAAAAATAAAGGATGTATCCAAGGGTGAAAACCTCTCTGAGGCACCTGAGGATGGAAGATTGGACACACCCCCATTAAAGGAAAAATCAACATTACTTGTGGAGATGACAAAAGAGATTAATCTAGGAACTCCTAACAACCCCAAAGTCATACACTTTGCAACCTCATTATCACCAGAAGAGAAGGATGAATTTATCAGATTTTTTCTAGAGAGGTAGATCAACTTTTCCTGGTCTTATGCAGATATGCCTGGCTTAGATCCTGAACTAGTCCTTCATCACTTACCATTAAAACCAGGAATGAAACTAGTAAAGCAAAAGTTGAGGAAAATGCATCCTCAAGTTGCCCTCCTTGTAAAAGCTGAATTGAAGAAACTATTGAATGTTGGCTTCATAAGACCCATTGATTATGCAAAGTGGATATTGTAAGGAAACTCAAGTGCGAAAACAACTTCCTACACTAATCTCATAAGGAAAGTATGATGCAAATCCTATTAAAATCTTCTACACTTATAGATTCAATATCATGTAAACAACAATATTGCAGCCAAACATGCATACAAAAAATAGACAGAGAAAGGAACACATAACACAAGGATTTTCCGGTGGGGAAAAACCTTTCGGTAAAACAACCCCACTCCTTCAGAACCTGCACAATGTATTATCTTCAACACGAGGTTACAATACACTTGCAATGCAAGTTCAACATCAACAACAAAAGACTCCAATAGCTACTTGCAGTACCAACAATACACCTTTTTTGCATCACATCTCTTTGCAACCCTAAAAATGCTTATAACATGCATTTCACTTTAGGGCTACTCCCAAAAAGTAAACCGTATTAGGGTTTTACCATTCTCCAAGAAAATAGGAACCCCAAAAAATTCCCACTATTGGGGTAGAGTGTACAGTACTCAAATATATTAGTTGCCACGTGTCTTCACCTATCATTGAATCTTCCTAACATAGCTCTTACGTGTCATAGGAATCTGTCATAACCATTTTAGTCATGATCTCCTTACAAACAATTCAAGATGTCAACACATCAACATTATTTGCAAGAAATACATTTTACAAAACAAATAATAAGAATAGGAATTATACAAGGTTGAGACACCTTATTCCTAACAGATATCTAATCTAGTACCAGTAAGAAAACACTCTAGGGGCATCTGGATATGCATTGATTTTTGTGATCTTAACAAGGCATGTCCCAAGGATGATTTTCCTTTACCAAACATAAATATCATTGTAGACATGACAATTGGGTATGAGATGTTATCACTAATGGATGGCTTTTCTGGCTATAATCAAATAAGAATAGCCCCTGAAGATCAACACAAGATAGCTTTCACATGTCCTTGGGGAACATACTACTAGAATGTCATGTCATTTGGTCTTTAAAATGCTGGGGCAACATATCAAAGAGCAATGACTACAATCTTCCATGATTTCATGCACACCCTCATGGAAGACTATGTTTATGACTTACTTTGCAAATCCCATAAAAGGAAAGAGCATTTGGGCATCCCAGATCAGATATTCACCAGAATGGAAAGCTATAAGCTTTGTCTAAATCCAAAAAAGTGTGTATTTGGAGTTGTCTCTAGAAAGCTCCTAGGCTACATTGTTTCTCAACAAGGCATTGAAGTGGATCTCGAGAAAGTAAAGCAATACTTGACATGCCTCCTCCAACAAATCTAAAAACCCTAAGAGGGCCACAAGGAAGATTGCAGTCTATCCGTAGATTCATTGCACAATTGCTTGATAAGTGTCACTCCTTTCAACACCTCTTACGTAAAGGAGTATACTTTCAATGGAATAAGCAATGCCAAGAATCTTTCCAACAACTCAAGGATTATCTTCTACATCCACCAGTTTTAATGGCTCCTATTCCAAGCAAACTATTCATCTTATATATATCTGCTATAGATACAACATTAGAAACTCTCTTAGCACAAAATGATGAACAAGGAAGAGAGCGAGCCATATATTACATCAGTAGAACACTTGTGGGCTATGAGCTAAATTATTCATTAATTGAGCGAGCATGCCTTGCTATTGTCTTTGCAAACCAAAAGCCCAGGCATTACATGCTCCATTAGAAAACAATGCTCATATCTAAGATTGACCCACTAAAGTATCTCCTATGTAGGGCTGCTCTTACAGGATGACTAGCCAAATGGGTCATGGTCCTTAGTGAATTTGACATAGAATATGTAGACGGAAAAGCAATCAAAGGGCAAGTGATAACAGATCAATTAGCAGAAGCCCCTATGTCAAATGATCATCCCATGTTGATAGACTTTCCAGATGAAGCCATATTTCACATGGATGTAGCTAATGAATGGAAGCTTTATTTTGATGGATCACATACACGAAATGGTTCATGAGCTAGCATTATGTTTATCACTCCTCAAGGAGACATAATCCCCAAGTCATGCAGGATTGCATTCCATTATACAAAAAACATAGCAGAATATGAGGCACTATCATAGGGCTCAAGATAGCTATCCAATGGAACATTCAACATTTACAAGCCTTTGGGGATTCCCAGTTGGTTATCCACCAAGTCAATGATGACTATGAAACCAAAGATGATAAACTAATGCCCTACAAGCAAATGGCAGACTTCATTAAGTCTAAATTTGTTACTATCTCTTTTCATTAGCTACCAAGAATACACAACAAGCAAGTTGATGCTATGGCTACCATTGCTTCTATGATTGATATGCCTCAAAATGTGGAATGTTGTGAATTCCTTTTTGAGTAACTTTTAATTCTAGCATTTGAGCTCTCCCAATTTGAGTTTGTGTGTGAACTTGTTGGTCCCAATTCTCCTTGGTATCAAGACATTTATGATTACCTACATGCCCAAATCCTACCACCCAATTTATCCAAAAATGACCATCGAGCCTTTATCCATCAAGCCACTAGATATGTCATCATTGGTGACACCCTTTACAAGAGATCTTTTGACCAAACCCTTCTCAGATGCCTTGACTCGCAAGAAGCTGAAACTACCTTGCATGAGGTTCATGAAGGTATATGTGGAGGCCATTTCAATGGTCTAAGTCTGGCCAAGAAACTTGTCGAAGCTGGGTATTATTGGCCCGCCATGGAATAGGATGCCCATGACTTTGCCAAAACATGTCATAAGTTTTAGATACATAACAATCTAATCCATGCACCAGCACAAGAATTACAGCCAGTCATATCACCATGGCCCTTTTCACAATGGGCTTTTGATCTTATCGGAGCTATTTCTCCTCCATCCTTTGATGGTCATAAATTCATTATTACAGCAATGGAATATTTTACCAAGTGGGTTGAAGCTATCCCTTTGACTTTCACCACTGGCAAGCAGATCTCAAGGTTTATTCTAAACTACATCATATGTCAGTATGGAGTCCCCTTGGCTATTATTACTAACCATGGTACTCCATTTCAAAACAAATATGTAGACAAGCTTTGTGAGAAGCACAACATATACCATGGATATTCTAGTATTTACCATCCATAGGGCAATGGCCAACTAGAAGCATCTAATGAGACCATCATTAAGATTCTCCAAAAGACTGTCAATGATTCGGGTTGAGACTGGCATCTCCAGCTAAATCCAGCTCTTTGGGCATATCGAACAAGTTTCTATGCTCCTACTGGTGCAACACCATACTCTCTTGTCTATGGCACTAAGGCCATAATTCCCATTGAAGTTGAAATTCCATCATTAAGAGTATCCCTACAAGATGTCGTTGATGATGAAAACTACCGAATATCTAGACTCCATGAGCTGGAAATGCTTGATGAACAAAGATGAGTTGCCTTGATAGACTTGCAAGCTTACCAAAACTGACTCAAACAAAGCTATAACAAGAAATTCTAAGGTCATCATTTTGAGGTCGGTGATTTGGTCCTAAAGATGAACTACAAGACACAACAACATAGAGAAAAACAAGGCAAATTTGAGCCAAATTTGGAAGGACCTTATGTAGTTACTGCATCTTTTGGGTCCAGAGTATATCAGCTTGCAACTCCAGAGGGTGAACCATTGCCCATGTCCATCAACAGCTTGCATCTTCGCAAGTACTACACTTGATTCTGTCTAAAAGTCCTAAAAAAAAATTTAAAAAAAATTGAAAAAATGGATACCTTGATGAAAACTTGGCAAACAAGCATCTTGGCATGAAAATTTGAGTCAAGAGAAAAATTCTGTCCAAAAGTGAAAACTTGGCAAATAGGAGCTTTGGAAAGTACCATGGTGAAAACTTGGCAAACAGGCGCCATGTGTAATTAGTTGTGGCTCCTCCATCTATCAAGATTCCATCTAGTCTTTCCCCCCTATCATTCCTTGATCATATTCTTCCTATTGCAAGACATCTTTGGTTCCTTGACCATGGCTCACGAATTGGTTAATGTCCTTTGTTATCTTACCAAGAATTACCAATTTGTACACACTCTGCCATTGGCCTTTGTACATAGTTTGCATCTTGTCTGGGGGCATATTACCCACATAGTGCACGAGTTTGAATTTGAACTGGGGGCATATCCCTAAGTGTTTTTTATCCATTGGACCTATCACATAACAAATTGGAGCTAACACCTATATATGCTTTTATGATCCTGAAAAAATCCTAAACATTCAAATATGATCCTGAAAAAATCATTAAAATCACATAATGTCCTGAAAAAAATCCTAAAAACCACATAATGTCTTGAAAAAATCCTAAAAATCACATAATGTCCTGAAAAAATCTATAAAAATCACATAATGTCCTGAAAAAATCTATAAAAATCACATAATGTCCTGAAAAAATTCTAAAAATCACATAATGTCCTAAAAAAATCTATAAAAATCACATAGTGTCCGAAAAATCCCCTAAAAATCATAAAATGTCCTGAAGAAATCAGTCACAAAAAATAAAATCAAATATCCCCAAAAAACCCTAAAAATCACAAAACCCATCAAAAACTTGCAATAAACCTTGTACATATTCACTGTGGATAATCACCCCTTTTGCATAAACACTTGCACTTTGTAGGCTGAATCTCAAAGCACTACATTTCAATTCCAATCACAATATTTGAGCAACATGAACCAACAATCAATCCAACATGTCACTGTGAACTTATCAACTGAATCTACAACTACAACTATCACATTATCAACATGTCAAACACAATCTATGCACATAAAACATTAACAAGAATGTAATAATGGACAAGAATAGTTGTTAGCTCATGTTGTTTAGCGAGTGATTTATTTTTTCTTTGTTTTTCTTTGATCATGTTCTTATGCCACTCAATGATATAAAACTGATCTATGAGAGTGGCTGGGATGGTTCATGGTCATCTTTTTTTTTATTTCTATCCGTTGCAATGTACCTTTGAGAGTCTAGGGCATGTACATATGCCTCAGGAAGGACAAGGTCATTCTCTATCTGCATCATGCTTGTTTACACAAAAGGCTTGCATTTGCGCTCTGGCCCTTTATGCCATGATGCATTGCATTCCATTTACCATATCAAAACAAAGCTCTATTTGACATATAGTGCACTTTCTAGAAGAAAAAGTCTTTCCATCATACTAACATCTTCTCATCTCATATTTCCTTTTCATCTCATTCTCCATCACCATGATCATGTCTTCCGATTCACTAAATCATCTTCATCTTGCATTCATGCATTTCGACATCATCTTGCACTGTCAATCAAGTTTTTGTGGCTTTCCACCTGGTTCAACCTCAGTCTAACATTTGTCTCATCATCTTTGACCAAATATGACCATTCTTGATGATTTCACTCATGCTCTAACATCTTTCCATCATTTTGGGCATGCACACACAGTTTTGGGTCATTTCGAGTCCAATCGAGTCAATTTTGGGCCTCAGAGCCTTTTAGGGTGCAATCTGCATTTTTAGGGCATAGTTGGGGTTCCCAACTGCATCATTGACACACTTGGTCATTTGAACTATTTCATTGACACACTTGGTAGAGTTTTGGGTGCACTTGGGGACCTAGGGTATCCAGAACTGCTCCTGGAACCCCTAGGTTGCACTCCGGAGGCCATAACTTTTGTGTTTCAACTCTGATTTATGAATCGTCAGTTGCATTGGACTCATATCTTTCTTGTGAACATAATGAGCTATAATTTTCATTATTTTGTCACTATATGGATTAGTAATCCTTGAGATCACTCTTGGCCTCCTGTTTGTCCCCTGTCATGTTGATTTTGGCCCCCGGAGCCTTCTCGAGCACATTTTTCATTTTTTGAGACCACTTGGGCTTCCCAAGTTCATCGTTGATGCACTTGGTACTGTAATGGCACACTTGGGATTAAAAATTGCATCAATGATGCACTTGGTTGAGTTTTGGGCCCAGTTGGGGACCTAGGATACCCATAACTGCTCCCAGAGCCTCTAAGTTGCACTCCGAAGCTCATAACTTTTGTGTTTTAACTCAGATTTGCAATCTGTCAATTGCGTTGGATTCATCTCTTTGTGGTGGAAAAAATGAACTATAATTTTCATCATTTTGTGTAATTCTTAAGTGGTAACCCATGCAATTACTCTCAAGCTCTGAATTGACCCTATTCTACACTCTGGGCCTCATAACTTTCACATTTTAGCTCTGATTTTCATTCTGTCAGTTGCTATGGTTTTGTTTTCTTGTTGTTGAAAAATTGACTTATCATATGCTTATCTTAGTCAATTTCTCAAGGGGGAACCCATATATATCATCCCTACTGGGGCATGTTGTGGCTTTCTCATCAATTATTCTTTGATACAACGCTCTAAATCACATTGTATCAAAGAGGGGCAAAATGTAGACACTCAAAAATGGTTCACATCTATGATTTCATCACATATTCATACTAATTTGACCCATTTTCTCATTCTACTAACTTTGATCTTTTGGCCAAAATTGATCATACTTTATCATTTGTACCCCCTTTCACATCAATTTCATATCAACTCGGAATCATATCAAATCAACTCAAAATCACTCAGAATCATATCAAATCAACTCGAAACCATTTGAAATCAACTCAAAATCATCCCAAATCAACCTGAAATCACTCAAAATCAGTCCTAGTCAACCCAAAACATATCAAACATCCCAAATCAATCATCATTTATATGCTCCTAGGTATTGTTGTGGCTTTCAGTGCCTTGGAAACCGATCAACCTATCAATCTTATCAATCTAACCTTAGTACTGTCATGGCTCTTAGTGCTAGGTCAAACTATCATTCATGTCATTCAATCTTTGATGTTGTTGAGGCTTTCAATGTAATATTGATAGTGTCCATCAATGTTATTATGATCAACATTTTCAATCAACCTCGATCCTGTAGCATTTGCAATATTAGTTAAATGTTATGTATCAATCAATCTGTGTCATGTGTCCTTGGCATGTTATCAACTTCAATCAATCAATCTGACCATGGCTTTGGTCTACTTGTCATCATCTTATTCGATATCCATTATCTTTACATTTTTTATTAAAGGGTACAGTCGCATTCATTTAATCAATTTGGCCAATCATCTACTAATTTTCTCTATAGGATTAAATAACCCATAATTTAATCCTATTATTCTTTCTAATTACTCTTCCTAATTATCATCCTTAATTAATTAATTTTATTAATTAATTGATCCATTATTTGCAAACCATGGAAATTCTTAATTTCCTAAGTCCCATTTTCCATCATTAATTCCATTTTCTACTAATTCTTATTTTGTGGAATAAGAGGATTTTCAATTCGAATATTCCATAAAATATTGCATCATAGTGACACTTGCATATGACACCTCGTGAATTCTCCTTTAACACTTGGATGGGATTTTTCATAATCAAATATTCTTACCTCTTACACAAGTCCCTATTTGGCTTATTCATCATAGATTCTTGGCTTTAAATGGGTTGAGGTGTCTTATGACGCGTCATAGATTCTCTTCCGCATTTAGCCAAGTTTGACTTGCATGCATCATAGAATCTTACAATTGGCATATTTTGTCATATGCATCATGGATTCTCAAAGGAATCTCTTGCCACATCGCATTTCTATGGGTGGAAAATCCAATGCTCTCATCCTCCATGTCAATTATAAAATGAACACTCTTTCTCTCATTTTGGGTCTTCTTGAATCCTTGAATTCTATCCTTGAGTCTTCACTTCTTTGCATTTACACTTCTTGCTTTCACAATAAAATCACACTTCTAGTATTCTCATGGCATTATCTATATCTGAGGCTTTTGCTTCAATCTTGTGTGCACTATAAGAAAATTGGAGCTACAATCATTTGGAGAAGAAAGAAGGACATGGGAGCTACAAATGAAAGAGGGGGTTTCTATTGCTTTCTTTATTAGTTTGGCTTTAATGATAGACTAGTGGGTGCTAATGTATGATTATTGAGTTTTGTGATTTGCTCATAGTATGTTATGCATTTTAACCCATTTTATGGTCCTACAAGGAGATTGTCAATCTTAGATTGGTTTTGACAAGGTAGTGACAAAACACTTATTCATTATCAACATAATTATAGTGCAAGACGAGTGATTAGAGAAAGTCAAGCAATCAGTGTAAGTCGAGTGTTCAAGGCATGTCGAGCATTAGTTGCTAGGAAATACATGCCAAGTAATATACATAGTCAGTGTCAGGAACCAATATGTGTCGAGCAAATAGTTAGTGTCAAGTCACTTAGGAGCTGAGTAAATAGAGTAGCTAAGTCATTCAAAAGATGAGTTACAACATTGAAGATATAGTGAATGATGAGTATCAAAGACTTCAATTGCCAAGTGAATAATTTTGGACATAGTTGTTTTTAATGACACAAACTTCAATGTAAACCATTTTTAGGCTGACTTATCGATTGTTTTAAGATTCTAGAAGATGTATACAGGTGTATATTATGAATCCCTATGTAGCACATGCAACCAATCAAATTGAGGGATGTTCTAAGCAAAAAAAAGGATCAACATAAATCATTGATTCTAACCTAACACTAGCCAACTTATGTTTACTTAAGGAGACAAACCCTAAATAGATTATAAGATTGTGTTAAGGAAGAGAAGGAGACACAAGAAATATGAATGCTAAGTACAAAGAGCATTCATGATGGCTATGGAGGTTGTGACAATTTTATGAATTGCAATCAGTTACAAAGAACAGAGAAAAGAAAAGAGATGACAAAGGAGACATATCTGATTAGAAGGACCAAGTACACACCTAGAAAGAGAAGATCTGACCTCTAGCAACAGAGTGCTAATCAAAGGATCATGATGCTGAATCATTCTAACAAGTGATGCAAAGAAAATCTCCTAACAAAATAGTCTTAACAAGCTTGTGTAAATCTCTTAATTGAATGCTTGTTTTATTGCAAGTTTAATTCCTCTAACAAGGCACACTTTTAATAGGGTGCTTAAATCCTTTAATAGGGTGAGACCTAACAATCTTTGTAAGCTTTTAATAGGGTTGACCTTTCACAAGGTAGATCATAGCTTATGGTCAAACTTCTAGTAACCTTAATTGGCTACATTTTATAGTTGCAACAGTGAATATTTGTGGGTGTCATCCCCACCCTAATTTTACCTTCTCATTAGAGGGTTTCTGGGTAACAAACTTATTGTGTTATGTGTTATTTGTTTCATGCTATGGATGAACATGTTTAGTTATCAATTTTAGTTTACATGTTTAATATTGAGATGGGTGCATGGTGAATGTTTGATGGTTAAAATTATGAGGACACGAAGTATGCACATTAATGCAAGAAAACACAAAGCAGACACAAATTATACACATTGATGCAAGAAGACACAAAGTAGACACAAAGTATACACATTAATGCAAGAAGATAGGAAGCAGACACAAAGTATACAAATTGATGCAAGAAGACACAAAGTAGACACAAAATATACACACGAAGACATTAAATATGAGGTATAAACTTCAAAGTTATATGCTTACACAAACACATTCTTATAGTGAGTGGTTAGATTATTGTACCTGGACATGGAAACAATCTACTTGATGCTCCCTCATGAAAAAAATCCATTTTGGGAATCTCACCTCAATATGACCGAATCACTCCCCTCTCCCTTCACAAGATCTACATTCACTATAAGACTTTGAGGTGGATAGATACTTGGAAACAATAATATATGTATTGTTCATTTACATTGTCCTATTCCTATAGTGAATGATAGAATTACTATGCTTAGGTAGAAACAGTCTCCAAGAGGCTCCCTCATGAACAAAGTTCATTTTGGGAACCTTCTCCTCACTATGACTGGATTACTCTCCCTTTTACAAACTCCCTATTCACTGAAGGACTAGGAAATCATTAATCATTTGTTAAGTTGATAATATCAACAATAACATTTAAAAATAAAGTAACTAGATGGATCTTTCTTAGGCACTTTCTATTTTCATAATGAAGGGTAGAATTACTGTGCTCAGGTAGAAACAAGCTCCAAGAGGCTCCCTCATGAACAAAGCTCGTTTTGGGAATCTTCTCTTCACTGTGCTTAGATTACTCTACCTTTCACAAAATCCCTCTTCATTAGAGATATGGAAAGACCTAGGTTGAATCTTAAACAAATTATGATACTAAGATATGTGATGTTGTATTATCATAGTGATATCTAGATTTAGCATTTGGTAATGGTTATATAATAGTTTCAACATATGTTCTAATAAACTTATATAAATAATGGTTATCCATTTAATATAAAATATTTATTATTAATGATCCTTGCTACTAGGTCAGCTTAGAATGATTGCTAAAGAATATGAGATTCCATAGGAATCAAATCTTGATATAATTAATCATTTTAAAATCAACTTGTGAGTACCACTGCTAGATTGGTACAATGGTTCTTATGGACTTATCCATAATATTTGTTATTATATTGGAATTCTTGTGAGAGACAATCATATTATCAATTATATTCTCACAATCATATTTCATAATAATATTAATATTTGAGATTAGGTATTCTCCCTCTTGAGAGACAATATTAGTTTCCATGAGTTATGAACAAACTATCATTTAAATATTAACTCTATATATATCTAATATTTGAAATTACAAATATCACATATATTTTACCTCATAATATTGATTTCAACATATAAATGAATAACAAAGGGGAGTAAGTGATACCTTATATGCTATCTCATAATTTGAAAGTTCTCTTATTTGGGATTCAGACCCACCTTCAATGTTTGAATAAGGAAATCAACTAGTCCTTTTTTAATAAGTTTTGATTCTCGAGATATTGTCACCTTGATTTTTGGGTGTTGTATATGACAATTTTGTTTCTTCAACATCTTCCCAATAGTGCTTCAAAGGGCTCCACACAACATTTACAGAGGACTCCACGCTAGTTGGCAACCCATCCATGTAGGGCATTGCTAGTTGTACCAGATCTATCTTCTCATTAGATTTATAACTCACCATTTATGATGAATTATCTCTTCTCCCTTGACTTGATTGCTTAATAGTGTGACGATGTATATCTTTAAACAATTAATGACCATTGTTTGATATGATCCACAAATTACCATGAAAATGATCCCCATTGTCAAGAAAAAAAATGGTGTATGTGGAAGTTTTATATATATATATATATATATATATCTTAGTTGAGTTTGTAATTCTTCACTCCATCTCATATTTTCCAATGGGATTTGTATTTGTCATAGCATTGGGCATCAAAGTTGTTGGTGATTCAAATCTAGTAACTCGTGACTGAGATCATGCATTGCCTTCTTGAATTATAGCCACTATCTACCTTCTTGGTCTATAGACAATGCTTATGCTCTTATTGTCTGATCTGGGCTTATTGATTGGAGGTCATGTTGCCTATTGATAGGCTCGTGGTTGTGAAGAGTCAATTTTGTTTAACACTGACATTTAACTCATAGTGCATTGCTAGTTTGGGAGCCTGTGTGAGGACCTTGTGTTGAAGGATTATGACTCGTTGTGAAAAGTATGCGCAGTGGTATTCTTTCAGCAATTTATTTCCCTTATTCCTACTTCCACTTGCTAGGCTCGATGATAAAATATTTTATCAAATGGGATCGATCAATCTATTACAGAAATTCATTATGGCATATTCACCATGAAATAAAGTCTGATTGCAATGAGATTTTATTTGATTGCGATGGGATTTGGAAGATACACATGGTAGAAGAGTTCTAGTAAATGCTTTTTGAAAACTATCGATAAGCATCCATACCAAGGTGAAGTGCAAGGTCTTAATAAACTTGGGCAATAATATTTTTTTTCAAATATTTTCTTGTGTTGTTCATATGAAATCACGACAACCATAAAATTGAAAACTTCACTTATATGTAAGCAACAACCAATATTCTTTGATGACCACAAATTTAGTAAATAAATGCCTCTACAGAGGTATAGTATATACTGCTTCCATTCTTTATATTCGATGGTAGTATGTCTTTCCCGGACATTACAAATGACTCATGTGAGTGGATCCACCATTTTGTTTTTATAATAATCATCTTTGGGAAAACTTGTGTAATTTTAAAAATTTATGTGCCAATTCTACAAGATGGCAAGATCAAATGCTTTGATACCAAATTATGATGTCCCCTTTCTATCATCCATTTAGTTTTTCCCAATTTCTGATAAAAACCTATTTCTTTTTAAAAATCATTTTTCCTGATGATTCCTTATGGGTATGTCATACTCATTTACATACTTTTTTATAAGGAAAGGCCTGACCTTTTGTTAAGTAATTTTAATATTAATTATATGATTAAAAATAATATTTAATTATTATTTAATCTATTTAACTCATTAATATTATAATATAATATATTATGATAATCTTATATATTGATTTATTATTATATTATCAAATAGATCATTGTTATATTTGTAAATTTATATATATATATAATCATATTTTAAGATCAACTATATTTAATATTCAGTATCTAATTATGTTGAATTTATATCTCTATAAAGTGTTACACATATATCATTATATATAATAGATGATATTTTACTTTAATATTATTATTCTTGATTATTATTATTATTATGTTATTATAATAATAATATATTATCTTAATATTTATATATCCTATTAATTTGGGCTCATGACATAATATTTCTTGTTGAGCAACATAATATGTCCCTTTTTTCTTGTTTTTATGATTACGGAGCAAGGATTTTCCTTTGATTCCCTATATTTCCAGTGGATGCATTGTTTATTTGTTGACTTGTATCTTTTATATCATAATGTCCTTCCTCACATGGACTTGTTTATTCTATACGAGGATCTTTCTCTTTTTCAAATATTTACATCTTCTTTCCAACCTCTACATTTCCTTAGAGTGTATATCTTTTTATAAATGATCTCGCATGTAGGGAAAATAATATTTTATCATTTCCATTTTATTTACTCTTTGGGGGAAATATATCATTTCTTCAATATCTTATCCTTTCTAAGGATCCATTTTCCATGGTGGAGTAGTGTTTATTTATTATGTGACATAATTTATGACATGGACTTGTTTGTTAAATCATGGATTTTCTATTATGAAAGAAGTGTGTGTCCTTGATCACAACCTCTTCCTCATTTATAGTTTCATATACATTATGAAAAATTCTTACTTGGTGGCTTAAAGTGTGTCATCCTCACTAGAGGAAAATGGTGAATGATTGTTTTCCTTCTCCTCTTTTGGTCAAAGTTGGTATTTTTGTTCAAGGAACCTTTCAAAGGTATATGTATTGGAGAAGATATATCTTCCTCCTAAGAAAAAATTTACACTTTTTCCAAGATATCCTTTTACAACCATCTCTCTCTTGGCTTGTAAAAAGCTATGCCTCTTTGGCTAAGGTTGCATACATACATTCTTGCTTCAAGGATATCTCCTAGGCATTGAAGGTGGGTATCCTCCCTCTTTTATTTATGATGTCATAATAGATTTATATTTCAATCTTAAGGATGGGGAGAATATATGTGGCATCCTTGTGAATTATATAATGGATTCCTTTGGAAATGATGATTTCCTTTGGATGGTCTTTTTGCATCATCTGATAAAGGATTCCTCTTGAAAATAATATCTTTCTTGGATCAATCCTTGTGCACAATATTGTAGTTTATTCCTTTGGAAATAATTCTTTCTATGGGGTGATCCTTTTGCATAATTTTTAATAAATTTATTTTTTGACAATGTTTTTGATTAAATAAAACAAGTTTTGAAGGGGCCTTGAAACCCAAATACAAAGCAAGTGCAAAACTAAACAACCTATGAACTAACCCAAAAGATATACAACACACTTTTCATGGAAATACAGGCAAGAGACACAACATAACATATATAGATAAGGGGTTTCCAAACATCACACAAGCCCTACCAAGACAAACTAGTGATCAAGAAAAATATAAATCCTTAATAATTTGATTACCCTATTAAAAAAAGACAACAGAATTAGGATTTCCCCTTAACCCCCAACTTGTGGGAATCAAAGGAAGCATAAGGGAAACTACTTTGAACACTTTCCTTTACTCGTAATCCATCCCTCTTCAATCCTAGTAGCCACAGATTGTTAGGCCAACGAATTAGTGAAATGGTCAGAACTGACATAACCAACACCATTAATGACAGGGCCAATAGTTGCAAGAACATCAACACAAAATCCACCCTCCACAAAGCCAATTTTGGTAGGGCCAACATAAATAATATTTCCATCCGATGTCAAAATAGAATCACCAACACTATGTTGGTCAAAGCCAACAACATCAATCATAATCTATTTAGTATTAACAATAATTGAAACACTAGAGATAAAGCCAACCACAAGAGGGGCCACATCAATAGAAGATAGTTGACTAGAACCAACATGATCGAGAGCAGGGATATTCACAACTACTTCCCCATCTAATGCAGGTTTCTTGACCATTGTATAATGTTGTAGCAAAGCACCCTTCCACTAGGAGAGTTTTTAGCCTCACACTTTGTCACAACATGCCTAGTATTAAAGAATTCCATACATCTAAACAAAAGAATTTCTTAATTTAAATATTGTATCCAAGAGCCAATAAGACTACATAGTCTAATCTTTGTCGAAAGACCTTTATAAGCATTGATATCAACAAGAATGCATGCATTTTTTAGATTGTCTGTGTTGCACACATTTTATAATAATGTTATATTGTATTATTTAATTTTATTATGTAATGTTACAGATAGGAGCACCTAGATGGACGCGCAATATAAAAAGTTTTACATGGGATATACTTGATGAGTTGTATTGTAACATTGCAATAATAGTTTATGTAAATAGTTAATATTGGGAAAAAAAATTAAATGTCCAATATTAAATGTGGGGTCAATGGGTTAGGTAGCACATGGTTTATGTAATAGCACTTGGTGGTTTTGTGAGACTTTCTACTATATAAGTAGCCACAAGGGTAGTTGTTGTATGAGAAAGAAAAAAAAAAAAAAAGAGAAAAGGAAAGTCAAGCAAGACAAGGCTTGACAAGTTAGCCAAGGGAGCATTTGTGAAGGTTGGAAGCATGACATGGGATGTGTGGATTCATGCTTGTTCACATGGATTGTTTGGTTGTGACTATAGCTTTGAAGGCTTCCATGGTTGTATTGCAATGATATTTTGCTAAATAATGCATAGTGATGGATGCTTTTAGAGGTTGAGTTTTTTTTCCCTCAATAAGGGTTTCCCAAGGTATATCTTGTGTCACATTTTTGTGGGTATTTTTATATTTTTTTGCATGTGGATTTCAATTACATATTTATTTTAGATCTATTATGGGTTATGTGGAAACAATTATTTTTGTGTTACAAGTTTCCTTACATGCATAGGTAGAATGCAATATGTCAAAGGATTCCAAATCCACCATTAATAAATCACCTAAAGCCTCACCAACTTCCTCAAGAACATAATCATGCTAGAGATGAAGACGAAAATTAGGAAGATGTACCTAGATAGGTATTTTGCAAAAATATTCAATGATCAGATTAAAGTCCTTATGCCAAGGTTTCATCATTAGAGGGAAACAATTTTCCCATGTGAAGAAATGATCACATAGAATGGCTCTCCTATCATCTGCGTCATCAAATCTGGCAATAAAAAAATTCTTACTAGAGGAAAGAATCTATATAGAGCTAGTAAGATATGGATCCCAATGCTTGGATATTCAAGGGTAGAACTCCTTAAAAGAGGGCCAAAAGCTCTTAAATTGATAGATAACCACGTCCACCTCAAAGGATGCAATCTATTGCTCAATATATGAGATAGTATCTTCCTCCAAAATGATTGAAATAGAGGTACGGGTAGGAAAGGATTTGGAAATTGTGAGCATAGTTACATCCCCCAAACCCCTACCATCACTCACAAAATGGGAAAACCCTTTTGTGCCTTTCTAAACCCCACAAAAACCTCCTTCCATGCAACAACCTCTTGCAAGATCACCTCATCCACAATTGAATGAGAGATCAAAGACCCAATATATATCTCTCTCATTAGAGAAGAAACTCACCCAAAAATAGGGGGCATTAGACACAAAGACCTACCGAATACTCATCGCCACAAGAAGGAAAGGAAGTGAATGACCACCTCCAATAAGCGGAGCCAAAACACTTGTATCAGCAACTAAGACTTACTTGCATTAGTTAAAGGGTACAAGGTAGAAAAAGACAAGAGTCTAAAATAAAGGCCAACATAATGCAGGGGTGTGTGCATGCACACGTAGGGAATTTTCCTCTTTCCATATTCTTCTTCTTCTTTGTTGACAATGTTTTCCTTGGGGAAATGCTTGTGTATTATCTAGTGTATTCCTTTCGAAAGACCACTTTCCTTGGGGTTATCCTTATGATGAATTTCCTTAGATAATCCTTTTTGGCATTTTTCATTACATAAATTAGTTTCTTCAATATCCTTGGGATGGGTTGAATAGCATAACATGGCTTGATAGACCAACAAATCCATCTTTATCTCAATCCTTCTATCTCTTAGATGAGTGGAACTAGCATAACAACAATTAATAGTATTATTTTCACTCTCCCTCCTCTTTTTTCCTCATAGATCAAACAACATAACACAGCTAAGACAACTTGTTGTCCAATAGAATATTTCCTCTTTCATGAATTACATTGCATGCCACACCTTACTATCTTGTGTAATTCATGATTTCATTTCTCTCTCTCCTTTTTTATTGCATAAACATAATTAAATTTCTATTTGGTTGGCTTAGTGATTCTTGTCTTATCTTTAATGAATTCTCTTTCTCTTCCTATGGGGTCACTTGTATTCTTGCAATAGCATTCTACACATGATGCTATAAGTTAAGGCATTTTGTTCATTAGATCATTTCAACTAGCTGGTTTAGAGCCTGTGTTTTTAGTAGTGAGCAATTTGTTGCGTCTTTTGTTTTTAATTTTGTGTTCCCTTGCACATGGGTTTATGAGTTAAGATACCTAGTTTGGGGGTGTGTTCCCTTGAACTTATTGATGTCTTACCTCTTTTTTATCTTTCCCAATAATCATCTCTCTCTATAATATCTCATTTTTTAACTTTTCTATGAGTATATGTATATAGGCTCATACTCCTACTAGATTACGGGCTAAACATAAGCATTGTAGATTATATATCTTGGGTAAGGCATTCAACTCTATGATTCCTTAGCACGCATTTTAGTGTATGTTCATTATGTTATGCATCATAGGACTTCATTATGAATTGGACTATTTAAATTAGTAAATATGAGTCCTCTCTTAATTTAGTTTCTATGATGGCCCTTGATTTTTTGTCATCCATTCAATCATCACTTACATACATTAGCACAATTTTATCATATTTATCCTTATGTATTTATTTTAATATCACAACTTAATTTTACACATGGTTTGGGCATCTCCATATCCACATCAACCTCCTTTGAGTTTTGAGCCCTAAAATGAATAGGTGAAGTATGTAAGAAAGGCTACTTTTCCCATTTTGGCATATCATCCCAATTACAAGCTATCCATACACACACATCAATTTTCAACTTCAAGCATTTAAATATACCAAATATTCAAGTCCTTTCATCCCACCATATCCTTCATTGTGGAAAGGTTGAATTGTCATCATGCAAGCATGGATTTTTTGATGTAATTTCCAATCTTTATGGAGTCATCATATTTGCATCAACTCTTCTAATCTCATTTCAAGAAGCTTTTGCAACTTCAAGGTATAAGACATCTTAGTCTTAGATCTAGTATGTTCTTTATATCATCACATGTTCTCAAGTACTCTTCAATTCAGTTTGATGGTTAGTTCCAAAATCAAATTTTGACATAGGAAATTGCCTTTCCAAAACCATTTTCCAATTTTCTATGTGGTGGTGATAGGTGGTGCAGTTTCAGAAGAGGCTATAGATATGCAAGACAAAGAGTTACAATTTGATAGCATTTTTGTTAGATTTTTTTTGGTCAAAGGTGACTAGACTCATCTTTGACTTCCTACTCACCCTTGACCCTCTTGGTCACCATTGACCTACCTTTTTGGATTGAAATTCAAATCATAGTTCAATTAATATTTTTCCTACCCAAATCTAGTTCAGATATTGCATTTAAAAGTTTCTATCTTTGTAGAAACTTATCATTTCATCTTTCCTTACATTATTGCTTCCATTTCCATTTCATTTACATAGTCATCTTCCATAACAATGAAGGAATCCTTATATCTTCCTAGTGCTTGAGTCCCCTTGAGCCTAGCAGATGATCTTCATTCCTATGTATGAGAGAATATAGGTGTGAGATTTCCAATTCATCTATTCATACCAATGAACATTCTCATCCATATTTTTCCTTCATTACAAATTCACAACATAGGATTTTTTTGGGACCTTGTAAACAAATGATGTTGTGGAATGGGACGGGCCTTTATCTAGTTAGGATGAAATAGGATCAATGATTAGTTAGTGCCCTTGACTACACTATTACACCAATCTACTTCATGTAAGTATTGATGCATTTCAAGCATGTGTAATGGAATCCATACATAAATTCCTAAAATAGATGAGAAATAAGGGCTAAATACTAGTCTAAACATGCAAACTAGTAACCACTCCAAATCTCATCTAATTATGATGTGGAATTAATCAATTAAGTTGACCTTCAATCTTTATAATAGTTGGGAACTTGATTGGTTATGCTCTTATAGTAGTTTTAGTTTTATATAATTTATTATGATATTGACTAGAGAGTTTTGAAGGTAAATCTTGGGATTTAGGAAGGAATCATCTTTGCACTCCGAGTTTGAAAATGTTAGTATTTGTTAATAGGTGTCATTGGCTTGAAGGTGTCTACTAAAAACTTTATGAGAAAATTTTGAACTAAGATGCTCAGTAGTATGCCCTGCTTAAATTTTTTCAAAATAACACCACTAAATTTAGAAAAATAAATAGTAAAAAGGGTTTCTTGCTTGTTCAAAATTTGGAACTACTCATCTCAACCATCTCTTGGTGAATCTACGATCCTTTTTTGTTGGATATAGAATCTACACATAAAAAGAGAGAAAATGTGTTTGATTGGATAGGGGCTTACCTAAGTCAAAACCCAGTTAGGATTTACCCTTCAATACTACAATTATGATTAGAAAGAGAACGTGTCCTTGATAAGCTAGAGGCTAAAACCATTAAAAAAATGTTGAATTAAAAAAGTATACTCTTTCTATAATCTTCTTCCCTTGAAGCTTCATGAAAATGTTGTTAGTAGGAGTCATGGATGTCTTCACCCATGTAGGAAACTTTAACTTGAATGCTTAAATGCTTGATATCTTCATCACTTCCTTTAAGATGCTTGGTTGCTTGATGAATTAGAACTGAATGATAAGAGTGATCACTTCTAGAAGAAATCTACAAATGAGGGAGTGAAGTCTATATTTATACTCAACCTCATGAAACATGGTAATATTTTTTAAGGCTAACGTTAGGATAACTTTCACACTCAAAAAAATTATGACTATGACATTGCTATCAAGATTCAATTATGGAGTTTTGGAGTCAAACACATTGACTCATGTTTCATGATTAGCAGTTCACAAGAACCCATCTCTCATGAGAATGAATAGAACACTTAGCACTCATTGCATCTAGGTGATGCACACAGAGGTGAAGCACCATGACTTCCTGGAAGGTTACACATCCTAGTACTACTCCAACAAAAGAATGCTTAACAAAAAATTCCCCTTTATGTTCAAGCCCACTTTTCTTGCATCCCCATTTTGGGCCCAAAATGACCAAATGCTAGTGTCATAATCCTATTATTTTTTCCTAAAATTTGGTTCATATTCTTGGGATTGTTTTAGGCTTCAATTTTGCCATTTAATAAGAACATTTAGATGTCTAGTGGTGACATGAGGGAAAATGCCCAAAATAAACCCAAATGAGCGTAAAATTGTATATGGATATATTATATGACATTACATTTAGCCCCTACTTTAGTGAGAGTATTCTTACACTCATACCCTCAATGAAACGTATTGGATAACACTAAAAAAAAATCATTAAGACATTAAAGAAACAAGATAACACCAAGACTTTAGGATTTTGGATCTTATCAATCTCAAATATCAAGTTTAAAAGAAGCAACATGATGAGCACATGTCACACATGGAGCATGCAAGGACAAAGAAGAGAACATGGCATTTAGGTCTTAAGAGTTTCTTACTACAAGCCATAAGAGAAGAGATGCGACTTCTAAGCCTAGTACGCACTTCTTACTAGAAATCATATTAGAGAAAGAAGAGTCAAATAGGTCTAGCAAGGTGTGTCATGCTAGTTCACTTGCAAAAGATTACAAAGAAAAACATCAATTTGCTAGATAATATGGAAAAAAAATTACAAATTAGGTGTTGTAGTGTGCACCAAACACAAAATTTATAAAATAAATCATTTGTTTTCCAAGTGTTTTGAAAATGTCATTATAAAAATGTGATACATGATTACAAAATGTTTGTTGCAATGCCACCAAACAAATCAATGTCTATTGTGATATTGCTATTAGGATTTAACTGTTTGATTTGAGTCAAACTCATTGACCCATGTTTCATGAGTAGTGATTCAACATGAATCCATCTCTCATGAGAATAAATGGAACACTTAGCACTCATTGGATCTAGGTGATGCTCACACCCCTGTGAGCATCACCTAGATCCAATGAGTGCTAGTCTTCCATTTGTTCTCATGAGAGATGGATACATGTTGAATCACTACTCATGAAACATGGGTCAATGAGTTTGACTTAAAATCACACAGTTAAATCCTGATAGCAATATCACAATATGACTTACTATGGAAATTATCTCCTACTTATCAAATCAATGTCTAGTTAAAATGTATAAACCAAACTCACAATGTATGCACGTATTGTAACATATACTGGATTATATGCCCCCGCGTAAAAATTATTTTTTACACCTTACTAGGAATATTATCTTTTAGGTAGGATATGTGTATCCAAAGGCAAGCATGCCATCATGGTGAAATGTCCCCACACATCGGCAAATAAAAAATGTTTATCACAAGACATGAAAACACGCACAAGAGATCTAGGGTTAGTATGCACATCACATGAATCATGTATATCACACATGATTATTTTGAATTGACCTCATCACCAAAGTGGAACAACAAGCACATTAGAAGAAAAGCCTATAAGATAAAGATAAAGTATTTTGGGGTCAACATGGAAGAGACCAAAAGTGATCTCAACCCTTATTTAACAACTATTTATATATGCGCAATTCACTCATATAACACATTTATGTGTTATAAATAACTCATAGAAATCTTGAGTATAATAATATAAATTCTTATTAAAAATTCTATTATCAAAACTCATATAAATCTTGAGTATTTTACAATTTTATCGCTTGAAGAGTTTAAAAAAACTTAGGTGCCCAAATTTGACAAGAAAATAAATCTTGAGTATTTTGCAATTTTATCACTTGAAGAGGTAAAAAAAACTTAGGTGCCCAAATTTGACAAGAAAATAACTTTCGAAGAAACTAGTGAAGACACTTTTGTAGAAAATATGTTTTGCTTCAATGGCCCTACCAATTTTGGCCTCATTAAAAGGTAGGGCTTGTTACATTCCACTCCATGGACATTATCAAAGTCATTTCCAAAGTAGCACGACAAAAGATTCTATTAAAAAGGATCATTAAAAAACATTTTAACATTTTAGAGTGTACGAATTGTGGGGAACTATTTCATCTCGTGATGGTTCCAACTTTTTCTAGAGCCTCAATAATGTTTATTAAAATAATTTTAAAAACATCTCTATGCTTATTGAAATCATTTTAAAACATCTCTTTGATTATATTAATTAAGGGTTGCATGAGCAGCTCAAGTCCCTACCTATAGTAGGGGAGTAGGAAGTAAGTGTAGAAGGAGAAATAATGTGTAGGTGAAGTTTATTCCAGTTTTGTAAACTTTTTTTTGTTTGGAGTAGTGGGTTCAATGATGTCTTTGATTGGGTATCTCATCACAAATTATGATATAGGATAGATGGGCTGAGTTCCCAATAGTATTGAGAAATAGCCTCATGAACAAATGAAGGCTAAAATTGGGTTAAATTAGGGAATACTCAATAATTATTTGTACCGATATCAATGTTAAAGTATAATTCTACATGATATAAATTGATAAGCTAGAGGAGTGGATAACCTTCTATAAATTGTTATTGAATCCCTCCCTATGCCAATCAATAAAAAATTATGTTTTATCCTTCCCCATACCAAACAAGGGGCGCAAGTGCCAAAGTTCCTGCCTTTATTAATGTGGTGGATTGTGGGGTAGGAGTTGAGTGAAGTTTGTGAAGTTGTACGTTTAATGGTAAAATTTATAGTTTGTAAATTTTGATATTAAACTAAATAAATTAAAACTTTGATAATTTATTGGAGATGGGAAATAAAAAAATTTATACCATTTTAACAAATATTTAAATAATATGTCTTTTGACTTAAATCATATAAATCTAAGATCAACAAATCTAAGAAAAATAATAATGATCGTAATAACATAATAATAATTTTGGCTTATAAAAATAATGTAATAGTATTGGTATGATTGATTTACCCATGACTAAATTATAGATCATTATTTAATTTTGAGTTCTCTCATATGTTAAAAACTAAGTCTTGTAATTATTACTTTAATAGTGCCAGAATATTGAACATTTAATAATAACAATGTCATTTCAATAATAATTATACTCACTAAAAGCTTCAAAGCTTGATATATGTTTTTCAAAGTTAAATAACAATGATATTAAAATCAAAATAATATTAAAATCAAAATATATAAGTATTTAAAAAATAAAATGACCTTATTATTCAAAATCCTCATAAAAAATTTAACAAATTTTTTTTTAAAAATTATTAAAAATTTATGAAATAATTAGATTCTTAAAAATATACTTTTGTTATTTATTAATTTAATTACCATTTAAAATTAAATAAAAATAAAAATTGTAAATTAGAATAAAATAAATTTAAATTATAATTAATTTAGTTTCTTAGTTTCAAAAATCAGTTATAATTTAGGTGGCTCCACAAAAAAGCATTGACAAGTTATAATGTTTGCTTTTAAAAAGCTTAATTAGAATACGATTGGAAAATAGTAGCTAGTAAAATATAATATAAACTTAAAGAAATAACATTTTACAAATTACAAAAATAAACATCAATGTAAAACTAATAAGAAATATATTTAAAATAAGAAATATAAAACATTTAACTCTATATTTGAACTTGGTAAGGAAAATAGATAGGGATAATTAATATTGATTTGACATTCATTTGTGAGGTGGAAGATAAGAATGATTATTATTTTTTAAACTTAATCCACTTGTCACAAATGTGGAAAAGATAAAGTTGTAATTAATGCATTCATTAATAGAATTGTTAGAAAATATTTGTATTTTTGTTGAAGAAAATTGAATTTTTTCATTGCCAAAAATAGAATAGTCCAATAGAATTAATGAAAAATGTGATTTATAAAATAATGAAAAAATAGAAAAAGATATAAACATTTGAAGTTTTTTTTTTATCTTTGAAATCTTATGAATTGATTGGTTAGTTGAATTGAAAAATTGAATTGAATGAAAACAATAGTATCTAGCAGAACTAATAATAATAGTCACAAATAAAACAAATAAAACAATAGATTTGACTATATGTTCAAAGAAAAAATCTAAAATTATAATTCAAAATCCTAAAAAGTTAATTATATATACATAAAGTATAAGCTTGATCATTCTTCAATTTTTGCTCTCTATATAAACTCCTATATTTTGAAAACATTACATTTTAAACTACTCTTTGTTTATCATTTGTAGATAGTTTTGTTTTCCATTCCAAATTAATTAGATTTTATTCATATAAATGACTTGTAGTAATATTTTTAATGGTAACTCCTCTAGATTCAAAACACATAATAAATAAAATAAAAATGATTCCATTGATTTGCAATTACTATTACATTAGAAAAAAGCTATATAAACTATATACATCTAGTTTTGTTCCTATTTTTTAGTATGAACATAAAACATGAGCACAACAGTTATCTTATAAAGAATTACGAAAAATTATGGTGGTCCATTTATAGATGCCTTGTCACAACATTCTGAGAAAGTCAGATTTATTTGTTACCCACTACTATACCAACCACTTTGGATCTTACAAATCTATTTAAAATCGTGTTTTATCACATAGAATTTTGCTTTCATTGTCCATCACCTCTCTGTTCTGAATTCTTATGCAAACAAGATGCATAGTTATCAGAGAATTTGGACTAAAATAGTTATGCAAAAGTGAATGTTACAATGTAATGAGGTTTGTTAAATCATGTGACTGTTAAATAAATTATTCTCTTAAAGCCAATAGTTACTTCGTTTTGCTAAAAATATAATTATAAAGTTTTTTATTTTTATGTAGAAATTGAAATTTTGAAACATGTAAATTTTGTTTAAAAAACAAATTGATTGGTTATTTCTTGTGTTAAATATGTTATAAAATATGATAAAGTAAAATAAAATTAAAGTCTCTATTGATGCAACGACGCAATTGGTTATATCTCACTGTAGATTTATGGAATAGTCATCTAGTTTTTTGGTTGACCAATTAGCTCCAGTAATAATATTTTACACGTAACTGCTACTAAGTGAACAATGAACAAGAACTTCACAAGTTAGTCTATTAGATGTATTCTTGAGGAAAATGCTTAGTTGGATCTTGTGAAATATTTGCATTGCCATTGTTATTACGAAAATCAGTTGTGGTTACTGGTATAGAGGCAAGGTACACTACATTATTATTTTTGAATGTTTGATAGCTTTTCTTAACAAAATAGTTGGACCTTTCCAAATTATTTGTTATTAGAAGACTTGGCTTTACTAGCTCACCTTAAGCTCATCTCCTTCTCTTTCCATGCGATGCCATTGATTTTTGCTAATTCATGTATTTCAACTTTTTGGCAGGTGACTGTGACCAAAACACTTGAGAAATGGGATGTGATCGGAGGTAAGAGCAGTGACAGAGCTATAAATTCTTGCTCAACAATTGATTATTGATAAAGTGCAATCTCTGTTTTTGCTTTCCTCAAACTAGAACTGAAATCTTCTTTCCTATGATGTATGTATGAGATGCAGCAGCTGGTAAAAAAAAAAAAATGCATTTGAAGATCATGAAGCACATGTATATCCCATTTGTTATCATCACAAAGAAAATATTCAGGTACATCATTTCTCCAAATGTAATTGTTAAAGCGATTGTAATCCTTTCTTTGAAAACGTCTTCAGAGGAGATGGAACTTCCCAATTCTCATTTATGAATCCATGTAAAATAGGAGAGAGAAATAAATATGAAATGAAATCTCTTATTTGAGTTATATTTAGAGTTATATTTAGTATCACAAAGAAGCAATGAATTTGGTTTGATATCTCTAGGTATCAGCACTGATAGAGCTCATTCTCGTTGTTTCACTACTTCATTTTTTTTAGATCATAAAACAAAACAAAGTACAGGAAAAACAGTTTAAAGAAAAGGGAAAGTTGCACAAGAATCTAAACAAAATGCAAACTAATTATAGAAAATATAAAAGAATTCATTATCTGTTCAATCCTAAGTTTGTTAGATCCCATTTTTCTCTCCCATTCGTTATGTCGTTTCATTTTATTTTTCTTCCAATTGAAAGCAGAAATGTAGACGATCAATTGTAAATATGGATGATATTATTTTACCATTTTTCAATCTACTGCACAACCATGCACAATGCCACATAATCCTCCCTTAATTGACACCCCTACTTCATGCAAAGCGCCACACTCATGCTTATTTTTCTATATGAAGTTTTGATAGCACAAAATTATTAAAAACTAACATTAATCTGAAAAAAGATTATAAAATTACAAAATTCTATTTAATGGGAAAATAAATAACCATAATTTAAATATAGTTTTTTATGGACCACACAATTATTGGGAAACACAATAATTGCAAATGGGAAAAACCTCCAGCTACTTAACTCTTCACAAAATGTCACATGAAATGTAAAAAATTTCATAATATTTCTACGATAAAAAGAAAAGACTACCAGGGAAATTAGCAACAATGAATAGGAAAAATGTAATTTACATATATTTTCATGGTGCTGATCCTTGCTCTGTTTCTGCACTTCCTCTTGAAGGTCGTGGCTCAATGGTTTGGCATACTTTGAAGACAGGTGCGATGTTGGTGAAGAGGGGTCTATTCTAGATATGTAAAGGAGGTTCTCAGGCTTTGTTTTGGTCTGATGCTTGGGATGGATTCCCTTCCATTTTATCCATATACCCTCATCTTCAGCCTCTTTGTGACTCTTTTCTTGCCGCTGGATGGGATAAAGTGGCTCATTACAAGACTCCTTATCAATTGGGACCTGTTGTTGGTTACAGATGGAAGCATTCTTCTGATTGGCCTCCTGGAGGTACAGACATGGATCGTCAGGAGCTTTCTCAAATTCTGGCCTCTAGAGAGTGTTCTTCTTTGCTTGGTCCAGATGTTTTGGCTTGGGGCGGTACCTTGTCTGGTAAATATCATGTCTCTGTTGGGTATCAAGAGATAACTAGACAATTATTTGGGGATGCTGAGGTCCCTTGGTGGAAGCAAGTTTGGAATAAAGTTTCTTGGTCCAAGTGCAATTTTTTCATGTGGCTAGTGGCTCACAACCGTTGTCTTACCTGGGATAATCTTTGTAAACGTGGATTTTAGGGCCCCTCTTATTGTGTTTTGTGTGGTAATGGAGAGGAGTCTGTCTCCCATCTATTCTTCCATTGCTCCTATTCTACTCAAATATGGCACCTTTGGTGGATCGCTTGGGGTTGCTCTTGTCGGCATGCTTCCTCTTTGCCTAAGTTCTGGGCCCACTTGGGTAGTGCTCCCTCCAAGTCTTCTTCTCTCCATGCTGCTTGGATTGCTGGCCCATCTTTCATGCTTTGGCATATCTGGTTGGAGAGGAATCGTTGCATATTCCAAGATGTTCGGCTTGGTGTTTTGCATTTTTGGTGGAAAATATCACATTCTCTTCAGGAAACTATTCTTGTGAAGTGTGAGCTTGATGGGGGTATGGATCCAGTTGATCTTGCTATCTGTAATCGCCTCAATTTTCATCTGCAGGATGGGGCTATAGCTCATAGGTTTCCTTCTATGTCCAGGCAGCTTCACCATCGGAGGAAGGGTCGGGTTAACCGGGATGGGCACTGGACTCCTCCTCCCTGTGGAGTTCTGAAAATTAACACTGATGGTTCTTCCCGTGGGAATCCTGGTCCGGCTGGTATTGGCGGAGTGGCTCGTTGTAGTTCTGGGGATGCTAAATTTTTCTTCTCAGTTCATAAGGGTGATTATACTAACAATCTCATGGAAGCTCAGGCTATTTTATATGCTGTGGAACAGTGTTGCTTGCGGGGATGGAGTAAGATTATCTGTGAGTCTGATTCACAGGTGGTGGTGAACATGCTTTCTTCGCAAGAGCTTGAGGATGTTAGTTGGCAGCTGGCCACTGTTGTTAAGCAAATTCTTTTCTTCTCTTCCTCTTTTCAGTTCATTAGGTTCACGTATATTCCTCGTGAATGGAATAGAAATGCTGATTGTTTAGCCAAATGGGCTTCTAGTCATGATCCGGGTTGGAATATTAGGGATAGGAGGCAACTGTCCTTTGAGATGGTGCAAGAATTTGATGATCTTGTTGCTCAGGATCGAGCTCCTTGTTGAGCTCTCCTTGTTGTATTCCTTTCTGTCTTAATAAATTTTTACCCCTCTTTTTGTCAAATAGTTTTGAACAGTATTATTGCAGTGCACAATTTTCAAGAAATGAACTAATGCTTTGAAGGCTATCGAAAACTTTAGTCTTTTGCCTTATGGCAGTGACTAAAAAGGTATCACTGCATTTTGGAATTAGGTTACAATTGCTATTTTTTTAGGCCATTGAAAACTTTAGTCTCCTGCCTTACGGCAAGGACTAAAAAGGTAACCCTGCATTTTGGAATTTGGCTACAATTGCCATTTTTTTTTTGTTTAATGCTCTACTGTATTGTATAATATATCTTGTTATATAATAGTTTATTGGTCACTGTTGTTATAGGTGAGTTTTCCTCATTGGCAGTGAAACATTGCACAAAATAATTGGTCCCGAGAATGTAGTTAGCTTGCTTTTGATTTAAAGACAACAGTATATGTTAAAAAATATTGTTTTAAGCAAATAAGTCTGCCCCACGAGAAGTCTGACTTACCAAACAACCTTCCAAAAAGTCCGACTTACCAAACAACCTTCCAAACAGCAGTCAAAGTTGAAATTGTTACCAGCATCTACACCTAATCAGCCATTATGTCTATGTCACACTGTAAAAATTAACTGCAGCCATCACTACTCAATGAAAAATTATTAACAGATAGCAACTTAGTTTCTTTGATAAACCTATAATTACCATCATATTTAAGTGGAAATGGCAGCTACATCATATTGCTCTTCAGTTGCAATTATATATTCAACACCACCGTTTATGTTGCCTATATGCAATTTGTTCTTGTGTATTTTCACTTATGGCTATTTTATTCTCTTGGGTAATTAAGGCGCCCTTTATGATTGAATAAGGAAGAGAAACTAGTCAATTCAAATGAAATGAAAACAGTGAAATCAAACTATAATATAGAGATTATCGTGCAAATATGGTAGATGTGAGAAAATCAGAGATACGGAAATTTCAAGAAATTTTAAGGATGGTTATTGGTTACCAACCTGCGTGACCTCTTCAAGTGGTTAGCATCACATGGTAACAAAAGTTCGTGCAAATTTATAGCAGACAATAACGAATAGACAAAGCAATATTCATCCCAGCACCAACATACCAGAGAGTCAATGTGAGAAACATCAAACAGGGAGGAATTGTTTAGAAAGTGGTTTACAGACTCGGACTTGGAGAGTACTTGACAAGTTCAAAATTTTCAACTTGGCAAAAACTAGGAAAAAATTCAACAGATACTCAGCAATTTAGAAAGAACTAAAAATTAAAGTCTCTTATAGAAATCTATATTTTTTCATAAAATTCAATTACAAAATATATAAAATTAAAAATTGACATCTCGAAAGAGAAAATTCAAGGTTTTATAGCAAAACAGCATATGAAAAACATATTTAATCCAGTAGTTTACTTGCATCGATATTTTTACCCATTGTTTTTTGTGTCTATAAAATCGTGAGTTAAACTTGTGAGTACTCACCCAACAAAAAGAATAGAGTGTACTTGGCAACTCGGGGGGTACTCGGAGAGTTTGCGAACTGTGGTTTAGAATGCCAATTATTATAATGTTGACAACCTCTTAAGTGTTGCAATCAAGATATTGACAAAGAACTCTAAACAATGTGATAGATAAGAAAATTTCCTAGCAAAATATAGATGTGTGTCAAAAAAGTGATCAGAATTTTATTTACCATAAATTTAAGCCCAGAAAGTGGATGCCCCAAGTCTTAATAACTTAGTCAGAGAATAGATAAATGCATCCCTAACAAGTTAAAACATTGATAAGTAGGAGATAATTTCCACAGCTAGTCAAATTGTGATATCGAGTACTGAGCAAGACGATGAACATTACTTCAATTCTTCATTGCTATCACAAGTTCTGATAATTGTCCTAAAATCTTCCTGATTAACTCCAAAGCATCTCAAGAACCAAAAGGGAAAGGAGTTTGCATTTTGTAAGATCTGTTAGAGAAAGAAGTGAAATTCACGTCTGAACTTCTCTAAAGATGAACATCTCACAAATTTGTCCAAAATTCAACTAAAGTAGAAGATAATCTACACCCTCAAAATCATCCAGCTACTTCAGTCAAGAACTGGCATACAGAAAAAAATTCTTGTCTAATAAAGTATAGCTCTCAGACATATCCGATATTAAGTGCATACTGCAGATAGTGAGAATCATTTGCGTAACTTCACAAAAACAGTGAAGAAGAGGTGCAGTACTGCTTTCTAGGAACCTATTAACATTTAAAAATCCCTTACCATTTCACAGAAATTGGGGATCAAAAAACACCACCAGATCTTTGCATTACTCCACCAGTATATTTTTCACTAATAATCACTAATTCTCCTTCTAAACCAACTTCTGATACCCACAGCCTTTTCCTAAAGTTTCCCTGCTTTTTAACTCAAATTTACTCACAGGTCAGTTTCCGCTCTTAATGCCTTGGATTGACTCTTATACCAATTGTTTGCAGACCAGAATGTCCTCAAGATCCCTACCAATCACAAAGTGTGGAAGAAAGATAGGTGACCAGGATGGACAACATGACCCAGGTAGTTTTGATCAATGCATAAAAAGGCTCCAATCGTAAGATGCCATGGAAGTTTCCTTTCATGTCATCAATGACATGTTATCAATAATCTGAAATATAGATATCATTTACTTGGAAGGCATTCCAATTAGTCCCACAACAACAAATAATTAATTTTACAGTATCTCAATCATTCCCATGACAAGAAATTGTTAATTTTAGGAAATAACCCAAACATCGATTGATAATTCAATTGCAATTTTCTTCAAAATCCCAATATGAGCACTGCCAGCTAGCATGCCAAAGATTGTGAGTAGCTCCTTGTTTTGCCATCCAGAGTAGGTCATCTTGCTCAGAGAAGACATGATTGCCTTGGGCGTGGGGAACCACTTTGTCACTCAAAATGCAAAGCTAAATAAATGATGGAAAAACATATAGGCTTTTTCTCATGTGAATGCTTTGATAGGTTCAGAGCACTCCAATATATTTTAAACTTTCTCCAGGTAGATGTTGATAATATCTTGAGGTACACCAGACTCGCCTTTTGAGATATTTAATGCACGTGTGATTAGTTACCAAGGTCTTTGACATGCAGCAGTAGGTGTTAGCTCTGGGGGTAACAAAGGCTATTGGACTTGAAAAAAGCACTCCTCTAAGGGGCAATAAAACGAATCAAGTTTGAACCAAAATTAAATTCTATAGATGTAAAGTAAGCAGAAAAATAGAATTATAGAGACTTAAAAGGCATCAGTTTCCTCAGCAAGGGAGTTCAGAGATGCAAGTTTTTTCTCTGCTGGTGAAATAATTTTAATTAAATAAAATCAAATGACTCAAATGAATTCAGGCTTTCTTACAAACCATCTATTCGGCAGATATTAACAAAATATAAAATCATAAACTTTTTTTCCATTAAGTTCAGCATGTTTAAATTATAATAATGATTTGCATGAATTCAAGCTTCCTTGCCAATAATCTAAAAATAGGATGAATAAGACAAGGAGGGCTACATCTTGTGGAGAACCCAAAACACGTTTAATTAAATATTACAATATCTAGTCTAGAAATAGGCAGGCCACGCATAGCAGGAAAAACTAAGTCATTGCATCTTGTTTGCCCAATGTGACTTCCAGACAAGGCTCATCTTTTCAATCAGTACACCCTTGGTCTCTGCGAGGAAAGTATAGATGAAAATGCTTAAGATCAGAAACTATCCAGAAAAAAAATGAACAACCCAAACTTCAAATGGCAGAGCAAGGCTATAAAGGCTTGGACAATGATGAAGTAAGGAGGAGGTTGACACAAACCTTGATGCTCTACCCTTTCAGTCAAATTTCCGGGGGAAAATTTTCACTTGGAAACAACCATCCAAGGGGCCTCCATGGCTATGCGAAAGCTGCAAAATAAATGCATGTAAAGATCAGAGGTGCCATCGCTTGGAGATCAAAAGTTCAAAATGTTTGGTAGAGCATGACTAAAATTTACAGCACCCAAAAAATAATCAGAGATTGGCATCAAAAGAGATTAAATTGCTACCTGCATAGATTCTGAAAAATGTGCCCCAGTAATTCCCATTTCAAAAACGCAGTCACAAACAACAAAAAGAATGAAATCAATCAGGCACATGTTCCAAATAGCAATTCCATTTATATTTTGAAAATCCACTTTTGCTCCAATCACATACAGAAAATGTCATGCAGGAATTAAACATATATTAAATTTTACGACTTATCTGCTCTTCTAGCTGCCAAAATTTTATCATCTTTCCCCAATGCTTGATAAACAAAAATGGTCATCAAATTCTCATATAAAAATTGGCTCAAGAAGAAGACATTAGAGATTCTGCAAGGTATATATTGAAATTTTTCCTGCACCACATTTGCTCAAAACAAATATTGAGTAATTGGCTAGACAAAATCCCTTACAATCTTATGAGTCAAGATAAAATTGCACAAGGGCTTTAGGGCCCTATGGACTAATGAAAGGATACAAGTAGGTTTCACTATCTCTGTGAAGGAAACAGTTTCCATCATTTACTTCAGTATTTTTTAAAACAAATTGAGAGACATATACTAGGAAATCTGGATCTTGTTATTTTAGATATTTTTGTTGGGGTTTTTAGATAGCAAAGCAACTCTAACGGCAAATAGATGAGAGAACTTGAATACAAGATTTTCTCTAAGCTGATTTCTACTAACAGAGTCACTTTTATCATTTATGATCTCGGTTGATCCTTTAATGCAACAAACTCCTGCAATTTTCAAGAAAAATGAAGCCAATATAGATGAAAACCTTTGAATTAAAATCTGAAGCTAAACAACACCAACATTTGTAAAAGAGAAAATACAACATAAGCTTTAGAAGCTATATTTTTATAAGACAATCTTTATGAAAGAGATAGTCCTACATAAGGCTCACATGCTTGGCTTCTTTCGGTGCAAATATAATCTTCTGTATGCGATCCTAGAGGGAACATATCATAGTGGTATACAATTGGCATATCATAGAGGTATGCACTTAAGCGTTAATCTTGCAGAAAGATGCGAATATGCGTTAATAGAATTGAGAAATATGATGTGAGTATAATTTATACCGAGATGTTGAATGTACGGTTAGATTGCAATTCCTCAATTGCTATCAACTGATGGACCATATGCTCTTGTATGATCTGATCTGCTGGTGCTCGATGCTATGCTGATAATTTAATCTGCCTTGGCAATATGTGAATGTGTAAAGGTGGCTATCTACTGATCCAACATGTATATTTCTGCAGATTCTGCCTGATGCTTATATCTTCTTAAGACGTGCTTGCTAACTTCTGCTGCTAAGATCTGAAGATATATTGGATTGCTTCTTGATGATTGAGACTGATATTTGAAGATGTGTTTTTTTGGATTGATTGTCTGAATGCTTCTACATTATGATCAGTGGCCTTTTGTCCTAGTGCTACTAACACTGCCTATTCTTGCCTATCAATAATATTAAATAGCGCTTGATTCTGTTTACATTTTCCCCATGTTATAGATATGGATCGTTGCCTTATTTTTCTTGTTCAAAACTTCTCTCTTCAACAATGTATGCAATAGCTAATGTTTTTCCTGGTTCTTTCTTCTTGATGTGGTTGTCTTGACTGATGTTCAATCTTCCGATCATTATTGTTTCCTTTTCTTAGATGCCCTCTCTTCCAATGCATTGGTTTCCTTTCTTATATCTTTCAATGCTAAGGACCCACCCTTCACCTTGCGAGGGGTGCCTTTCTTCAAGTCAATTGTGATTCATTACTAACTGCTAATTTCATAAGATGACACTTTTGCAGATTATTCCTTCTAATAATGATTTCTATATTTTTAGCATAGGTAATCACATTTCTACTAGATTGTAATCACTGTCTTTTATTACATGAATTGCTTTGCACCTATTAGTAATGATAAACACTGTTCTTATAGTTATTGTTTCCTTCCTAGTTGTTATCTGCTCACTGCATTAGACTTCTCTATCAGATATCAATTTGTTATTGTTGTTGATACTGAATGCCCTTTATATAGCGTTTGACTTAGAAGGGGTCATGACAACACGTGAAAAATGCATTTTAACCAACATTTACCTGCATCAACATATTTGTTTATGCCAATATGGTAGTACTTGTCATCAACAACATATGCATATATAATTCACAGTATTACTATCACATCTGCCTAAGTAATTGGAACAATACACAAGATGGTAAAATATGTCTTTTATTAATTGTACCAAACAGACTTACATACCCATACCAAATGATTGTCCAGAAATTACCATCCAATCTATTCCATGTGCGTACTACATATAGCGCTCCAGTTGATTACTAATACCAACCGATGCAATGCTTGGTACAACTCCTCCTAACAACTACTTAATTACTTTTATTGCGAAATTACTCAGTACATTATCTCCCCACCCAAATAAAAAGAGTCATTTCCACATGACTAGGAAGAGAGATGAGACAAAGTCCTTGGAGTTGAAGCTGAAATTGACGCTGCGGTTGGAGTGGTTGAGGCCGTGAGATGGGCGAGTTGCTGCTTAAGTAGTTGTACATCCTATTCTGCCACAAGTTGCTTAGTATGTGCGCCATGTAGAAGCCTTTGTGGATTCATCCTGTCTTTGTCTGCTACTGCCAATTTTTCTGCATGATTAGTATGTTCCCTCTTAAGTTGGGCTTCCAACTTCTCAACTTACTCGGTTAGAATTAATCGATCCTCCTCTATTTTTGCCACTTCCCAAGTGGCCTTCTATAAATGAAGGAACAGGGCCCAAAAAGTTCCCTCTATGTCAGACAAAACAGGAGTTAAAGGCCCACATGTTTGTACTACTCATGATGCCTGCCACTGTTGGGATCACTACATCTCATCAATAGGCCAACCATGGTCTGCAAATGCCCTCTAAATATCTTTGTGGCATCCAATCCTCATGAAATGTAAGAGGGTCTCAGCTTAGGAAACTATAGTAGCCATTTCCACCTCTATGGCCCTCTATTAGATTTCCTATGTTGCCTTGGTTATGATCTCCAACTTTGCCAGAATTTGTTGGGTGCGTTCATCACATGATGTGGACATGGTTTCTTCTCCATCTGGATGGCTTCCTGCTATTGCCCATTCTTCTTGAATATTCATGGTTTCCCTGTGTGGTTGTTCCTCTAGTATAGGTAGGGTGGTCCCTCCTAGCAAATGTGAGGATGGAGGTGGTATATTTGCCACTCCCAACTCATATTGTGCTAGTAGGGCATCAGTCTATATCTTCTTGTTCTCCAATGTCCTCCTCTCACTCTCTATGCTCTTGATGTTGTGGCTCCCCTATTAAGTGCGAGGTTGTCACAGAGGTGGGAGGAGGGGCTAGTGTGGATGTCTCCATTGATGTTGTCTTAGGTGTCACTAATAATGCAATCAGTTGTCCTATTTCAATCCCCTATGGCACAGCAAGTCATACTATGTAGCTGCCCGCTTTAGTGCACCTCAAATCTACTAATTTGGCACAAGACATTCTACCTCCCGAAACAAGATGAGTCATTTCCGATAGCTTAGCAAGTGCAAAATTTATCTTCTTGGCACCCCAATCGACAAAGGTGGGTCTACTAGTAGTGCCTTCATCTCTTTTTGTACTCATACCTGTATGACAACCCATGCTTTCCTTCTCATGGGCCATATGGCTAGTATTTGTATGGTCCGTATGACTTCTTGTGCCTTCCTTCTCAGGGTCCATACAACTTGCTCCCATACAACCTGTGTTTGTACAACATGTATGACAAGTAGCCGTATGACTGATGCTCTTTGTGCAACTTGGTTTCTCCTCTGCCTGTTGCATGCCTTTCGTCATCGTTGGGAGTGACCTTTCCATGACTTCTACCATTTCCACTTCCTTGGATGTGTCCCATCAGCGTTGTTTGTGAAGTTTGATATTCTTATTCTTCCTGCCAACTGGATTCCTCTTCCAAGAATGTTTCTTCCTCTTCTTCTGCATTGCTATCCATGCCAAAATTTTGTGTGTTGGGTTCATCCTGTCTTGCCTCTTTTTGTGAGGTTTCATGCTCTTGGCACTTCCTCCCCCTACTATGGTATCCATGTGAATCCAATATAGCATGGCAGGCTAATAGGGCTCAACCTTGTTTGCTGGGACAAAACTTCCCCTATGCTCGAGACAAACCTATGTGTAGGGCCTCTAGAAACAATGCTATAGTATAATGTGGCATATAGAAAGTCTTGTACTTTAATAGAAAAAACTCCTTTAGCCTATCTGAAAGTAACTGAGCCCAGTTATGAACCTTACCCTCATACAAGCCTTTTACTTTTGGAATCATGGAGAGTGCAATATCCGATGTGTTACTACCTTCGGTTAATTTACTCTTTGACAGATCTACCACACACCTTCATTCTACATTCCTCACAAAAGTCTTTTTGATGCCTCTACTGCTGCTTCAAATGTTGTCCCACTACTTTTATGTCAAATTATCCTTGCACACTAATTTTGCCAAATGTGTCATTTCTTCTATGGTCATCTTCGGAGCTTTATCCACTTGTTGCCCTTTTGCTAGGCACCTCAAATACCTTTGTAAAATTTTGTGGTGCAAAGGAGATTGACACATTCTCTGCAACTATTGAATAGTGGACTTATGGCCCTTCTTGTCATAGCCATGCACTAGGGTTTGCAAAACCGGTTCAAACTCCTTAAGATAAAAAATAGGCATAAATGCAATCTTGATTCTTATCTACCTTTGCTTTTCGTAGTGTCACCTTTGATGAATGCTGGTCATTTTTTTCTTGCCACCAATTCTTGCATTCTGTTCTAGCAACCCCTTCGAATTTTGATGTTCGTTGTCGAGACTTCTTCCATTCTTCCCTTGTTCTTGTGGCTCTTGTTTGCTGCAGCCATGATGTTTGTCTATTGGCTCCTCTATGCTTTCTCCCTTTTATTCTTTTCCTCAATCCTATGAGGGTTTAGTCCTTGCTTGGTCCCCACCCACCATGCCTTTAATTTATTTATTGTTGTATTCTATAGGCTCTTCGCCCAACGAATTTTGATGTTCGTTGTCGAGACTTCTTCCATTCTTCCCTTGTTCTTGTGGCTCTTGTTTGCTGCAGCCATGATGTTTGTCTATTGGCTCCTCTATGCTTTCTCCCTTTTATTCTTTTCCTCAATCCTATGAGGGTTTAGTCCTTGCTTGGTCCCCACCCACCATGCCTTTAATTTATTTATTGTTGTATTCTATAGGCTCTTCGCCCAATTCCCTTCTATTTGTGGCACATGCATAGAAGGTGTGACTTTTCCATATGCAGGTGTTCCTTTCCAAATCTAGCATACGACCTTCTACTTTGTTGTATGCGTATGAAATATTGTACGACCTTCCTTTCCTGCTTGTTGTACGACCTAGCCTGACATATGGATTGGTAGTCTCTTCTTGGCGTACTATCTTGTCTACCTTCCCCTAGCATACGACCTTGCCTGCCTCCACCAAGTGTACGACCTAATCTACCTCCTCCTAGTGTAATGCCTTGTCTGCCTCCACCTAGCATACGACCTTGCCTATGTCCTCCTGGCATACGACCTTGTATGGAATACTTGCCTCCTTCTAGCATATAGGACGAGCATACAGATTCCTCCTTACTTTGTTGCCCCTTCCCTTTCTTCTTTTGGATGTATATTTCGAGCTTCTTGACTTTTTTATGGTCGTTTTTTGTTTCATTCTACTATCTAAAGAAATTCGTACCTTTTTATGTTTGATTGGTTCAACTTCCTTTTCGTCCCCTTTTCTTCCTAGTCTTGGATTTCTACTTTAGACACATATTGCCACAAGCAGGAACCTAGAAATGTCTAATAGCATTTATTTTCACAACAAGTCCCTAAATATTCAAGATTGGATATCTTATCCACCAATGGGGCTAGGCCCACGCCTTTATAGCTGCCATCTACATACTGTCCACCATACTTTTGATGCCAAGTGGTTTTTTCCCTATCTACAATAGGTGCCTCCGATGGGTTAGGAATCACTTCCATATTTCATTTGGTTTTCGTCGATCTGGTGCTCTCCCTTCTTCCTTCTGGCACTTCTCAATTATCTCATCCACATAGTTGTCCCCTAAGTAGATGAACAAGTCCTCGGTTTTTACCAACATTTTGAGGGGTGGTCCAATGGTAGCACCATATTCCTCCAAGTTAATTTCTTCTATATCTTCTCTGATTGTGCTTTGTTGGAACTCCTCCGTGTCTTGTTCTTTTCTAGCCTCTTCATCAATATCTTAAGCTACAAAGCCTTCTCTCATCCCTTCGTAGGGTGCCTTCATCCTCAATAGCTATTAATACTTATACATTGAGGTCTAAACAATGCATTTGTGAGGTGTTTATGGATCCTTGGAACTGTTATCCCTTTCACCTTTTTCTCGACCATTTGTTCTTTTGGTTCTACAAGAAGTTTATCCTAGTCCGTATCTAGTATGGAAGGTTCTGTTGAGATCATCGGGTCCTCCTTTGGTTCTTTACTTTGTCCTAGTGTCCATCCTCCTTTGGTGGTGTACCCCAGCATATTAATTCCTTCAATATGTTGCTCTTGGTATGCTTTTAACTTAGACACATTTCTTAGTTATTTGATTGGTCTGTCATTGAGGGTAGATAATTTGATTGCTCTGTTGCTACCGATTTCCCTTACTCTGAATGGTCCCAACCACCTTACTTTAAGTTTCCCTGGTTTAATTGCGTTATGACCATTATATTTCACAACTATCCTGACCAAAAATACATTTTTCAGAGCTGTTTATTGTGCCAATATTTTATTCGGCATTGTGCCACCTTCATAGCCCATTGTGTTGTCATTTGCCTTTCCTCTAGTTTGATGAGGTTGTTGAGTCTTTCCTTTAAGCTGTCTTCTTCCCCCCATCTACTTTCTATTGCCACCCTTAGGCTTGGTATAATGAATTCTGCTGGTACCATTGCTTCTTGGTTGTAAATCAGCTAGAAGAGCGTGCTTCTAGTGGTTGCCTTGTATGAAGTTCAAAAAGCCCATAGAACTTTTGGTAGCCTTTCTTCCCAATCACCATCCTCTACTCCACAAGTCTTGTACAATATTGATACCAAAATTTTATTTGTGGATTCTGCTTGCCAATTCACACATGGGTAGTATGGATTGTACAAGTTGTGGAAGATGCAAAATTCCTGAGTCATATTTCGTATCACCTAATTCACAAAATGTACACCCCTCTCACTTGTAATCGAGATTGGTATCCCGAATCATGTAACAATTTGCTTGTATAGGAATTTGGTTGTACTAACTACAGTGTTGTCTAGGCAGGCCCTTGCCTCCACCCATTTTGTAAGGCATATCCAATTGCAACTACAATATATCGACAATGTCGAGCTGCACTTGTTTGTAATGGTCCTACAAAGTCTAGTCACCATCTCTCGAAGAGTTCCTGTGGTGTGGCATGAAGTCCCTTTTTATTGGCTTCCTCGTTCATTGGCATGTGTCACATCCTGCCACCCATTGTTTGGCATCTGTATATAGCATTGGCCACCAATAAACTTCCTAGCTATGGCATCCGGCCCCATGTGTCCACCTGCCAATCCATCATGAGATTTTCGTAGCATGCTTGGTATTTCTTCTTCCATCACACATCTTCGTAGTACTTAATCAGGCCCCATCTTATAAAGCAGACCCTTTATGAGCTAAAACATTTTTTTTTAAGGCTACCTTCCTCCTTTCACTGGCTGTCAGATCTGAAGGAAAAGATGTCGTGGATAGGTAACTCCCCACTTGTTTGTACTATCTCGAAAGTACCTCTATGCAAAAGAGATGTGTGTATGGAAAATCCTCATTTACTCCTCCTGTCAGCTCTCCCAAACTTATTCTGGAAAGATGGTTTGCCATGACATGGCTCTTCCTAGGTCGTACTACAATTTTGAACTTAAATTCTTCGAGTAGGAGAAGCCACCTACCTACCCTCCCTTGAATTATTGGTTTGTTGACGAGATAGAGGAGTGCTTGGTCATCTACAAAGAACATGAATGGTGTGGCAAGTAGATAATGGTAGAACTTTTGTACTAAGTATACCATGCCTAATGCTTCCCTTTAGTCGTACTGTAGTTTCTTCCCACCTTTGAGAGCAATCTGTTGGCAAAGTAGTCCGGGTGATCTAGTCCTTTCAGTCCTACTTGGGCCAATGTTGCCTCAATGGAAAAATTTGAGGCATCTATGTGTACGTGGAATGCTTTGCTCTAGTCAAGATATACCAGTATTGGCACTCTTACCAAACTTGTTTTGAGTTCCTTCAACACATCATTTTGCTTTGTTCTCCATATGAATGGTTCTCCTTTCTACATAAGCTTTTCCAATGGTAGGGTAATTTCAGCAAAACCCTTAATGAATCTTTTGTAATAGCCTACATGGCCCAGGAATGATTTTACGTTGGACACATCTTGGGGGTTCTCCATCTCAACAATGACTTTGATTTTGTCAAGATCAAGGTTTAGTCCTTCCTTACATACAATATTTACTAACAATTTCACTTGAGATACCATTAAGCAACATTTCTTGGGATTCAGAGCCAGTCATGACCTCTTGCACCATTCCATACACTCCCGTAGTATTGGTAGATGAGTTTCCTTCCCACTTAATACCGGCCAGTCATCTAGGAATGCCCTGAACTTGTTCGTTGTCATTCTATCAAGTATATGAAGTATAATTCTTTGGAATGTTGCAGGGGCAATACATAATCCAAACAACATTCTATTATATGCATATAACCTATCTTCTACTACAAAAGTAGCCTTCAATTTGTCCTCGTCTGCTATGTTGATTTGATTGTATCCTGAGAACCCATTCATGAATGAGTACATCTCGTGTGTAGCTACCTCCTCCAATATGGTGTTTGTGAAAGGTAGGGAAGGGGTCTTTTATTGTAACAACATTCAAGCATTGAAAATCCATGCATATTCCGATCTGATTTTCTTCTTTGAGAAAACTATTGGGGATACCCACTCACTGCTTTGTACCTTGAAAATAATCCTAACATCTGGCATTTTTTCAATTTCCTCCTATACTTTGGCAGCATAATTCTTATTCATATAGTATGGCCGCTTTCGCATTGGTTGGGCATCTGACATTAGTGGAATCTTATGTACACACAGCTCTGGCAGAACTCCTTTAAGATCCTTGTATGTCCATGCAAAGACATCTTTGTATTTGAGGAATATTTGAAGTGTCACTCCTTAAAGGGTTGGGTCCCAGTCATCCCCCGCCATTATAGGTTTTGGTTCCTTTTGATCTCCTAAGTTAAGTTCCACCACCCTTGGTTCTTTGTACCTTATATTTTCTTCTCCTCTGAACTGGTGGGCTGGTGTATCATCTACCAGTACCATTCCATCCTTGTGCTCCTTAGGATACGTGTCCTCTTCCTCCATTTCGGCAATTTCCAGCATATTACAACTTGGCTTGAATACCTCATATTCCTCCATTTGTCAATGAAACAATCCACTTAGTGAATTTGTTTCATCCTCCAAATAATTTCCAAGTCTTAAGATGCCTTCCTTGTCTGGTTCTATTTCTCTCTTTCCATTGCATTCCTTGCCTTCCGATTCCAAGTTGAATGCCAACTTTTGACTTACTACTTGGTTTTGTAAGTCAATTGTGTACTTCCTTCCATTACTTTCAATGGACAATGCCAATAGCTCTTCTTCTCAATGTACTTAATAAGGCATCATAGCTCTTCTTCTCAAGGTTTAATGCCATGCCAATCCACTCCCACCAGTTAGAAGGTAGGTGGCCAGAGCGTGGGTTTACCCAAGGCTCTCTAAGTCTCTTAAAGAAGCACGTTCACCTTGGATCCTCCATCCACTATGGTGTTAGTCAGTTGGTGACCCATGAGATTTCTACCACGGCTGGAGTTCTTTCCAGCCTTACTGCAAATAGTGGTGGTTCTGGAATCGTTTTATCTTCTGATGCTTGTTCCTTTTTGCTATCACCTTACTTGGGGTTACTTTTTCCATGTTTGATGTTATCTTCTCCTCTCTGGGAGATTGCTACCCTTAGTTGTGGCAAGGTTTCCAATAGATCAGCCACCTGTACTGGTACGCTAGCTTGCAACATCTGTCTTATTATGTTGGTTTCAGATGCGGGTCAAGTGGAAGGAGTTTCTTTTTGATGGCGTTGTTCCTCCAGCGTCATCCGTGCCTCCTTCAATCATTCCTTTTTAGTTTGAGGATTAGGGTAGGAGGCTTTTTTGGCCTATAGGTGAGTGACTGTCATTACTTGCTCTTTTGTTTCTTTGACTTCCAACATATTGACTTCCTTCATTTTAGGACAATCTGTATCTTCGTGGTTCCCTGGCCCACACCACTTGCACAACTTACTCCCCCCATCATTTTGGTAGTCCTGTAAGAAGTGCCCCCATTCATTACACCTTTGGCACTAGATCATTGGTAGGCCTTTTTCGTTGTACTGGATGCGACTGTGCGGTGTGTTGGTGTTGCTATTGCCTCCTCGTCTTGTGTTTCGATATCCCCTTGGGGAGGCATCGAAATTTGTGTTCCTTGGAGGGGTAATGGGAGGTGTAGATTGTTCTCCCGTGAGGAGTGCTTATGTACTCTGAACCTTCAAGTTGTATGGGCATTCTTTAAGGGAATGTCCCACTACTTGATAGATGTCGCAAAAAAAATTCTTCGAGCAATTAGCCTTTGTGTGCCCTTCACCTCAACATTCTGTACATCAAACTTCTTTGCCTTCTTTAACTTCTTTTTCTCCCTTGATTTCCTTCATCATTTGCATCATGTCTTTGTGGAGGTCCTAAATGGTTTTTGATTCTTCCTCGCTTTCTTCCTCACTACTGGCATCACTATTTTCTTCTTATTCCTGGACATTTTGTCTTTGCTCTCAATATACATAGCTCTGTTCTAGGCCTTTTTATAGGTGGATGGAGGTACCACCTTCATTATTTTCCAGATGGAAGGACTCAATCCTTCAATGAACCACCTTTTTTTCAATTCGTCGGCTAGTTTGTTCTCCAGCTTCTCTATCAATTCATCTCCTGTGGTATACCCGCACGCTTTCATTTTTTCCTTGGCAAATGTTATATGTTTCCACTATCACCTCATCATCATCTCTTAACAATTTGAATTCTGCCTCAAAGGCTTTCCTTAGATCATCCCATGTTTTCTTTTATGTATCCGCCAAACCTTTGAACCAATTGATTGCCACTCCTTGTAGGGTGACAGGAAAGGCCTTCAACCAATGATCTTCATCGTCTTGTCCTCCTGCTCCCAGATGGTTACACGTCTTGCAATGCCTTATGGAGTCTTCTAATCCTTCACCTTTAAATTTAGGAAGTTTTTGTTTATCTGGCATGTTCGACATTGTCCTTTTATTTGTTTGTTGTGAATTTTCTCCTTCTTGACTCCTCGGAATCCGTTTCTCACATTCTTCTGCTCCTCCCCCAAGAGGTTGTGGGACTTCCATATTTTCACGCTCTTCTCCTCCTCCACCTTGGTGGAAGTGGGAGTCCCACCTTCCAAGGGTTTCTAATTTGAGGTACCCTATGATCAATGGCTCTAAAATAGCTAGCCTTTCAATTCCCTTTATTGTACTTTCCAATAATTTTGCTATTTGTCCCTCTAGATTTTCTTCCTTGTCCTCACTGAAGGTATGTTATGGTCCACGTGCTTGCTAGGCAAGGTCGTGCAATCTCTGCCTCCTCTCTCCTTGGTGTGCCAACAACACATGCCTTACGTCTTCCTCAATGATTCCTAATGAAGTGCCCTTCCTACATCGTCTATCCTTGTTGGGAAGGAGGGGTGTTAAATGTGGAGGTAGTGGTTTCCTCTGCAGCTCCTTGTGTCCTTCGATTCCTCCACGGAGAATTCATTCTATGGTTACTAGTATCTTTGGGCTCCTCCTCTCTATGGACCATTTGATAGAACCTTTATGATGTTTTCTGCCTCTTTTGCTCTCTCAGGTCCGGCTCTCTTTGCTCTTACACTACTACCAGCCTCTGGGCGAGTAGTCTTGGAAGACTTCCTATGAGATTGTACATAGCCTCATTCACTGTGAGTTCAGCATATACCGCATCAGTGGGGAGAGCCCTCTTCTTTGCCTCTCGCTGGACGTACTCGTCAACCTCAACATCCCACGCCTGCACGAGGCCTTGCATCAATTGATCCTCTTTGGTCACTTACTCTTCCTCAATGTTGCTATCTATTATTACTGTTTGTTGGTTGAAGGGACAACCCATTATACGTCCATCTTCATTCTGCCTATTGTACCTTGGGTTCTACTTTGTGATGTCCCCTTCTAGCTAGAGACGTCACTCTAGCTTGTGATTAGCCTATCAGAGACCCTCGTAGGCTAGTAGGATTGGATAGAGGGTCACCTTGGCATGGATATTAAAGTTTAAGTGACTTATTATTTAAATATTATTATATTATTATAAAGTTATAAAATAACTTATAATAATAAAGTCACTTTTATATTAAGGTGCGAATATAAGAATTTCTTTTATCCCACATTGGGGGAAAAGTAAGGGAGCTTGCACAAGGAAAGTATAAATGAACATGAGAGGTTCTCTTTTCAGCATCGGATTATTGTTAATTGCATTGGATGAGTTCTTGTGGAGCTAAAGGTTTCTGCATATTGTCTATTTGATCTTTGGGAACAGAAACTCCCATTGGTTGGCATAACTAAGGTGGTGAAATATCCTCCGAAGGGCTGCAAATTGAAAGGGATTTAGTGCTTAAATAGATCTGAAATTGTTGATGGTAGATTTAAAATTGCTGATGACATGAACAGTGTTGTGAACAATGTCGCGCTATAGTACCGTGCTATAGTACTTGCGCTATAGTACTACGCTACAGTGCTCATGCTACAATATTTTTGCTTGGTTTCAATTGTAATTCTTCATCTCCATCATTGGGCATCACTATTCAGATTCCTCTTGCAACTATTAGTAATTAGCATTGTCATCTTGGGCATATAATTTGCTGTTGTAAGAAGAAAAAATCAGAATTAGTTTGGTATTGCTATAGTCATCCTTGTAAGCCAAGAGTCTTGGAATATCTACATTGTCATGTACTTGGGATTGCATTCATTTGATGGAGTTATAGGTTGCATGCCTCATGTTGTTGTAATGTTCATAATGATAAGTATTTAGCTTGTAGGCTAAGTGTTTGTGAAAATAACAATTAGGTGCACATTTTACATGTAGAATTCTTACATATGCATTTCAAAAGACCAAAAGAAGTTGCATTTTCATCTAGTTTTTTTTCTTAGACATTGTACAGTTAATTTGCAAGCATTTGAACATCATTTGAAACCATTTCAAGGGAAATAAATCAATCTAAAACAAATGACAGCAAACTAGAGGATTCGTGACAAGTGTTTGACAATATTCCTTGAGCCATAAATCAACAAGTTAAGGGCATATTAGCAAGGGATATTACACTGATATCAAAGCTAAATCCTGCCATCCTGAGGGTTTAGCAATCACATGCAGCCACCTGGGGTTGGCTCTCACAGATTTTACACTCGTAGGCAAACTTTGTGTGACAGGGAACAAGATTTTGAAAAGCAGCCAGACACCATGGGTGATAGACAAGAGCGTAGCCCACCAAGAGACAATAGGAATGAGGATCAGGAAATAAGAGAAGTTTTAGAGCAATGGTTATAGGACAAGAATGGATGGCTCAGGCTTTGCAGGCACTCACCACCATGGTTGAACGCATGAACCCACAGGACAGACGGAATCAGGAGCAAGGGGATAATAGGAGTGCAGTGGGATCACCTAGAGTTCATAGAACTCTTTCTAGGACAGTAGATAGGCCCACACGTCCTACCTTTGTTAGAGAGGAACCAATAGAGGAAGTTGAGGATGAGACATTTGCAAATATCCTTATGGCTGCAAATGATGAATGGGAATTATTAGTTCCTCAAGTTCGGAGGAGAATGACCTTTGAACACTTTGTAAATTAGAGGAGAGAACATTATAGGTCACTCAGACAGGATAAGAGGCCTAGGGGTCAAAATAGTGAACTGAAGAGGGCTACATGCAAGCTTATTATGCCTACATTTGATGGAAGTGGTAAAATGAAAGCTCAAGCTTGGATTCATAAGCTTGACACATTCTTAGCATTGAGACCAATGATAGAGATTGAAACTATCAAATATGTCACTTTACATTTAGAGGGAGTAGCACATGATTGGTGGTACCATGGGATGGTAACACTTCAGCATAATCAGGTGACAGAGTACCAGGACTTCGTGGATAGGTTGGTCGAAAGATTTGACAAGAAAGATCCAGAGGTTTACTTCCAGGACTTAGCACAACTGAAACAAACAGGCAACTTGGAGTCTTTCATTGGGGAATTTCAGCAGTTGGCAGTCATGGTGCCAAATATTTCAGAGCGTAAATTGATAGTCCTTTTTATTGAGGGCCTATCCGAACCACTGAGAGGTTGGATAAAGGCATTTGATCCTATTTCTTTACAGAAAGCTATGCAAAAGGAAAGAAGTATGAAACATACAATTCCAACAAACAAATTTCAGTTCAAAGGGGCATCTTCTAGTAAGGATAACAAACCATTTTATAAAAAATCGGAAAGGACCGATTTTTAAAATGATTCTAAAGATAAAACTCCAGCAATTTTGACAGGGAAACATTGAATGGTTTAAGGAAGAAAAATTATGTTTCTATTATAAAAGACCTTATGACATGAACCATGATTGCCCTCTTAGACCAAAGGGAAAAGCTAATAGAGTTATGTGGGCATGCTATGAGGAATCAGAATCCGATAATTCAGATCAGCAGTCTGATACAGAGGAAATAGCTGGTGAAAAAGAGGAAGACGAGGCTGAAAACTTGTCTAAAATGGAGTCCCAGGATGGGGAAGGAGATGGGCAACTTAGGGAAGTTCGTCTCACTAGTATTAAGCAAGAAGGGTCATTCTGGATGAGAGGAGTACTTGCTGGACATCGAGTTATAACTTTGGTTGATACAGGTGCCACCCATAATTTCATTGATGCTAGGATGGTGGAGAAGTGTGGCATAAAAACAGAGGAGTTTGGAGGAATTAGAGTGAGGGTAGCTGATGGCAATGTCCTCAAATGTGATCGTAAGATCACCGGACTCCCATTGAAAGTTAGTAATTATGACTTTAAGGTAGATTTCTATGTTGTGCTTATGGGAGATACAGATATAGTCCTTAGGATGAGTTGGTTGCACGATATTGGTCAATTCACTCTTGACCTCAAGGAGATGGAGATGAGGTTTAAAGTGAATGGGAAGACACATATTCTTAAGGCAATCAAGGACAGTGATCTCAGGATGGTCTCTTTCTGGAGGATGGCTAGATTGATTCGTCATGATCAGATGGAGTGGGCAGCAGAGTGCATGTTGATGCCATCACAAGAGGGACAACAGAAGACTCAATATCCTCCTGAAGCTTAGAGTTAAGCACTCTAAGGTGTTCAGTGACATTCCACCAGGTAGACCACCAAACAGGGGTATCGAGCACATCATTGAGTTAGAGGAGGGGGCTAAGCCCATCATGATTATACCTTACAGGCATCTGAAGAGGTTGAAGGATGAAATTGAGAAAACCATAAAGGAGTTACTTGCTATGGGCCACATTAGACTGAGTAAGTCTCCTTTCACTTCTTTAGTGGTATTAGTAAAGAAGAAGGATGGGACATTGAGGATATGCATTGATTACAAGGTGCTTAATAGGAAGACAAATAAAAATAGGTACCCCACTCCTAGGATCGATGAGTTGATAGATGAGCTTCATGGAGCTTTCTTCTTCTCAAAGATAGATTTGAGATCAGATTATCACCAGATTAGAGTTAGAGAGCAGGACATCGAGAAGTCAGCCTTTAGATGTCATTGTGGCCATTTTGAGTTTGTAGTTATGCCATTTGGGCTAACTAACGCACCTGCTACTTTTCAGACAACAATGAATAGGGTTTTCCATCCTCAGTTGAGAAAATTTGTACTTGTCTTCTTCGATGATATCTTGGTGTACAGTAGATCTTGGGAGGAGCGCTTGGTTCACCTCGACACGGTGTTGGATGTATTGGGCAGAGAGTCCTTGTATGCAAAGGAGTCGAAGTGTGATTTGGGCATGACAGAGTTGTTGTACTTGGGTCACATCATTAGTGCAGAGGGTGTACACATGGATCCTAAAAAGATTCGTGCCATTGTGGAGGCCCCTTCACCTATGAACCTTACACAATTGAGGGGCTTTCTGGGATTATGTGGTTTCTACAAGAGGTTTGTGGATGGATATTCTAGGCATGCAGCACTCTTGATAGATTTGATGAGAAAGGGAGCTTTCTTGTGGACTCCTGAGGCACAGGAGTGTTTTGAGCAATTTAAGAAGTTGATGACTTCTTGTCCAGTGTTAGCATTACCAGATTTCAGCAGACCTTTTGAGGTACACTGTGATGCTTCTGGAGAGGGCATTGGAGCGGTGCTTATGCAAGAAAAGCACCCTATTGCTTATGAGAGCAGAAAATTGAGAGGGCCAGAGCGGAGCTTCAGCATATATGATAAGGAGATGTTAACCATTATGCATGCTTTGGCTAAATTCAGGCAATATTTGGTAGGCACCGACCATAATAGCCTAAAGCACTTTTTGAGGCAGCAAGATCTCAATGATAGGCAGCAAAAGTGGGTGGGCAAGTTACAATCCTATGACTTTGATATTACATATTTTAAGGGGACACAGAATGTAGTTATTGATGCTGTTGGGTGGATATTTTGCAACCAACAGTTTTGGGTAAAAATTCAGTCGCAAAATAGGATGACTAGCCACAGCGTGTGAGACAAAGTCTCTCCTACCTTAAAGGGAAGGCTCCCCCTTCTCACCGTTCCTTGGATCAACTCAAGGTAAGCAAGAAGTCGAGAGATCTTAAACAGGGTGTTACTAATATCCTTTCTTCTTAACTTTCAAGAAAAGATCCACTTACTTGTAGAATGAATAATGGGCAAGGTAAATCTCTAACTACACTTCTATCAAGAGCTGGAAACAATGATACCAATAAATCTTCACTAACTCAAAGGCTAACTAAAACATACCGGTTTGGCTCTAAGTTCAATCGTACTTCTATATGGTAAGAGTTTTACAATTAGGGCACAAAGACTCCTAAAAGTAATAACAATCTAACTATTTTGCGAATTAAGACGAAAATACAAACTACAGACAAAGCTTCTAGCTATGGATTTTCACAATTGTTCCTAGTCAAAGCTCAGGCTTCAATTATTTCTTAACTCTCTATGCTCTTTTATTGAACACAATAATAACATGAATCAAGACAATAGGCACAAATTATAGTCAAAGCTTCTAATTTGTTCTATCACAATTGCTTCCAGTCAAAGCTTCGAATCCAATTGTTTCTTTTATTCACTTTTCTCCCAAATTCGTACTACACAATCAAAGTTATGCTTGCACAAATGTGGCAGAGCTTTCTTGCATACAACAAAAGATAATTTTTACAATGAGGGGGCACTCCTTTATATAGGCCAAGAAGTTGAGAAAAAGGGGGAGGAAAAAGTGGGAGCAACTCCAAGTCTAACTACAAGAAAAAATAAAGAGTTACATGCAACTGCACGTGCAACTCACATTACATCTTTTACATATACATGTAACTCGCATTACATGTAATTACACTTTTTCATGTAATGCATCTTCTCCAACTACAAACATGAAAGAAGAAGAAAGAAGACGGAAGAGAAAAGAACAATTCTAAAAGGTCTTGTACTTGATGATGCAATCCTAGATGATAACAAGATTGAGAGTTCATGTATCTTGTACTGTTGCATTCACGTTGATAACCGTGTTGCGTCTTTTGACAACCTCTAGCTCTCTTTGATGAATTGTCCATTATCATGTGGAAACTTGATGTAATCCATCTTTTCTCGCTCAAATTATCGTGAATTCTCCTTTGTAGATCAGCACAAACTAGAGTCTTCGACAATTTGAAAACCTTCTTGACGATGTTCGGATGTACACTCAAAACAACTTTCCATCAGCACCTTTAACTCCCCTTTTTTTTTTTTTTTTGAAGTAAAGTGCTTGGCGCATAGGAATGCGTGTAAATGGAAATTGCTGATTTTCAAAAAATGACTTGGGCTTTTAAGATGTCATTGCACGAAAAATGGATTGCATGTAAATGCAACATGTAACAGAAGGTGGAGGGTGAAATGAGATGCAAGTGTGAGTGAAAGATACGCTTTACATGCATATGCGGATGAAGGCTAAGATGGAAAGCATGGAAAGATACGGAAACATGTATTTGCTCATGGAAGTGCGAATAGATATGGAGAGGAGAAAATGACATCTTTTTGACTTTACAAAAAGTGACTTTTAGTCAAAATTGGACCTTTTGGATGCAATTACATGTAGGGCATTTCGTGAAATCATGTTGTGTGAATGGAAACGAAAAATGAGATGGATGAAAATGGAAACGAAGAATGGGATTATATGCATATGCGGATGGCGAATGGGATGAAAAACATGTAATCACATTTCATTGAGTGAGAGATGAAGTGTTGTGACATGGAAATGGAAAGTGGAGTGAAGTGAAACGTGCTCAAGTTTTTGGGAAAGAACTTGCAATTTCTTCCAAATGGAGAAAAAATTGAAATGCAAACAAACAAAACATAGAAACAAACACAAAATAAACACATGCTTTTGGCAAAATACTCAAACATGTCAATAAGGAAACCACTTCAATATGCAAATTCGAATTTGGAGTTTGGGGAAATTCTAAAAGTGTGAAAATGAGAGTTTTCATCATTTTTAAAGGCAAAATGCACTTTTCATGGCATATATATGAACAAATGGGCAATTTCAAGCTAAAATATGCATGGAAATAGCAAGATTGGCACAAATTAAATAGCAAGAAAGAAAGAGTCCACTTGTATGAAGATTAAATGCCAAAAATGAAGGAGGAGCCAAAATAGCAAGTTTTGTAGACTTAAGACAAATTCTCCCTTAAATCCAGATTTTCAAACAATCTTTGGACTTTTTCCGCACTTGTATGTAATGAACATTCAATGGTCGGATTTGACATGAAAGTGCCAAATAAATGATCTCTAAAGACAATATCATGCATTTAAAACTCAAAAAAAATTCCTTTTGATCAAAGGTATGGGCTGGAAATGCATTTTTTTGAGTTTTTTGAACAAAAATATGACTTTTTTATTCAAAAATCTGGGCCGTTTTTGCAAAAACGTGACTAAAAAATGCATGTTTTAAAGTCATTTTTGACTTGTGAATGCAAAAATGACTTCCCCAAATGGATATACATGGATCAAAATGCAAAAAAGTGGCTTCAAAACACATAAAAGTGGATTAAAACTCCAATTTTTGGACAGTTTAAGCAAAAACGTGTTTCTCCAAGCAAAAATGATTTGGTGTTTTAACACCAAAATAATAATCACAATGTAATGGAATCAACAAATAAGGTCAAAACGATTTGATTCCAAGCAAAACCATGTTCCAGATTTGAAGAGTTATGGAGATTTTTGCAAAATTGTGCCCTAGCTTAGGAGTTTTGAACACATTTTTGGGTGCAATATACTGATTTTTGATGAGGGCAAAATGATCACCTCTCCAAAACGTTTTGAATGCAACTGATTTCATCCAAATCCATGGAGAAAATTAAAAGTTCTGATCAAAATAGGAGGCTTTTGGAGCAAGAACATGTTTTCTTCACATAATAGAACATTTTTATGTTCATTACATATTTTAAAACATGTAGGAAGGCAAAAGAGGACCTTTTTGAGTCCAATGCATGTTTTAAAATATGTCTTGAGATATAATCTCACTTTTTGAAGCCCATTACATATTTTAAAATGTGCAAGTCTCCAAAATCTCACTTTTTGGAGTCACTTACATATTTTATAAACATATCTCACCTTTTTCATGCACAAGCATGAAAACTCAACTTTTCATGTCATTGCATCAAAAAGGTCCACTTTTAGAAGCTTTTGATGTAATGACTTGAAAAAGGTCCTCAAAATGAATTTTTATATGCATTAGCATGAAAAGTTTCCACTTTTCATAGTTTTTTACATACATATGCATATAAAATGTCTATTTTTAGACTTTTAAGTTATGCATTTCAATTATTTTTATAAAAATGTCAACAATATGGGTCAAAAATAACATTTATGTATCATATTAATCAATATAATACATAAACATTATATTAAAGTGACATTTATATAAGTATTTGATTTAAAAATAAAAAATTTAAAAAGTAACTATATAGTTCTTTAGTCACTTTAAGTGAAAAACTAAAAAGTAACTCAACTTAAAATTATAACATAAAGTGCACTATAGTCACTTTAAGTTATAAATTTAAATGAAAAGTAACTTCAAAACATAACAAAAAGTGAATAAAATGTTACATTTTTTAAAAAGTGAATATCAAAATGAAAATATAACATCATTTTTTTAATTCATGTTGTTGCACCTAAAATGTCCACTTTTGAAGCACTAAAATGACCATATATCTTGATTGACAACTCCGATTGACCTCTAGGTTAGACCGAATCGAAGGGAAAAATGAAAAGCATGACATAAGCAAAACCAAAGGACTAAAATCAAACAAACGCAAACTCAAAAGCAAAGAACGGACTGTGAAGGCTTCAAAAATCAAGCAAAGGCTCGACAGAAAGCAAAACAAAAATGACTTGATGAAGGCTTTCAGTAAAAGGATTCATTGTATCAATTGCTACCGATTGGTTAATCGATACTAACCAATTAAATAATGAAATAAACTTAGAGAAATGCGAAACTAATTTGAAAAAGTTTCGTACTGTTACCTACATTTTGTGGTGACAAAATGCAGGACAACAGTTGGCTTTGTCTGGGGAATGTCACTTGTTTATTCTTAGAAACAAAGAGTGACATAGAATCCAGTTCTCTAAGTGTCTTTATCCACTCCATTGGGGTATAGAGTCAGGCGACCAAAAATAAAAAGAGATCTAAAGCGACTAAAGCACAGCAAATCTAATAAAACAAAAATGTGCAAGTGCACTTATTGAAAACAAAGGAAAACCTACCTAATTAAAACTAACAAAAAATGCAAATTTTAAATGAAACCATTTACAGGTTCAACAAAATAGCTACCTTTTTTTAGTAGCTTGCAGTACCTTGCATGTTCATATGCAACTTCATAGAGATGGAACATGAACAACTGGAGCAATGATGTCAAGGCCTGATGTAACACCTCCTGGAAGAGATGGAAGAATTCACCCTTTTGAGATGATTGATATGTACTGCTGCTCCAAAAAAGGTCCATGAATTGAAATTTCCCCTCCATAACTGAAAATTCTTCTTTA